>CP129453.1:31572500-32772500 GCA_030445155.1 Quercus variabilis | reverse complement strand
CCTCTTGTGCCTCTTTGAATTTTTAGGGTTTTGTACCCAAAAGCTCTCTTATGTTTTCTACCGGTGCTATTCCTTGAAGAATCTCAAGATCCGATGTTGTAGAAGTTGTTGCCTTCTCTAGTCATCAAAGGTGTTGATGATCTAAACCTTCAAGGGTGGTCTTGAAGTCACAAACAGAAGAGTTTATGTTGATAAACCTTTGAGTGGGATCTCAAAGTCACAGACGTGGGTGTTTGTGTTTTGCAAAGGCCAAAGAAAGAAGGAGTCCGTGGATTCGGAGCTTGCACGTGGTCGTGTCAGTAAGTTCTACTGGTGGGTAGCATTAGGAAGTCGAGCTGGGAGCTTGTAGTCCTTTTGTTTGAACTTCAATTCTTTCTAGTGGATATGCTTTTTACCTTAAGGATAGCTAGGTCAAATCCTCCTTATTTTTTTACCGTGTGGTTTCTTGGGTGATCATATCATTGTGTCTTTTATTATTTCGCTACTTTATTATTTTGATATGATTATTTGATTGCTTTAACCTAGAATTGCATAATTTGACTAAGTAACAACTTGGCTAATTAATCTAGGCTAACCAATCTGGTTGTGTTTTAAGGGGTCTAAAACCGTTCATGTCCTATGATTAATCTTGAGTCTGAGAACATTTCAACAACCTTTCCTCCCATCTTCTAAACCTTAGCTATCCCTATTAGTAAAGCCTCATATTCAACTTCATTGTTCATGGCCGAGAAGTCCAACCTCAAGGATTTCTTAATGGTGATCTTGTCTAGGGACACTATTACTAGCCCCACCCTGGATCCCTTTGATTTGCCACACCATCAACATATAACTTCCAGGGTGAGGGCCCCTATAGAGAAATTTCCAGAACTTGCCTTTCCTTTAGTCCATGTTCCTCGACTTCTACCTTTACTGGAGACTCGGTGAACTCTGCCACCAATTCCGCAAGAGCCTGCCCTTTAATTGAGGTATGAGGCATGTACTTTATGTCAAATAACCCCAAGACCCTCCCCCATTTGGTAATTCTCCGCATATAATCAGCTTTTCGTAATAATAACTACAGAAGGAGTTGGGTTAAAACCACAATTGTTTGGGCTTGGAAGTAGTGAGGGAGTTTTCGTGTAGCCTGCACCACAACCAAAATGGCTTTCTCTAAGGGTAAGTAATGAACTTCAACTTCATGTAGCGATTTACTCATTTTCCACCCTCACCAATACCAGACTAACTGCATGAAAGGCCACAACAATGTAGGCAAAAAGGACTTCTTCCTCTTCAAGCCTGGACATTATGGGTGGCCGAGAAAGGTAATCCTTCAATTGCTGAAAAGTGAGGGCACATTCTTCACTCCATTCAAACCATTTCCACTTATGCAAGAGTTGGAAAAATGGCCTACATCTATCTGCGGATCAAGAGATAAATCTGTTCAAGGCTGCAGTCATTCTAGTCAATTTTTGCACTTTCGAGGAGGCTGTAAATCATTGATTCCTTTAATCTAATCAGGGTTAAATTCAATCCCACGGTGGGTGAGCATATAGCCCAAAAACTTGCCTAAGCTAACGCCAAAGGAAAATTTAGAAGCATTAAGGCGTAATTAATGCTTTCTTAACACCTCAAAGACACTTCCATGGTCACCCACATGCTTGGCCACTGCTTTGCTTTTCACCACCATATCATTAATATAGACCTCAATATTCTTGCCAAGTTGGGATTCAAACATTCTAGTCATCATTCTCTAGTAAGTAAACCCTACATTCTTCAATCCAAAAGGCATCACCTTATAATGATAATTCCCAGTTGGAGTTACAAAAGCAGTCTTCTCCTGTTCTGCCAGAGCTAATGGTATCTGATGGTACCCCTGAAAGGCATCCAAAAAACTCATCCGAAGATGACCAACCATCGCGTCCACTAACTGGTCTATTCAGGGTATTGGGAAAGGATCCTTGGGGCAAGCTTTGTTTAAATCTATGAAATCTACACACACTCGCCACTTCCCATTCTTCTTCTTTACCACCACTGTGTTGGCCAACCATTGTGGGTAAAAAACTTCTTTTATTGCTCCTACATGCTTAAGCTTTACTACCTCTTCTTTAACAGCCTCAGAATGTTCCTTAGAAGAGCGTCGAGGTGGTTGTTTCTTAGGGGTAACAGATGGATTGACATTCAGATGATGATAAATGAAATTCTGGTCCACCCCAGGAGCTTCATAAGCACTCCAAGCAAACACATCAACATTCTTTCTAAGGAAAGCCAGCAGCTCCTCCTTCTCCCGAGGAGGCAACTGAACCACCACTTGAAAATATTTGTCAATATAAGTATCTATAATAACCTTCTCCAGCTCCTTGCACCTCACTCCTTCAGCTACAACATCCGAGGATGTTTCTGTTTCCTTTGATTGCTACAAAGTCCTTTCTGGGGTGGCTGAGGATTCACCCTCGGACTGGTGTCTAATAGCCGCAACTAGGCATTGCCTAGCCATAGCCTGACTTCCAATCAACTTCTCAACCTGATCTCTTGAGGGATACTTCACTTTCAAATGCAAAGTTGAAGAGATAACCCTTATGGCATGAAGTCAAGGTCTTGCCATGATAGCAATATAGGGGAAGTACGTGTCAACCACAATGAAATCTACTTCAACAACATCTGACCCTGCTTGAAGAGGCAGTCTGATCTAGCCCTTTGGAAGAACTATTTTCCCATTAAACCCCACCAAAGGGCAATCATAGCTAGCCAAATCCTCGAGTTGCAACTTAAGTCCCTTCTATAGGTCAAGATACATAATGTCTACCCCACTGCCTTGATCCACCAAGACTCCTCTCACATCATACCCCCTTATTCGATGGGTGACCACTAAGGCATTATCATGTGGTTGATAAGTTCCAATTTTATCTTCATTAGAGAAGCTCAAAGCACATAAACCCTAATGGATATGTGTCAATCCAACCTGGGGCGGCAAGAATAACACTAATTGGTCCCATGGGTGATCTCGAGGAAGTGCCCCTCTGATGTGCCGACTCGGCCTGACTCCCTTGTCTAGAGGGTTGGTACAAGAACTGCTTCAGCTTCCCAATTTTGACTAACTACTCCAGGTAGTCACGTAAAGTTCTACAATCTTCTGTAGTATGTCCCCAGTCCTAATGGTATTGACAATGAAGGCTTTGATTACGCTTCATGGGGTCTCCTCCCATCTTATTCAGCCACTTGAAATATGGTTCATTCTTTATCTTCTCGAGGATTTGGTGTACAGGCTCCCTGAACACAATGTTAACTACATGGGCAGTAGTGTGCCCAGTATGTCCAGCAAAATCTTTTTTGGGTTGACTGTAATTATATCTCTCCAACCTAAAGTCTCTTCGGTCAGGGGGGATTACCTTCGCCTTCCCCTTCCCTTGCTGCTGATCCTCTTCAACCTCTTTATACACATTAATTCTATCCATCAACTGACACCTGCTTCAAGCAGGCTTCATAGTTAAGGATTTTCTCAAATTGTGCTCAGTGGGCAGGCCAACCTTAAATGTCCTTATTGCCACATCCTCAAAATCTCTATCTATCTTGTTAAATATCTCCCAGTATCTATCCAAGTAAGTCTATAGAGTCTCGCTAATGCACACCAAGGAGCTGGACATGCTGATCATACAAGTGGAAATGGAGCTGAATTTGCACAAGACCCTTTGTCATTTTCTAGTGGCCCAATTACAAGACTTAGAGCCAAACATTTCAAGGAAGCACGAAATGAGCTAGTCCAAGAGAATTGGGCTGATTCTAAAAAGACCAAGATGGGCTCAAATAATAATCAAGGCTTAGTCCATGTCATCAAAGCAATTGAAGAGGCTAATGCATGCAAATTCGCAACCAGTATGGTCTGACCATAAAAGGGTGTAAATTTGTTAAGTTCCAAGGATATTAAATGGGAAGATGTCTTGGTATTGGATGGGCATGTTAATTCTAGTCATAAAAGGGTGTGAATTTGTTAAGTTCCAAGGATATTGAATGGGAAGATGTCTTGGTATTGGATGGGCATGTTAATTCTAGTCATTTAGTTATTTTTTACTGCCTTTAGAAGTCCTAGAAAACTAAAAAACGTGGGAACTTGATTAGATTAATTTTTGTGTTGTTTTTGAAGTTGTAATTATGATTTTTACCTATTCTTGGAGGGTTGTTCCAAATATATATCTGGTAGTACGAATTTTAAAAAAGACAGATTGGTATTCAGAAAATTATTCTCCTTGTGAGTCTTGTGATCCTCTTGGTTCTTAAAAGAACTCTTGAACTTATCAAGTTAATTTTGTGGCGTTCAAACAACCAAACTTATCACCTTTGATTCTTGAGAGATTCTTAGGAATTCTTGGTGTGGTGTTTCAATTTTATCGTAGTCTTGGTTTTCATCTAGTTAGGTGACGGGTCAAGGCTCAACAAATCTTGTCTACACGATCTTGGAGTTGCAAACCATCATTGTTATCGGGTTTCATCACAATTGTTGGTGAAGTTCATATCATTTTGGTATCAGAGCTTTGGTTCTAAGATAAGTTTGACTATCTTTTACTTTCATTCTATTTCCTATTCCTTGCTCAAAAAAAAAAAAAAAAAAAAAAGGATTTCTCAGTACACAAAGAGAAAAATTTCTCAGTCATATCATTTTTCAGTACATAATTCCAATAAGAAAATTTCTTCATTTCAATCTTGTTTCTCACCTTATTCAAGTTCTTGACCTTGTTGATGAGTTTTGGTTGTTTCTCATTTTGAATTGCTGCTAGTTTATTTTGAATTATTTTCTTGAAGTTATTAAGAACTAAAGAAGACACAAAAGAGTGGAAAAAAAAGGCAAGAGTGTGTGAGACCATAAGAGGGTAAAAGCTGTGAAAACACGAGTGGGAGTGTATCAATTCTTGAGTGAAACACGTAAGGGAGGGCTTGTGAGGATTCTAACTTTGTTTTGTAGATTTTAAATATGTCCAATAATCAAGAAGAAGACACAACCGAAGGACTTCGACCACCAACAGATCAGACCCTCCAAATGCAAGTGCTGCTAGGGGAGATGAGGCATATGTTGATGGCTGAATTAGAACCTATTCATGAGAGGTTGGATAGGGTAGAAGCGGGAACTCCTAGGGGCCAGCAACATGACAACCCCAATAGGCAGCAAGGTGGGCGTGTTCCATGGCGGAATGTTGAGGAAGAGGCGGAGTCGAAGGAGGAGGTTGATGGGCCATATGTGAATCGAGGCAGGTTTGAGTGTGGGTATGGGAATAGAGAAGCAAGGATGGGTAGGCCTAGAAGGGATAATGATTTAGGAAACATAAAGATTAAAATTCCATCTTTTCAAGGTAAAAATGATCCTGAAGTTTATTTGGAGTGGGAAACTAAAATGGAGATGGTGTTTGATTGTCACGACTATTCGGAGATAAAGAAGGTTAAGTTGGCTGCAATTGAATTTATTGATTATGCCATTGTTTGGTGGGATCAATTATTGATTAATAGGAGGAGGAATAGAGAACCACCCGTGGACACTTGGGAGGAGATAAAAATGCTTATAAGGAGGCGTTTTGTACCCAATCACTATTATAGGAGATTGTATCAAAATTTGCAGAGGTTAACTCAAGGTTCCAAGAGTGTGGATGAGTATTATAAGGAGATGGAGGTAGCTATGATTCGGGCTAATGTAGAAGAGGACCGAGAAGCCACCATGGCTAGGTTCTTGCACGGTTTAAATCGTGAGATTGTAGATATAGTTGAGATGCAGCACTATGTTGAATTGACGGATATGGTGCATCAAGCCATAAAGGTGGAGGAAAAATTCAAACGAAAGGGATTGGCTAGGAGGGGACAACCTATGGCTACCACCAGTCCATGGAAGACAACTCCAAAAAGGGACGAGCAGCTACAAAATAAGCCAAAATTTGAACCATCTAAAAGTGCCAACTCAAAGACCACTTTAGGTAACACCGAGGCTTCAAGTTCTAAAACACGTGATATTAAGTGTTTTAAATGTCAAGGGCGGGGACACATAGCCAGCCAGTGTGTAAACAAAAGGGTGATGGTGATAAATGCTCAAGGAGAGCTTGAGTCGGAGAATGAGGAAGAAGTAGATGAAGATGTCCACATGTCATCTTTGAAGGATGCCGATGATGAGCAAAATGCTGTGGTGGGAGATTTATTGGTAGCAAGGCGAGTTCTAAATGTGCAGGTTAAGGAAGAAGAAAGTAATCAAAGGGAGAACTTGTTTCATACTCGGTGCTTTGTAAATAACAAAGTTTGCAGTGTCATTATCGATGGAGGTTGTTGCACAAACGTAGCCAGCACTTATTTGGTGGAAAAATTGGCCTTAACTACCTTGAAACATCCTCAACCTTACCGGCTTCAGTGGCTGAATGAATGTGGCGAAATCAAGGTGACAAGACAAGTGTTGGTGGCATTATCCATTGGAAAATATGAGGATGAGGTGCTATGTGATGTGGTTCCCATACATGCGTGTCATTTATTGTTGGGAAGACCATGGCAGTATGATCGGAAGGTTACGCATGATGGATTCACAAATAAGTATTCTTTCACTCTTAAAGGGCAACCTATTACTCTTGTGCCATTAACTCCAAAGCAGGTCAAGGAGGACCAATTGAAGTTACAAAAATCAAATAAAAAAAAAAGGAAAAAGAAAGGAAGGCCGAAATTGAAAAAAAAAAAAAGAGTTTAAAAAAAAAAAAAAAGAAGGAGAGAAGAACAGTGATCAGAGTGAAAAGAAAGAGAGAGGGATTCGGCCATAATAAGAGCAAGAGAGGAAAAATTCAATTACATTGCAAAAAAAAGTGAGATCAAGAGAGCATTATTTTCACACCAACCTCTTATTGTACTCATATACAAGGAGGCTCTTTTATGTACTAATGATCTCGCCGGTGCATTGCCGAGCAATATTTTTCTCTTTTGCAAGAATTTGAAGATGTCCTTCCCAAAGAGGTACCTCATGGTTTACCTCCAATTCGAGGGATTGAACATCAAATTGATTTCATACCTAGTGCATCAATTCCAAGCCGACCTGCTTATAGGAGTAATCCCAAGGAGACCAAGGAACTTCAGAGGCAAGTAGGTGAATTATTGGAAAAGGGGTATGTGCGAGAAAGCATGAGTCCTTGTACAGTTCCGGTGTTATTAGTTCCTAAGAAGAATGGAACATGGAGGATGTGTGTCGACTGCCGAGCCATCAACAACATAACGGTAAAATATCATCATCCCATTCCTAGATTAGATGATATGCTGGATAAATTATATGGTTCTTGTGTCTTTACAAAAATTGATCTTAAGAGTGGATATCACCAGATTAGGATGAAGGAAGGTGATGAATGGAAAACTACTTTTAAGACTAAATATGGTTTATATGAGTGGTTAGTAATGCCTTTCGGTTTAACTAATGCTCCGAGCACATTTATGCGTTTGATGAACCATGTTTTGCGTGCATTTATTGGCAGATTTGTAGTTGTGTATTTTGATGATATCCTAATTTATAGCAAAAATTTGGAAGAACATGTAATGCATTTGAAATCTGTTTTGGAAATTCTAAGGAAAGAAAGGTTGTTTGCTAACTTCAAAAAGTGCACCTTTTGTACGAATAAGCTTGTGTTTCTTGGTTTTGTTGTTAGTAAAGAAGGAATTGAGGTGGACGAGGAAAAGGTGAAGGTAATCCAAGAGTGGCCAACGCCTACAACAATCAGCCAAGTGAGGAGTTTCCACGGCTTAGCTAGCTTCTATAGACAGTTTGTGCATGATTTTAGTAGCTTAGCCACCCCTCTCACTGAAGTCATCAAGGAAAATGTATCGTTTAAGTGGGAGAAAGAACAAGAAAAGGCATTTAATCAGCGCAAAGAAAAGTTAACTAATGCACCTTTGCTTGTTTTACCTAACTTTGCTAAAACTTTTGAAATTGAGTGTGATGCTTCAGGAATAGGTATTGGAGCTGTTTTGATGCAAGAAGGCCATCCAATTGCTTATTTCAGTGAAAAGTTGGGTGGGGCAGCCCTAAATTACCCCACTTATGATAAGGAGATGTATGCCTTGGTAAGGGCTTTGGAAAATTGACAACACTATCTATGGCCAAAGGAATTTGTGATTCACACAAATCACAAATCTTTGAAGCATTTGAAAGGACAGCAAAGGTTGAACAAACGCCATGCCAAGTGGGTGGAATTCATTGAAACATTTCTTTATGTGATCAGATACAAGCAAGGTAAGGAAAATGTGGTGGCTGATGCATTGTCCCGAAGGTATGCCTTACTTTCCATTTTAGATACAAAATTGCTTGGCTTTGAATACATTAAGGATCTGTATGCACAAGGTTTTGATTTTTGTGATGTGTTCAATGCATGTGAAAAAGTAGCATTTGGTAAGTTTTATAGGCATGATGGATTTTTGTTTCGAGAAAATAAACTGTGTGTGCCTATGTGTTCTTTGCGTGAATTGCTTGTGAGAGAAGCTCATGGTGGTGGTTTGATGGGTCACCTTGGTGTAGCTAAGACTTTAGGAATTTTGCATGATCATTTTTTTTGGCCTCATATGAAACATGATGTGGAAAGAATCTATGAGACGTGTATCACGTGTAAACAGGCTAAGTCTAAGTTGAAACCCCATGGTTTGTACACCCCTTTGCCAATACCTAGTGAACCTTGGACTGATATTTCTATGGATTTTGTTCTAGGTTTACCTAGGACTAAGAGGGGGAGAAATTCAATTTTTGTGGTGGTAGATAGATTTTCCAAGATGGCACACTTCATTGCATGTCACAAAACTAATGATGCGTCACATATAGCTGATTTATTCTTCAAAGAAATTGTTAGGCTACATGGTATGCCTAGGACCATTGTTTCTGATAGGGATGCAAAGTTTTTGAGTTACTTTTGGAAAACTTTGTGGGGAAAGTTGGGAACCAAGTTGTTGTTTTCTACTACTTGTCATCCACAAACAGATGGTCAAACTAAAGTAGTAAATAGCTTCCTTATTGCGTGCTATCATTAAAAAGAACTTGAAAACCTGGGAAGATTGTTTGCCACATGTTGAATTTGCTTACAATAGAAGTATACATTTTGCATCTAAGTTTTCACCATTTGAAATTGTTTATGGTTTTAACCCATTGTCACCTTTGGATTTAACTTCTTTACCTTTGAGTGAACATGTGAACTTAGATGGCAAAAAGAAAGCAGAATTTGTAAAGATGATTCATGAAAAGGCACGGCTGAACATTGAAAGGAGGACTCAACAATATGTCCATCAAGCCAACAAGGGACGCAAGAAGGTAGTGTTTGAACCAGGAGATTGGGTTTGGTTACACTTAAGAAAGGAACGTTTTCCAAAGAAACGGAGTTCAAAACTCCTACCTCGGGGTGATGGACCATTTCAAGTAGTGGAGCGCATCAATGATAATGCCTACAAGCTAGACTTACCCGGTGAGTATGGTGTCAGTGCAAGCTTTAATGTTGCTGATTTGTCTCCTTTTGATGCAGGTGATGATTTGAGGACAAATCCTTCTCAAGAGGGGGAGAATGATGCACACCAAGGAGCTGGACATGCTGATCATACAAGTGGAAATGGAGCTGAATTTGCACAAGACCCTTTGTCATTTTCTAGTGGCCCAATTACAAGACTTAGAGCCAAACGTTTCAAGGAAGCACTAAATGGGCTAGTCCAAGAGAATTGGGCTGATTCTAAAAAGACCAAGATGGGCTCAAATAATAATCAAGGCTTAGTCCATGTCATCAAAGCAATTGAAGAGGCTAATGCATGCAAATTCGCAACCAGCATGGTCTGACCATAAAAGGGTGTGAAGTTGTTAAGTTCCAAGGATATTAAATGGGAAGATGTCTTGGTATTGGATGGGCATGTTAATTCTAGTCATAAAAGGGTGTGAATTTGTTAAGTTCCAAGGATATTAAATGGGAAGATGTCTTGGTATTGGATGGGCATGTTAATTCTAGTCATTTAGCTATTTTTGACTACCTTTAGAAGTCTTAGAAAACTAAAAAACGTGGGAACTTGATTAGATTAATTTTTGTATTGTTTTTGAAGCTGTAATTATGATTTTTACCTATTCTTGGAGGGTTGTTCCAAGTATATATCTAGTAGTACGAATTTTAAAAAAGACAGATTGGTATTCAGAAAATTATTCTCCTTGTGAGTTTTGTGATCCTCTTGGTTCTTAAAAGAACTCTTGAACTTATCAAGTTAATCTTGTGGCGTTCAAACAACCAAACTTATCACCTTTGATTCTTGAGAGATTCTTAGGAATTCTTGGTGTGGTGTTTCAATTTTATCGTAGTCTTGGTTTTCATCTGGTTAGGTGACGGGTCAAGGCTCAACAAATCTTGTCTACACGATCTTGGAGTTGCAAACCATCATTGTTATCGGGTTTCATCATAATTGTTGGTGAAGTTAATTGTTAGTTAATTGCATACTAAACGACAAATTTTTTATAAAATTGAATGAAAATGCTTAAATTTAGTAAATTTGAAACTTAGAGAATTCAATTAAACAAAAGTAAGGTTAAAGCACTAAAATAAATTTCAGTCAAATTTAAAAGATCCAATTTACATTTCAGCCTAAAGATATACATTCAGATATGGTATTTTTGGAAATAAAAAGTATACAAGGAAGTCACCAAAGAGTACGAAGCTTCCAAGAAGTGTCATCTTTACTTTTAAATAAACCACTCTCACGTGAGCTTGACTTCACTTTCTACTATCTCACTCTTACCTTTTTCGGCTTTCCCATTTTTTAATTGTTTTGTGTCACATCTTGATTCTAAATAATATGATTATTAATGAAAATGAATAAGTATAAAAAAATTTATTAACAATCTTGTTTAAGATTCCAATTGAACCGAGAAAAAAAAAAGGGATTAATGAAAATGATTAAGTATAATAATTTTTATTAATAATCTTGTTTAAGATTCCAATTGAACCAAGAAAAAAAAGGGGAGGGGGCAGAATCCACCTCATGAAATGCTTATTATTGATGAATCACTGTCTATTATCAGAATTGTTCGGTTATAATAACTTGACCATGGTTAATCAATTCAATTACTCAAGTTGATTAATTAGGTTCAATTGCATGCAAATCTTGGAGGTGCCAACTAATCACCAAAAATACTAAATGTAGCAGAAAATAAATTTGACACGGTGATTTGTTGACAAATGGGGAAAACCTTGCAGGGCAAAAACCTCACCGGGTGATTTTAAGGTCATCACTCCCAAGAATCTACTAATCAATAATCAAGCAGTTACAAATATAAGAAATTTTACCACTACCCTGGCCTATCCCAAAATACCAACCTACAGTTGAACCTTCGCTTCAATACCCAATTAAACTTGATCTTGTAGTAGCCTTCTTTCCCTTGATGCACAAATCTCCAATCTGTGACTAACTTCTAAGTACATGACTAACTCCACAGCAACCCTTTGATTGTTGTAATTGATTTGCAATAGTTTCACATAGAAATACCAATAAGATCTTCAATGTTGGTGTCAAAGAATTCGCTTGGTTATAGAACCCAAATGTGTACTAGAAATGCAGCAAGAACTTTTCTTCTGTAGGAGGAGGCTAGGGTTTCAAAAGGAAAACCTTATAAAGCTTTCTAGAGTTATAGTTTTCTTTCTCCACCTCCCTATTTAAATAAGAGATTAATCGACATTTTAAATAGGCTCTCCTATTCCAATTAGGTTTACACAAACCTTGGGCTTTCCTAGTCCTTTAAGGATTATGCAAATCCATAACCAAATAGCCTTTAGGAATCAAAATGGTGAAGGCTATATCAGAAATCTCATAAGCTTGATAGATTGAGAGGTATTGAGATAGGTATCAAGCTTTAATAAATCTCGATAGATCGACAGGTATCAAGGAGGTATCGGGACCTGTAGATTTAGCTTTTCTTGAACAGTTCTTGAGTAATCTTCATGTCTTCAATGTAACCACTTGTAATGATCATCTTGAACCTACTTGAATTTACCCAAATATAAGTAAAGTGCGTTTTGTCACAAGATATGTCAATTACATAAAAATATGAACCTAACAAGAATAAATTTCTTCTCTTGTTAGTTTAACCTTTGGATAACACTCTTCCAAGAACTTATTACTAAAAGCCCTTTCTCATGGAAGATATATATTTACAATGCCAAAAGCCCATTTTATGAAAGGCAATATACTAAAAGTCATTCTCATGAAAGGCAACATCACTCAAACTTGGCTAAAATCTAAAAGAGCATTACATGGGTAAATCATTTAAGTGCATGATTAAGGGGACAAACTTAACCAACCAATGCGCACGGGTGGACATGCTCTCTCTCCCTCCAGTTGCACCCATTTTTCCCTTTCAAATATGAAGGTTGCTGAAATGTCTAAGTCCACTGTTGTTCTACGGTTGGAGCCCCAAACTATAAAGATAAGTCATTACATTTTACCTTCAAACTTGTATTATTAAGTATATTTTATTCATTATCATTATACCACTCAACTAATGTTATTATACTGCTGGAATGTCATCAATTCGTTATTGTTATATGGCTAGAGCCATAAATCATACAAACAACAAAGTGATGCTATACGGCTAGAGTCAGAAGCACATAAGATAAGTCAATATTTTTCTATCTTCAAGATTACATTATTAAGTACATGTTAATTCATTATTGTTGTACCGCTGGATGCAAGTTACTTTAATATTATCTCATTATTTAATGAAACCTGATCACACTAATGCTTCATTAATGAACATATATATATTAATAAATTGATCTACCATCGTTGGACATGTTATTCGGACATATACCACCAATGGACATATATTACTTGGACATAAACCATTGTTGGATATATATTACTTGGACATAAATCATTGTTGGATGTGTATTACTTGGACATGGACCATTGCTAGACATATCTTATTATGTTGAACATGAACTATGAACCGCAACTAGACATGGACAATTGGACTCATCCCATTGTTGGACATTTGACACCTAATTAATTATTTTCTAACATTGGGTATCACTTAATATACATAATAATAACGTATCAACTCACCATCTAATCAAAGCTATCATGCTAAGCATATTATTTATTTATTTATTTCAACCATTATCATGATTCTAAGACTTTGGATTTTATCTATTTTGTAAGCTTAAAAATATACCAGAAGCCATTGGTCTATGAGGCCCAATGTCGAGTTCTGGGTTGAACTCCCGAAAACAAGTCCGAGTCTAGCAAAGTCACGCCTCCAATGAAAGACACGTGGCTACACGCAAAAACCGCCCCTGACAACGGGTGTGGAACATAGTTGACAACAATGTACCTGTAAGGACGACACTATGACACAAACTATTTACTGCTATTGAGGACACTGTAGCAGGTGAGTGAATCAAGTGGAGAGAACCTTGGAATTAATGCAACCGGGAATCAGTCTCTATGGCTGGGGGTGAGGTGGGCACTGGGCATAGCTTCCTCAAAGACTAAAGCTATTCATTTGGAAGGTGTACTGTTGTGAAATTTTAAAATACTCACAAGTATACAAACCATACTGAAGTATAGTTGGACAAGAACGAGGTCGAACTCATAGGGACTTGAATGAACGTAGGAAAATTAATTAAACCTTAACCAAATTAATCCTAATCTAGTTTAATAAAAATTGGTTGTTTGCAATTAAATAAACTAAACAAATAATTAAACTAAGCAAAGATATTATATAAAGCAGTAAAGAGATGTAAACAATCTAGAGAAATGAATTAAGGTTTTGGAATATGTCTTGTAATTCATATCAGCATATATTTAAGATCATTAATTTTTCCCAACTCAACACATGATAATCTAGAAATCAATCTTGCTATCATGGAAAATATTCTCATTAAAATCCTTATTTTAAAAATCAAAAGCATGTTATTCTTCGCTTCTTAAGTATAAAATTAAATCATCAATTGTATCCATAGCCAAACAAATCACAAGATATATCTAATTCTAAAAATCAAATCATAAATTATATCCATTGACAGACAAATCACAAGCGATATCCAATTTTATAATCAAGAATTAATAAACCAAGCATTCAATTAATTAAAAAAAAAAATCCTAAATCATGAGAAAAACATGATTGAACTCATATCTAGAATCCCATCTTAGTCAATTGATATGAAGCAAGAACAATTTAAATCATCAAAGAACAACTATTGTGGGAAAAATCAAATCACATAAATATTACTGATAATCCTTAACAAGATTTCATCCTCAACCCTAATTATAAATTTAGCTACTCATAATAATTGAAAGAAAACACAAAAATAAAATACTAAACATTAAACTAGAAAAATAATTAAAACTAACTGTCATGGAAGAGGTAGCCGCAACTCTCTATACATTCAGTCCTCAGCCCTAGCACTAGCCTTAGCCCTAGCACTAGCCTCAACCCCCCTGAATTTTTCCCTAAATAGCCTTTAAATAGGTAAAGGAATCCTATTACAAGTTGAATTCCCGTTTGGAGAAAATCTTAGATTTTTAGGCTTTATTTAACCGACGATTTTGGCCCATTTAATGTCAGAATTAGGACTTTTAATAAACTACAAAGTTGTAGCCCTTTAAGTTATCTTTAATGCCAAAAATACTAACTGATGCGCAGGCTGGAATCCTAATCTGAATTGGACTTGGATTTGGTGCAAAATTTCCTTTGATTCCTTGCTCCAATTAGACTTAAATTTAATTGGATTGGTCTTCTCTTGAATTTATGCCTGGCTAGATGTAAGTTGGCTTGATTCAATTGACCTAGCCCCACTTTGCATGTAAAGCCCTTGTTACCTGCAACACAAAGATATTATATAATCAGTCACAAAATAATATAAAAGTAAAGCTAAATATGTAGATATGTGAGTACTTTATTGTATATATTTCATGCACATCATGTACAGTACAAGGGTGCTTTACCAACTCCACTAAGGCATTTTCGCAAACATGTTTTGGGTCCGGCTCCCCTCCCCTCCTGTTTGGAATCCTCAAGTTTTTTCTTGTTTTTGTCTAGATGAGTGGCACGTGGCAAATGACACATCCAAAGGTTAAAAACCACCCACGTCAACTATGATTTTTCTCTCAATTTTTTGGGTCATTCTTTCCAACTCTCTGTCTGCCTCTTTCTAGCTATCTCTCCAACATTATCACCGGCACTTGAGTAAAAGTGAATTCTAAATGCTAAGAGAAAACCCAAGATTTTTTTTTTTTTTTTTTTTTGACAAAACCCAAGTTTGCTTTATTTTAAATCTCAATATACAACTGAACTTGAGAAAAGCAAAGCGTGGAGGAATAAAAATCAATTGAAGTATTTGACGTTGAATAGATTTAGTCATTCGGTGATAACGTGTTGGGTCTTCAATAGCCCAAATCAACAAGAAATATACAGTAAATTATGCGGTCAAACAATTGCTCAAAACAATAGGGAAAAAAATGATAAAACAAAATTAAAGAAATTTAAAACAAGAATGGAGATAGAACAAATGATGGTTTTACAAGCAAAATGAAAATGGCTTTACAAACAGAGGACAATAATCTGCACACCCACCTTGCACAGTAGAGCTTCCTTGGCTTTTGGTAGAAAGATATTTTATTCTTCTTTGATTTTCTCATCTATTGTCCTGCTTTTACCTTCTTTCTTTTTTTTTCTAGAAAGTAATGATCTTGGCGCCTTTGATTCTTAGGCGAGTGGGACGATGTTAGAGAGATAGGGGCAAAAACTTAAGAGAAAGGAGAGAGACCCAAAAAATTGAGAGAAAGTCATAGCTGATGTGGGTGGTTTTTAATCTTTGGATGTGTCATTTGCCATGTGTCACTCATCTAGATAAAAAAGGGAGAAAACGTGAGGATTCCAAACAAGAGTGGTGCCGGACCCATTTTATCATGCCTGAAGCCACTGAGCCATTCACTACACCCCATTTTACTAGTGAAGCTGTAGATCATGTTTTATTTTGGTTTATATGTAATTTGGGTGTGGGGGCTCAGCTCAGTATAGTTAAAGACTTCTTTAATTGTTGATGTCAAGGAAGAATAGTTGCTAGGCTTTAGCCTTTAGGCTTGAAAAACTTATAGGTTTGGGCTAGGACTGGAAACGGGCTGCATATAGTCCTAGACACTAGCCCAAATTATTGCCCCTTTTATTCATGCATAATGCCTTTTAACTCTTTGTAAACTTTGTAGCCAAAAAAAAAAAAAATTCCCCAACAGTCAAAGAGTTTTTTTTTTTTTTTAAATGACGTAGGAGAACTTCACTCGTAATAATTGTACGATACAAAGTATATTGTACAACAATACTCACTATTAATTAAACTTTTACAGGCAACTAATCCCACCCGCCAGAACCAGTTATCGGGTAATCCATGAGCTTTTCACTCATGACTAGCTAAGCAATTTATCCTCAGACTTACAAAAACTTACAATCCATTTTAGAGTTTGATAAAGGTTTTTTTTTTTTTTTTTCCTTTAAGATAATTTGATAATTGAGAGACTTAAACCTTAGATGTTGTCATTGAAAATACTAGAAGGTATCAATTGAACTACAAAGCTTCTAGCTGTGAAGGATTAAAATTGAATGGAATGAGCATTTTTTTATAGAAATGAAGAGAAATAAAGTATTCATCTTTATTGTTTGAACATTTTAAGATAAATAAAAGTGATCTTATTTTAGAGTAACATAAGAAGATATATATCCTTTTATAACATAGTATTTACTACTATGAAAAACTACCCCGTGAAAAAGCAAATCATGTTAAGCATGAAAAATAATCAACTATTCTTAATGAACCTAATCCTAAAGATTCACGTGTCGGCTTCAAAAGAAGAAAATTCATGAGTCAAATTAAATCATAGCATATATGAAAATAATCAAATCGAGCAAACTAAGCAATTTAATCAAAACATGACTTTGACCTTTGTGGGAATAGATACATATGCAAGCTATAAGTATGCGTACGCCTAATTTATTTTCCAAATTCTTCTACTCAATTAATGAATCTTTGGTATGATATTTCATACATACAAGATTATTTCTTGTAGAAAAAATAACTAAACACCAACGGTCTAACCATGCCAATTAATGAAATACTAGAAGAAAAAAAAATCATTTAGGACAAAGATGGAACAATATATATATATAGAGAGAGAGAGAGAGAGAGAGATCACAGAATAAAATTTGTCTTGCTTAAAGATTCTATAGGTTTCTTGACTTCTTGTACCAGCCCCTCATCGTGGACAATCATGCTTAGCGTGTTGGTGTAAATAGAATTTAAAGAAAAATAGAGTTTTGACAAAGGTAGAAGTCAAAATGCCGAGAAATTATACGTTCTTCATAGTAAACCACGTCATTTGTCCACCATTCCACTAAAAAAATCCCACTTATTTAAAATTGCTAAATCAATAATCAGTTTCTGTTTAAAAAAAAAAAAAAAAAAAAATCTGACTGGACAATTTTAAACATGTGAGAGTCTTTTAATAAAATGGCGGACCACATCACTGGTCCACCATGAAGAACTTATAATTCCTCCAAAATGCCAATCTCTTTAGAAATTGATTTGAAAATTGAGGTATAAGGTGGGTATTTAATATTTATAAGTCAAAACTAGGGTTTAGAAGTGTTCCTGAAAAATTTAGATTTTATGTCCTCCTAAACAACTAGATGGGGCCTAACAAAGAGATTAAATTATTAATATGGACAATAGGATTTTCAATTTTCTTATGCACCCTTAATAGATGCTTATACACTCTGTGACATGTGGATATCATTGTTGCTCTAACTATAAACAGATATATCTCACTTATTTTAAATTCAAA
Organism: Quercus variabilis; assembly: GCA_030445155.1. Lineage (NCBI taxonomy): Eukaryota > Viridiplantae > Streptophyta > Magnoliopsida > Fagales > Fagaceae > Quercus > Quercus variabilis. The sequence goes on along the minus strand of CP129453.1, from coordinate 32,754,683 downwards.
TTGGGTTAAATTTGTGTCATTTTTTAAATCACAACTATCTATTTTTTTATGAAAAAAATCTCATTAAGGAAAGAAAAAAAAAAAAAAAAAACTTCTGATTGAAAATATATGAGCAAATGAGTGATCATAGTCGTTTTTCAATAGCATTTTAAGCAATTTCAAACACTTTTGAATTGCAGTTACTTTAGAACTAATAAAAATACTTCAATTATTCATGGTTGACATTTGTCAAGATCTTCATTCCGGCTAGGGAATTAATTTAGTTCACTAGATGATATAAAATAAAGTGTCTACATTTGTAAATGAATTGTCTGAGGTTTTTAGATGAATGCTCTTCTACATCTTGTGAGTTTTATAGTCGAATTTTTGAAGCAAATGGATGCTTTTTCTTTTCTTTTCTTTTCTTTTCTTTTTGTTGGAAACAACGTTGTAGGTTCTTAAGCTTCATGATTACTGATTACTGATTAGGTTTTCTTCTTATTTTGATCTGTTAGGTATAATGCAAAACTTTGTTTTTAATAAATAATTTTGTAATTCAAATTTACATATGTAAATCTTACAATACTCGATTTATTGATGAGTGAGCTCCTCCACCAATCATGCGCAAAAATTTGATTTTAACAATTGCGCACATCCCGCATGGAGTGATGGGTGCTAAGACTTTTTTATATACACCAAAAGATTGCATAGTCAAAAACGACAAATAAAAAGTTTTTGGTTTTGGACAAAAGTTTTCCACGGTTTACTTGCAAGAAAATCATATCCTTGAATCTTTACTTTAAATTTACAAGAAAGGCTCCACTCCTAAAATAAAATTCAAAAATCAAAAGTACATATATTATGAGCTTTTTGACTACTACAAACTCCCATGTGACGTAAAAGAAAGTTGTCTAAGACAATTAAAAATGTGAAAAACAACTTCCCTCCAAATCTGTCACAATAATACCAAAGGACTATAAGTTTTACTGTATAAAATTTACAAATTGATATAACAATAAATATAATTAACACGAGCATTTGAAGCTTGTTAATCACGTTTATTATTACCTCAATTTATAAGATTTATGAAGTAAAAGTTACCTCAACCTCAATATTTTTCAAAGTTTGCCATTAAAGCCTATAGGCAAGCAATAGGCTCCTTCAAAAGAGTCCGAACCCGGCCCACTCGGCATCACTCATGGGTCGGGGCGACGACTGGTATGACGAGAACGACGAAGACATTGGTGAATTGCGGAACGGCGAGAGCGACCTCCGGCTTGAAACAGACCATCTAGACAAGACCTCAAGATCCGAACTATAATCGGGTTCGGACTCGGGTCCGGGTTTCTGGAGCCTAGTCTTCACCGACTTCCTCTTCAGGAAAGAAGACAAGAAACACCCAGGTGCAACAACCTCGGGCCTAACAAAGCTGGCGGGTCGGTCAAACCGCCAGCGCTCGGATCGGGTCCTGGAAGACGAGCGAAAAGAGCGGGTTCGGGGCTCCATTGGAGGCACGAAGTGAGACCTGGATGGTGGGGGCCTAAGCTTTTGCGGTGAGAACGAAGGTGGGGTTGGTAATGGTGAAATTTTACGATGATTGTAGTCACGGGGTTTTGGTAGCTCTGGTGGTGATTGTTGTCTTTTATGTTGCTGTTGTTGAACATGTTGTTTTGGAACACCAGGTTTGATCTCCCACTTGAATGGGATAGCACCAGGTTTTGTACACGATTCATCTATTGCCATTCTTTTCTTGTTGTAAAGTAAACTACTACGATTATGATAAGAGTTGGGAATTGGGTTAGCTCTTTATATAGGAAGTGAAGGGGAGGAAATCGATAGTTGGATTCGGCGAGATTGGAGGCAAGAAGTGGGCGGTTTGGTGGGCCAAACATAGAGAGGTACTGACTTTGGTTTATATAATGACAAAGAATTGTAATCATGCTATAGGAGAAAGTTAAGAAAGAACTAAATTTGGTTTAACTGGAAGATTCAAAGTTGGGGATGGGATGGGATGAGTCATTAAGATAGTGTGACTTTTTCTAGCAAGCTTAATGAGAAATTTTTCAAAATTTTCTTACATTTTTTTATTTGATATAAATTTTGAAAAGCTAACTATTGGTTTACATATTCAAGAAAATTAAAAATCAATAGTTATATTATCAATCAAATTTTTAAATTTTAAGTTTTTATGGTCTAAAATTATACCTAAAAAATAAGTTTATTGATCAATTAATAAATAATATCTAATTTGAACAAAATTTTACATGTGTGGTAAGAACATAAAGAAAATATAATCCAATAATTAAATTTTCAAAATTCATATTCAAAAAAGAGATATAAGAAGAGTTTGAAGGGTTTCCTTTTCCATGTATTTTGAGGAAAAAAATCATAGTTAAAATCCATACTTTTAGTTTCTCAAAAAAAAAAATCCATGCTTTTTAAATAAGACATTTTGTACCCTAGAATTTTATAGATGTAAATATCATGTGTTAGGTTGGGATTTTTTGGGATCTTATTTTGGGTACATTTATAAGCGTCAAGGTTTAAAGTGTCTCATTTTCAGTCAAAAAAAAAGTGTCACATTTAAAAATAAAGTCTTTAATGTGTTCTAATGATAAAACTATATGTTTTTATTTTGTATTTTCCCCTAATATTTTCATTATCAATTTATTTATAATTTTTTTTTAAATCTCATTTTCCTGATTTGCGTATAATTTATTACCTTTAAAGTTTAAACAGAAATAGAAATAAAACATCAAAATAAACTCATCAACCACTTTCTAAACTTCGTGGAGTAGTGGCATCCGAATGCCAATATTAGGTGGGAATTTATTTTCAAGCTTTATTGCCATTGTGTTTGTGAATAGGTCATCCATTACTGGATCAAATAGAAGAATTCATGATTCTATAAAAATAAAAATAAAAAGAATAATTCTTTATTTGCCTCATGTCACGCACATGAAATTAAGATCCTGTGCAATACTTTGTACTTTTATACATTTTTTACTTTTATTTCTTATATCAACAAAATCAATGTACTGTATAAAATTGTACTGAATCCAAATCTCTATTCATAAGTGTGCATGTCAATTAATCTACCAAAATGCTAACATGACAAGCTACTAGTACATACAAGTGTCATTGTTATTAATAACTATCATATACATTTGATATATGTATTCTTTTTTTTTTCTTCTTCTTATAATACGTTGATTCAAGAATTGTTTAGGACCCACATAATGTGATATGTGGAAAATATATGTGTGTTATATTTTTTCTCATCACAGCCATGAAAGTCTTTTTTGGGTAACTAACTTGAAGATCAGATTAGGCTTCATGGTCAAATTGATGGGAAAAGAAAAACTTTCCGTAACAATGTGAGTGAAAGAGATTGAACATGATATGCTCTATTTATGGAACAATTTGAAACCACAGGTGTAGGCGGTTTTCTGTTTGGTTTAAATATAACAATAGCACATGACATCAAATAGTAATGACATGTGCGACATTAATTACATTACATTTGTTGGTAATTTCTGTCACTTTTCGTTTTTTTAGTACAAAGGTCCTCATCAACTCACATTACATAGAAACAATCTCACATATTATAATAACTGCGCATCAAATTTGTTGGTAATTTTATGTTATATGCTTTTTAATTCCTTTTTTGTTTAAATTCATTATTATATAGTTACATTTATAGTAATAAAATTTTCAGATAAAAAAAGTTAGTAATAATTTGATATTGGATAGTAACGTCACATTGCATTTCTTTTTCTTCTTCTTTTTTTCCGTTTAAATTTCTTATATAGTCAAATATATCTTGCTTAGTAAACTTTTTTTTTCCTCTCCTAATTAAGATAACTTTAGGGCAAACTAAGAAATGAGAGGCCAGGACCTTCGATAATTTTACTCTTTTATTTATATTGTAAGGTAATTCCTTGCTTTTTAATATCAATATATTTCATACTAGTTTTTTTTTCCCTAAAAATTTTAGTGGGTTGTAATATATCCAAAGCACATAGCCGCATATATGTTTTTATTCTTTTTTTTTTTTTTTATTGTGTCAAATAATTAGTAAGGATTAAAAGATCAACAACCTACCAACTTGTTTACTATTAATTACTTGTTTTTGTGTTTACTCTACCAACATTTCCACCGCAACTATGGAACAAGTTTCCTTAATCATGAATAATTTTGACAAAATTAAGCCTTGCAACAGAAAGGATGATAATTTTCTAAAGGTCTCTTTTATTTGTATATCAAAGAGAAATTGTTAGGAATTTTAGTACATCATCAATCATATATAATTTTTGGAATTTAATAGAATGTCAAGTTCCATATTTTTAAATGATTGATTAGAAATGTAGATAGATACAATTAATTTGTGTCTTTTTTTATTCAAATTATTTTAATACTTGTTTTATTTTGCATATAATTTGAAATCTGAGTACATTTGTTATTTTTTAGTTTTACGCAATTTTTTATTCATACTTTAGTCCCCGAAGCAAAAACTTTTGGTTTTGTCTCTATGATGCGATGGGGGGAAAGTAAAGGTAACTGATTGTGTTTTTACTAACAGGCTTAACATTTCATTATTAACTTATCTATACTCTTTTTCTTTTTCTTTTTTTTTTGTCAAAATTCTGTGTTTTCGTGCTTTACATATAATTTTTTTTTTAAACAAAAATAAGCCTACCAAAATAAATTCTTCCAACAAATACTCTATTTCTTGGTTCTTGGAGCAGCAGCATCCAAAAGTTGATCAATGTTGAAATGTATTTCTAACACCATTGTGAATACAGCATGTACATTATTAGGAGAAGATATTTAGTATCATCGGTATATATCAGACCCCTCTCGCTCCTATTTGAGAGGAATTTCGTATATGATATATTACAGTGACATAAAATAAAACTGTTATATCTTAATATCACACATGAATTAAATGTAAATTTAACCATGTATATATAAATTTTTAGCACCCTTCCTTTGCAAGCCAATTTTCAAGGATGAGTTCTACCTATGAGTTTGTATAAAAAAAAAAAACTATCATTACTCAATGAAATAGAAGAATGCCTAGGCAATTGTGAGTTAATTGATGCAAATATAAAATGTAAGAATAAGTTCTCCATGGGGACCCTATTGAAACTTCGAAGTCCTTTTTCAATAAGAGTAACTTGAATATCATAATAGCTTCAAGGTCAAAATACTCAACTTATTGTGAAAGAGAATGAACATGATCTCATTGATACGGAATTTTTTTTTTTTTTTTTTTTTTTTTATACATGATAAAAAGTTTATTCTAATCTAATCTAAGTGTATATGTGTGTAAAACTCTCTTTTGGAGACTTGAACTCTAGCCCTTACCTCCCACGCCCTACAAACACTTATATTATAAAGTGACCATCGCACCAAAAGTGCGCAGTGATGATGTGAAAAAATTTTAAACCTTAGGTGTGGATGCCCATAGATAAAAAATTTTAAATCAATTTCAGCTCGTAATGAAGTTAAATTCAATTTGTGCTTTTCTTTCTTTCTCATTTCCAAATCAAACTATGTTAATTAAGTCCGCAATCGTAGGATCAACATTTGAATCAATTTTGTGGGCTCATGATGTTGACGTGAAAGACTCGAATTATTGACTATAAACATATATCATTGTCTTACTATCAAGATTGCGACAAGAGCGTTCATAGTTTTTTCCACTAACTACTTGTAAGTTGTAAGTTTTAATAACTAATAACTAGTAACAAGTTTCAGCATGACGCTGAATGCTCTTTATTTTCAGTTTCCTGTATGCCTAACAGAAAACAAACATGGTGAGCCTGCGCTTCTTTAATAATCAATTACCCACTCTTCCATCCAAGGCACCGGCTTTGAGAGGATTTCCATGTGTAGCTAAAAACATGTTATTGAGAACCAGTACAGTGGCACACAGCCATCATCAAATAGGTGTATTTACTATTTAGTTTTAGACATGTTTTCAAAAATCGAATCAGACCAATCAGTTTCCAGGAACTGAACCCTAAATTGATCAAGTAAAAATGGTCAAAACTGGTGGCTCAACCGATAAAAATTGAGAACCGAACCATTTTTTTGGTTCTTTGACCATTTTGTTCTTAAAGCCATGGTTTTAGGTGAAGTGTCTAACTCCCTAACTTCCAAAATTTCCAAAATTATTCTATACTTCAGGAGTATGTATTCTCTTTTCAAATGAAAGCTAGGCCTCCCATGAAACTATCTAGAAAACTTAATATTATATATATGAGAGCAGCAATACTTTCTAAGTACTAAATAAGGGTTTTTTTTCTTTTTCTTTCTCTTTTTTTGGTAAAAAGATTTGACAAGTACTTTTAATTCTTGAAGGGCATATTTAGAGTCTTTAGACACGCGACTTGAACTCTTAGGTTATGAGACTTAACATATATTGAACTCACATTACATCAGGCATAAGAAATTGTTACAAGGAAAGAAAACATTAGGAGGAACAATTCCTCTGTGGATGCCAAGTTTTCCTTTCAGCATTTGGCTACTAAAAGATTTTTCGGTTTGACAGATTTAACATCTCCCAAAGTTGAATAAATTGTCTCTACATGGACTGACAACAAGCTGTATAGAAGTTAGAGTTGCCAAACTACCTAGCACTCATAAGAGAATTCTTGTGGCATGTTACAAAGAGCTCTCATTGTGTTGCCAGCTACATCAAGCAGCTGGAGGTACTCATCTGCACCATCAACAAGACACTGCAGATTCACAAATGGAAAAAGTAAGAACTGTTAAATCCCTTTGAGCAAAGTGAGCAAACAGAAATGCTAATCTCAAAAACTAACCATCAACATTAAAACCATATTACATAGATAACTTTTTTTTAAAGCCAAGTAGTCATGGATAACTGGATCATCTTACAAGTTCCTCTAAAAAAATAAGAAAAAGATCCAATTACAAAAAGTTTTCAGGAGCAGATTGCAAAACAACAATACTAGGTCAATTCATTGAGAAAGGTGATAAACAGGCCCTAGGCCATTCAGAGAGAAAGCAGAGGTTCTAAGATGCAAACTAGAAGTTAAAGCTTCTGAAGAGTATCTTATCTTTTTGGATTATGTTTTGCCTTCAGAAAACATCAAAAATTCAAAAATATACGAGCTAATTGTATATGATATGCACAACTTCTTGACTAGGAAGCCACCAACATTATGACAAAGCTCAATTCATTTTAAACCAAAACGATATCAAATTCAAACTCATAATTCTGAACTCTTGGCAAACTCTTAAGTAAAAATAGCAACCTTATCTGCTTCACCCAATTTCTTGCAAATTCTGGCCTTCTGTTCATCTGATATGTCATCTGCCTCAACAACCACCTCAAGTAACTGGGAAAAAGAATTCTATTAATAGTATCTTTATCTAGCAACTGACAATAGTAAAGAACCACCAGTAGAAGTAGAATCATGAGACCTGAGAAAGCATCTGAGAGACCGGATATCCCTCTGCAATTACATTATTAACTTCCTTGTTTGCCAAATCAAAGTCACCGCTTTTGCATGCTATAAGAAATGCCTCAACGACCTCTTGTGGTACCACCTAATACATTGAGATTTTACATCAGCACATGGCAGGACTTCTAAAACTGATGGAAAAAGTCAAAGATCAGAAAAAGTGCTTAGTATTTTTATCATTTGCAGATAAGTTACACCAAAACAAATAAAAGAAATCAAATGTTCCTATGATGCAACAACTTGCACTGATTCATTTTCACATCAATAAATAATGGAACTGGCTCCATGGAGTTGCCATGACAGAAATCATGCAATCATGAAATGCAGTGATGCAACTTCAAACATATTGCACCCAGCCTAAAACATCATGTTCATTTTGTTGCAACCTAAGGAGCATGATCACCAACACAACACAGGACTTGGTGGTTTTTTCTTTTTTTGATAGGTACACAGCAGTTAATTAATTAATTTATACTTTTATATGTATTTTATATTTTTAAGCATATCTTATGTTAAAGAGTGATAACAATTAAAAACATTGCAACTAAACTTTGTAATAATAATCAGTGATAATAATTACAACATTTTAACTTTTAGGTTTCGTTTGGTTGGGGGATGTAAAAGATTTAGTTTTCCTTCATGTGTTTTTGGTTGGGTGTGGAAAAGTGGAGGGATGGAAAGCTCTTTTGTTTGATTGAGTTGAAAAATAAAATGATAGAAAATGTAGTTTGTTTAAATTTACCCTCATGCCCCTATTAAATTAAAATAAAATACATTATATTTTTATTAAAAAATTGTATATGGGTGGACACTTCATTATTAAGAATAAATAAAGAAATAAAGATCAAAAAAAAAAAAAGAGAAATAACAGAAGAAAATGACAAAAACCAAAAGAAAAAGAACGTTGTGTAGTTTTTGATCCCCTTTTCTCTCCCATTTTCCTCCCTCAACCAAACACCCTCCCATACCATTTTCTCCCCACTTTTCTCTCCCTCTTTTCCATCCCCCAATTTTCACCCTAACCAAACACACTCTTAAGTGCTTAACACTATTCCCTATAGCCATTCAGCTTTGTTTTAACCAAGAGAAATAGAAACAAGAAGCATTAACTCAATTCAGTCAACCAGCCCTTGAAATAAAATTATGCAAAGCTTCAACAAGCATTAACTCAATTTGATGAAGCCTCTAGCTCTTGAACCTTTCCTAAACAAAAATAAATTAAAAAAGAAATAAGAATAAGACAGAACAGATGGAGCATGACAACAAACAGTGAGAGCCGATGGGCTAAGGCCAGCACTGATTCTGCGAGAGCAATGCCGATGTGCCAAGACGAGCATCAATGGTACCAGTTCCAATGTGTCAAAACCAACACCAATGAGCTTCACCAGAGTGCAGTTGTAGAACTACAGCAACCAAATCAAGAGAGAGATGGGCCAAGACCAGCAACTTGGTCAAAAATCCCACTTTTTTTCTTCTTCTTTTAAGAAATGATAAAAAAATAAATACCTACCCGTGTCACAACTGTGTCCCATATGTGTCTTTGACAGTGTCCAGTATAAATATATTGCCGACACCACACACACTTGTCAGACAGGGACACTGAGCTTTTTGTCATTTCCATGCTTCCTAGGTTGCAACTTCACAAACTAGCATGCTCAAGCACAAGGCTCTTTGACCTTAGTAACAGTTTTGACATGCCTTACCAAAAGTCACAAAAGATAATCCCCTAAAAGCCTAAAGCAGCCACAAGGCCCACAATTATATCTACTCTTGAGCCTTTCAGGTACATTTTCCTTTAATAGACACATTATGTATGCATGCACGCATATGTATTTAAACATGTTTCCATATGTATTAAGACAAGCAGAACCTTTTAAAACTTCATCATAGCTTACCCCAGACACACTAATCAGGTCCTTGGAAGAAATGGATGATCCAAATAATCGCGCAGCAGACTGAAATTTGCCAAGACACAGAATAAAATAAATTAATTAATCATATACCACATATTAAAGCTCCAACTTGGTGTCCAAGGGACAGTTAGCAAAATAATTAGTTGAAGAGGAAAAAATGTCAGAATTTCAATACTATGGTATAAGCAATTGAGACACGGCTTTGCCAAGTCTGCCTTCACTATGGCATATAAATGATCCAGGAGAAAATTCTTATTCTCACATTAAAACAATATTGGACAGCACTATTCATAAGAGAAAGATTTGTTTCTCCAAGATCTGATGTACTTCAATCCGACTTTTCTCATTCAAGTTCCATTTAAGAGCCCAAGATGCTACACAAAACCAAAGTGAAGTCCTCCCTTTATTAATTGTCCCTTCATGGACCAACATCCACATAAAACACAAATTTGATAGATATGAATCCAGTGATCATGCTTACAGTATACATTGTATCCTTCAAAGAAACTTTAAAGGTACATGCTTCAAATCAATCAGTTATGGTAACAAAAAGATCTTAGTCTCTAAAAATTGGTATAGTCCCCTGTAAGAGTATCTAGGTTGGTCATTTAGAGAAAATGTAGTCAACTGAGTCTTCCAGGTAAACTCTGTCTCTTAGCCACTTAAGAATTTAGGATTTAGAAATTCCATATAAATACCAGTATTTTGACAAGAAGAACTATTAATGCAGGAAGGGCAAAGAAATATTTATTTTAATTTAGTTTTATTCAATTTTGGAAGCCAATTGTATTTTATTTTGGGTCCTAGTAGTTAATTAGGTAAATAGTATTTTTCTAATAAAAAAAAGGTAATTAGTATTTTTATTTTATTTCCTAGTGGTTATTTTGCAATTCAATCATTTGGTTTTCCCAAGTCCATTAGAATTGGGATTTTTTAAGTCAAGTAGAATTATGTTTAGTAGTCTATATAAGTATAGTATAAAATTTTACAGTTTGATTGATTAATAAAATTTCTCTCAGACTTTTCCAATGGTTTGGTGCTGACTACAACCCACCCTTGGTGTTGACTCCAAGGGGTTTGTACTCTCTTGCTTGGTGCTAACTCCAAGCAAGCTTAGGTGTTGTCTTCTAGGTTGCCTATCCTCTATTTTTTTGCTCTTCATTTATGGTTGCATCATTTTGTTTTTGTCCTGTATCGCCTACACTTTTAATCCTCCATACAGAAAATTTTACATTGATAATTACTAGTGGTTTAATTCATTATTATCAATTAAATAAGTTTATGCAATGTCATCCCAAACACACAACAACAACAAAATTTAATTAATGTAAAGCATTGAAGAAAAAGCTAACAATATTGGAAACACAACAGTAAATCATGGTGCATGATGTATATGTGAGGGTGCTCAAAATGCACGAGGTAAATCAATATTTTAAGCCAGAGGGTTTCAAAAGTAAATATTGAAGAATTATCTGCTTCACAGGTTGGGATTGCTTCATTGATGAAGCATAAAGCATAAACAAAAAGGCTGGAGCACCAGTACATCAAGAATAGACCATTTAAGATGTCAAGTGATAGAAAAGTGAGGAATTTGGCTCTTTCTAGTGTTTATAAAGCCATATTTAAAAACTTTTTGCACAAGCACATAGAACAAATCATAATATTCATGTAATTAAACACATAAAATAGGAAAAATACAAACCACTTCTCACCTGCAAGTATGTAATAGCCCGACGAAGATCACCCTGTGAAATAGAACTTAAGGTTGAAAGAGCCTGCAATTACACATCATACTGATGAAGTTAGAAAACTTAACACCAGTGCACTAATGAAATCTACACTCGAAACCATTTCAAAATACAAACTCTAAGACTTCATGTTTACACCTCAGCATCCAGATTGAGGCCTTCTTCGTTGCAAATATGCAATATACGAGTAGTCATTATTTCTTCTGAAAGTGGCTTGAACCTGAACTTTGCACACCTTGAAGCAAGTGGTTCTATGATCCTACAAAAAGGACAATCATGTAAATCATAAAGTTCATGGCTCACCTTCAATCATCCAGATATCAATGTAAAATTTTAAAAATAAAGACTTATCCATATTCAATAAGGTTTCATGGTCCTTTTCAAGTGAATAAGAGAAACTTCCAGAAATATAAGAACTTGTTTAAGTCCTCATCAATCACCACTGACTTTAGCTCTACTTAGTTTGACTGAAGTTCAAACAAAATATTCTTATGCAGCTCTTTAATGATATGAGTTTCTTTATTCTCTTTCCCAGGATTAAAACGTAATTTAAGATAATAAAAAAATTGTCAAAGATAAAATCAAGAGTAATTTATTAAGAAAAAAAATATGAAAAACATGTGGGTTTATATTTTTCATTACAATCAAGTCACCAACCTGATCCTTATCTTTTGCTCTCAGTTAATTTAAAAGGAAAGCAAGTGAAGACATACATGAGTTATTCATTTTCAGTTATGATATTATTTTTTCTATAGTTTGGCATGCAACAAATAAATGAACAGGAATCAATGAAATATCTCACTGATGATAATGAAGATTCTAAAATTTCCTAAGACTTATGAAGCAGAGTATGCATAAACTGAACCTCTAACACAACTACAAGTTGTATTAGGAAATTCAATGATACACAAGTCATTACATAAGAAAACTGTGGCTGCCATTCCTATTATTATAAATAAAGATTATAATTTTAGTTACAATCTATGGTGATACCAGAAATCATAGATCCTGTAATCTTGGACATATCCAAGTGCTCTCTCACGTCACTTTTTATTGGCTAAATCTGTCCTAATAGGACATAAAACAGATCAAGTTGTAAAATAAAGCTCACCTGCTGATGTAATTACATATAAAAAAGAATCTTGTAACTTTGGAGTAAGTTTCCATAGTACGCCTCAGGGCATTCTGTAATGTAGAATATCAGTTGTGTGGCACCCAAAATACTTTTTACTAGAAAAAACAAAATGCATAGGAAGCATGCCTGAGCATCTTCAGTCATTGAATCTGCCTCATCTAGAATTATAATCTTGTATGGTGGACATGGATAACCCCTAATGTATTGTACCAAAAAAGAAATAAAAACTTGTTAAAACCAAGCAGAAAAAAATGTAAACTGAAATGGGAATATAACAATTGTTACAAGTTATGAGTACACACCCTTGACGCTGACCAGAACCTACAGCCACAGCAGCAAAACCCTTGATCTTTGTCCGAACAACGTTGATGCCACGGTCATCACTTGCATTCAACTCCAGCACCCTGGACTTGTAGAGCTCAGGGCTGCAATACACAGTGGTTTTATTACATAGGGAAGACCAACAAATTGAGGCTAGCAAGTCCACTAAGATAATGGTATTATGCTGTCAGGTCGACAGCAAACATGCTCAAAAAAGCTCTAACAGATCATATTTCCAGATAATAAGTCAGGTATTTTAGATTTTATTATGTCAATAATCTAGAAAAAATTGATTTGCAGAATTTGCAGACGGGTAAATATTCAATAATGCAAATTGTCATATCAAGGCTGAGTGGCAAGAAGAAATACGACAGGTTAACTGATTCATTGTGCCAACTCCCAAACTATAGATGGTATGGGTTTTATGATTTGTTTTTAAAATTGAGACAGAAGTTCTATCATATTCCAATTTTTTTTTCCATTACTAAGTTCCTGCAAATATTTTCCAGAAATAATTTTGCCTATAATGCTTTGTGTGTCTTAATGGATTTTTTTTTTTCATGAAGCCCCGTAAAAAATATTTTTATGTTTCTTCCATCCAATTTAGTCACACATAAATAACCCAAAAAAAACCTTCTTGTATAGAAATTTTACCATTGAAACAAACAGATAAATGCTGTACTTTTAAGCAAAAGTGGGGCTTATACAAACAGTTGGGAACAACCAGAGACCTACTCTCCTAATATTCTCCAGTCAATATTTCATATATCACTCCTTTAAGAGGTACATATCTATGGCATTGAATGGGATAGCCAAATGAAAATGTCGATATGCTCAAACAGCTTGATGGGGGTGTGCTTCATTGTCTGGGATCTAAAGCCAATGGTAACATGTGTGTTCAATTTTTATTCCAACAGTTTATAATCTTAACTTAGAAGCAGCATCATGCTTGATAAGATTCCCTTTAGTCATCCAAGTCAATTAATATACCATCAACTTTGTTTTAAAACTTTGGCAAAGCCCATTAACATAACCAAAACCCAAGGGAATTCTATCTCTTAAATTTTTTTTTTTTAATTAACAAGATCCCACACCATAAAACCACATCTAGAGTAACCAAAACACATTATACCAACAAAACCCTCAAAGCAATTGTAATAATTTTCAAATTAAGTAAATGAAACTGAAGTTAAAATTGAATTAGAAGCAATGGTTGGAAGTGAATAACAACCCAAAGAGCTGGTGGGCGATGGCGAGTGCGGTGGTGGTCTTGCCGGTGCCGGGCGGTCCATAGAAGAGCATGTGAGGGCACTACATGTAAATACATTATTGAAAAATAAATAAATAACACAAATTTGAGAAAACTAGGTACGAGGTTAATTAAGAAATGGGGTTTTAGGAAAAATGAAAGATTGAAGAGTGAAAGTGAGGGGAGGGAAGAGTAGTGACAAACATTTGTGGTCTCAAGAGTGTTGGTGAGAACACGGACCACCTCGTCCTGGTGTGCTACATCTTTCACTTGCTTTGGCCGACTGAACAACAATAATAAAAATTAGTATTCTTATTATTATTATGAAATGAAATACTAAAAACACTGAATAGAGAAGAGAGAGAGAGATGGTACTATTTTTCGACCCATGGCTGAGAGCTCTGCAAAAGTGGCGCCATTTTTCAGTGTGTGTAAAGTAAATATCCCATGTCGCTCTCTTTCTCTTTATATTATAGGGCTTTGGCGGATCTGTATCGCCCCCAAATGTTTTGAAATTTTTTTACTTATATTTTGTAATATATTCATATTTATAAATTTATATTTTTTTGGGGAAAAAAAAAAAAAGCTCTCTCTCTCTCTCTCTCTCTCTCTCTCTCTCTCTCTCTCTCTCTCTCTCTCTCTCTCTCTCTCTCTCTCTCTCTCTCTCTTTTTATATATATATTAAACATATAAGTATGTCTATAAACAATAAACTAACGTCTCATTAGGGCGTGTTTAGGGTAAATTATAAAATTGATCCGTATCATTTACATCATATTTTAATTTGTTCATTAACTTTTCAATTGTGTCAATTTGGTTCCTATTCTTTTAAATGTTGTGTCAATTTAGTCTTTATTATTATCTCTTAGACAAAATTTATTGACATGGCAAATGGTCTAAATAAAAAATTATTTATTTGCCCCATCAACAGACATCTGTATTGCCACATCAGATTAAGAAAATAAAACAAATTAAAATTTGCACACATGAGATCATATTCAACTAAAGAAGAGCATAAACTATTTTCTCAACCCCGCTCATCAACTATTTTCTAGGAAACCAAACAGAAAACAAGTAACCCATTACAATAAACGAAGGTAGAAGCGATATTGATTTTTGCAACCCATCTGTTTCCTCTCTCTGTCGATCGTGAGTTTGGAGGGCAAAGGAGTTATTTAGGACACACTTCCTAGAACTTGTAGAGTCTTTGCTTAGTCATTGCATCTATAGGCTAGGTTTGGTTCAATGTAAATCGAATTCCAAGTGTAAAATGAATGCAGGGGAAAGTGAATTCCCGTAAAGAAAATAAAATTTGGGTGTTTGGTTTTGCAATGAAAAATAGTCCGGAAAACGATTTTTGGTGTTTGGTAACATTCTAAAAATGTTATTTTCTTACAAATTTTTCACATTTTCTCAGCTATTTTCTTAGTGTCCAAACAAATTGTATTACAAAAAATTTCAAAATATACACTTAACACAATCAAAAAATACACTTCACAGGACCAAAAATCAAAATAAAAACATTGAAAGAGAGGAAGAAAGAGTGAGATTGGAGGGAGAAAGAGTGTGATAGAGTAAGGGATAGAGAGATAGATTGGGAAAGAGAGAGATCAAAGTGGATGGAGGACGGCGGTGACCAGATCGAGTGGGTTTGGGGGGGACGGTTGCGACCAGATCGGTGTGTCAAGAACGAGAGAGATCGATCATGGGTCATGGGCGACGAGATCGGTCATGGGCGATGAGATTGAGACGACAAGATCGATCAAACGGCAACAAGCTTCAGGCGGCGACAAGATCGAGACAACGAGAGTTTGATCTAGAAGGCAGTGGCAACGTGCTTCAGGTGGTGGCAAGCTTCAGGCAACGACAGGCTTCAATCAGCGGTAGGCAGCCATTTTCTCAAGTTCAAGCTCTCTCTCTCTCTCTCTCTCTCTCTCTCTCAGGTAGGCTGAAAATGGGTGTAATTAGTTTGAAGGTAAAATAGAAGTGGAATTGATTTTACACTAAAAGGCTTAATATTTTACGGTCAACGGAAATCATTTTCCGTTTGACTGAATTTTCCGGCCGTTCCCAAACACACCCTGTGGTGTAAAATATTTTTCGGATTCCTTTTACCACCGAAACAAATGCAACCTATATCTCAAATGTGTAATTTCCACTTTTCACACGCACACCCTTCTCTGTTATTTCTCAGTTCTTGTTCTCTTTTGGACACATGCAGGTATATTCATTTCAACTTTTTAAGAATAGATCACTCCTCTGCAAACCTTATATTAAATCCCTTTTTTCCTTGTTTCTTTTTACGGTCTAACTCTTGTCTTAAGTGTAGTTCTCAATATAAATAACTATTTTGTTGGTTCAAGATTGGGAGAAGGACATCGTAGCAGCTTTGCTAGGAACCCGATGGTTCTTGTAACCAAGGGAAGCACTTTCAGTTTGGAGACAGAGAGGAAACAAATGAGTTTGCAAAAATTAAACTCGAAATTGCTTCTATGTTTATTGTGATAGGTTCTTTTTTTTACTTGTTTTTTGCTTTTTAACCTAGAAAATAGTTTATGCTCTTCTTTAATTCAATTTTTTATTCCATGGGTAGTACATGTTTAATTTGATGTGGCATAAAAAGGTTAGGGACTATTTTGATACAATACCAGAAGATTAGGAACCAAATTGAAACAATTGAAACGTTATGGACCAAATTGACATATAGTATAAAGGTTAAAAACCAAATACGTAATTTACTTGCACTTTTTTTTTTTTGAACGTGACGTGGGTAGTTTTTATTTTTTTTTAGGAAGTTTATATATATACACACACATATATATAATGTGGGAATGGGTAGTTTTTGTTTTTTAATAGGAACTGAGGGTAGTTTTTTTTTTTTTTTTTAATTATTATTTAAGGTTATAAGAACATGGGCTAGTGGAAGTAGGAAGAAACTTTTAATAGGATTTTAAAAAAAAGTGTGTATATATATATATAGGAGTAAAGGACGCAGGGTAGCTTTTCTTTTATAAGAATATTTTAAATTTTTTTGTTGATTTACTATTTTAACCCATGGAATAATGATAAGTTAATTAAATTATGGGTATTTTTGACAGTGAAAAAAATAATAACTAACTTTCTGAATTCTCTCAATTTGTATATTAGCCTTTGAGAACACGCTCACGCGCGTGCTCAAAGGCTCTTCTATTTTTTGGGTAAGGGTTAATTTAGAATATTTATTATAATTTGAGATTACTATATTTTCCAATCACAACAAAAATCTAGGGGTGTGATGAAAAATTATTTCACCACACATATATTTATTTTATGGTAAATTAATCGTAATAATTAGCCACTTACTACACATCTAAAACAAAAGTTACAAAGAGTTTAAATTTCAAAGATGTTGACTATTGTTAAAACTGAGAGAAGGTACGTAACATTTTTTATGGAGCAGTAAATTAATAATTATAAAAAGGAAAATATAAATATAAATTTAATTTCACATAGAATTATACAAATGATAAGTATAATTTACGTTACAAAATAAATTTTTTTACAACGAATTTTTATGTTAAAAAAAAAAGTAGCGTAAATTATTACTTCAAACAACTTAATTCCCTTAAAACCCAACACCAAATTAACCAATCATGCTCACATTCTCTCTAGCCTGCAATGCCTCCATAAATTCCTTCGTCCCAGACCTTGCAATTGTACCCAAATTATTCACCAAATTTATAACCCAAAAACCAAGAAAAGTGTTAGCAGTTCAAAATCACATTAAATATTAAGTTCGTGGACCAAAATAAAGAAGAATAATATATAAATACCTGCATGCATAAATAGAGAGTCTTGTTGATTTTGTCTGGGAGGCTCTCAAATCAAATCTCATCCAATACCTACACATGTAAATACAAAACCAATCTGGAGTCATCTTCTCAGCAGGCTCCTTTTTAACGATTTCCATCAATTCATTTGTTTCAAAATGGCAAAAATTTTTGTCAGGTAAAACATGTAAGACGATCACCATAATTCATGACGAAAAATATAGCTTTTGATAATAAGAAGAAATAACCACTGCATGCCCAACAAACACGAATAGAACATATAATTGCAGTAGATACAAACCATTTTGACAGTCACACTTCTCAGAGATTTTAAGAACAGCAGAGGACTCTGAAATTGCAAATTTCTGTGCAGTCGATCAAGTTGAGCAAAAGTACAATCGTTTTGAGGGCAAAAAAATATTTGTATCAAATAAATAGCAGTTCTTATACAAAAAAAAAAAAAAAATAGCAGTTGGTTATAAAAAAAATCTAATGAGTGAAAGATACGTGCAAAATAACCTTATCAGCATTCCACCACTACTCTCACAATATTAGTAGGTGGTTATAATTTAGATTGTAAAATTATTTTTAAAAGAGAAATAATATGTCTACAACATTTTTACAATAAATCCTAAGTGGCAGGTTGTTATTGATTGTTATTGTTGGGGCAAAAAAGTAATCTTAGTGTTAGTTTTAAATTTGAACCAATAACAACTAACCACTTGTAATTTGTTGTAAAAATGTTATAAAATTGTTGTAGACGTAGCGTTTCTCTTTTTAAAATTCTAAATTTTATAAGTAGATAAAGTAATTTGAAAATTAACAGGAGAGTAGTCCTATTTTTTAGGTAATGTTTTAGTGGAAGATAGAGTTGCATTTTTACAATTATTCTTTAGTTTTGTCTCTACTTAAATATAGAGGTATTTTTGAACTAAAAAATGAGGAATCCAAATAGGGGAAGCCCCTTAAATAATAGTATCGGTATATATTAAAAGGATTCAGGAAATTAGTTATTCCTTTTTTTTTTGGTCAAAAATACCCCTAAATTAATTAACTAACAAGTTAAAAATGAGGTTAAAATAGTAAATTGGCAAAAAAAAGTTAGTTATTGCTTTTTTACTGTCAAAAATACCCCTACCTAAAACTTAAAAATGGAAAAAAAGTTAGTTATTACTTTTTTTACTATAAAAAATACCACTACCTAAAACTTTAAAATGGGGTTAAAATAGTAAATTGACAAAAATAATAAATTTCTACTTCTATGGTGAAATATCTTTTTACTTCTAATAAATTCCTACTTTTACGTTAATTTAAATTCATACTTCTACTTTCTAACTCCCTACAAAATAGAATTACTCTTTTGTTAGTTTTAAAACTCCTCAAATCTATAAAACTCACCCCACGTATTCTTTTTTTTTTTTTTTTTGGTGATTGGAAAAAGTAGAAATCTCAAATTATAATAAATGCATGTGGGGCTAGAAAATTAGGCAGCCTCGGCCCACCTCAAACCAGGCCTAGAGGCTCATGCCGAGGATACATGTGGGGTCCGAGGATAAAAGTACGGCGTCTGGCCCCCAAGGAATATATCTGAGGACGACTCTGTCCTCAGACAGCCGAGACCTTAGAAGTACACGAGCACCACTCCACCAAAGAGGGGTCTTCTTGAATATTCGAGGAGAAAAGGGCAAGCGCCACGGGTCGACGACGGGAGCACGGTGAAGGAGCAAGTCTAAGGCGAGCTGTCACCTCCACATTAAATGCTCTCAACTAACGTCCTGGCCACATTAATGAGGATAGGACTCCTGAACAATACTGTCTTGGATGTTGCAACCCACAAGAAGAATGGGAATACGGCTGATGGGATAGGCTCTCAAGTGGTGGCCTGGC
This sequence comes from Quercus variabilis, assembly GCA_030445155.1. NCBI lineage: Eukaryota > Viridiplantae > Streptophyta > Magnoliopsida > Fagales > Fagaceae > Quercus > Quercus variabilis. The sequence continues at coordinate 32,735,143 of CP129453.1, read as the reverse complement.
TGATCAGCGAATGTAGGGTTAGGATCAGTTAAGAGAGGTGTATATAATGTAAGGAGTCTCTCTTGAAAGGGTGACGGAAAATCTGAATTAAGAAGTACTGTAGCAACTTGTATTCTCTCAATCCTTGTAATCAATCTTCAAAGAAATAATAAGAACTCCAAGCTCCGGAAGGCAAGTTCAAGGAGCATTATTGTGCATCCCAATTCATGTTTAGGTTGTTAAGCCCATATGCAACCATACATGGCAGTTGCATTCTTTACTAGGGCCTAGTTCGTGAGCTCATTCTCTATAAATTCATTGCAGGGCAAGCTGGGCTTAGGTCCACTTTCTAAACCCGTAGAAGTGCTCAAACACGGTCCCTACAATTGGCGCCGTCTATGAGAAGAACTCGTGCATCAGTAAGGACAACAACCAGGCATGGTAGGGTCAGACCCTCATCAAGTGAGTTCCCATCAGCACGAACCAGCTAGATCCCAACGTCCAAATAACTATGGCAACACTAGGCACAGACAGAACGAGGAGAACGGACGATTCCGAGAAGAAAGCATGCATACCTCGCAAACTAGCGAAAGCCACACGCATAAAAGCGGCCGCATGCCCCAAAGGGGTGATAATGGCCCAGCCACGTGATCACGAGAGGATAAGAGTCACGCCTCCCAGAGACAAGACGATAAGGTGGCCATGCGGTGAGAGATAGATGATTTAAAGAGAAAGTTGCGCCATGCACAGTGAAGGCGATCCGAGCCCAGCCTTGACCTACCCTCTGACGACGATAATGAGGATGACTACAGGCAAAGGTCGACAAAACCCCAGAGAGAAACTTTCTCCTACGAGGATGAGCGCTACTAGAGGCATTATTGCAAAGAATGGTCATGGTACAGAAGATGGGAGGAAAGTCGGTGGAGATGTTCTTAGACTCGAGACTAGTGGTAGGACAGGTAAAGGGAGAGATGGAGGCCCGAGATCCAAGAATGCATGAATACCTGAGCCAGGTCAAGCGCTTGCAATCGGACTTCGACCCTTTTAGTTTGTCTCATATTCCTAAGAGTGGGAACAGCCATGCCGATTCATTAGCCACACTCGCAACTTCCTCGACAAACGGTCTACCTCGGATTATACTTGTGGAGCATCTGGTGAGGGCGAGTGAGGTGGCGATGGAAACGATCCCCATCTTTCGGGTCGAGGTGGGTCCCAGCTGGATGGACCCCCTTATGAGATTCCTCAAAGATGATATCCTGCCCGAAGATAAGTTAGAGGCTGAGAAAGTACGAAGAAAGGCTCCTCAGTTTCAGTTGTCTGAGGATCACAAACTATACAGGCGCTCCTACTCTGAGCCATACCTGCTGTGCGTCCACCTCGAAGTAGTAGAATTACTGCTCGAAGAGCTGCATGAGGGAATCTGTAGGAGCCACACAGGGGAGAGATCCTTGTTTCACTGAATCGTCACACAAGGATACTAGTGGCCGGGGATGCAACAAGAGGCCCAGGAGTATGTCAAGAAATGTGACCAGTGCCAAAGGTTCGCCCCAAATATCCATCAGCCAGGAAGGGTCCTTAATCTTTTGTCTAGTCCATAGCCGTTCGCCCAATGGGGATTGGACATTGTAGGACCTTTCCCTAGAGCGCCAGGGAATAAGAAGTATCTGTTGGTGGTCACAGGCTACTTTACCAAGTGGGTCGAGGCTGAGCCACTGGCCAACATCAGGGACGTCCGCTACCTCTTGGGGCGCCTCCTCGCCTAGGTCTTCCCTTGGTTCAGCTGCTCCTACCTCCCCAACCTTAGCGCCATCAGGGGCGGCCTCGCAAATGGCAGGGGGGTAGTATACACTCTCCGCCTTCCACAAGTCGAACAAAGCCTCCATCTCGACTTGTTTGAGGGCCTCAGCCCAGACCTGGGAGCAATAGTGCCTACATACCCCAAGAACTTAAGCTTTATAAGCAGCTTCTATCTCGGCCACCCCCTTAGCATAAGCTGCAACCTCGGCTTCCTCCTTGGCAGCCAGGGCCTCCTCCTTGCCAAAATTTGCCTCGGCTTTAACCCGTAGGGCCTCGTCTTTGGCCCACTCCGCCTCCTTCTGGGCCCCCTTGCCAGCAGCCACCTTAGTTGTTAGATCTGCGATCTGCTCCTTCGCGATCCTCAGCTGCTCTTCCGCTTCGCCCAGACACCTCGTCTACTCCCTGGCCTGGTTCTAGGCACTAGCGAGACTCGACTCCGCGCTGTCTCGAGCCCTAGTCACCACCTTCAACTCCTCCCTGGCCATGGTGAGGTCAGCCTCGGAGGTCTTGAGAGTCCGGGTGGCCTAAAAGTGCCTCTCAAGCTTTAGGTCGAGGGCCTTTCCCTAGTCATTGGCCGCCGCCTTCAACCTATAGGTAGCCTGGACAACCTGCCAGAGTAACCAATGCACTATAAGCCTAATCCAAAAAAAAAAAAGGGAAAAAGGGGAAGAGTTGAAATCAGGAAAATCATAAGTATTGGGGTTCTTACCATCCCCAAATAACGCTTGAGGCTGAGGAAGACCTGTTTGCTCCTCAAAGAATCCAGCTCGGCCATATCCGCCGGGAGTAGCAGGCATCTCTCCAGCGCATTAGCCACATGCGCACCTTCGCCCTCATTAAAGTCTCTGAGGGAGGCGTCGTCCTTCAAAGGCTCCCCATGAAGCATTGGGGCGGGGAGCCAGGCCTAAGCCTCGGATGGGGTGGTGACGACCTGCCTATCCTGGCTTTTGCCACCTATCCTTATCTGCTTGGAAGGCTGCAGAGTGTTGTCCTCATCTTGCGAGGACACTGGCTTATCCTCCATAAGCCACTTGCCCTTGTCCTTCTTCTTCTTGGGGCCGGCGGGCACGGACTCAAAAGGCAAGCTCGTCTAAGGAGGAGGAGGGGGAAGCTTCTACTGGGCAGAAGTTGACCTAGTCTGAACATACTGAGTCTTGGGAGGAGGAGGGGGAAACTTTTGTTGGGACTTCCCTGGTTGGGCTTCGATCAGGTCCAACACGCTGGTGTGGGGTTTCCTCTTGTAATCCATCGTTGGCGGTGGAGGGGTTTTTGAAGCAAGAAGGTCTGCTTCGGTCAGACAAGGGTCGCCCAAGTCTCCGGGAGGATCCTCGGACTGATCGAACTGGTCGAAAATGTCAAACTTTTTCTCGGTGGGGCCAAAATCAACCTCTTCCTCTTCCCACTCTAGATCCTCCTTTGTAGCCTCGGCGAATATGTGGAAGGAAGATGGGATGGCCAAGGTTACAAATTCTGGATCAGAGGGCTCCTCAAGGAACAGAAACCCGTCCTTAGTCACAGTAATTTTCTGTAGCTGAGGATCGTTCGCTCGGATCACGTGCTTCGGAACTGAGAATGATTTTTGAACAGGAGTGTACCCTAATATTTTGTGGGCGGCTCTAACTTGATGGTCGTCCTTATTTACAAAAACTGACGCCCTCAGTACTTTCTGCAAATCTTCCCTGTTGACCAGGTGGAAGTGGCGCTCAAAGGCGTACGGGTCTGTAGGGAGAAAACACCTTCACATTAGTAACCAAAAAAAGCGAAAAAAAAAAAAAAAAAAAAAAAAAAAAGGGAAAAAGACAAGAGAACTTGAACCCCTTCCTATTCCCACTGCCCCACCTGGTATTCCCTCCATCGTTGGGCAGTGAATGCCATCGTGCCACTCCCTGGACAAGATAAGGAAATCCTCGTTCAGCCCCTTGCTAGACTCAAGGAGGCACTGGATGAGTCGTACCCTGTCATCCCTTGTCTTCAGGTAATACGACTTGCTCTTAAGAAGTTGAAGTTTGTAACATCAGTTCACGTCGTGATAGGTCAACCTCAGCCCCATCTTCTCGTTTAGGGCATCCACACAGCCCAAAATCCTAAAGACATTTATTGCGCACTAGGTGAGGGCTAGCCGGAAGTGCGTAAGGTAGCCCCTCATCACCGGTCCCATGGGGATCCTCATACCCCCTTCGAGGAAAGTGATAATGGGAATCACCACTTCACCCTCCTGTCTTTGAAAGAGCCACTCCCCATCCTCACAATACCTCAGGCCTATATTGCTAGGTATCTCGTAGTCGGCGATGAATTTCTCCATCGCCTCCTTAGTGTAGACGTATTTCTTAAATCTACCCATCCCAAGTGATGCCTAAAGGAACTAAGAAAGAACAAATGAAAAAGAAGAAGGGGTAAAGAGGAAAAGAGCTCAGAGAGGGATAGAGCGACTTACTGGAAAGAGGAGGAGCTTCTCGAACAGGCTTTTTATGCTGGAGATGTAAGTGAGAGTTTGGTTGAACTCAGGATAGGCGCGCAAGAATTCTTGATTGCAAATAAGAAACAAGAAAAAGCAATTCGAATGGGTATTTATACCCTAAATCGAAGAACAATATGGGTTTTTCCGCCCATAAATGCGAGGCGAATCCCCACCGTTAGATTGGTAACACCTCGGTGAACGTGGGGAGCACAGAGCCGCTTGAATTTAATGAAGGGCACGTTACGCGCTCTAAAACGTTAGCGACACGCCTTGGGCAGATGAATAGACCCCAATACTGACAGGGGATAAGGCTTGACTAGGCACGGAGTAGGCCCGAGGATGTCAAAATCCTTCTCCTCGTCCGAGGATGCGTGCAGCAAGATTTTGAAGGTTTAGTGTGGGGCCAGAAAATCAGGCAGCCTCAGCCCACCTCAAACCAGGCCCAGAGGCCCATGCTGAGGATGTATGTGGGGTTCGAGGATAAAAGTACAACATCTGGTTTCCAAGGAACATATCCGAGGATGACCCCGTCCTCAAACATCCGAGACCTTAGAAGTACACGAGCACCACTCCACCAAAGAGGGACCTTCTTGAATGTCCGAGGAGGAAAGGGCAAGCGTCACGCGTCGGCGACGGGAGCATGGTGAAGGAGCAAGTCTAAGGCAAGCTGTCACCTCTATATTAAATGCCCTCAACTAACGACCTGGCCGCATTAATGAGAATAGGACTCCTGAACGGTGCCGTCTTGGGTGCTACAACCCACAGGAGGAATGAGAATGCGGCTGATGGGACAAGCTTTCAAGTGATGGCCTGGCTGATCAACGAATGTAGGGTTAGGATCAGTTGAGAAAGGTGTATATAATGTAAGGAGTCTCTCTTGGAAAGAGAGATTTGAATGAAGGAGTATGGTAGCAACTTGTATTCTCTCAATCCTTGTAATCAATCTTCAAAGAAATAAGAAAAACTCCAAGCTCCGTAAGGCAAGTCCGAAGAGCATTATTGTGCATCCCAATTCACGTTTAGGTTGATAAACCCACATGCAACCATGCAAGGCATTTGCATTCCTTACTAGAGCCTATTTCTTGAGCTCGCTCTTTATAAATTCATTGAAGGGCAGGCTGGGCTTGGGTCCACTCTCTCAACCTGTAGAAGTGCTCAAACCCGGTCCCTACAATACTCTATACAACTATTTAAAGAGTTTCTTTTATATTGACTCTTATTTTTATGTGCCCAAAGAGCCCTCAAATCCACTTGTTTAGAAATAAAATATAAATAAATTGGTTAAACAAGTAAAATTAGTAATTTAAAAACTCCTAAGTTTTAGAAAAATTTGAAAATATAGTTTCTTCCATCCAAGTTGTTTTTCCAGCTTCCAATTAATAATTTTCAAAATCCTAAATTCCCTCAATACATCTCACACATTTAACCCCACTATGTCACATTTTACCATTTCATTCAGAAATAAACTGCTCTTTAAATTTAACAGCTCTTATTAACTTCCTATTCTGATCACTCTATTTCTTTTGGATTTTTGTTTTTTTTTACTAGCACTTTTTGACTAACTCGTGCTTCATAATTTTTTGGACTTCCAACTCCAACATAAGACCAACTAGGCTCTCTCTCTCTCTTCTTTTTTTGATTTCAACAAAATGATAATGCAATCGATATATTGCTATTTTCTTTCTTGATGTTTCTCCCAAAAAAAAAAAAAAAAGTGAGAGAAAAGCAATGAGATCTTGAAATTTTGGAAGGTTACCAGTGCTACGCTTCCACAATTCATTTAAAGTCATTTTCAATCAATTTTTTGTTTGCAAATTTATTATATTCAATTCTATAAGTTAGTTTGTAAATGGTAGAGGACCTTTTCTCTCTAACCAAGAATATGCTCCAAAAGTTTTCAAAGGATGATAGACATATTGGTTATTACAATGGAACACCTTTAACCTCTTTATCCATGATGGCATTTAAACAGCCTGCACAATTATTAGAGGAGGCGGTAGGACTATTGAGAGACTTCCACCAAAGCTAGGGCTATCTAGGCAACCCAAAGACTTGGAAAAACCAACCAACTTGTTTGGAACCAACCCCTCACAGCCGAGTTAGATACCTTCGGTGGTCAATGATGGGTCTCAATCCTTAGAAACTAACTCTGGCTAGTTGAGTGGTGGGTTTCGTCCTCTAAAACTTAAGCCACCCAACTGACTAACAAATGCTAAAAATAAGGCTAAAATTACCTAGATCTGACAATGATTGGCGCTCCACAGCTTCGATCCAGCCACATTTAGCCTTCCTTCACTCAGATCCACTCAAATCTGCCCAAGATCTACTCTCCTCCTTGCTTAGATTTCCTCAAACCTGGCAATATTTGGTTGGATCTGGCTCAGATCTACTCAAATCCGGTGATACTTAGCCGGATTCGACTCCGATCTACTCAAATCTAACGATATTTAATGAAATTTGGCTTAGCCTCCACTTAGATCAGTGGAGATCTATTCTCCTCCATCCACATTGCTTTCTATCGGACCTGACCGAACCGACCGATGCCCTCCACTTGTATTGGAAAATGGATCAAAAGATCTTCGAAATGAAATTGGGATGAATCTCTAGCTGTGTGCTTGTTGGAGATTTCTTATTCTTCGTGTTTTTCGAATGTTCTTGATCTTCTAAGATTTGTGGTGAAAGTTCTTCGGGGTTTTAGAGCTTGAATCTAATGAAGTTTCAATAGATCAAAGTCTTTGAAGTTTCTAGAGGCATTGAAGCTTGATTCCAATAGAACTTTCAGACTTGTAAGAATGATTTGGATGAATGTTCTTCGAATGTTCTTTGTCTTTGAAGATTTGCAGTGGAAGTTCTTTGGGGCTTTAGAGGCTTAGATTCATAGAGCTTCACTAATTTGTAGTCCCTTGGTGTTTTGGGGGGCTTTTGAGTTTGATTTCAACGAACTTTGAAATCTAGAAGGATGACTTGAATGAATTTGCTTTGAATGTTCTTCGTATTCAAAAGTTGAAGTTCTTGGAGGCTTTGGATCTTGATTCTAGCAGAGATTCGAGACTTTTGAGTGTTTCTCCATCTGTCCCTATAAGACTGAGGAGGGTCTCTATTTATAGGAGTCTTGGGGAGGTGTGATGACATGTGATTGGCTATTATTATTGATGTGTTATAATTTAAATGGAGGGACTTTATGTCTTGTTTTTTATTAGACATGGCATTATTTTTTTTGCTATAGTGCTTTAATTTAAACTGCTTATGTCATTTAAATTAACACGTGCTAACATTTGATTGATTCTCAAATATTTTTTGTAATTTTTATTCTTTGACACTTGGAATATTGTTATTGACCTCTGAATAATAATAGTGGAACCCACTAAGTAGCATGTGGCACTTTGTGATTGGTTGCAAAATAACTAAAGAATTTTCATTTGGAAATCCATGGACATGTAAGCATGTGAATACATACAAGCTATTCTATGAAATGGCAAGTGAAATGTATGAACATGTGAGCAAATATGAATATATACAAGCTATCCTAAGGAATGACATATTCAATTCATGAACATTTGAGCATGTGAATATGTACGATCATAGGGAATAACATCTTAAATGCATGAATTTGTGAGTAAGTGAATATATGTGAGCTACCCTAAGAAATGACATGTTAAATGCGAAATATTTGAGCGTGTGAACTCTTTGGATTTGTTTTGAGATGATTTGCAATTAGATGAAGTTTGTAAAAAAATGAAAAAAAAAATACGACCTATCTTTCGCATTTATCTGCAAAGCTAACAAAGAGGTAGTGCACATGAACAACATTAATTGAGGTTCTATCTTCTCTTAATTTGACTAACTCATCAATAAATCAAGTTTTATTTTTTATTTTAAGTTAATAATAATTTTTTTTCTTTTCATTTTAATAATAAAAAAGTAATGTCTCACATAATATTGCACATACAAAATATAACTTACACATCTTATACATCATTCAATGAACTTTTACTACATGCATTCAATAACTACATTAAAATTATGAAAATAATTTATTATAAGTGAAACTTTATAACCAAACTATCCAATTAAAACTCTACTCCAAAAAGTTTTAAGTAACTTTTTTTTTCCCCCTCAAAACAAAAACTTTTTTGTTTTTGTTTTGAGAATCCAGACCGAGCAACCAAGTATTTTTCATTGGAAAAGAAATTACATATTATCCTGCGCAACAAGAGAAGCTAAATCATCAAAGATGGACTCAATCTAAACTTGTAGCTCATTACCATACTTGGAGTTTTAAGTAACTTAAAAGTAGTATTATTATTTGATTAACGTTATTTTAATAATAAATTTTAACATTTGGTTGGCTTAGAGTAATTTTTTATTTTTAAACATAAATATATGTTTATATATTAAAACATACATTAACAAAAACATAAACATGTGAAATAAATATTCAACTTTATATTCACTCCACATACATCATTTTTCTTTTTTATTTACCAAAAATATAAGTAATATTGTTGCTCTTTAAATTTGTATTGACAAAGAATATATATAAATATATATATATATATATATATATATAACCAAAGAATCATATATGAAAGCATGTTGCTTAAAGTTTATGTACATAGTGAAATTTAAAATTGAGGTAATCAGTAAGCAATATTAATACCACACATACATTTCTCATGAAAATATGTAATTTTCTTATAAAAATACTTTTTAATAAGTAATATTTTTATTGTTAATGAATTACTAGCTTCAATCAGTAAAAATAAGGAATTTTTTTTTTTTCAAAAATTATTTAATTAATTTTATAGATTTTTTTTTTTAATTCGATCAATTTTATTTTAATAAATCCACTTGTGGTTAGGCCTATTTACACCTTGCTTACTAGTGATTTAAAACTTGTCACTTTACCTACGAGATTAGTTTTATTTGTCTTTCATAACCTACCTCTGTTAAAAATAGAGTATATGTATTATGCATATACACACACACACTAGACTCATCACACGCACCTTGTGCAAGCAATAATTCTCTTTTTTATTTATTTATTTTTCGGTTTAGTGTTATAATGTTTAAAAGTGATATATAAACCATGTGTATTTTTTTTTTTTAAAGAAAGAGATAAGGTAACGTGGAACAACGTTTAAAAATGAAATAAAGATAGTGTCCTAAGTTTTAGATCAAATGGAGAAAATAAAGGTAAAAACCTAAAACTTAGAAGTAGTAAATTACTCTTTTTAACTCATTTGTGTTTTCTATATCTATATTACTATTTAAGGAGCTTCCTTATTTGGATTGGATTTTTTTGTAGCTCAAAAATGCCCATACATCCTAAGTTTAAGCAGAGACAAAACAAAAAAGATAATCCAATAAAAACACATCTCTAACTCTCACCTACAATATTGCCTATAATTTAGGACTATTTTCCTGTTGGTTTTCAAACTCAACTTCAAATATATTCTGTCAATAATTTTAAAACTTTTTTAAGAGATAAATTTACACAATTATTATTATTATTATATATATATATGTTTTTTTTTTTTTTGCAATTAGATAAGTTTACCTAAAGAAATAGGTTTATTAAAAAATAATTGGATTTGATAACTCCCACGGTCCCACTTATCTTCCATAATTCCATCCAACATGGCAAAACACGCGCACACACACACCAAAAAAAAAAAAAAAAAAAAACTCGGATGGACTCCCTTGGTTTTCAAATAATCCTTACTAAGAAATTCTACTAGTTTAAAAGCAACCCTTACGCTAAACCTTTAAAATATTATATTAAAGAACTTGAATTAATGGATCAAGTGAGAAATTATACAATTTAACACTACTCCCAACCGTGCATTAACTTCTCCCATTTCCCATCACTTTCTCATCCAGATTTCTCTCTTCACTTCTCATCCATAACACGCACATGGTTGTTACCACTCTTTCAAAAACATTTTTTTTATTAAAAAAAATGTGTAACACAAGTGAGACTCAAGTATCAATTTTTCTATTTTCTCTACTTATTTAGTTTTCTAGTTTGTCTATTTAACTCTCTTAGATTTGATTTTTCATTTCATTATCATCAATTGAATTCAATTTAAATTCGTAGTCTTGCCCTTAAATCTCGATTACGCTTGGTGTAAAAAGAAGTTTTTCTTTTTCTTTTCTTTTGTAGATGGAAATGCAAAACCTTTAAAGCAACCCAAGTTTGATAATAAACAATATTACAATACAATGAGCGAAAGAGGTAAGTTTTCAATTAATTGAAATTTATGTGAATTTGTGTTTTCAAAGTTTGTAGCTTAATGGATTGGTAATTTGCTTATTTATTTTGAGTGAAAAAGGTTCAAATTTGTTCTCAAAGGGTCTTAATTCTTGGGTTGTTTTTTACTGGAATTTTTATTTATTTATTAATATCTGTTTGGTTACTGAAAATTATAGATGAGAATGGATTTTTTTGAAGGTGAAAATTCTAGGTCTGTATAAACAATTGGTTCAATTTAATAAAAGTTTTCTGCAGTTCTAAAAAAAATAAAATAAATAAAACAAGGAGCCAACGCGAGGATTCAAGAGTTAGAATGGTAAATTTATAGATTTACTCAGTTTATAGGACTAAAATCCCTTGCACATGTTTTTCCTATTCCCTCCACCCTCCCATTTTCGTTCAAACATTCACAAAATAAATTTGTTTCTATTTTTTTATACTTTTTTTTTATTGTGCTATAATACTCCTTTATTTATTTATTTATTTTTTTTGTAGAATGAGAGTCATGGAAAATTAAAGGAAATTTAAAACATTTATTATTAGTTAATTGTTGAGGATTTTTTTTCCACCAACCAAAATAGTATCATTAGTAACTCAATTTATAACTTATTTGCATATTGATTCTATAGATTAAGAAGGATGGTTTGAGTTTTGCTCCACCAAATTATAAAAGACCATTAGACACACATCTTCTTTTTGGTAAATTGGGTGGTTGAAAAATGGATATAGGCAAGGTTGTCAAAATCGGATCCTACGTAGGATCGTGAGAGGTAGATAGGATTGTGGATCGTAGGATCAGATCGTGGATTGTAAGATCCTACTTATTTTCAAATTTTAAGTAAAAATCCTATTGATAGTGACTTTGTATGTTATATAATCACTTAAAATATGAGTCCATCCATTAAAAAAAAAATTGGATCATAAAATGTAATTTGCAAGCACTACATCGTTCTTATGTCATTCTAACGAAACAAAATATATTTAACTTTTGACATAATGTATCTAAAAATTTCAGTACATGTTTAATTAGCAACTAAGTACCAAAATATTATCTACACATACGGAAAATGTTTTCCAAATTCTAAATTCCAAATCCAAAATAAGTTAGGCTAGTTAGTATATAAAAACCAGTTAACTAAAATTTACAATGTATAATCCAAAAGAGAATTTTCAATCTAAGGTAAACTAGCTAATTACAAATATGAAATCAAAAAGAGAATTCTCATTCAAAGGTTCTTCTAATCTAATCATTGTCATTGTCATATCTCATTTCATCATCTAAATATTTTAGGTTTTGTTTTTAAAAATGTTAAACTTAAGTACTATAGGTTTTTTTTTTGAGATTTTATGTTGACATATGGGTAAATTTGGGACTTCAATTCATTATTAGGCTTCTGATAACCCATTGAGCTTGAGGGTTTATGTGGATTATCTTACCTAAATGAATCTCACTTTAAAAAAAAAAAAAAAAAATCAAGTCAAATGGTAGGATCGGTAGGATCCCATACGATCCTATGATCCTACATACGATCCTACCATTTTTGTAATCCGGCTATGATTTTAAACTTTTTAGTGAGGTAGGATTGTAAAATTATGCGATTTTACGATCCAGATCGCGATTTTGACAACCATAGATATAGGTGTATCAGTAGTAATGCACATAGCAAGTCCTTCACTTATTATATAAAGAACTTATACAGTTGAATATCATAGATTCATATAATTTTTTTTTTTGGTATGTTTTATTTTGTGATTCAATAGTCTTTACATCAAAATAAATATGCTTACCCTCGATGAATAATGATTACTAGCCTCTAAGCACGCATGTGCTCAAAGACTCTTCTATTTTTTTTTTGGATAAAAGTTAATTATTTGCAACAATTATAATTTGAAAATACTATATTTTTCAGTCACAAAAAAAAAAAAAAAAAAAAAAAAAATCTAGGGGTGTGATAAAAAAATTATTTTACCCACAAATGCATAATACTCATTACACCTCTAGGGGTTTTTTTTTTTTGATAGAAAAATGTAGTAATTCCAAATTATAATTGTTGCAAATTATTAACCTTTACCCAAAAAATAGAAGAGCCTCTAAGAGGCTAGTTTAATTTAAAATTATTTAACTAAAATATAGGAGTATTTTAGAGAGTTTAAAAATTTGTGTGAGGGTATTTTAGTATGCAAAAAGTTGAAACCCAAATAGAAAATCCTCTTATTAATAGTGTGTACATATATATATACATACTACTATTGCTGCTGCTACTTTAAGTAGAGACAAACTATTCTACTTTTTATCTCAAACAAAAAAAAAAGTAGAGACAAATTAAGTGTGCATTTGGTTCCAAATTAAAAAGCCACCTTATTTTACTATTTAGCTTATTTTTGCTACTATTCATGGGTCTCGCTGTATTATTTCATCTAACTTTTACCTTTATCTACAATATTTTCAGTAAAAAGTTTTCAATTTCAGTAAAATAAGTGAATCTTAAATAGACCTTAAATGGTGTCGTGGAAGTCTGAAGAAAGCACACACGATGCTCTCTTGATGGAATAGAAATTAAAGTATTACCTTTTGGTAGTAAACCTCGAATCCATGAATGATTTTCCTGAATCCACACGGAAATAAACTGAAATCCACAAGGAGATAAACTGGAATCCACCAAAAAAATAATTCGACAAAAGTATGTGTTTATTGATAATCAAAAACTGAATTTCCTTTTGGAGGTTACAATGTGTTTAAATAGTAAAAAGAAACCCTAAGGTGACTAGAAACCCTATGATAGTTAGGAAACCATATAAAACTCTAATTTAACTAAAAAAAAAAATTAAAAACACCTAGATCTTGGAAATAAATCATCTAAACCTAAAATAACAAAAATTACATAAGAATTCTAAAGTTAAATAATTACAAAAATTAAATATTAAATTATGTCTTACATCATGATGAGTTATGAATGGTAAAATTGTGTCCCCACATAACCAATATCATACATATACCAATTATAACTTGCCTTGTGGCACAAAATTGTGCATTTTTCTGTCTTTTGCCCTTCCAAACCTGCCCCCACGTGTCATAACTTCATGCAGATTGACGGTCAAGACCCCTCCTACCAAAAACCGACGGTCCCGATCTCCCATCCTTTCAAACCCACACGTTTCGCGCTCCATTGCTCTTCAATAAAATATTAAAAAAAACTCATTCTCTCTCTCTCTCTCTCTCTAGTTCTTCCCAAAAATTCTAGAACAATCACAGAAGCCAAAATTTCACTCCAAAATTCTTCAACTGCAGATTCTTTTAGTACGGTTTTCATCCTCTATTGCTCTTTCTTTGTCGTTGTTTTTTGTTGTGTGCGTGTGTTTCTTCATTCTTGGTTTATATGATATAAAAAGCACTGTACTAAACCCTTTCTTGCAGGGGAATCCGACCGGAAATGTCGACCCGAAACCGTCGTCCGCCACCATATTCTTCATCTTCATCATCTTCGTCCAAGAAGCCATCATCGGTTTCGGAGTATCCAATAAAGAAAGTGACGAAGCCCCAATTGGCAAATAAACGACCCGCTCTTGCTGATGTCACAAACCAAAGAAATGGCCCTCACGCTAATAATTCACACTCCTCAATCTCATCGTCCAAGCCTCTGGTATTCTTTTTTTCTCTAAATTAATTCAACATATATATAAATTTGATTATTGATTATATCTTTTTTGGAGTGATTATGATATTTATTCATGTTAATTTTAGAAAACTTGAAATGAAAATTAATTTATATTTAGTTTTATAATTCTGAAACAGTTTTACGTTGATTTAAAAAAAAAAATCAATTGGTGTTTCTTTTTGTTTTACATGAAAAGGGCTTGTCATTCACAATAACAACAAAACAAGTCACAGAGATAAAGAAACACTTTCACTTGAAATGATGAGTACTATTAAATTTCTGAAGATGACTCCTGTTAGTATCACCTTGCAGACAAAATTAAGTCGCTCGAATTTTAGGAAACCAAACTCTTGGCCTTGTTAAAGGAGTGACTATGATTGGTTAGGCCACCATTTGACAATGTCTATAGATTCATAATTTTTTTGGGTATGTTTGTATGTAAAATTGTTTTGATTCCTTTTTTTTTTTTTTTTTTTTTGATAGTTGTTTTGCTTAATGGTTCCTAGTTTTGAAAATGATATGTTGATAAGATAAGTTAATGGTGTACATAGAAATGTCTGTCTTATATTATAGCATGCTTTGGTTCGACCAAGAAACATTTATGGTTTTGTGGGGTTCAATTGGTAACCTTTTTGGTGCTCCCTGTCCCTGTCTAGGGTGCAAAGTTCAAACCCCACCTCCCTACTCTCCCACTATATACATATCCAAAAAAGAAAAATTCATTTATGGTTTTGCGTACGAACATCTAGGCAAATCAATTACATAGTTTCTATTCTTTGTACATGCCCATTTTTACTTTATACATTAATTATGTTTAAATTTCTATGACTGGCTTTGGAATTTTTGTTGTATGTGCAACACTTATTGTGAATTTCGGATTCATCTTGAAATACATTCATTTATGTTTCTTGATAGTGTTAAGAAACTTTTTTTATTTTTTATGTTTTTATTTTTATGTAAACTAAACCGGTTTTCTTAATGAATTCAAACCCGTTCTTTATTGCATAGCTTTCTAAGTGGGCTAAAGCCCAAAAAAAAAAAAAAAGAAGAGAAAAATTTAGTTGGAAATTTTGATTTATGTAAAACATTTATGGGATTCTGAATAATGAGGTTATATTGATTATGGCAGTGACTATGTATTTTATTTTGATGATTCTGTTCTAAAGGATGGATAGTGCTTTTGACCAAAATTTGTAAAGATGGAGATGTATATCAGTATATGGTGTTCATTTTCCCTTCAATCATTTTTATAGTATCTGATCTTTCATATATATTAACATGACACAAATAATGTAGTACTTGTTTTAGATTTTCTGAAAAAGATTGATTTAAGTTATATATCTGAAGGTACCATGTGTGACTAAAATTGCCAAGATTAAGAAGGAATTTTCTGCTTCCACTGAGAATACTGGCTTCCCTGGGAAAATAAAGCCAGAATCTTTGAGTGTGAAATCAAGTGTCTTGGTTCCAACCAGGGATATATCTTTCCCAAGAAGCGATCAACCTATGGCTACTGTTGCAGCCCTTCCTGCTCCATGCAGCATGGATGCTGTACTTACTGCTCCAAATAGCATAATTCATGCACCCAGAGGCATGGATGTTTCTCCAAGTAGATCAGTTAGTGGTTCCATTTCTTTGGATGAGAGCATGTCTACTTGTGATTCTTTGAAGAGTCCAGTGTTTGAATATATTGACAACGAGGACACTTATGCAGTTACATCGATTGAAAGAAAGACAAGTAACAGTCTCTACATTTCAGATAATGCTGAAAATTCAGGTTTCTTTTTCTTGCATAATTTTCTCTGTTTCTATCATAATTTTTATATGCTGAGGGTCTTCCTCAATCCTCATTAATATATGCCCTGAATACTCTTGGCCAACATGGGCCATGATATCTTGTTTTATTTTCACTTATACAAAAAACAGAAAGTCTTGTTTCACTTCATTACTTGCAAGGTGCATATATCTAGAGTATTTGTTGTTATGCCCTTTTAAATTTAGAATACAAAGATATATGTAAACCTGTAATTTAGAATTAGTATTTATTTAGTTTGTAATTTTGGAAATAGTTGCTGATTTTGAATATAGACTAAAATGATAATAAACATGGGGTCTAATTGTTTACACTTCTAACTTAAAATCCTAACTTATTTTCACTATCGGCATTTGAAAACTTTAATTTTTTTTTAATCACAATTGTACTTCTACATAATCTTGATTTTAGGGGATGTCTGCAAAAGGGCTATGCTTCTGGAGCAGGAAACATTTGATGAAGTTGTTGATATTGATAACAATTTCTTGGACCCAAAGTTCTGTGCGACTATTGCTTGTGATATCTACAAGCACTTGCGTGCATCTGAGGTAAACATACTTTTTCCACACTATATTGAACGTGTTATGTATTCCTTACTATGTCAATTTTCCTGCTTACCACAAATTAAAGAACTTTCGTCTTCCTAACTTCTGCTTCTTGTGATTTATTCAATTTTTTTGGGGTTTTAGGCTAATAGAAGACCTTCCACAGACTTCATGGAAAGGATCCAAAAAGATACTAATGTCACCATGCGTGCGATACTGATTGATTGGCTTGTGGAGGTAATTTATGGTGGGTGATGATATTGCCAGGGTGATTTATATAATCCAAGCAATTTCCATCTTCTCCACCCCATTTTTCAGGGTTATATTTTTCAGATTTACCCTTGCATTATAAAAATGCTCATTGTCAATATCATCAAACATTCTTTATAATTGTGCAGCTATTTTGGCCTTATAATTGGTTATCTTACCTTATGTTGTTATCTGTAGGTTGCTGAAGAGTACCGGCTTGTGCCTGATACACTATTTTTGACTGTTAACTACATTGATCGTTATCTTTCTGGAAATTCAATGAATAGGAAGCAATTGCAATTGCTTGGTGTTGCATGCATGATGATTGCAGCGTAAGATTTTATTGTAGTCTGTAGATGTGCTTACTTATTAAACTCTCTCTCTCTCTCTCTCTATATTGGTGTGCATCTGCTGATCTAAATTTTCATAACGATAAGAAGTATGATTAATAACTTGAGGGGCAATTGTCTTGCCAGTAAGTATGAGGAGATCTGTGCACCAACTGTGGACGAGTTCTGTTACATAACTGATAACGCGTACTTAAAGGAAGAGGTTTGTTTCCATTTATATCATCTGAGATTTTACTCTTATATGCTTCTTTGTGTTGCCTCATTTGTCCTATCTTCATAATAATTGGCCCATGTAATTTCTGCAGGTTTTGCAAATGGAATCTGCTGTTCTGAATTACTTGAAGTTTGAAATGACAGCCCCAACAGCTAAATGTTTTTTGAGGTAATAGCTACCTCTCGTATTATTATCAATATGTCAAGAGAAACTTCATTTCTGTTGCTTTGGATTTTGACTTTTGTGATTCATGACAATTTTTCAGGCGATTTGTTTGTGTTGCTCAAGCGACCAGTGAGGTATTTTTTTTTTCTTGGGCTAAATTGCTATCAGTACTTTAGTTTTATGTCATTTCTTCGGGACTTGCTTGGTTTAAGAAATTTTTTTATTTGTCATCTCAGTGGATTTTTGGCTGTTGATTACAGTTTTATAGTAAAAGATTTTCAATTAATATTTGTGATTAACTAACTTCTGTATTTTTAAAATATATGGGATACAGAGTTCTGTTTATTTTGTAACTTTTTTGCTATTAGATTATATTAAAATATGACGGTAATGATATTTTTTTTGGTTTCATGGTGGTGGTAATCAAAATCTTGTTACTTGTGCTGATTTTACCTGCTTCTTTTATTTTTTATTTTTTAGGTTCCATCAATGCACTTGGAGTGCTTGGCCAACTACCTTGGAGAGTTGTCTCTTCTAGAATATGGCATGCTTTGTTATGCCCCATCGCTAGTAGCTGCTTCTGCTACTTTCTTAGCCAAATTTATACTTCTACCTGCAAAGAAACCCTGGGTATGTTTGTTGATCCATCTCCTCTGATAATGTATTGTGACATAGTTTGATTCTGTATATATACTGGTACAGAATTCTACGCTGAGGCATTACACACTTTACCAAGCTTCTGATTTGAGTGACTGCGTCAAGGCACTACATAGCCTCTGCCGTAATGGCAGTAATTCTAATCTACCAGCAATTAGGGAGAAGTACAGCCAGCATAAGGTATGAATAACCACTATCTCTCTTTGTGTGTGGATTGAAGTGTGAGATGCATTTTCACCATATATTCTAAATCAATCTTACACAAGCCCTTTGATTACTTCTATAACTTCTCCAGTTATGATCTGGTTCCAGAAAGTTTTAACGACATGTTTTGCTATGATTGCATTTAACAGCCATGTCTTATTACATGAAATACTGTGCTCAGTGATGATATATAAGAATAAAACTGACACCTAATTATTATCATGAAGTTTGCATGGGGATTATAAGCAGGGATCATACGACATGAAAATATTGAAGCAGTATGAATGAAACTTTATGAAAGTGAATTTTGTAGGGTGGGGTTAGTTGCCCATAGGTTTTTACTTATCAAAAAAGAAAAAAAAGTTGCCTATAAATTTTACTGGCTAGAGGTGAGTCCAAAGGGCTCTTCTCTAGAAAGGTTCCCTATGTTATCCAACCAAAAAAAAAAAAAAAGAATAAATGGAACTAAGTAGTGGTGTTGAACATCAAAAGGAATTGAACTACTTGACTTTTCATCATTGTGAATATGATGTTCTCCTATTTCAATAAAATTCCTATTACCTATCCAAAAAAAAAACCAAAGCAGAACTATTTGACTCTGTGATGAACATTAACACTTATAATAAGAGGCATCACATCACCAAAATAATATAGACAGCAGTTTGGTGCTGAATTTTAAATATGTGCTCAGATGATTCTTAAACAAGATATTTACTTTCTAAGATGCTTAACACAACACTTAATGTTGAATCATTTTAACACCATGAAAATTTTTAATAGATTCGTCAATTTCCATGAGATGTTAAAAAGCCTGATTAATGCAAGTAGTCAAGCTTTCCACAAATTAGAGGGTGGTAATCTTGCAAGTTTGCATTTGGCCAGGAGCTAATGCAGTTTTATTTTGAAATTATTATTTTACATTCGCCACATAAAAAGAATTACATGAATTGTACATAGGTGCATGGTGCACCTCATATTAAGTAGTTTCCTGACAAAATTTATTACGTGAGCTATGGTAATGACTTACTGGATTACGCTGTATAAACTTGTGATGGCTTTGACAATGAAAATGGACTATGAACTAGGCTATAATTCACTGTGATCATATATATTTGGTATTTATATGGACTGCTCTAAACTGAATGTTTTTTTCTTTGAATTAGTACAAGTTCGTGGCAAAGAAGTACTGCCCTTCTTCAATACCTCTGGAGTTTTTCCAAGAACCGAGCAACTAGGCATGCACAACATTGTTCCAAATTCAATGTAGTTGGTTTTTTTGTTGTGAGTGATATAACTCTCGTCACCCCATATCCTCTGTGTGGAGTGTTAAAGCCAGTAGTTCTGTGCCTCCCATTGGATACTCGGGAGACCTTTTCAGTGTACTATTCTCCTAGACATAAAATCACCAAGGTTATCTCTTGTACAGTTATTGCTTTTGAATTGACTTTCCAGTGTATAGTAAAGTGATAGCGTATACGGAATTATTTTTTCTAGTGGTTTTCCCTCTTTCCTTCATTGATTTATATGCTATAAATACTGAAGAACATAAATTGATAGGTTTACTTTATGAACCCTAATTACATCGGTAAAGCTTTAGTGTAGATGTTTGGCTAAGTTCGTTCTATGGCTAATGAATCAGGTGGAATGCGTGTGGCAGAATTTTATGCTTGCATGTGGGTTGCAGTGCTCTTGAAGACCTCAAAGAGTAGAAAAAAAAAAACACGCAAATGTCCAAGAATTTCAAAATTGAATTTAAAAGATAAACAAATAGACTACTTGGAATTCTTTTTTGGGTGAAATTTGAATGGAGGAATTATGCAACGTGCACTAGGATGTATATAAAAATAATAAAATATGTACGCACTGATTACTGAGGATTATTTTGTTAGATACTCTGGTCCCGCATAACTAAAATCTTATAATCAAACAATAAATAGGTCATTATTTGAATTAGGTTGTGAACAATGTGAAACCCTTTGGTTTTCCTAGTTAAATAATAGAGATGCTCTATGTTCCATTAAACGCAAAAATATTTGAATATTTTAGACCCCCCCTCGTTTAATTTCAATTTATAAACAATCTATTCTTTGTACAGAGGAACTTCTTTGTATCACTAATTACCTAACACCTATACATAGTGTTAGGGTCCGCTTCATTTAATGTCATGCACATGTTTTGAAGAGTTTAAGGGCCGTTTGGTAGAGTATTTTAGCAATATGTTTTCAGTTTTTAAATAACATTACATGTATTTTTACACACTTTTTCATTTACACGTATTTCAAAAAAATATAGACAATATTACTCAAACTACTCTATCAAACGGGTCCTAAATCTTCTATTTCACTTTTCCTATTTTACTATATACTCTACAAATAAAAGTATGCCACATGTCTATTTATTTTATTTAATACTAAATTTATGTCTTTTATTATTTTAATTTCCTATCAGGACTTGGCTTGAATATAGTGATCTAGTGCATTGATTTCCTCAAAGTATTATTTTTTGGGAAATGTTAAACAAGCATCATGCTATGTTTGTCTAGGTTTCCTTAATAAGGGTCTTATTTAATAAAAAATTAAATAAATAAAAGAAAAAAACATAAAAGCAACCCTACAATTTATTTTAATATTTTTTTTTCTCTCTATGAAGTTGGCTCTATAACTTAAAAAGCTAAAAAAATGACATAAAACTGCAGAAAAGACAAAGTTGCCAAAAAAAAAAAATCAAAAATGTTTTTAACGGGCACCTTAAGGCGTTTGACCCATTATCATTGTAATGAGTAAGTACATTCGGGCACTAGATCCAAGAATTACCCCTCCTATCCTAATATGTAATTGGATTGTTCAAATTAGAAGATTAAGAGCAATTGCATCAATGGGTGTAAAATTTCTTCTATTTTGCCAAAAAAAAAAAAAAAAAATTCTATTTTACACACCCACTTTTACAAAATACCCACATTAGTGTATCTATTCTAAACATTTATTTAATAAAATATTCATTCTTTTATATTTTTTATTATTTCCTTCACACCCCTCTCTACCCTCTCACAGACCCAACACAACTCAAAATCACCAACACCCAACCACCATCAACGATCAATCCACACCCATCATCAACCCACCTAGCCACCATCGATAAGATCAACCACCATTATCAACCCACCCAGCCACCATTATCAAGCAACCAACCTCCATCATTAACCCAACCAACTACCATCATCAAACTAGCCTCCATCATCAACCCACCCAATCACCATCATTAAGCAACCAGCCTCCAATTAAAAACTCAAATCCAAAAAAATCTCAAACTGGCTAAATCGACCCAAATACATATGGAATCCCATTCAACCCAAATACATATGAAATCCCAAAACTCACTGATCAAGCAAAGAATAAAAAAAAGATCAAAACCCACTTATCAAACAAAGAAAAAATAGAAGACGTGAAATCACCACAGAGATGGCAGGGGTGAGCGACAATCAGTGAGAGCAACAGTCAGCGATGGCACGGTTGTAGAGAGAGAGAGCTTTGAAGATTAGTGGGTTTTGGGAGATTAGTGGCACGGTGAGAGAGCTTCGAAAAACCACAGCTGAAGCAAGGGTGAGCGTGAGGTGAGAGTGAGAGGGACCAGAGAGAAGGGGAGAGAAAAAAATACTAAAATTATAAATGCAAAACTACAGTAACCGTGCATATATATGGGTGCTTTTTTGGATATATACAAAGTTTTGCACCCACTGATGTGGGTGTTTTTTTGAATACAATGTGTAAAACTAACATCTTTTTGTATTTTGGAAGCACTGATGTGAGTGCTTTAAAGCATAGAAAATAAAAATGAACAATGGTCATCTTTTCCTTTAGATTATTAATTACATTTAACTTTTTTTTTTTTTTTTATAAATAAAACGTGGAAGTAAAATGGGGAAAAGAGACAAGAATCAATCTAGAATTTACCCAACAAATCAAACTTTTTATTTTTATAATTTGATAATTACAACAACAAGGGAAAATAGACAAGAATCAATCTAGCATTTACCCAACAAATCAAACTTTTTATTTTTATAATTTGATAATTACAACAAGGGAGGTGGGAGTTGAACAATTTTCATTTTTTGATAAGGTGGGAGTTTTTTTTTGAGAATCCGATTGGGTGGGAGTTGAACACAAATACATCCCATATATGCTCAACATATATTTTTGGAAGGAACATGTATGATATAATATTCTCTCCAAATTATGACACAAATGGTTATAATGATTGTATTGTATTTTGAGGATTTGAGTTGTTTTTGGCATAAAAGATCGACTACCTATGTATGAGTATGACTGAATCGTTAAGATATTCTGCGTTGTCTAAGTTACTATAAAGACAGATCTAATGACCGTTTGAATTCAAATTCAAAAACTCAAAACCTAAACCTGACAGTCTTGTGAGTTTCGAAACAGTAACCTGCGACTTAATCCTAGGTGGCATCTCCACATTAGTCAGTGATGTACAACAGAGCATTTTTCAAACACACAGAAAGCAATATGTCATACGTGGGGGGCCCACATCTGCTACGCTCCTAACGATAACCGAGTTGATCCAACGGTCAAGATCTTTTCACATTTCAAATAATCCCTATTCCCCGCCTCACAAGTATAATTAAAAAAACCATTATTAAATTCACACTCAAACACTGAAACGCTCTCTCTTCCTCACTCTCTTTCTCTCTGCAAAACCCTCAAAAAATCCAAGAATTCTTCAAAGACTCTCTCTTTGAAGACTTGGACTTTGTTTCTCTGTGTGAAAACTGAAAAAGGGTCTTGGGGTTTTTTGTTTAGCTTTGTTGCTTTCTTGTTCTTGAGCTAAAAGAACAAGGGTGAACTAGAGAGTGTGTGTGAGTGTGAGAGAGGAAAGAGAGGTTCAAACTGTGAACTGGGTTTGATTCAAAATGTCGACCCAGAATCGCCGTTCGTCGTTTTCTTCATCAACATCTTCGTCTTTGGCGAAGCGACAAGCCTCGTCTTCGACATTGGAGAATCCCGGAAAGGCCACCATGATTGCGCCTCGATTGGCCAAGAAGCGAGCTCCACTTAGTAACATCACCAATGTCAAGAATGTGGCTCACATTGCTTCACGGAGCTCCGTTCCCTCTTCTACTTTGGTATTTACTAGTACAAAAATGTAGTGCAAAATAAAATGAAATTAAAAAAAAAAAAATGTTTGAAACTTTTGGTTCTTGTTTTATCTTACTAATGGGGTTTGAGAAACGTTTCTTGTTTGTGGGGTTCCCTTCATTTTTCAAAATTTTTTGTGGCATTTGATTTATAGCTATTTCATGTTTAATGTTACTAAATGATTCATCTTGTGCATGTTTTCTTTGCTTTTCTTTCAATTTATGTTTAGTAAATTTTTTTCATTTTCTAAGGAAATTGATGCTGATCCGTTAGGTTGTTGAGAAATTGTGTCTATTTTATTTATTTTTAGAGTTTAATGTAACAATTTGATTTAATGGAGCTGAATACATGAAAACTTTGGTGCTAATTCTTGCTATAAGGAAATATACTAAAATTATATAACTTAAGCCTCAGTCTTGAATTGCTTGCTCTGTGTTGTATATTTTGCACCACGAATCACGGATATTCAAATATCTCTGGCATGTCCGTGTCAGACACAGACACACTTTTGCATTCGTGTTCTTGGTGTGTCGGGAAGAAACTATAATTTTCGATTAAAAATATTCGTTTGATTTTAGATATGTTTTTAAAGATTTTGATAGTCGGTACTTATTTTGAAAACTTAAAATAAACATAAATTTGCCTAAAAATTAATAAAATATACCTAAAAATATTAATTAATTGTCATATCCTATTGTGTTGTGTCCTAAATTTTTCAAGAATTATTATATTGTGTCATGTACGTGTTGGAGTCCATGCTTCTTAGATTAAAGATCCTATTGGATTAAGGTCAAGCCTGTTGGATGGCACTAATTAATTTTTTGGTAACATAGATTTCAAAATTTTAGGTTTCAGGGCATCTATTGCATTGATCATCATAGCGTTTTAAGAATTCATTAAAGGCTCTAATTTTGCTTCTATCAATGCACATCATGAGCAGTTTTGATGTGTTCCACTGTGAATGATAAAAAAATATGAGTATATTTCATTTTCACTATCTGTGCAAATACCATCAAACTCAATGCACATTAGTGTACTTCAATTTTCACTCTGTTGGTGTTGCACATATGATATAGAACTTGTACTACTTGCTGCACTTTCATTTGTAAAGACTAAAGATAGTATTTGGGAGATTGAGTAGCTTTCATATTTGCAGATGCCATCTGCAACTAAAAGTGCCAAGGCAAAGAAGGCACCCTCTGCTAGCGCCGGTAGCACGGCGTTTTCCAGGACCAATTTTCCTGCATCCTTGAATGTTAAATCAAGTGTACTTGTTCCTTGTAGCAAGGTTACATCTTTCCCTAGAAGTAATGAAACTGCCCCTAGCACAGCCGCTGTTCCTGCATCTTGCAGCATGGATGTTTCTCCCAGTAAATCAGATGGACTTTCAGTTTCTTTGGATGAGACAATGTCTACTTGTGAGTCTTACAAGAGTCCTGAAGTTGAATACATTGACAACAATGATCTTCCAGCAGTTGATTCTTTCAACAGAAAGACATTAAGCAACCTCTACATTTCAGTCCATGAAGAAAAAACAGGTATCTTTATTGTAGCAAGAAAATTCAAGCCTTCAGATTATGTTGTATTTGTCTCTATTCTTTGATTTTTCCCTTAATTTACTAATATATTAATCATGCATCTAATTTTTATATTCATGTTCATTCAAAAAGCTCTTGCCATAAAATTGTGGTTTATATTAATTTGGTTGCAGGAAATATCTGCAATAGAGATGTCGTTGCAAAGATGGAAACAGATGATAAAATTGTTAATGTTGATAACAATTATATGGATCCGCAGCTTTGTGCAACCATTGCTTGTGATATTTACCAGCACTTGCGTGCCTCTGAGGTATGTTAGTTTTAGTATAATTCTACTAAAAGCCTTTTCATAATAATTAGGCATCTATAGCTAGTGTAGTCTAGTCTACATATATTGTTTATATGGGTTTCATATTTTAAATTTTGTTTCTCATTGTTTGTATTTTTCTTATCCGTTTAATTCCTGGGAATTTTAGGCAAAGAAAAGGCCTTCCACAGACTTCATGGACAAAATTCAAAAGGACATCAATGCCAGCATGCGTGCAATATTGGTTGATTGGCTTGTGGAGGTAATTCATTTTTGTTGATAGTTTTACATATTTTGTATACCCTAAATACATGCCTTAAGAGATATAAAATTTATAAGGATAATTTATTATTATTTTTCAATAATGGGGATTTTTGTATTATTAAATTTGTTGTCGGCAATATGATTACCTAATAATTGTAACTTTATCAAGGGTGTACATGTAACATATGTTTATCTTGTGAAATTCTGAACTTCTATTCCAACTACAGGTGGCTGAAGAGTACAGGCTTGTACCTGACACATTATATTTGACTGTAAACTACATAGACCGGTATCTTTCAGGGAATTTGATGAATAGGCAACGGTTACAGTTACTTGGTGTCGCGTGCATGATGATTGCGTCGTAAGTAAACATTTATCCCTAGTGTTTTATCCTTACATGTGATAGTCCTTTATTTTGTACTCTTAGTA
This sequence comes from Quercus variabilis, assembly GCA_030445155.1. NCBI lineage: Eukaryota > Viridiplantae > Streptophyta > Magnoliopsida > Fagales > Fagaceae > Quercus > Quercus variabilis. The sequence goes on along the minus strand of CP129453.1, from coordinate 32,709,106 downwards.
AAAATATTAACAAGAAAAATTATTATATTGCCAGCAAATATGAGGAGATTTGTGCACCCCAGGTAGAAGAGTTTTGTTACATAACTGATAACACATATTTCAAGGAAGAGGTTGGTCCTGCCCTCCTTTGGCTGAATTGAGCTTTTTCTAGATGATTCTTGCATTGTTTCTATCCTGCCTAAGCAGCATGAACATTAGCATTTCATATGTTGCAGGTTTTGCAAATGGAATCTGCAGTTTTGAACTACTTGAAGTTTGAAATGACAGCACCAACAGCTAAATGTTTCTTAAGGTAAGGGCTAGTTCATGACTATTGACTATACCTATGTTTTTCACGCATGCTGCTTCAGACGGTGACTTGTGATTAATTGTGTAGGCGATTTGTTCGTGCTGCTCAAGGAATAAATGAGGTATTGTTCTTGGGCTTGAGTGCTCAATATGTTTGCTTTTGTATCTTCCCTGCCATATGCATGGTCTAAATAATCATCATTTTGTTTACACTATTGGGATAGTTTGCTTGAATATAATGCACCATAATTAATTCGATTATGGATAAAAGATTTTAATATAATGACTAGATTAGTAGTGAAATGTGGTTGGGAAAAAAAGCCATCATAATATATATGTACAGTGTTGGTTATTGATTATACTTGCCATGCCCTAACACTTTGATTTTTTGCGTTTTTTTATATATTATTTGCCTCAGATTCCATCATTGCAGTTGGAGTGCTTAGCCAACTACATTGCAGAATTATCTCTCTTGGAGTACAGCATGCTTTGCTATGCTCCATCACTTATAGCTGCTTCGGCAATTTTCTTGGCCAATTATTTTCTTTTCCCTTCAAAGAGACCATGGGTATGTGCATGATAATACATTGATATATTTCTTGTGATTTAGGTTTATTGTTTTTGGTAGTAAGTCTGCATGTAATATAACTTAATTTTCAATTTGTTTTTGGTACAGAATTCCACCTTGCAGCATTACACGCTTTACCAGCCTTCTGATTTGTGTGACTGTGTCAAGGATCTCCATCGCCTGTGCTGCGATAGCCATAATTCTAGTTTACCTGCTATCAGGGAGAAATACAGTCAGCATAAGGTAAGAAATACTGTTTCTATCTCTGTCTCTGATAAATTATTGATCTCCCAAAAGTTTAAGTTGTTAGTAAATGGTGAACTTAATCTCTCCCTAATAAATGGTGAACTTTAAATCATATGCTCTAATTCCTTGATAAAGTACCAATTCTCCTAAAACTTAAGTTGTTTGGAAATTAATTAACCATTATTCCGACACTCACACACATCCACTAATGCTTTCTCAATTTGATTATTTTCACTTGAGAGACTGATAAAAGTAGGATTAGGGTGTCCTTTGTTGCAAGCATGTTGTGTCAGGTGTATTATAACAATAATCAAATAATTAATAGCTGCATTGGAATTGATCAGTTGCAATTGGATGAGCTGGTTGTGTAGTCCATAGTTTTAGATGGGTTAGAAATCAGAACCATCATTTTACTTAAATTTGTATATTTTGGTTGATCTGCTAATGTCCTAGGCTTTAACTGAGATGTTTATTTCTTCCTCAGTACAAATATGTGGCGAAGAAGTATTGCCCCCCTACAATACCTCCAGAGTTTTTCCACAGTTTAAGTCACTAGACATTTGGATTCTTGGTCCAATGCTTCAGTTGGATATAGACTTGACATCAGTTCACGGATACTAGCAGCTAGTTGGTTCCAAGCAATGGAATTTTTTTTCTTTTTCTTTTCTTCTGCCATTTTGTATAATGTCTTCTTTTTCATGATTTCATTGTTAATGTAGTACGTTAGTATTTTTGTAAACTCGAAATGTAAACTCCAAATGTTGTATGATATGCCTTCTTTCTTTTTTAGTGCTTTCTCTGTTTATCCTAGAGTTAGATCTGCATGAAGCCAATATTTAGAATGATTTTTAACAACTTAAATAGAATTTATTGACATTGAACAGGCATCTGCTGATGATGGGTCTATCCCCTTCTTCCATTGTCAATTTTCAGCAAATTTTAAGAGAAAGAACATACTTTCGATTGGGTTACTTCTAGTTTTTTAAAGAGCCGATGAAATTTGCTCATACTTAACTACAATTGGAACTTCAACAAGAAACAACTTTAAGGAATCCTTTCTGGTGTAAACTTTGTGGGGTTAGGAAATCATTGAGGCTTAGAACTTTTTAACATATTCCCTGTGACATATAACGATTAAAATGTGGAACAAAAAAATTGATGCTTAATTATGATTGAAACAATCCTTAAATAGCAATATTGTGATTGCAACCCAGTGAGTCTTTGTAATTCATCGGGTCCTTAAACAATGGAAGAGGCTTGTTTAAAGAAGGGTAGAGATCATTGGTGCCACCATTATTACACCCTCCCACTACATTATCATAAAACATTCATAATTTCCAGAAGTCTGAACCAGAGACATCAAACATCAGAAGCTCATCCATGTAATTAAAGCTTGATGAGAAAGTTAGGTGAGTAATCGTCTTTGGGAAAAATTGACGGCATTGTTATCATTCATCATTCACCAAGCATCCGTCCTTGAAAGTTGAAAGGTTCTTCAAGAGCATTTACTACCAAAAGCTTCTTTGGTCTTAGCAACATTTGATACATGCCCTTGTGGTTGAGGGTGTGATCTCATTGGAGAGAACAATGTTTTTCTTGCCTGTGTTGCTTACCATCATTGATAAGCTTCCTTTTCATGAAGTGATTTGATAGATTTCTTCATGTAATTATCTACTTTGATTAGGTGTTCTAAGAAGCTTTTTTTTTTTCCTTCGGAAGGAAGGCAATCTAAGGATTTTGAACAGTAACTATAGAGGGAAAAAAAAAAAACTCTGTTTGTCATGCTAGTACCATAAATCACAATTGATATGTAGTACAGTAGTAATATATTAATAACTATGGATTAATCATATCTTGATTGATGTATATAAATCACATTAACTTCAATTTAAGGTTAAAAAATCTAAAGCCTTATGAAACGTACGATTAAGGTGGCACTAATTACTTAGGTTTTCTCACTTCTTAGGTATCCTTGACTTCTAGCCATCTAACTCTAAACAAAACTTCTTATGGGTTTTAGTGCCCTAATCAACAATAAAATGGCTCAAAGTGTGCGTTTGGATTGGGATTATAAATAAAGTTATTTTACTATTTAGCTTATTTTTGCTACTATTTATGGGTATCACTGCACTTTTTGGCACTATTTATAAATCATACTATACTATTTCAACTAATTTTTACCTTTATCTATAGTACTTTCAGCAATAATTTTTCAATTTCAACATAATAAGCGGTATCCAAACACACTCTAAGCCTCTAAGGTTGTGTTTGGCATTAGCTTAAAAAACCAGCTTTTTTCACTATTTAATTTAATTTTGGTACTATTCATTGCATTTTTTGGTACTATGCATGACTATCACTGTACTATTTCAGCTATATTTTAGATTTACCTACAGAAGTTTTAGCAAAAACTTTTCAGTTTAGCTAAATAAGCTGTTTCTAAACAGACTTTAAGTATGATTATCGTCATCACAACTCACTAACTTACCTTAATTATAATTACGAAAAATGTTAGTAGCATGTCCAAATCCAAAACAAGCTTATGTGTCAACTTGTGATTTATACGGCAAATTTTAAAATCTACTTTTTTTTTAAAAAAATTTATTTATTTATTTATTATTATCAAATACTAATTGTAGTCCTATGTATAAGTGTTGTAATCCAATCAATGTTGACACCCAAACATGTTGTGAAATTAATTATGAAGTTAGGGAGTAATTATTAGGTACTTGATGCTCCATTTTTTTTTTTTTTTTTTTTTTACATTTATGATGAATCACATTAATTAAATTTATAGAGGGATCTGCTATAAATTTAAAATGGGAGAGCATCACTCGACCGTAAGTGTTTTATAAATTCCCCAAATTTGGGCGTCTCATGACTGATATTCCATATTATCCAAGTTACAAAGAAACAGACCCAATGACAGCTTATATTCTCTATTATCGAAGTTAAAAAAAAAACAGGCCCAATGACCGTTGAAATTCAAATATTGGAAAACGAAATAGCCATCATAATGGGCAATATATAATATATGTACAGTGTTGTTTATTGATTATACTTGCCATGCCCTAAAACTTTGACTCTTTGTGTTTCTTTTTTCTTTTTTAATTTTTTTATTTAATTTTCTCTCTTCTTAGATTCCATCATTGCAGTCGGAGTGCTTGGCCAACTACATTGCGGAATTATCTCTCTTGGAGTACAGTCAGGGGCGGAGCTAGGGGGGGGTCGAGAGGGGGCAATTGCCCCCCTTGACCTCACCCAAACTCACACCTCCTTAATATTATACTTCCTATAGTTTCTTTGTATATGTTTCTGTTTGCTTTAAGTTTATATTCTGCAACTGCATGTAATATTGTGCTACGGGGCTGTCACTTTTGGCTCCACTTGTAATGTACTTTTCTTGGCTGATGATTACCAAGAAGCTCATTATATTCCCCTGCAAATATCATTTTTACTAATAATAGCTTTGACCTGAAATTTTATTTTGAAAATATTCCAAACTCGTCTAATGTAATGAAGAGAAAAATTCTTATATGTACTCTATGTAATCTTGAAATTAAAAAATGGTATATTATCACAACATCTCCAACCAATATGCCAAAATTTTTATGTCATACAATCTATTTATATATATATATATATATATATATATAAATCTAACGCTATGCTCGAGGAAAAAAAAAAGAAGAAACAACTTAACACTTACATTATATTTTATATGCTAACCAAAAATTTTGATTAATTAGTTAAGTATTTTTTTAATTATACTAATTAAAAAAAATTGAAATTGATTTGCCTTCAACTCTTTATTTCATCTTGCCCCCCCTAAACTAGAATCCTAGCTCCGCCACTGAGTACAGTATGCTTTGTTATGCTCCGTCACTTATAGCTGCTTTAGCAATTTTCTTGGCCAATTATTTACTTTTCCCTTAAAAGAGACCATGGGTATGTGCACGATAATAGATCGATATATTTCTTGCTATTGAGGTTTTGGTTTTTGTAGTAAAAACTGCTTGTAACATGACATGATTTTCAATTTTTTTGGGTACAGAATTCCACCTTTTAGCATTACACACTAGTACCAGACTTCTGATTTGTGTGATTGTGTCAAGGATCTCCGTCGTCTGTGCTGTGATAGCCATATATAGTTCTAGTTTACATGCTATATATAAGGGAGAAATACAGTCAACATAAGGTAAGAAAAATGTCTTGTATTGCTTCTTTCTCTGATAAATTACTGATTCATCCAAAAGTTTAAGTTGTTTGAAAATTGTGAAATTAATCATTTAACCTTTATTTTAATAACTAGTTGTTAGCTTGTACTACGCACGGAAACTTACCTATTTGTAAGGTAGATTAAAATAATTTTATAAAATCTTAAATTGACTAAAAAACTATATCATTGCATGATTTGCTCTTGTATGACTTCAATTTGAATGAAAGATCAAGGATTCATAAATTTGCTCTATGAGTCTACAATGGAGGTTCTTTTTTGGTTGCAAGTAGAAACATTTTTATTCTTAGGACTGCAAATTTCATTGCTTTCACTGCTTTTTGTAATAGTTTACAACAAACACTTGGATACACAATCATTTCAAGGTATACAGAGTATAGCATCATCATTAAGATAACGCAAGATATCCAATTTGCTAATATATGTAAGCTTGAATGTAGAGGGATTTAAAACTTGAATGTCTCAGTTGGAAACAACAGCTAGACATACTAATTGAACTATAAGACTTTTGGCAGGGTGAAGTATTTTTAAAAACTATGATTATGATCTATAGAACTTACACATTAAACCATTCAAATTCAATGTTCAATTAGTCAAATATTAGGGAATTTATCTTACAACTTCTATCAATCTAGAGGAAGATGTAAAAGAAAAAAAAAAAAAGAAGTTGAGCATTTTTCCACATTAAATTAATATATATATATATATATATATATATCTATCTATCTATCTTTTTGTAATTTGGTTAGAACTCATTATTTTATTAAAATAGACCAAAAAATTGATTCAATTACGTTCTACTTTTTCTAAAAAAAATTTAATTTAATTTAACCATGTTACTCTTTTTTAGATATTTTTTAATATGAATTTATATATGACTAAACAATAGAGTAATATAAGAGAAAGATGAGTTACATTCGAAAGAATAATTTCAATTATTGCAAGCTTTTTTTTTTCTCTTATAAAAACTGTTAAAGAGAGTTTGGTGGTTCATGTATGAAAATTACTTTTAAAAAAAATACATGAAAAACCATAAAATAATTTTTTTTTTTTACAAAGTAGAGGAGAAGAAAATAACAAAAGATAGAGTTTCACTTATTGTTAAGTTTGGATTAGAAAAAAATAATTTTGTTTTAAAATAATGATAATGATGAGTTTGAGTTTAAGATGGACTTGTTAGAGAGATAGAGTTTCACTTCTTGTTAAATTTGGACAAAACAAAAATAATAATATTTAAATATAATGACAATTTTATCTAATAAAATGATAATTTTATTTAAATATTGTGCTGACGTAGAAAATTGTGAGAATTTTAGAGGTTTCGGTCATATATATATATATAGATAATCATCCCCCTCATGTGTGAGTTTCAACTCCTCCTTAATATGCGGCATGTGTGAATTTTTAACTTTTTAATTCACCCGCTCTAATTGTTAAGGTGCACAACTGCACCTAGGAGTCCAGCCCACATGGGACTCTAAGTTCTTATTTAATCAATCCTATTTCAACATGAAATAGGTGAACTTGGTGTACAAGACTTCTATTCCTAATTCAATTAAGAATAGGAGTGTCTGGTGGCATGAATGCTTGATATAAAGCATTGTATGCATGTATTTCAGGAGAGAGATTTAGAGAGAGATTGAAGAGTGAAACACAGTTTTGAAGCCAATTGAAGGTGATGGGATAGCGAAAAATGGCATCTGTGGTTCGTCCAGACGGGTCGTCCATGATATGCAATTTGCCAAGCAACTAGGCCATCTCCTATTCGTCCAGACCTCTCTTCCCTAAGAGGTCGACCAATTGGGTAGACCCCGTAATCAAGTCAAAAGGGTCGTCCACGGATGAAGCGCATGGACGACCAAAGAACAGCATGACAAAGGGTCGTCCACAAGCATTGCACATGGACGACCACACGATACTTAGCAAATTCTGGAGCGGTTAATCAACCCGTGTTCATCGCCGCCAATTTCTCCCAAGTATGTAACTTCCAGCAGCGGTTATGATTTCTATAGCCGTTGAAGAAGTTATGTCCGGATTCCACAAATCTGGGGGAAGTTATTGAACCAATAACCGCCCTAAAGTACCCTATATAAGGACCGGTCCGAACCATGTAAAGGTAGGATATTCTGAGATTTCTACTCACAATACAGTTAGAACTCCATATGAGGGAAGACACTAACTTCACCATCGGAGGATATTTGGCTGGTCCACCCTAGTCATCCTTTGATTTTTTTCTTCTTTTACAGGCCTCCGTAAACGCCGTAGCCCACCGAAGCCGAAGTGTTCAACCAAACTGATTTTATCTACCATCAGTTTGGCGCCGTCTGTGGGAAGCGTAAATTGTTTTGCGATTTGGCTTTCTGAGAAAAAGGTTGAATGGTTCGGACTAGGTCGAGGGCTACAAGCCCAGGCCATCAGGGAAGCAGAGACGCTTCAAGTAACCCCCATCGCGATCTCCAATCAGCGCCTGTCATGCAGTCGCCTTCCATCCAACACATGCAATCTATGGCGGCCGCGATGGCGGAGTTAACTCGCCAAAATCAAGAATTGACTAGGGAGATGGAGAGGCAGCGCCGTGAAGGACAGGCTGAGAGACAGTCCCAAAGTCAAGAAGATAGAGGAGGAAATGCTGAGCCTGAGGCTCAGTCAAGAGGCACCACTTCACGAAGGGTGCCACATTTGGAGAAGGAAATGGATCAAATGAGGAAGGTTATGGACGAGATGAGGGAGAACATGAGAAGAGCAAATCCCGTTGAGGATTTGGTTCACCGGACAGATTCCCCTTTCACGGCTTCCATCAATGGGCATCCCTTGCCACCGAAGTTCAAAATGCCTTCCCTGGATTCATATGATGGAGCGCGTGATCCTTTTGACCATATTGCTACTTTCAAGACCACAATGCATCTCCAAGGGGTTCCAGACGAGATTATGTGCAGAGCCTTCCCTACCACCCTTAAGGGACCAGCGCGAGTATGGTTCAGCAAAATACCCCCGAATTCTGTAAGTTCTTTCGAGGAGTTAAGCAAATTATTTGTCAATAATTTCATTGGGGGACAGAGACACAAACGTTCCTCGTCCAGTTTGCTGACCATAGAGCAAGGAGAGAATGAAAGCCTGCGTTCCTTCATCACACGCTTCAACAGGGAAGCTCTGACAGTAGACGAGGTGGACGATAAGCTACTTTTGGCAGCCTTCCATAATGGGGTTAACTTAGACTTATTCATTCACAAGTTGTATGAAAAAGAGCCCCAATCCGTGGCTGAACTCGTCCATTCAGCCCAAAACTTTATGAATGCAGAAGACGCCATCATAGCTAAGAAGAGGAAGAGAGTTGAGAGAATGGAGGTCAACCCCCCGCGTCATCCTGACCAAGGGCCTCGTCCAAAGAAGGGACGAACGGAAGATAAGAAGGATCGAGACAGGGATAACAGAAAGGCAGGCCCATCAGCAAGGAATCAGAATTACACACCCTTGAATGCCCCACTTGATCAAGTGCTTATGCAAATCAAGGATGATCCTTCCTTGAAGTGGCCGGAGAAGATGAAGGGAGATCCTAACAAGCGCAATAAGAATAAATATTGTCGCTTCCATAGGGATCATGGGCATGACACGGACGAGTGTTATGACTTGAAGCAGCAGATTGAGAATCTCATTAGACAAGGAAAGTTGAGGCATTTCATTGGAAGGGATCATAAAGATGAAAAATTGAAAGCGAAGATGGAAGAGTCATCGCGGCCCCCACTAGGAGAAATAAGGGTTATCATTGGAGGGACTTCTGAAGGACAATCCTCTAGATCAAAGAAGACGTATCTTAAAGTGGTGCAGAATGTCCAACTTTCTGGACGATCTCCAAGGACGGGGGGGGGACAGACGAGCCAACCATTTCTTTCACAGATGAAAAAGCTGAAAGAATTCATCATCCACATGACGATGCAATTGTCATTACCCTACTGATAGCAGACTACAGAACTAGGAGGGTGTTGGTGGATAATGGAAGTTCAGCAGATATATTATATTATCCTGCCTTCCAGCAGATGAAGCTTGGACGAGATCAGCTTCGTCCAGCAGGCTCACCACTGATAGGATTTGGAGGAATGAAAGTGCAGCCCGTAGGTACTATTACCTTGCCTGTAGTGGTAGGGTCATACTCACAGCAGATAACTAAGGAAGTAAATTTCCTTGTGGTGGATTGTTTGTCCTCATATAATGCCATCATTGGAAGACCAACTTTGAACAGTTGGAAGGCAGTAACTTCCACCTACCATCTATCAGTCAAATTCCCTACGGAATGCGGAATTGGACAAGCACAAGGAGATCAATTGGCAGCCAGGGAGTGTTACCTAGCCATGTTGGCTATGGACGAGCAGATGCATACTATGAGTATAGAAGAAAGGAAAATTGTTGCAGAACCGACTGAAGTATTGGAAGATGTTTTATTACAAGAAAATGATCCTGAGAAATTCACTAGAATTGGAACAAGCATGAAGGAGAAGGCGAAAGAAGACCTCGTCCAGTTTCTAAAGAAGAATGCCGATGTTTTTGCATGGAGTCATGACGACATGCCTGGTATTGATCCAGGTGTAATCACTCATTGACTGAACATGTCCCTCTCTTTTAAGCCTATTCGTCAAAAGAAGAGGGTGTTCGCCCCTGAATAAGAGAAGGCTATCAAGGAAGAGGTTCAAAAACTGACCACAGCACAGTTCATCCGGGAAGTCTATTACCCGGATTGGTTGGCAAATATAGTGATGGTGAAAAAAGCAAATGGCAAGTGGAGGATGTGTGTTGACTTCACTGACTTAAATAAGGCTTGTCCTAAGGATAGTTATCCCTTGCCTCGTATTGATCAACTGGTGGATTCTACCGCTGGCCATCAACTGTTGAGCTTCATGGACGCCTTCTCAGGATATAATCAGATAAAGATGGACGAGGCAGATCAGGAAAAGACCTCTTTTATTGCTAGTCAAGGTTTATTTTGCTACAAGGTGATGCCCTTCGGTCTGAAGAACACAGGGGCAACTTATCAAAGACTGGTGAATCACATGTTTCGTCCACAGATAGGACAGAATGTAAAGGTGTATGTGGATGATATGCTTGTGAAGAGCTTAGACGAAGGAAGCCATTTGGACGATCTTCAGGAAACCTTTGAAACACTTAGGCGATACAAGATGAAGCTGAACCCAAGTAAATGTGCCTTCGGAGTATCTTCAGGAAAGTTTATAGGATTCATGGTTTCAGAGAGAGGAATTGAAGCAAATCCAGACAAGATCCAAGCCATATTGAACATGGAGCCACTGAAGAACATCAAGGAAGTCCAATCTCTAACAAGACGAGTTGCAGCACTAAACAGGTTTGTCTCAAGAGCCACTGATAAGTGTTTACCCTTTTTTAAGATTCTCAGGAAGGCATTTGAGTGGACGGACGAGTGTCAAAAGGCCTTCCAGGACCTAAAGCACTATCTTGCCACGGCCCCGTTGCTAAGTCCGTCCGTGCCAGGAGAAGAACTATATTTATACTTAGCAGTGTCCTCACACGTCGTGAGTTCAGCGTTGGTTAGGGAGGAAGAAAAGGTACAGAAGCCTGTGTATTACACTAGCCGGGCACTGAGAGGGGCAGAAGGAAGGTACCCATTGATAGAGAAGTTAGCCTTCGCACTAATAACAGCTTCTAGGAAGTTAAGACACTACTTCCAAGGTCATGTCATCATTGTCATGACGGATCATCCACTCAAGAAGGCAATGAGTAAACTTGAAGCTGCAGGACGACTAATTCAATGGGCAATTGAGCTCGGTGAGTTTGATATTCGGTACCAATCGAGGAATGCGATAAAAGCTCAAGCCCTAGCAGATTTCATCGCAGAATTTACTCCGAGTTATGAGGACTTGGATGACAAAGAAGGCAATAAAAGATGGGTCGTCCATGTAGATGGATCATCTACACTGTATGCAGGAGGTATAGGAGTGGTTTTACAATCACCAAAAGGGGATAAATTGAATCACAAGGTTTGCTTGCAGTATCAAACAACTAACAATGAAGCAGAGTATGAAGCCCTTCTTAAAGGGTTGGAGTTAGCTAAATCTGTGGAGGCAGACTCAGTACTCGTCCTGGGAGATTCACAGTTGGTTATAGGCCAAGTAAATGGAACATGTGAAGCCAAGGAAGATAGAATGAAAAGGTATCTGAAGAAGGTGTTACGCCTTATGAAGAAATTCAGAGAAGCTAATTTCGTGCAAGTCCCGAGGGAAGAGAACATGGAAGTAGGCACTCTAGCGAAGGAAGCCTCCGCCAATGAAGCAATGGACAAGTTAGATGAAATACAGTACCTGCCGAGCATAGACCTTCCAGAAATGTTGCAGATAGAAGGTGAAGAGAATTGGATGACCCCGATAGTCTCATACCTGAAGGACGGAAGGCTTCCAAAAGGGAAGGACGATGCCAGGAAGCTAAGAGTTAAATCAGCCAAATACATCCTTATAGACGAGATTTTATACAAAAGAGGTTTTTCACAACCATACCTGAGGTGCTTAGCTCCAGACGAAGCGATCTACATATTGAGGGAAGTTCATGAAGGAGCATGTGGCAATCACTCAGGAGCCAGATCACTCGTCCACAAGGCCATCCGTACAGGGTACTACTGGCTAACCATCCAAGCTGATGCTAAGGCATATGTTAAGGTATGTGATCAATGTCAACATTTTAGTAATATTCCTAGACAGCCTTTAGAATACCTCACCCCAATGATGGCCCTTTGGCTTTTTGCACAGTGGGGTTTGGATATTTTAGGCCCCTTCCCAACTGGAATCAGACAGATGAAGTTTTTAGTAATGGGGATAGACTACTTCACTAAATGGGTGGAAGCTGAACCCTTAGTGAAAATTACACAGCAAAATGTCAAAAATTTCGTCTGGAAGAACATTGTATGCAGATTTGGAGTACCAAGAGTGCTAGTATCTGACAATGGACGACAGTTTGACAACACCCCCTTCAGAGAATTTTGTGAACAGCTTGGAATCAAGAATCACTATTCCTCACCCTCCCACCCGTAAGCTAACGGACAAGCAGAAGTCGCAAACCGATCATTGTTGAAAATCATCAAGACTCGGCTTGAAGGGGCAAAGGGAGTATGGCCGGATGAATTACCAGGTGTTTTGTGGGCTTACAGGACAACAGCGAGGACTCCCACAGGAGAGACTCCTTTCAAATTGGCTTACGGGAGCGAAGCGGTCAAACCTGCAGAAGTGCATATGGCCAGCCATAGGGTGATGAAGTATCAGGATGAGGAAAACAATGAACAGCTTCGTCTTAACCTCGATCTCATAGACGAGGTATGAATAGACGCGGAGCAAAGAATAGCAAGGTACAAGAATCTCATGGCGAAGCAGCATGATGCTATGGTGAAACCCAGGCGCTTCAGTGTTGGGGATCTCGTCCTTAAAAGGGTTTCTGTGGCCACCAAAAACCCGGCCCATGGGAAGCTAGGACCAAACTGGGAAGGACCTTACAGAGTTATCAACTCCAAGAGACAAGGATCCTACTATTTAGAAGCCCTGGATGGACGAAAGTTAGAGCACCCGTGGAATGTTGAACACCTAAGGAAGTACTATCAATGAAGGGTGATCATGGACGAGCCTTGGCATGGACGAGACCTTTGGAAGTTTGAAGTAATCCTTAATATTATTTTCCAGTATTTGCTTATTACTATTGTGTTTTTAAGTGTATAAGTATTTTATGCTGCTCATGGACGAAGTTATGTTGTATTATGTGTTTTTAATTCCCTAAAAGCACAAGCTCTTAAGCATGTGCCATGATTGTGGACGAATGATTACATAGTATGGATTTCTGAATATACATATGGTGTGTTTTAAGTATGTATGATTTTATGGGAATCCTTTATTTTCTATGATTCAAAATGATCCACGGAAGGCGAAAAGCCAAAGACGAGTAAAATCCTTGGACGCAAGGAAGTATCGTCTAAAAGCTTCCAAGGAAGTATTGTCTAAAAGCTTTCCTTCGAATAAGGATAAAGCAAGAAAAATAAAGGTCTCGTCCGTCTAAGCTCAAGACGAGACAAACATGAAGTATAATCGTCTACACCATGGATGAACAATATGCGTGTTAAAACACCACAAGCCCATAGACGAATCTAACCAACATAACAATCCAGCCCATGGACGAGAATTTGTTGGGAAAATTTTATTAAGGACGAATAAATAATCGTCCTAAATTTGGGGAACGAATTAAATCTGGCAAAAAGACGTCGTTCATGAATGAACCTTGAAAATAAACATCTCATGATGTTATCCAAGAAGGAATTCGTCCATATGTTCAAGACGAGACAAAACCTACACGAGTCCCACAACCACAAGAATGGTACGGACGACATAAAGGAAGTTTGTTCACAAAACTAAAGAAATATTCACACAATGAACAGTGAAAGAAAAGCATTCATATATTCGTAAAATTCAAAGGGTAGACGACCACTGTCCAAAAACCCTTATAGTGCTTGTTCATAAAAGCTCGTCCATAGACTTGGACGAGGAAATTGTACTTGAATAAATTCTAAAAAGAGATAAGCAAAAGCCCAAAACAGTGGGCACCTCCAAATAAAATTAAAATATAAACTTTTTAAAGGAAAAATAAAATCACTTAGATTCACCACTGGGAGCACTCTTCGGACCGTCCTGGGTTACCTCGTCATTGGCATCGTCCTCCATATTGACGTCCTCAAAGCCCGTCATAAGCAAGGAACTCTCTGTGGTGAGGGGGATCTTAAATGCATCGAAGTTCAAGTCAGGGAACGCATCCTTAGTATCAGCACGGAAGTCCTCATACCCAGCAGCGTAATGACTGTCTAGACGATTCTTGTATTCATCAGACTTTTTGAAGGCTGATATGGCTTCTTCACGTGCCTTCTCCAAGGACGAAGTAAACTCTGAAACTTGTCCTTCCAGGTATGCAATGCGAGTATCTTTTTCAACTACGTCTGCTTTAAGTTCCTCAACCTCGTTCTTCAATTTCGTCTCAATTCCCAGTAGACGGTTGATTTCCTCAGTTAGTCTAATCACCTCTCCCTTCTTCAACAAAACTTCGTTAGTCACCTCTTTAGCCTTCTCTCTTGCCGACCTGGTCTCCTCAGCAAGTTCCTTGGCTTGGCATGTCGCTGTATAAAACTTTGACATAGCCTGTTCATGGACGAAGAAGAGTTAGGAAAAGAAGAAGAAAAGAAGTACATAAGGATGAATTAAAGTCGTACCTTGAAAAGATCATGGATGCCAGAACGTTCAAAATCCTTCACTGACATGTTGTAACATTCGTTAACTTCATTGTCTGTGACGATCCCTTTGAACGTTCTCCATGCATAACCTTCGTCCAGCACCAAGTTGGAAGGACGATTTGATTCCTCTGACGGATAAGGCTTACGTGAAGTCTTGGTTGGAGGGGGGGGGGGGGGGGTAGGATTAGTTGGAACAGGATGAACTATCTGGATGGGCTCCACACTGACAGGAGGCTCGTCCAGATTCACCGTCGTAGGAGTGAATTTGGGGACCTTGGGAAGAGAAGCCTGAGTGGTTTTTGGTTTTTTAGGACCTCGACGACTGGGAAGGTTCTCTAGGTCCACAGCACTCGAAATCTTAGACTTTCTCTTCCCAGCCTGGACGGCACTCTTCTGGATGACAGGAGGCGCTGGAGCGCCCTCGTCCCCACTAGTTACTGTTTTGTCCTTATTTTCTCTCATTGTCATTATTCCTATGACGAGGAAAATCAGTTAAAAAAAAAAAGAATAGAAATAAGTATTGTGGAGCAGACGATACTTACTTCGTCGAGTGGTCTCCTCGTGACTTAAATTTTCAGGGGTAGGTTCTGGGCCAAGTCCCCATGTAGCCAAACTACTGAAAGTGACTAAGTCGTGAAAAGTCCTTCTAGGGAAGGCACGTACTTGGTCAACACGATCCAAATAAAACCTGTCCAAACGCAGCTGCACCAATAAAAGAAAGGTGGTTAGACGATTGATAGTTGGAAAAAGTGTAAGAAAATGAAGTAACATGGAAAGAAAACATACCCTCAGGACGAAGGCGACCTATGGGGCTGGTAAAAGGAGGGAAGGGGGCATTACTAACTTCTGTTGGGTCCCCAGCCCAGTTTCCAGAAATGATAAAAAATTCTTGTTTCCAGAGCCTATCAGACGAGCTACGGCCCTTTATTAAACTATACTGAGAGCCTCTGGACGAGAACTGGTAAAAACCAGCTGATTATTTTATTTCTGAGGGCTTATAACAGTAGAGGAACTCGTCCACTGTTATAGGACGATCCCCTTCCAGTGCCTCACGCCATAACACTTGCAGGGCAACTATCGTCCTCCAACCGTTGGGATTAAGCTGGTTAGGACCAATACCTAGCCTATGAAGGAGACCTCTACAAAATGAATTTAGGGGAAACCTAAGACCAGCTAAAAGATAAGACGAGTATACCCCCAAACCAGAAAAAGGTGAACAACACCACTCTCCTTCCCTGGGTAGACGAGGTCCAAATTCGATAGGAATTTGGTATCTATCTACTAATGTTTTTAACTTAGGAGCGTCTAAGATGGACGCTACCTCAGGTGCACAGCTATATATGATATTTTTCTCTTCCTCCTCCTCGTCCTGAGAAGGGCTGGGTGGCGCTCTGGACGAGCTAGCCCCAGTTCCACAGGCCATCCAGCGTTGCATTTCCTGAAATTCTTCTAGGGAAATGCCAGGGACCCCGGACGAATACTGCTCGTCCGAGGAACTGCTACTAAAGCTAGTGCTACCCTCACCACTCTCGTAACTTCCAGATGAGACGTCCTGATATTCGTCTATCTCTCTCTCCATGCTACTAGACGAAGACATAACTAAAATAAAGATCAAAACGAAAACCTAAAGGGAAGAGGAAGTACCTGAGAACTAAGAAGAATGCTAGACGAGAGTCTCGGACGAGATAGCAGAAGGAAGTTTTTGAGAAAGGTGAGGGGGCAAGAAAGAGAATATACCTATTTATAGGGCCCAGGAGTAGGGTCAGCAAAGCGACACCATCCACTAAGAAAACGACACGTGGCAATCGCGTGGAAAAATGTGATCGATTTAATTCCTCTACGAGTTAAATCATGACACGTGGCTGTATAAAGGGGATAAAATCCCAATAACATCCCTGGACGACACCCTGGCCGAGGGGGCAACTGATGGGATAGCGAAAAATGGCATCTGTGGTTCGTCCAGACGGCTCGTCCATGATATGCAATTTGCCAAGCAACTAGGCCATCTCCTATTCGTCCAGACCTCTCTTCCCTGAGAGGTCGACCAATTGGGTAGACCCCGTAATCAAGTCAAAAGGGTCGTCCATGGATGAAGCGCATGGACGACCAAAGAACAGCATGACAAAGGGTCGTCCATAAGCATTGCACATGGACGACCACACGATACTTAGCAAATTCTGGAGCGGTTAATCAACCCGTGTTCATCGCCGCCAATTTCTCCCAAGTATGTAACTTCCAACAGTAGTTATGATTTCTATAGCCGTTGAAGAAGTTATGTCCAGATTTCACAAATCTGGGGGAAATTATTGAACCAATAACCGCCCTAAAGTACCCTATATAAGGATCGGTCCGAACCATGTAAAGGTAGGATATTCTGAGATTTCTACTCACAATACAGTTAGAACTCCATACGAGGGAAGACACTAACTTCACCATCGGAGGATATTTGGCCGGTCCACCCCGGTCATCCTTTGATTTTTTTCTTCTTTTACAGGCCTCCGCAAACGCCGTAGCCCACCGAAGCCGAAGTGTTCAACCAAACTGATTTTATCCACCATCAGAAGGAAAAATATTTGTGCTTTGTGTGGCATTGAGGAAAAAAAGAAAATGTGATTTTTCTTTTGCTCAAGACACACAAGAAAGATAAATTGGGGAGTTTTCTCTAGGACGATTATTTGGGTATTACAACCATAGAGAGTTGAAGTATTCAGAGTATAAGATCTTGCTATGGATTTTGTGGTGAGGTATTTGTTCTTAGAGATATTATTACGTGAAACTTTGTCATGCCATAGATTATTATTATTTTTTTTCAGGGGGGGGGGGGTGGGGAAGGAGACTTCTTGTATGGAGGAAAGTTACTCAAATGAGTATTTATGTATACATTTAGTCATTTATGCTCCAAACATTTATTTTGATGAATAGATAAAGGAATCATTTTTGAAACAGATAAACTAAGCTTAGTTGAGAAACATGAGGAGGACAATTGTGAGCTTAGAGAAGGGTCAAACACTTAAGAATATAAGATAGATTGCTCCACCATAACCACTTGTAGGCTTACCTCTAGAAAGGGTATTAGGCATATTAAGGAAAGAGGTGCTTTTGTAACTATTGGTGGTGGTAGTAGGTCCAACATATGTGGAAGAGAAACCGTGACCTTGCCGGGCTTGCCAAGAAGATGTCCTATTTGTTGAAGGTCTTTATGTGAATTTGTTGAACATGTGTAAAATCTGTGACAAGGATCTTCTTGTTTAGTTCTTCAAAAGGAGTGTCCACCCACCATCCTGTTGTTTTGGGGTCCGCTCTAATACCCATTTTTGTCATGCCTCAACTTCTCTAGGGATTACTTTGAGCTTCTTGGCTAAGCTAGCATGATATTGTTCATTTAGGATATCCCACATGGTGTTAAAAGATCTCATACCAATTAGTGCCCAAGGCCTCCATATAGGCAATGTAGGACTTAATTAGGATTTGGTTCCCCCTCATTTGCCCCACCTAAGAGGTCTTTTGGACTTTTTGGTCCTAACTAGTGCTTCATTCTTAAGGACAATGAGAACTTTGTAGAAAGATTGATGCCAAGAGTGACAAAGGATTTCTTCGAGGATATTCTTCCACTAGTTGTGCTTAAATGGTATTCAATAATAGAACAAGAAAAGTGTTGGAAACAATCAACGTTATTATTGATGAATCAAGTGAGTTTCCCCCAAAAGATGAGCTTGGGCTAGAGGATGAGATTCCATATCGAAAAGGGAAAAAGGATAAAGGGACTCTCATCCCTGACTCACTTGCTAGTTCTGCACCCCATAACGAACCTCCTTCACAACTTCAAGAAAGCAGGGATGATTTACTCACTTCTCCCCTATATTCCTCCTATGGCTAGAGAGCCCTCCTCACGAGTAAAGTTAAATCATTCGCCCATGGTTGTCAGTATCGTATTGTGTACAAAATCATAAGATATTCGCATGTATTGGATAAATTGCATTGTATCATACAATACATACATGTGTGTTTAAGAAAGAGGTTTTTTTTTTTTTTTTTTTTTTTTTTTTTTTTTTTTAATTTCTCCTAAAAAAATTGGACTACGCATTTAACACAACATTTTCATATTTTCAAAATTTTTTCTACACCATGAATAAGGTATTAATTGACAATATAAATTTTTTATTTGATACTGTTGTTATAAGTATAAGAAACTCGAATGCCAAGAATAAATATAAAGAAAAAATTATTAAAGTGAAAGAACAAGAAGTGGTAGTAAATGTTGATGATCACAAAGAAAATGTCAGTGGAGAAATAGTTTTGCAAGATGAAGAACACAATGATAACATTGACTTTGATGAAGTTGATTATCATAGGTAATGAAAATGATGAAAAGAAATCATTATTTTGATTCATATGTCATATATTATCACTTTTGAATTTAATTAATTTGAATGGTTATGATATAAACATATATTTTTTTATTTTTATTTTTATTTTTATGTGAGTATAAACATATGTTATTTTGATTTATTTAGTTAGTTTTGTTGAATATTATTACATAAGTGATAATTAAATTAGTTATCATTTGAATAAATTTTGAATGTGTAATGAATATACTTTTTATATATGTATATCTATATTTTATTTATAGGCGTTTATGTATCTTATGATACACGATGCAAAAAAAAAAAAAAAAAAAAAAAAATCAATTCACGTTTTGACAATTATGAGTTGAACTATGCCATTACTAATAAATTGTTGTTATTCTCTTTGTATCTTGTGTGTGTGTGTGTGTGTTTTATTATAAATTTATTAAATTTTTAATAACAATTTACCCTATTCTTATGGCTCATTGTCAAAGCTTATATACAATTTATATAATTTTTAAAAATTTTAGTTTTCCTAGACATAGTTTGTATTTTTTCCTTCTTTATTTTATTTTATTTTATAAAAACTCATTATATTTTAAAGTGAACCAATGCAAATAAATCAACACTTAATTGTAATTTGAGTCTAAAGTTTTGGCAATGATGGGATTGTTCAATTGTATGTAACAAATTAAACTGTAGTTATCTTGGAGAATATGAAATAGGAATTACCAATAATTACTATTGAGGTAGAAAAGGTAACCTTGACAGTCCTTGAAGTCACTATTTACAACTACTAATTTTTAAACCTTTGTTTCTCCCAAAAAAAAAAAAAAATGGAAGAAAATTTTCTCTTCTTTTGGAGTATTACTCTAATGAACATACTAGCTTGAATTTGATCTTAGTTCTTTTTGTTTTTATCTTAATTGGAAGTCCAAATAATCCCTGAAACCCTGAAACTCTTGAAAGTGTAGATTGATTTTTCACCCCAATCTGTTACAAGTGTAATAAAATTTCCATGGGTCATTATAGCCTAGAGTCTCGTGTAGAATGTAATGCTTCAGATGAATTTCAATGGTTTAATGATCGAATGCTTCACCTTTAAATTATTAGGTGATGTTTTTTTTTTTTTTTTTTTTTTTTTTTTTTTTTTTTTTTTTTTTTTTTTTCTTCTGAGAAAAATTATTAGGTGAAGTTGATTAGGAAAAAAGATGAAAACGAAAATTATTTTGTATTATCACATTTGGGTTTAATTAATTTGAATGTTATGTCATAAACATTTGTTATTTTGATTTATTTAGTTAGCTTTATTAAATATCATTGCATAAGTGATAATTAAATTAGTCATTAGTTGATGAACACAAAAAAATGTCAATGAAGAATTAATTTTGCAAGATTAGGAATACGGTGATAACATTGACTTTGATGATTTTGATTATGAAAGATGATGAAAAAGATCATTATTTTGGCTCACATGTCATATATTATCACCTTTGAGTTTAATCAATGAATGTTTGTTATAAGCATTTTTTATTTATTTATTTAGTTATTTTTGTTAAATAGTATTACATAAGTGATAATTAAATAAGTCATTAGTATAATAAATTCCAACTTTATAATGAACATACTTTATATATATGTGTGTGTGAATGTGCATTTGCACGCACACATGTGTGTATACATATATTTTATAGGTGTTTGTATATTTTACAATACATGATATAGAAAATTAATAAATTGATTTACGCTATGATTTATGTTTTGACAACTATGCATTCACCTGAAAATATTGTGGGTAGTTTGAATGAATTGAACTTTAGAAGAAAGACCATTAACGAAGGTTTCCAATCATGTGACATACTCATTCTACTTTATCACAAATTGTTCCTAAGAAGGTGGAAGAAGCACTTCGGGATATAAGTTGGTTTAATTGTAAGAAAAATTTAGAGAGTAGTGGAAGAAAACAAACATAAATTCCGCTATAATTGTTCAAGTGTTTCAGATATAATTGACTAAAGATTTTATATATATATATATATATATATATATAGGCTAAACTAGGGACTCTTTTAGTTTAAGATTTGTTCCATAATTCTCCTTCCATCAAGGAGTTTAACCAATTGTAATTCCATGGTGTTTCCTTACCATGAGGGTTATACCAATTGAGAATTGCTTATAGAATGTTACGCCATAGCATGTAACTTTCACAAATAGAAAACTTAAGATGAGTTTCTCCTCTATCACTCAAATGTGGGTCACATAAGATTTCTTAAAGGGGATATAATCTTACATTAATGCCATACTTGTTGTAGTGGGCCTTTTTTGTTATATTGGGCTGGGCTGCCTCTTGCGATACTAGACCCAAATATTCTGAGTAAGGGAGTTAAGACCAGTCCAATTGCAACTTAATTTGGTCCGGCTTGTGCGCAAACGTTGAGTCCAAGTCCAAGGGAAGACGCAGCAAAGCAGGCTTATCCTCTGTTTTTGTCGCAGAAGACTTTTCTCCAGTTTCTGCCACAAGATTGACTTTTCTGTTTTGCCGTTGCCAGTTTCTGCCGCAGGATTGACGTTTCTGCTGCAGAAGGAGCTTTTTTCTGATTTCTACCACAGGTCTGACTTTTCTGCTATGCAACAAAACTTTCTGTTGTGTAGTAAAACCATTTGTCGTGTAGTAAAACTGTGTGCCATGCAGCAAAACTTTCTGCTATGCAGTGAAGCTGTCTGCTGTACAATAAAACTTTTTGCTATGCAGTAAAACTTCCTGCCGTAAAGCCTTCTGTTGTGCAATAAAACTATCTACTGTGCATTAAAGCTGTTTGCTGTGCTTTAAGGCCTCCTGCCGTGTGAATGACTACTCTTCATTTTTACTGCAGAAATACTTTTCCACTTCCTGCACATAAACAAATCTAAAACCCAAAGAAAATACCCATCAAACAAATGTTAGTTTAAATGAGTTAACGTATTCTTAAACATGTACACATATTCGTAAATAAAGATATATGTATATTTATATATATATATATATATATATATATATTTATAGCAGGATAATGATTAGTTTGTGTCAAAAGTAAAACACGTAATAACAAATAAAGAGGAAAGCTTTGGTAGGAAAGGTTTAGCTTGTATAATAGTTAACACGGTAAATATAATAAAAAAGGTGCTGCAGCAGAATAACTAGTACAGCAAGTAAAGACAACAAAGCAGGACAATTGAAGCAGAAGACGTGATAAAAAAGTGCTACAACAGAATGACTAAATATAGCAGATATAAGTTATAATGAGAGAAATAAAAAATATTTGCAATCAAAATCAAGTATTGAATTTGCCTATAGAATAAGTAACCCAAGAAGGAACCCAAACTCCAATTTGAACAATCTTATCATAGGCTTCTGCCATAAAAGTTGTACATTTTGGAGAATAGGCCTAAATGGCTACTAGCTATTACTTTTGAGGACTTCAAGGAGTGGGTTTACTAAGAGAGAGGGAAAAGATGGTCTATTGATGCATGCCCCTATTCCTGTTACGTTTTCTCTCTTCTTTTTAGCACTTTTTTTTTTTTTTTTTTCTCTCCGTTCTTTTAGTTTCTTACTACTCTCCTGCCGTAGGTTGTTTTTTTCACTTGGGTCTTTTCCCTTTTTCTGGGTTCCTCTCTTTGGGTATTTACTACTCTCTTACCATGAGTTTCCTTCTTTATGTGTTTTTCTCTTCGAGTCTCCTCCTTTTTCATCCATGGCTAGCTCCTCCTTTTATAGTGAATTGATTCAATGAGATTTCTTCATTTTACCCTAAGGCTTCACTAATTATTTTTGGTTTGTTGTGAGTATCCTTTCAAGATTACCCACCAACTTATTGGTTGCCCCGACCACTGCCATTGCTCCAGTATATGTTTGTTGCAGGACAAATTTTTTTTTTTTTTTTTTGTTTGTTCTTGCTGTATACCTCTACCTTTGGGCTATCTCACTACCTAGCTCTATGGCATGCATTAGATGGTCCTAACCATCTATTACTTCTTTTGGGTAAGATACCATCCCAGCAGGATATATTCCCAAAAGAAGTTATGGCAGGAAACCAAATATAGACCCTCTTTTCCCCCCACCACCAAACCACGCCCCCTGAATCCCTTTGATCGTGGGCCCACCTCCCTTTTATTTGCTGGGTACAGGTTGGTGGTGCTCCGGCCCTTCTGTTTTTGTATTCTTTCGTTCCCACGCCGTTTTTGCCATAGCAAATTTGTTTTGTTCTGCTGCGTGGCTCTGTCTTATTTCTTCACACGTTTCCTGCTGTGTTTGTCATTTTCTTTAACTTAGCTTTTCTTTCCTTCACGCGTTTCCTGCTGTTGACACTTTCTGCCATTCCCTGTTTCTTTTCACCGTGCTTCTTCATATAAGTTTTCACGCTTATCTTTTTTATACAAAACGATTTGGGCCTTTGTGGGCCAAATAATGTTGACTGGATCAAAAGGGTCTTGGGTCCAGTTTATCTTCATATGCCGAAGCCATTCTGCCAGAGAACTGTATTCTATGGCAGATCTGTATTCCGCTGAAGAATTGTGATGAAGAGGCAAAAAATATCTAACTCCCAAGTCATCCACACGCCTCGTCCAAACAATGGGGAAGGAAAAAGATAGCTCGGGTCGTCTATGAAATCTCATCC
Source organism: Quercus variabilis (assembly GCA_030445155.1). Lineage (NCBI taxonomy): Eukaryota > Viridiplantae > Streptophyta > Magnoliopsida > Fagales > Fagaceae > Quercus > Quercus variabilis. The sequence continues at coordinate 32,685,492 of CP129453.1, read as the reverse complement.
CAGGAAAAAGGAGCCTTCACCAATTGAGTCAACACTCGTCCGTGCCTTCGCCATCCTGAGGAACAAAGACGAGGCATTGTGAAAATGGCTCGTCCGTCCTTAATGATGGACGAGCCAGGCATTATGATAGCATCTCATCTTTGGTAAAGGTAAAACGGACGAGATGAAGGGTTGTGTCTGCTCTCAATGAGTGCAATATTCCAGCAACCGTTCTACAGTAAATAATCAGTTATGAAATCTAAGTATTGTAATTGCCGTGGCGGTTGTAGCGGTTACTCTCAAAACCCGCAACAACTGGAGAAGTTAAAAGGTAACCATTTTTGCCGAACACTATATAAAGGGCTTGTTGGCAGAGAAGGAGGTATGAAAAAATTCTTCTAAAAAATTTCTGGATAGCACTTTCTTTCTTTCTTTGGACAACTAGCAGTAAGATTAACTTTGCCATCGGAGGACCTTAGGCCGGCACCCGCCGGTCTCCTCTAATCTTATTTTGTTTTCCAGGATTCTCTTCAAGATCAAGACCCGGGAATCTTCAGCCCACTGATTTCTACGAGAATATCAAATTGTATTCTACGGCAAATTTGTATTCTGCGACAGTAAAGCCTTCTATTGAAGAATAGGGATGTGTGTCTTCATCTGCTGAAGCCATTCTATTAGAGAACTGTATTCTGCGGCAAAGCTGTATTTTGCGGTAGAATTGTATTCTGCGGCAGAATTGTATTCTGTGGCAGATCTATATTTTGTTGCAGATTTGCGTTTTGCTGTAAATTGCTTTCACTTGCACTTCTTTCTTTGGACCTTTCTTACTCTTCGATCTTCTTGGTGGCTATTTGGGCTTTGCTTCTCATTGGGCTTTCTTCCTCATGGGCCTTTGGGTACATATTTGCAAAAATGGGCATCAACATTTGTAGAGCTATATGATCAGCTTAAGAGGAGTGAATTTGGGAAATTGTACATAGGCCTATTGATACTAATAATCATTGGTAACAAATGAATATTTAAGAATAACAGTAATATATTCTAAGGTCTAGTTTATTTGAGCCAATTCATTAATAGAAAAATTGTCAAATAATAAAGTTTGATATTAAGGAAAAAAAAAACTGATGACTATTTAAACATATTAATACTAGTTTTGATTTTTAATGTCAAGAATAGAACACATTATTTTTTCCTTATATGACCATTTAATCATAAATATATATATATATATATATATATATATATAAACTAAAATACTCAAACTTATTAACAAAAATAGATACTACCACCATCAAATAAGAACACTAAGGATTTATGTGGTTTCGACCTTAACTCTATGTCCATGGGTGATGATGAGGTGAAATTTTATTTAGAAATATAAAGATTAGGTGGTATAGCTCTCACAAAACCTAAACTCAATCTCTCCCCCCCTCCCGCCCCCCCCCCCCCCTCCCCCCAAAAAAAAAAAAGAAAACCCTAAACTCAGGGGGTGACTTGATGTATTTGGGGCTTAAGGCGAAAATTAAAATTGAAACCTTTTATATATATATATATATATATATATATTTAAATATGACTTTAAAAATAATATTTATTTAAACTCTATTTTCTTGTTTTAGATGTAAAATTATTACTAATTAACATGAACCATGTAGAATTTTTTTCTTTCAGAAAGTTTATAGACAAAAAATTTGACAATACTTTTCACACTTGTTGATGCGGGAGAAGAATAGTGGTAAGTAAAAGAGTGATGTTGGTAGTGGACTTAGGTGAGAACTAGTTAAAGTTTGCCAATTCAACTGTTGTGAAAAATGTTGTGAATTTTTTTGTGTATTACTTTTTCACAACAAATTCTTAAGTGTTAAGTTGTTACTAGTTCTAATTTGAACTCATTATTGAAATTATTTTTTTGCCATCAATAATAGTCTATAATAACTTGTTACTTAAAATTTGTTGTGAAAAATGTTATGAATGTAGCATTTCTATCTTTTGTTTATTTGATAAAAAATATTATTTTATTTATTAGCGAATATTTCAGTTTAATTAAATTAAAATTTGAGGTCTTTTTTATACTTAGGCCATCAACTACTTATACTGTTTAGTCGGCAAGCCTAAACTTAAAGTCTACAAATAATCTCAACTCTCTCTCTCTCTCTCTCTCTCCAATAATAAAAGAGGAGAGAAATTTTTTGACTCTAATCTTATTTGCTGCACAGCTCACTTTTTGACAAAGTCTCAATACATATGTTAGACTTCTCGAAGTCAACTTGATCAAAAAGAGTCATACTAGAATTTTTATAAAAAAACAAACTAAAATTCGGCTAAAAAAGTGTTTTTGTCGTGCACGGAAACAATTTTAATGGGAACATAATTCAAGTCCCATGGGATAGAGACAGTAATTCGATTTTAGTTTGGTCCAACCCCCTAAAAAGAAAATTATGTTTACGGGAAGAAACTACTTTTTCTTCACATTACCTTTCTAAGATTCCTATGTTGGATTACAAAATATATATATATATATATATACATATTCTTAACATATATGTTAATTTTTATATTAATCGGATATTATTTACTATTTGATATTGTAGAAACCTTAAAAAAATACACACGATACTCTCTTTGATGGACATAAACTAAACAATTAGTTTTTGGTACTATCTTGAATCTACGAAGGGTTCTTTGAATTCACAAGTAGATAAACTAGAATCCACCATAGAAAAATTTGAGAGAAACTCTACAATTTTATTCCTAATAATCTATTTTGCCCATGACGGCGACAAAACATATAAATATTGAGAAAGTAAAACCTTAATTCGTACCAATTACGAGATTAGGTGGCAAAATACTGATTTTTTTCCAAAAATGGTAAAATTGAGGGAAATGCAAAATTATAAATTACTGACCTTAAGGGTTCATTTGGTTGGAGGGGTGGAAAAATGGGAGGATAGAAAATGGTGGAAGGATAGAAAAGTTGGATGATAGAAAATATTTTAATTTCTCTCATTTTAGTTTGGTTGGGAGTGGAAAAGTGGAGATATGGAAAAAGTGAGTTTGTATAAATTTACTTATACACCATTGTTAAAAAATGATGGTCAATTAAAACAAAAAAGTGACAAACAGCCAAAAAAAAAAAAAAGCAATCCCCCAATTTATTAAAAATAAAAATCATGACTCAAAAAAAAAAAAAAATCATATCTAGTCCCCGCGCAAGGAAAAAGAAAAAGAAAAAAAAAAAAAAAGGAAAAAGGAAGAGGCAACTGCCACAAAAGCAACCAAAAAAAAAAAAAAAAATTTAATTGGATGAATTGCCCATGTGCAAGTGCACATAGGCATTTTTGTCCATTAGGAAGTCCAATTTTCTCTTCATTTTGAGGAGAAAACTTTTTGGTGGGCTCGGAGAGAAAACATTTGGGCCCTTCTATTTATTTCTTTCATTCCCATCCAACCAAACACACTTCAAAAAAGTTTTCATTCCTATTTTCTCTCCAAAGTTTTCCATCAACTCTATTTCATCTCCAAATAAACACACTATAAGTGTTGTCCCAAAACAAGCAAGATCTTATTTTGACTTTTCAGCAAAAGTTATTAAGGAAACGAAAATGACTCTAAATGGCAAAATTGCATTTTTCGATGACTAAATGGAGGAATTAGCCATTTTCAAGGGGTTCCTCGTGGCACAACAACTATTGCTCAGAAGGCTATTTTGCTTTAGCTTGCCAACTTTTATGCAATTCTGACTCCGTCACCAATGATTTCTACTAGTGCTTTTTTGCCTTGCGCGATGATTTCAGGCATGCGTGAGAGTTCATAAAGGCCATGATAGTTTGTTCTACATCACTATTTGATCTATAAACTCATCTTTTATGCATTATTGATTGATGGCATGGTTATTGATTTTTGATTTTTTTAAAAATTTCAAAAATAGAGAATATACAAAAAGAACATAATTTAATGGTGAATTTGTTAAAATTCGCATTCAATTAAAATTTTTTGAGTGATGTTATAATGTTTAAAGTTACACTAGGTGTAACTTGAACTCAACCCATTTATATGTTAAAAATATTCCAACTAAAATTGTAAAGAAAAATAGATACAACCACCAACAAAGAAGAACGCTAAGGATTCATGTATTTTTAAGTATGTTATGAATATCGTTTTGGACCTCATTTCGGTTTGTCCAGTAGAATGAAATATTTCGGTATTGGTCAATTTCGGCGTACCAGTTCAGGGTGTTTCGAGGTACCTAAAAAATAATTTATATATATACTAATCATTTAGTCTTAACTCTTAAGTCTTAAACATCAATTTAACATCACAATTCACACCATAAAAAAATTTACAAGTCAATAACTAAATATCAAATAATACAAAATATTTAGTCTTAACTCTTAAATCTAAATCCTTAATGTTTAGTTAATTTAATTATATAAAATAATGTTTTTAATTTTCAATCTTGTCCTTTACCTATTCATTCATTTTCTCTAAACCGATCCCACCACCAACTACCATATCTTCATATGTTTTGATTCATTTTTTAACTTTTCTTTCTTCCATGTTACACATGTCTTTGGTCTTTTCTTCCCCTATTTTCACCTTTCTCTTTATGTCCCATCTATCACTGATCCCAATATTCCCATGTTTCAAACCTCATCACAACTGTATATTCAAAATGTCTTTTAAGTTCTCTGTATACCCTTCTATTCAAAGGTTCTGACTCTCACTTAACCTTCTATCTCTCTTAAGTGCTCGTTTGGATTCAATGTTTTGCGTCTGCGTTGCGTTTTGTTTTGTTTTTTTTTTTTTGTTTTTTCACGCGTTTCAGTCCACTTTTTTTTACTGTTCATTACTATTGCGGCTAATGTTCATTGAATAGTAGCCGCAACATTTAACTTTTCCACACAAAATTTTACTGTTTATGGACCCACAAATTTCACTTTTCAGCAACTTTTTCATTAAAAATGGGTCCCATAGTACCATTTATACATTTAAAAATTATTTGCTACAGTATTTTTCAGTTTTCAATTTTCAGCTGTATCCAAACGGACCCTTTGTCTTAATAGTCTTATCTCCTCCCTCTGCTGCTCTGTAAATTTGTTAACACTAATCTCATCTTTTAATTTTTGTTCTCATCTTCATCGTCATCGTCATCTTTATCTTTCTTTTTTTTTCTTTTTTTTTTTTTTTTTCACTGAGGCAATGAGGCTCATCTTGAGCGATAGAACATGTACTGGCCGAATCTTGAATATTGGCTGGATTTTACCGAAACGAACTGGAATGCCCAAAACACACCGGAATAGGCCGAAATGTTGTCCGAGGTGGAATAGAGGGGTGTGTCATTCCGGTTTGAATAGCAGTATGAAATTTTTCTGCCATTCCGGCCAGAACAGAATGAAATTAATAATAGTGATTACTTTTAACCTTAAGATTATGTCCATGGGTGGCAATGAGGAGAAATTTTATTTAAAAAATATGAAGACTAGGTAGTATAGTGGTGCTCTCTCTCTCTAATAATAAAAGAGTTGAGAAATTTCTTGAAAGAACCCTTGTTTGCTGCACAGCACACTTTTTGACAAAGTCTCAACACCTATGTTAGATTTCTCGAAGTCAGATTGAACAAAACGAGCTATACTGGAATTTTTATACAAAAAAACAGATCAATATTCGGCTATGTAATTGTTGCTGCCGTGCAGGGATACAATTTTAATGGTAACATAATTCGAGTTCCATGGGATAGAGACAGTGATTCGAGTTTGGTCCGACCCACTAAAAAGAAAATTCTGTTAACCGAAAGAAACTATTTTTGCTTTACATTGCATATTAATGTTGGACACTTGTTACTTCTTTTTGGCTGTCACTTACCCTTTATGCCTGCACATAAGATTGTAGCAAATTTTCTTCTTTTTTCAAGATACATTATGTAATATTAAGGTTGTATTTGGCATTGGCCGAAAAAGTTAGATTTTTTTATTACTTAGTTTTTTTTGTTATTATATAGTTTTTTTTTTACTACCATTTATAGGTCTTATTGCGTTTTTTTGGTACTATTTATAAATCTTATTGCTAGTTTTTAACTTTATCTACCCTACTTTCAACAATTTTTTTTTTTAATTTCAATTAAATAAATTATTTTCAAATGGAATCTAAAGGTTTGGAATTATCACATTTCCAAGTTTAAGTCTCAGATCTGATTTTAATAAATATTTTAATGTTATTTGTCCCTGTCAATCTCAACCCGTAAGCTAGCTCTCTACAATAATCACTACGAAACAACATATCTATCAAAGTGATAAGAGACTGTTTGATTATGATAAGAACAATATATAATCACCATATAAAAAGGGGAAATTTTTTTTTTGATACAGTGGAAAGATCTCGGCCTTTTCCAATAACTAGTGCTTAATGACTTTTTTAATTATGATTGAATTACAGTACTTAAAATAGAAATGTGCCTTCAACCCAGTGAATCATTGTGATTCATCAGTTCACTAACATCATCAAACAATGGAAGAGGCTTGTCCAAAGAAGGGCAGAGATCATTGATGGCACCGTTATTAGCACACCCTCCCTCTACATTATCACAAGACATGCATAATTTCCAGAAGTCTGAACCAGAAACATCAGCCATCAAAAGCTCATCCATGTAATTAAAGCTTGATAAGAAGTTTGGTGAGTAATCGTCTTCGGAAAAAATTGACTTGAATTCATCATTGGATTTCGATTCATTTGCAACATTATCACTCACCAAGCACATGTCCTTGAACGGTTCTTCAAGAGCATTACTACCAGTAGTTTCTTTGGTCTTGACCCCATTTGACACACTTGGGTTTGAGTTTGTGATCTCCTCATCATCAGAAGGAACAGTGGTTTTTTGCCTGCGTTGCTTGCCATCGATCAGCTTCTTTTTCATGACAGTGTTCCAATAGTTCTTGATTTCATTGTCTGTTCGGCCTGGCAACCTCCCAGCTATAAGTGACCATCTATAAAAATATGAAGTAGAACAATCAATACTCAAAACAATATCAGCACTGTTAAGAGCCGTATAGCTCAACTGACAGTTTAATAGCTCCTAGTTGTAATTATTGAATCATAAAAAAACAATAGTGATACAATCAAGCAATTGCTCTCTTCAATAGAAAAAAAAAAAAAAAAAAAAAAAAAAAAAAAAAACTAAGAAAGAAAATTGGGAAATACCTATTGCCTAAGAGCTTGTGAAGCCTAATAATGAGGTCCTCTTCAGCAGGTGAAATGTTACCCCTCTTGATATCAGGCCTCAGATAATTCAACCATCGAAGCCTGCAACTCTTTCCACACCTCTGAAGACCTGTATTCAGAAAAATATTATTAACTTACCAAGCACATTTCATATACATATGCTTCCACACAAATACATTAGGATAGTAAGACTTTCATTGAGTAATAGAACAAAAACCCCCAGAGGGCATTTCAGTTTCATGATGAGTTTTTCTCATACCTGCTTTCTTTGCAACATTGCTCCATTTTCTTTCTCCATGGATTGCAACATAATCTGTGAGAATTTTGTCCTCTTGAGCAGTCCAAGCTCCCTTATTCATTTCCTCCTTAGAGCAACAAGGAAGCCTACCCATCTTCACTTTAGAACCCCTCTCTCTCTCTCTCTCTCTCTCTCTCTCAAACACTCACACACTATAGAATGGAAAGCTAGCTGGATCCTATCATGTTTGAAAAAAGATTGATATTTATAAAGTTTACTTTAAGAGTAAAAATAGTTAAACAAACGTGCATCAAGCAGGGATATATTGTATAAGAAAATAGCAGGTGGCTCATATCATCATGTGACCACTGGGGGCTGCGGACTTTGATCTTTCATTGAACTAACTTTCTGTTTTCCAAAAAAACATTGTACGTGTCCAATTATAGTGTCTGTAGATTTATTAACTAAGTTCTAAATTATTGTTCAAAATTGTCTCATTGGTTAGATAGGGAGGCATTTCGTATTGTTCAACTCAGAGTCAGAGATCTATATGTTAAATCCTACTTGCTTTCTAGTGCACATTAAAAAAACAAAAAAAGCAATAATACATCATCACCTGTAAAGTAAAAGATGGTCCATGATAAAAGAAATTTTCTACTTAACCCACATGGTTCTGTCTAATCTTTTTATTTATTTTTTTATAGAAAAGATTATAACTTTATCTATATCAATAGATCATGAAGTTGAAAGTGACAAATACTTGATGATAAATCTATGTACGTAGCGGATGAAAATTACGATAACAAACATATATACGATCCTAAAATCTTTAGGAATTAGGATCTTGGCAAGAATATCCATCACATATGTGGTTTTACTATAGGATTTTTCTTGTAATGTTGTTTGGTGTGTGTAAGATGAGAGGGCTACACATACTCAAAAAAAAAAAAAAAAAAAAAAAAAAAAAAAAAAAATCTGTATAGAACTCGATTGGACACATTAGGAAAAAACAATAAAAAAAAAAAAAAAAACTTTTTGTCAATCTAGAACTAAGTGAAATAAGTGATTAAAGTTGTAGCAAATGACTACAACTCTCACTAAAAAAAAAAATTTAGGGTAAATTACAAATTTGGTCCCTATTCTTTATAGTACTATATTTCAATTTAATCCTTAACCTTTTAATTGTGTCAATTTAGTCCTTAACATTTTCAATGTTGTGTCAATTTAGTCATTGCTATTACCTATTGGATGGAAAAAGCTGATCTGCCAAATAGAATAATAAAAAAAAATATTTTTCATACCACATCAACCGCCAACTATACTGCCATGTCATATTACATTTTAAGAAAAAACCCCTAAAATTAACATGTTCACAGCAAGGTACTCCAGTCATATCAAATTCTGAATATCTTTCCATGTCAAAAAACTTGATTTATTCTTAGAAAATTCAATCCAAGTTTCAATCGGGATTATTGAAGACAAGATGGTGGTCATGGCCATGGGTTAGTGCTATTGACGAGGTTGCCGGCCACACATGAGCCCAGCATCTCCTCCAGCAAGCTCCGCAACATCAACATTATGCCTAAGCTTAACCCTGCCTTAGAAATTGCCTGCCCAAACCTCCACAAAGTTCAAGAGGTACCCAAAACCTCCACCCCGCTTGACAAGGATGCAATACGGACAAATCCATATTCAAGCCGGAAACAAATAAACATCTGTGATTTTGTAAATCAAAAGCCCAGATTTGAATTATAATATTTCAATTAACCGAAATTTACAAATAGGCAACATCAAGACCTTCCTAGGACTTCATGATGAGTTCATTCTAACAAAACCTAAACTTTGGATACCAAAGAATTCAAAAATGAAAAAGCAACCAAAGGAAAGAGGCAAGAACTTGAACTTGGCAATTTATCTATTGAGCAAAAGAATTAGACTAGCGGAAAAACCCAAAGGGATCACAAAGAATTAGGCCTTTTAATTTGATAAGGCCATGTTTGTTTTCTAGGAAAAATTTTAAGCTTGATTTCTTTTCTTCTTTTTTTTGTTAATTGGGTAAATTAAAATATTACGGATTGAAACATAATTTGGTTATTGTAATTTTGTCTTGTTTGTGTTTGAGTTTGATTTTTGTGTTTCCTGTTGCGAACATGTTAATGAGGGGGGGGGGGGGGGGTTTCTTTAAAAAAAAAAAAATTTATCTGATGTGGTGATACAATTAGCCGTTGAAATGGTATAGAAAATAATTTGGCGAAAATGCACTTTTGGTCTTTATAGTTTGGGATGATTCTTGATTTGGTCTCTAAATTGATCACTCCTAGGTCAGTCCCTACTTTCAGAAAATCATTTTTATTTTGGTCCCTACTGTCAACCCAGTAATAAAAAATGCATACGTGGCAAACGAAATATACTCTTGCCATATTAGATGCTAACGTGGCTAATAAAATAAAATAAAAACCACATCAGCATGCCATGTCATCGTCTAATTAAAAAAAATTAATTTATCAATTTGAAAAAAATTATAAAAACATAAAAACAAAATTAAAAACATAAAAATACATAGTTTCAGATTGAATACACAAGAACTCAAGAACATGATCCCAGATCACAAGAACTCAAGATCACAAAATTCCTAGGCATTCAACATCTTTCCTAGAAAATTTCACCAAACATTGAAAAAATTCACATCTAAAAAGCCGATGCCTAAGAATTTCATCACAACATTTTCTTTCCACCGAAAACCATAAATTTTCTTATGAAACAAACACACACAAACCCAGAAAATCAAGATTTTCTTTCAAACCAAACACTAATCACACCTCATCGCCGCATCAACACTTATCTCTCCTTCTTCTCTTTTCTCCTTTTTTTTCTCAATACCACAAAAACCCCATACACACCACCACCGCCAACATAGATTCATCCATATCTCGCTGCCACCACTACCATGGGCGACTTAACGGACACTTTGATGCCGTCAACAACTCCTTCGCTTCCAACCCTAACTTTAACTGCGCCTAACACTGCTACTCCACAATCCTTGTGTCCATTACCTGTCCGCGAAGATTGACGGAGCAAGGATGCCACATTGACTCTCATCAACGCTTGGGGTTGCCCTTACATGGAGTTTGACTGCGGGAATCTCTGTTCCTCTAATGGAACCTTGACTTTGTCTTGGATTTTCTTTGATCGTCTTGACTCTTTGATCGGATCTAATGTGACGGTTAAGAAGCTGACTTCGACTCCAATTCTGATTCAAATTCAACATCCTCCATCGTTGTCTCAGTCTCCTCCAGTGGGGGTTCCGTTGTATCAACATCAACTACCACTGATCTCAGTCCATCTCTCTCTAAACCTAGATCAAACCCTAATTCCAAAGAGGAAGCCAAAAGAGAGAGATCTTGATCTAAGGAAAAGTCAAAAGAGAGAGAGAGTTTTAGACTAGATTTTTGTAGAAAGAGAGAGGGAGAAGAAGCTTGATCCGCTCGCCGTTGGTCTGCTTGTGAGCTCTGGCACATGGTGGAGAAAGAAGGCTGAGTGAGCTCTAGCCATGGACAGTGGAGAGTGAGAGATTTTATCCATTGAGCGTGAAGAGAGAGAGAGAATTTGAGATTAGTCATTCAGTGTAGGGATTTTTTTTTTTTTTTTTTAGCTAATGAGGTTAAAGAAAAATAAAAAAGAATTAAAAAGATAATGATTTTTGATTTTTTAAGAAATGATTTTAGTTTAAATTAGATTTAAGTTTTTTTTTTTAAAAAATTAATTTACTTTTTTTTTTAAATTTCTAAGTTGGCATTTTTTATTAATTTAAATGCTGATATGTTATTTACAAAAAAGCTAAATATAATTTTTTTATTATTATTTTATTAGCTACGTCAACAGATAGTGCATTCTGTTTGCCATGTATGTATTTTTTGTTATTGGGTTGACAGCAGGGATCAAAATAAAAACGATTTTATGAAATTAAGGACTGACTTAGGAGTGAAATCAATTTAGGGACGAAATAGAGAATTGGCCCAAAATGTAGAGACCAAAAGTGCATTTTCGCCAAATAATTTTTCATTATTCCGTTTGACATATTAGTTTTTTTCATTCTAAGGATAACGGCAGTGATTAAATTGACACCGTTTTGAAAATGTTAGGGATCAAATTGTCACAATTAAAAAATTAAGGACCAAATTGACATATGGTGTAAAGGACAGGGACCAACTTTGCAATTTACCTAAAAATTTAATATGACTACATGTTTTTGAAACTCTAACAGTTAGATTGCATTTTTTTTTTTTAAATTTTTTTTAACACAAATGTCAAATTTCATGTCAATCAAATGTTATTTACTATTTGATTAATAAACTTATATTTTATTCATAATTTTAGATTAGGGATAATTACACATAACCCATTTGTGGTTTGAGCGAAAATCACTCTGCCTACTTGTGGTTTGAAAAGTGTCACTTAATCCACCTGAGGTATGTTTCGTTTGTTTTCCGTAACCTACCTCTGCTAAAATCAGGAGTAAACATGTATTTTTGCTCAAATTTTATGTCTCTCTCATCCCAAAACAAAAAATAGCACAAAAATACAAGAGAAACAAGATCAAAAAGTGGTATTTTTCTCTCTCCATTCACACAAATTTTGAACAGGAAGAACATACACAAGAAAATTTTATTTGCATGTTCACACTACTCTGATTATTTTAATGATTTTTTTCCTTATTTTTTTCTTCCTTTTCTTTCATTTCATCCCAGCCGTCTCTCTCCTCACATTTTCTTCTCCATCTTCCCTCTGAGTTTCTCTTTTTTCCTCCATCGCCGATCTCCACAAGCCTATCCATCGTAAACCCAGCTCGTCTCCCCAGCTCCAATCCAACCCTTCCGTCAACCTAGCTCGCCAATCTCCGCAGCCCATTCCGCCAACCCAGCTCACCGATCTTCCTCCACTCCTCACTGGCCTAACTCCCTTATCCAAATGTATTCCTCCACTCGCCGCCGACCCTCACTCTCTCTTCAGTTCCTCACTCTCGTCAACCTAAGCCGTGGGTTTTGCCATGTTCAATGTGGGTTTTGGGTTTAATGACTTGTGGGTTTGATGGTGGTGGATTTTGGCTGTGGTAGTGGGTTTGTGGTAGTGGATTTTGGTTTGTTTTGTGGTGGATTGTGGGTCAATGGTGGTGTGGCTGGATTTTGTACGTATTCCTCCACTCGCCGCCAACCCTCACTCTCTCTTTAGTTCCTCATTCTTGTCAACCCAAGCCGTGAGTTACGCCGTGTGTTCAATGTGGGTTTTGGGTTTAATGATTTGTGGGTTTGTTGGTGGTGGATTTTGGCTGTGGTAGCGAGTTTATGGCAGTGGATTTTGGTTTGTTTTGTGGTGGATTGTGGGTCAATTGTGGTGTGGTTGGATTTTGTTTGGGTTTCGTGGTAGCTGGGTTGCTGGATTTTGCCACCATGCCTCCCCTCTTTGGGTGGATCGTGGTTGTGGTTTAATGGGTTTTGTTTTTTATTTTGTTTTTGATGGGTGGATCGTGGTCGTGGTCTGGGTTACTAGATTTTTGTTTTTGATTTTTTTCTTGTTAATGGGTTTGGTAGTGGATCGTGGTTGGGTATGTTCTTCATGTTCAAAATTTGTGTGAATGGAGAGAGAGACAAATACCACTTTTTGATCTTTTTTTTTCTTGTATTTTTGTGCTATTTTTTTGTTTTGGGAGGAGAGAGACATAAAATTTGAGCAAAAATATCTGTTTATCCCTGATTTTAATAGAGGTGGGTTATAGAAAACAAATGAAACATACTTCAGGTGGGTTAAGTAACACTTTTCAAACCACAGGTAGGCGAAGTGATTTTCACCCAAACCACAGGTAGGTTATGTGTAATTATCCATTTAGATTATAACAACTTGAAATTTAAACATTTGGTTGATGACATAATTATTAATTTTTGATTTTCTAAAAAATTTGCAAGTATGAAGGACATAAGAAGAATGATAATTATGCAACTTGGGTCACAAGAATTTTTATACAACTCCCACATGTACTATTTAAATAAGTTGCGTGACACATTAAAAATATTATGTGACTATAAGTACATGTAATTGGTTTTTTAAAGTGGATTGCATAAGAATTCCTACAACCTAGGTTACATAAAAATCTTGCTCTAAGGGTGTGTTTGGAAACCACTTATTTTGCTGAAATTGAAAAATTATTGCTGAAAGTACTATTAATAAAGGTAAAAGTTAGTTGAAATAGTATAGTGGAGCCCATGAATAGTGCCAAAAAGTGCAGTGAGGCTTATGAATAGTAGCAAAAATAAGTTGAATCGTAAAACAATTTTAATTTTTAATCCTAACCAAAACACACACTAAATAGAAAGAAATAAAATTCATCATAGGATTTGGTCTTAATCTATAGTGGAATGCATGGGGGAATGGGAGACTTGAGTTTGGTTTAAAAATTCAAAGCCTTAGAGCATCCACGCTTGGAATTGTAAATGCCATATGTAAGCTTCATTTAGCGTTTTTTCCTCAAAAACTCTCTCCTCTCTCTCATTATTTCTGTTCTCTTCTCTCTCTCTTTCTTCTCTCTTTCTCATTTGCTCTCTTCTCTCTTCAGACCCAAACACCATCCTCCTCCCAACATCAACATCACACATTATAGTGGTTCAAGGAAGAGGTGGGTATGGCTGAAGTGGGTTGTGGGTCACGGAGATTGGCGTGGGTCACGGGAAGGTCAATGTTTTGGATTTTTGTTGTGATGCTGGGTTTCTGTTGGTGAGTACAGTGTTGGTTGTGGGTTGATGGTGGTGGTTTTGGTTGTATTGATGGTGGTCGTTGGATGAGAGTTTTGATTTTGGTTGGGGTGGTGGTGGTGGTGGTGGGTTGAGTTTGGCTTGGTGGTGGTGGTGGCAGCAATGGGCTATGTGGGTAATTTATTGGTTAGTATAAATTATATTATTTTATTGTGTAGAAATATTATTTTAATGAGTAGAATAGAAAAATAAAAATTGGGATGTTGAAAGTGATATAAAATAGTATGGTATAAATGATAAAATAGATTTTAAAATGATAAAATAGAATAATTTGAAGAAATCGAATGTAAATATTTTTATAAAATGGACATTTAAAGTGGTGCCTAACTCAGGGTTTCCCACTTCTCAGTTCTCATGTATCCTTGACTTCCAAGATCCACCCTAACCAACCCTTAAAAAGCTGCAATTTAAAAAAACAAAGAAGAAAACTTATTAAACTGGTTATGGCTTTCTGTGCCCTGATTAAAAAATAAAAAGGGAATATCTTTAATATAATTATTATCATGCATCACAACTCACAAGCTAGTTTACGATCAAGAGTATATCTTCCTCGTAAACTAGCTTGTGAGTTGTGATGCATAATGATAATTATACTAAAGATATTCCCTTTTTTTATTTTTTTTATCAGGGCACAGAAACCCATAACAAGCTAGTTTACGATCAAGAGTATATCTTCTGATTCTCGGGGGGAAAAAAAAAGAGTATATCTTCTGTGGGGGCAACTTGTGCATTATTGCACTCTTTAAATGGAAATTTTATGAAGCAAGTACTGATAAAATTTCTATAGAAATAATTGGAATCAAATCTTCTGCACCACATATTCCATATGCCTATCTTGATTCTGAGTTTCTGACAGGTATTATTATAATAAATTGAATAATTGAGCAAATGCCATATTTGCTAACTAAAGACACAATAAATAAATGGTTTTTTTTTTTTTTTGAATAAACAAAACAACAAGTGTTTAGTTATGTATATATATATATATATATAATATGAAAATAAAGTGGCAGTCAATTTTCAGTCATTCATTCTGGAAGATAATTGAGTCGGCAGCAAATCCTCGATCTAAGTCATTAATGTAAAAATAATTAAATTTCCATTTAATTATTTTAGACTGTTTACGTGATACGATTAGGACGATAACAAATTTCAATGATTTATGCAACATAAGGCTTAGGAGAGTAAGAGAATATAGAGAGATATGGAGGAAGAAAGGGGGAGAGAGAATGGCATACCATGTTCGACTATAGAATGTTATCTTCTTTTTTTTTTTTTTTTTGATAAGAAGAGTGAAAACTTTTATTAAATCATTCGAAAGACATTACATCTTGGATAAGAGCTTGTTCTATAACACAAGGAATCTCTTCAATCCAAACTAAAACATTATCAATGCTCTTGGCATATTTAGCTAACAAATGGGCTGACTTATTCCCTTGACGGCCTACATGTGTGAAGGCTATGTGCTGGAAATCAACTGCTGCATCTTGTATACCCATAACAACTGCATCCACTGATGGAGGAGGTGGGGCCAACGCGTTCAATGCACGCTGCACAATTAAGGAGTCTCCTTCAATCACCACATCCCTTATTCCCAAGTCTTTTGCGAACTGAGTGCCCATTTCAAAAGCCTTGGCTTCAGCTTCTAAAGGTCCAAACGGTGCTTCTATTTTCTGACACAAAGCTGCCTTGACTTTCCCTTCCATATCCCTTATGACCACCCCTATACCCACAGCTTTTAGTTCACCAAAAACAGCCCCAGCAACATTTGCTTTGAACGTTTGCCCCTGAGGTGGAACCCATCGGATCTGTTGAGTGTTAAAGTTTCTTACAACCTCCTCCTTTGTATTTGCAGCATGGAATTCTTCTAAGTACTGAGTTGCCCCTCGAACCAGCTCCAAACCTGTTTTCCGTTTCCCTCCTTGGCGAATGTCATTCCTATTACTCCATAAGGCCCATGCATAAGTCACCACTTTTGCTACCTTTTTCGGTGTACTCTCCACCTCCATTAATAAACACCACAACATATCTTTGAAGGAGCAAGATTGTTCAGGTGTAAAAGGCAATACCAGTTTGGAACATTCCCATACTTCATGGGCTCGTTTGCACTTCCAAAACAGATGGTTGGAATTTTCGGCCTCCAAATGGAATTCCTCACATTGATCATCTTGCAACACCTTCCTTCTCACCAAGTTGACCTTTGTGGGAATTACATCTCGACAAGCCCGCCAAGTGAAGTGCCGTATTTTATGTGGCACCTGAATCTTCCATAACTTAGTCCAAAACTTTCTATTCCCACCCTCATCCGAACCAGAGCTAAAGTTGTTGGGCCTCCCCATCTCTCTAGCCACCCAATATGCACTACGCACATTAAACACACCGTTAGGACTGCATGCCCATATCTGCCTATCAGGTGGAAAATGGCTACTTAATGGGATCTTCTTTATCTCCTCTGCTTCGTGGGTCAAAAACAGAGCATCAATAGCCTCTGTTTTCCAGCAAGCCTTTTCACGATCAATTAAGTCACTCACCATTGTCTCCGCATGGAAGAACAATCTTGGAGATGTCACTTGGTATGTAGTAGGCGTGGGCAACCACTTGTCTCCCCAGACCCTTACCTTCTCTCCATTTCCAATCCGCCACCGTAAGCCATGCTTCACAATAGCTTGTGCTGCCATTATACTTCGCCATGTAAAAGATGGACTACTACCCAAAGTGGCTTGAGAGAACTCACAATTTGGAAAGTATTTAGCCTTCAGAACTAAATAAACCAGAGAATTTTTCTTCTGTTGCAGCCGCCACCCCGGTTTAGCTAACATTGCTAAATTAAATTCCTTTAGGCTCTTGAATCCCATACCTCCACATGCTTTAGGGGCACACAACTTCTCCCAGCTCACCCAAGCCATTTTCTTCTCCTCTTGCCGTTGACCCTACCAGAAATTACGAATCATTCTTGTCAAGTCCTCACAAAGGGAATCCGGTAACTTGAAACAACTCATTGAATATGTCGGGATTGCTTGTGCCACTGCCTTGATTAGAATTTCCTTCCCAGCCTTCGATAATAGTTTTTCTTTCCATCCTGTTAGTTTCTTCCTCAGCTTCTCTTTTATGTCATTGAAGGTGCTTTTTTTTGTTTTTACCCACTAGTGAAGGCAAACCTAGGTACTTCTCATGCTGCTTGATCACTTGTGCCCCAAAACTATTCTTAATCTCTTCTTGTATCATCCGTGGAGTATTATTGCTAAAAAATAGTGAGGTCTTAGCTCTATTCAATTGTTGGCCTGATGCATCCTTATAGACTTGTAGAATCTTTCTCAACTCACTACATTCAGCAATGGATGCTTTACAAAAAATCAAACTGTCATCTTCTGGTCGGCTGTGATCTCTATCCATTAGGTTTCACTATTTAATGGGAAATATATTTATGTGTAGTATAGCACATTGTAGCAACGGTGTTTGCAAATTGCAATTCCAAAATAATCCAACAGTTAATGGTTTTTTTTTTTTTTTTTTTTGGGGGGGGGGGGATAAATAGGATAAAATTTTAATCTATGACATTCATTTCATAATGATTGTTTTTATTATCATAGTAAGACATTAATTGAGTTTTAGTGGTATAGGCAGGGTTCAAACCTCAAATCTCTTACACAATAGACTTTACAATATCAGTTAAATTAATTAGAACCCACAATTAATGTTAATTCCAATTAATTCAATGTATTTTTCAAAACATAAGAAATCAAAGATATGTTGCTTGAGCAGAATCCAATTTTTATTATATTTGGTCTCTTATTAATGATTAATAGGTAACTCGAAATGAAATTCGATTCATATGAGATCTAACTTCGTGGATTAAGGTTAAGGGTCCATTTGGTATATGTGTTTAAACACATATTTTTAGTTTTTAAATAACATTACACGTATTTTCATACATTTTTTTACCTATACGTATTTTCAAAATATACAATATTACCAAACAGGTTCTAAGGGTTCATAAAGGTTTTACTTAAGAGGACTGTTTGTGAAAATTCGAGATGAATACTAAAATGACTACAAATCCTAATAAATTAATTATTGAATTTTGAGGCCAAGTCATTTCTAGTGTCATTGATTCAGAGTAAACCAACTTGAAGTGGACTGGTTTAAAGTAAACGGATCGAAACCTAAGACAACTCACTAATACTAAACTAATTGAAAGCAAGCGTAGCTCAGATCAAACACTTCTAACAGTTAAATACTCGAATCAAACTTGATTGAAGATAATTACAAAGAACTAACACGCATAAATTATTTGTTGCTACATAGAACTAGAAGATTTCCTAAGAAACTAATTACAAATGATCTTAGTAAGTTCTTTGCTGTGTTTTTGGTGCATTCTTCTGCAAAATGAGGCTCAATTGATACTTGAGGCTTTGGTGATTACCGTCAGTTGTGCTTTCCTTGTGGAGTTTCAACGACACTTTTTGCACTATTAACCGGTATTGAGAACCACTAATAACTTTTTTGAAGCAACTGTTCCAAAGTTGACAATGTCAATTTTGTGTGTCAGTATCACCAATGTTTGTTTCTAATAATTGCCTCAAGGTAACTGTCATTAACTGCGTTGTGAGGTAATTGTCCCACCCTTTCCTTAACCACTTCAAATTATACAAGATTAACACCATTTTTTAGCATTTGAGGGAATTATTCATAAGTTTTTATTTATTTTACTTGGATTTTCATGTTATTTACACATTTTTTGTTGTTGTACATCTCTTATTGCGTTACATGTCTTATTTAAAATTAAGACAAAATTTAGTTACAAAATTGATTATAAATTAAGACTACAACTTTACTTAATATCATTTTATTAGAGGTGAATTTTGACAAATCCACCATTAGATTACATTTTCTTCTTATATGCTCCATACTTGTAAAATTTCTACAAAATTAAAGATCAATAGCTATATTATCAATAAATTATTGGTGTAAATGCACTTTTAGTCCCTACATTTTACATGTTTTCCATTTTGGTCTCTACATTTTCATTTCACCACTTTTCGTCCCTAAATAAATTATCGCGTTCCATTTTGGTCCTTATCGTTACTTACTTAACAGAAATTGTTGATGTGGCAAACGGAGTCCACTGTTGGCATGTTAAATGCTGACGTTGCCAATAATATAATATTAAAAAAATTCCACATCAGCATAAAATAATAATTAAAAAAAGACATATTAGCATCCACATCAACCTTTGATTTTTAAAAATTAATTTATCAATTTTAAGAAAATGAAAAATTAAAAAAAAAATAGAAACCCAAAATACACATGAATTTAGATCTAGTTTCATCTTAAACATGAACAAGAAAGAAAACAAACCCAGAAAATTCAATCACAATAAAACAAACCTATAAAAACTAAATTTACCGACAAGAACATGATACTAACATAAACCTTTCTTGCATTTTCTTATACTTAGAACCAAACACAAATTACTAGCAAAAGCATCCAACCAAACACCACCAAAACCAGCAAAAACATCCCTAATAACTCCACTGAAAAAAGGAAAAAAAAAATCTCGGTTCTTAAGATTTCCCTTCTCACGTCTCTACCTCTCCATAAAAAAACACTTAAATTTCCAGCCAAAGATACTCATGAAAAATCTATAGAAAAGCCACAAAAAAACCCATTGAAAAAACCAGAAAAAAAATAAATAATCCTAGACGAATCTTCAAAAGTATCTCTGTAAACTCATTAAATAACTTAAAAAATCCAACCCAAAACCTCAACAAAATATTCCCAAAATTTCGCTACAAATCGAGCAACAAAACAACAAGCACAGCCTAAATGAATGAGGGGTTGCTTGCCATGGTCGATCTTCCACCATAAGGTTCGATCTACCACTGCCACCACAAGGTCAAAAGACATCGCTGGGAAGAGCGAAAGGGCTGGGTTCACCACCGATCTTAGCCCTTCTCTCTTTAAACCAAAATCCAAATCACCGCCGACCTCAGCCCTTCTCTCTCTACCCAAATCCAAACCACCACATCTCAGCCTCTCTTTCTCTAAACCTAGATCAAAGCCATATCCCAAAAACTACAACCTGAACTTAAAGAGAAAAAGAAATGAGAGAAAGCAAAGAGGGAGAGAGCGGAGTTTGAGTGTTTGACCTGAGAGAGAGAGAGATAGGAAAATGAAAATGAGTTTGAGTTTTGTGTTTTGTGTTTATTGATGATGTTGTGTTTGGTTGACAAGAAAATTTAAGAAAAAAATGAGATAGTTACTACAAGTTTTTTTTCTTAATCTTTAAAACTGAAAATAAAAAAGACTCTTCTTTTCTTTTCTTTTTTTTTTTTTTTTAAATTTAGGTGGGGTTTGGATCCACGTTCATGTCTGAAGTTTATTATTTTATTTTTTAGCCACACTATTTGACTTTTTAACTAATTTTCAACCACATCAGTGGGTCCCGTGCACTATTCACGGGACCCACAAACTTCACTTTTTAGCAACCTTTTTTTTATTAAAAATGGGTTTCACGACACTATTCACACATTTAAAAATTATTTTGCTGCAATATTTTTAGTTTTCAATTTTAGCAAAATAAGTTCTTTAGGGTCACAATTTGTATCCCAAACCTAAAGATATGGGATATAGGCCCAATGAGCTCAGTATAATTAATTTGTAGAGAGTGGGTGAAAGAGCTTAGTCTTTTGAGGATCGGACAAAGGCTAATAGGGATTTAAAAGATGAACAAGCAAGAAATACATGTAAAACTGAATGGAATGATTGTCCGAAGAGATAGATTATGAATTAAACCGATAGAACTAAATGAAAAATACCGTTCTTTCTAGTGCTCTAGTAGTTCCTCCCCATTTTTCATGGGATATTTTTCCCCTTATGTAGTTCATTTCATACCTTTTTGATCTTACGCTTGTTAATCATCTAGGCCTTCCCTTGAGTGCATGTCTCATTAGGCATCATTTTTGGCTTTTGGTGAGTTGTGATAACTGAGACTACACTGTTCTGGGGTCTTATCCACATAAATGCGGCCAGAAAAGTTGTAGTAGTGCAATTAATATGGTGGTAGCAGTTTTTCCTTTAGATATTATTGAGTTTCTATCGCTTTTGCATATGCCTGGATCTCATCCTTATCATCGAAACTCCCTGGAAGGTCACCCAAATTGCCCAAATATAGACTTGATCAATATTCATCGTATTCGAGAAGGAACTACTCCTCGAACTATATTCCTCCATTCTTTTCCCATGCAATTCTAAACTTTGGGGCCTTTACCAATCATTTAATCCCCCTTGGACATATCCCTATTCTCAGATAAGGCCCAAGGCCCAATATACGAGTGCATTTAATGCAGTGATAGTAGTTTTTCCTTTAGATGTTTCTGAGTTTCTATAGCCTTTGCACGTGCCTGGATCTCATCCTTATCATTGAAACTCCTTGGAAGGTCACCCAAATTGCCCAAATATAGACTTGATCAATATTCATCGTATCCGAGAAGGAGCTACTCCTCGAACTATATTCCTCCATTCTTTCCCCATGCAATTCTAAACTTTGGGGCTTTTACCAATCATTTAATCCTCCTCGGACATATCCATGTTCTCAGATAAGGCCTAAAGCCCAATATACGAATTTGGGCCCTTACTCTCACAAGTTCTATCCAAACGGACCTTTAAATTAGAATTGCAAAATTAAAATTTAATTTTTTTTTTAAAAATTTAAAATGCTAAAGTGGCATATTTTAAATACTAAATAATTTTTTAATATTATTTTATTGGTTTCGTCAATATTCAATGTGCCAACAGTGGGCTCCGTTTGCCACATCAGCAATTTCTGTTAAGTGAATAATGGTAAGGATCAAAATGGAACACGTTAATTGATTTAAGGACTAAAAGTGATGAAATAAAAATGTAGAGATTAAAATGAAAAAGATGCAAAATGTAGGGAGTAAAAGTGCAATTATGCCTAAATTATTTAAATTTCAAGTTTTTGTAATTTAAAATTATGCATAAAATATAAACTTCTAGATCATATAGTAAATAATATCCGATTGATACTGTGGAGTTAAAAGCCCAAATTCATATATTGGGCATTGGGACCTATTTGAAGATTAGAGTATATCCGAAGAGGAGTAAATGATTGAGAAAATCCCCAGACTAGAGAATTATGTAAGGAAATGATCGAAGAATATAGTTCGAAGAGTGTATCCTTCTCGGATATGAAGAATATCGGTCAAGCAAGTACTTGGGAGGTTTGTGTGATTTTCTTGGTAATTCTAACGATAAGGATAAACTTCAGGCATGTATAAAAATGATAAGAACAAAGAAATATCTAAAGAAAAAGTTACTACTACTGCATTAAATGCACTGTAACAACTTTTTTGGTCACATTAATGTAAAAAAGACCCCTGAACAGTGCAGTCTTAGCTACCCCCACTCATGGAGAACCAACGAAGATACTTGATGGGACATATACTCAAGTGAACATTTAGATGAAGAACAAGTTGATGATCAAGATAGTCTAAAAGAAAACTATATAAGTGTAAGAGGCCTCTCATAGTGAGGAGGATTGGAAAAGAAAAGGAAGGTTTACTGTAGCTTCCAAAACTATATAAACAAAAGTTTGTCTTTTCAGAGAACAATTT
Source organism: Quercus variabilis (assembly GCA_030445155.1). NCBI lineage: Eukaryota > Viridiplantae > Streptophyta > Magnoliopsida > Fagales > Fagaceae > Quercus > Quercus variabilis. Next base: position 32,662,621 of record CP129453.1, on the reverse strand, counting down.
ATTTAAGTTTCAAGTTTGTTCTTACACTTATTTATCTGTTGAATCTTTATTGAATGTTGTTTAATTCACAATCAATTCAGCTCTTTCACACACCCTCTACAAATTTATTGTATTGGGCTTGTTGGGCTCATCCATATCTTTTGGGTTTGAGCTACAAATCTTGACCCTACAGATACAAAATTTGACATGTGTATTAAGAGTGTAAAGAACATGCAATTCAATGGTTAGATTTTCAAAATATGTAGTAATGTTTATTTTATTGAGTAATATTATAGTCTTAAACTATAACCAGTTTTGTAACTAAACTTTATTCTTAAAATTATATCCAGCTCCAACATATGTATTTTTTATTTTTTCAAAAAGAGGAGCAAGTCAAAATTTGACTATAATGAATTAATATTGTGGGGTCAGAAAATCGGGTAGCCTTGGCTCACTCAAAGCCAGGCCCAAACGGCCCATGCCGAAGATTCATGATGGGTCCGAGGATAAAGGCACAAAGACCAACCCCCGAGGAGCATGTCCAAGGATGGCCTTGTCCTCAGGCGTCCGAGACCTCTAGGGAACACAAGGGCCACCCCACCAAAGGAGATTCCTTTGCCGTTCGAGGAGGGGAGGGCTCAGTGCCACGCGTTGGCAACAGAAGTGTGAAGAAGGGGCAAACCCTGGGCGAGCTGTCATCTCGGCATTGAATGCGCTCGCCTAACCCTCCTGGCCGCATTAATGGGGATGTAACCCCTTGACAGGGCAACATTGATCAGGGTGAGCACTTGAGTACGGATAAGACCTCTGATGGGACGGACAGTCAGAAGAGAAGCCAATAGATGATCAACAGGAGGAGGAAGAGAGGGATATATAAGAAACGGAAGCAAAGTGTAAAGGGGGTTCTGGGTTTTTGGGAGGGGCTCGGGAATGGGAGCTGGAAAAGGGAAAACCTCCTCGGCCATAGGCTGAGGAGCATTCCTCAGTTGTAAAATCAGTCTTAATATCTTCCAATAAAAAGAGAGTAGTTTATGCTCTGTTAAGTCCGACGAGTGCCTAAACCTTCGATCCACTCTCAACAAATTCATTGTTTTGGGTTTGTTGGGCCTTCGACCCACATCTTTTGGGTTTGGGCTACAAAAACGGTCCCTACAATTGGCGTCGTCTGTGGGAAGGATTAGTGTGCTGGCCGGCGCAACAGGCTATCGTGCTAAGTAATCATTCTACGGAAGATTGGTGGTGATAAAAAAAAAAAAAATACCAAATAAACATTGCAGAAAGATAAAAGTGCGAAGCAGAAGATTCAACAAAAATGGAAAGAAACTGCGCATTACTTTATTAAACAAAAAGTTATAATGTACAATCAGAAGCTCAGGTAAGCGTGCTTTAAAGCACTACTATTACAAGCTAATTCTACAATCAGAGGCCCAAGTGGACCTATTCTAGAACTAGCTAGAGGAAAGGGAGCTGGGGCTAGCCTGATCCTAGGCCACCAACAACTCCTTGTCTGATGCGGTGGAGCTTGAACAAAGCGAGGAGCAGATGCAGGGGCACCGGGATGCCCTCCCTCGTGATGTTCCCTTGATTCTCTCCAGTCCTCACGAGCGTTGGCCGTTGGAGATGGCAACACTCGGGCACCAGCCATGGCATGAGTTTGCGCACCTCCTCCGGTAGGGGTGCTCCTTGGGGAGGAGTGTTAGGTACTTCAGGGACGTCCCTCCTGGCCACCGGGTATGGCACTGTCAATTTTACGCCTAGACTCTGCCGCGCCGGAAGCCCAGTGAGGGCTGCGGTCACAACGGCCCTTGGCCCGGGTGCCCTCACACTCGCCTAAAGCCGCCCCATGTCCACCAATTCCGGTCACAATCCTGGCGGGGTTATTGAAGGGGTTTGGGGAATTAAAGGGAAGTGTTTCTAGTTGTGTTGGGAAGTTCATGAAGTGTGAATAGACATTTCCCACGGAAAGCCATATATAAACGATGAAGGCTGGTGGGAGTTAATCCACGCAGAATTTGAAAAGAGAATTATCAGCAGTGCCAATCACGAAGCCACCAAATCCCAAGGGAACTGTAGACCGCTGGATTTGTATCAATTCACGAGGATATTGATGAAGCCACGCCTCGCGCACCGAAACGTCAAGCACGGAACGCGAACCACCAAGAGACACCTCGTAAATGAAAAAGACGGGGACTTGAATCGAAGGCGGGGTCAACACCAAGGCATTGCATGGTCCTCGGACTCAAGCCTATGGGGAAACTAACCGCTCAACTATACCTGGGTACTAGAAAGAACTAAGGTACTGCACGGTCCTCGGACTCAGACCTATGGGAAAACTAGATACTTACAGAGAAATGGAAGCATTAGACAGAACCAAGGCATTGTATGGTCTTCAGACCTAAGCCTATGGGGAAACTAACCGCTCAACTACACCTGGGTACTAGACAGAACCAAGGTACTACATGGTCCTCGGACTCAGACCTATGAGGAAACTAGATACTTACAGAGAAATGGAAGTGTTAGACAGAACCAAGGCATTGCATGGTCCTCGGACTCAAGCCTATGGGGAAACTAACCGCTAAACTACACCTGGGTACTAGGCAGAACCAAGGTACTGCATAGTCCTTGGACTCAGACCTATGGGAAAATTAGATACTTATAGAGAAATGAAAGCGTTAGACAGAACCAAGGCATTGCATGGTCCTCGGACTCAAGCCTATGGGGAAACTAATCGCTTAATTACACCTGGGTACTAGACAGAACCAAGGTACTGCATGGTCCTCGGACTCAGACCTATGGGGAAACTAGATACTTACAGAGAAATGGAAGCATTAGACAGAACCAAGGCATTGCATGGTCCTCGGACTCAAGCCTATGGGGAAACTAACCGCTCAACTACACCTGGGTACTAGGTAGAACCAAGGTATTGCATGGTCTTCGGACTCAGACCTATGGGGAAACTAGATACTTACAGAGAAATAGAAGCGTTAGAAAGAACCAAGGCATTGCAAGGTCCTCGGACCCAAGCCTATGGGGAAACTAACCGCTCAACTACACTTGGGTACTAAACAGAACTAAGGTACTACATGGTCCTCAGATTCAGACCTATGGGGAAACTAGATACTTACAGAGAAATGGAAGCGTTAGATAGAACCAAGGCATTGCATGGTCTTCGGACTCAAGCCTATGGGGAAATTAACTGCTCAACTACACCTGGGTACTAGGTAGAACCGAGGTACTGCATGGTCCTCGGACTCAGACCTATAGGGAAACTAGATACTTACAGAGAAATGGAAGCGTTAGACAGAACCAAGGCATTGCATGGTCCTCGGACTCAAGCCTATGGGGAAACTAACCACTCAACTACACCTGGGTACTAGACAGAACCAACGTACTGCATGCTCCTCGGACTCAGACCTATGGGGAAACTAGATATTTACGGAGAAATGGAAGCATTAGACAGAACCAAGGCATTGCATGGTCCTCGAACTCAAGCCTATGAGGAAACTAACCGCTCAACTACACCTGGGTACTAGACAGAACCAAGGTATTGCATGGTCCTCAGACTCAGACCTATGGGAAAACTAGTTACTTATAGAGAAATGGAAGCGTTAGACAGAACCAAGGCATTGCATGGTCCTCGGACTCAAACCTATGGGGAAACTAACCGCTTAACTACACCTGGGTACTAGACAGAACCAAGGTATTGCATGGTTCTCGAACTCAGACTTATGGGGAAACTAGATACTTACAGAGAAATGGAAGCGTTAGACAAAACCAAGGCATTGCACGGTTCTCGGACTCAAGCCTATGGGGAAACTAACCACTCAACTATACTTGGGTACTAGACAGAACCAAGGTATTGCATGGTCCTCGGACTCAACCTATGGGGAAATTAAGTATTTACAGGGAAATGGGTGTTAGACGGGACCAAGGCATCGCATGGTCCTCGGACTCGAGCCTACGGGGAGACTGACTACTCCAAAATAACCTATGTCAGGAAAGGGCCAAAATCTCGCCTAAACACTTGGGACGCAAGAAGGCTGCCTACGCATACGTTCTTTTCCTACTATCGTGATTCCTGGCACAGTTGGCCGAGATACAACTCATGCAAATAAAAAGAAAAGAAAGGAAGCAGATAGCATGCGCATAAACAAACAATCTGAAGTAGATAAGAAGGGAAAGTAAATTCACATTACAATAACTAGTCCATAAAAGTTGCATGGCAAGAGCCATAACACATAGAGGAGAAACACAACAAAATAAGATAAAGTGATATGAGAATGGGAGAAGAGTCGAAGTTATAGCCCTTACCATTCCCACATATCGCTTAAGGCTGAGGAAGACTTGCTCGCTCATCAAAGAATTAAGCTCGGCCATGTCCGCCGGGAGTAGTAGGCTCTTCTCCAGCGCATCGGCCACGCGCGCACCTTCGCCCTCGTTAAAGTCCCTGAGGGAGGCATTATCCCTCAAGGGCTCCCCACGGAGCATCGGAGCTGGAAGCCAGGCCTGAGCCCTGGGCAAGGTGGTGTCGGCAATTTGCCTATCCTGACTCTTGTCGCCTATTTTAAACTGCTTGGACGGTCGCAGAGTAGTGTCCTCCCCCTGCGAGGACACTATCTTATCTTCTATAGGCCTTTTGCCCTTATCCTTCTTCTTCTTGGGGTCGGCAAGCACGGACCCATAGGGCGAGTGCGTCTGAGGAGCAGGAGGGAGCTTCTGCCGAGCGGAAGTCGACCTAGTCTTCGGAGGAGTAGGAGGAAGCTTTTGTTGGGATTTCCCCGGCTGGCCCTCGATCAAGTCCAGCAAGTCGGTGGTGGGCTTCCTCTTGTAACCCATTGTTGGTGGAGGAGGAGCTTCAGAAGCAAGGAGGTCTGCTTCGCTCAAATTAGGGTCGCCCAAATCCTCGGGAGGGTCCTCGGACTGATCAAGCTGAGCGAAAATGTCAAACGCGTCCCCTTCCCCCTCTGGATCTTCCTCGACGGCCTCGGCGAACGGTTTGGAAGAGGAGGGAACGGCTAGCGTGACAGTTTCTTGATCGGGGGATTCCTCGGGGAACGAAAATCCATTCTCGGTCACAGTAATCCTCTGAAGCCGAGGATCGTTGGCTAGGATGACGTGCTTTGGAACCGGGAATGATTTCTGAGCAGGCGTATACCCGAAGATTATGTGGGCGGCCCTGACTTGATTGTCGTCTTCGTTTACATAAACTGGCGCCCTCAGCACCCTCTGCAAATCTTCCCGGTTGATCAAATGGAAGTGGCACTCAAAAGCGTGCTGGTCTGCAAGGGAAAAACACCACTATGTTAGCACAAGGGAAAAGGGAAGAAAAAAGAGCAAAAGAACTCAAAACCCCTCCTACTCCTACTGCCCCACCTGGTATCCCTTCTGTCGTTGGGCAGTGAAGGCCATCATGCCATTCCCCTGACACGATGAGAAAGTCCTCGCTTAGCCCCTTGTTGGACTCAGGGAGGCACTGGATGAGCCGCACCCTGTCATCCCTCGTCTTCAGATAATAAGTCTTGTCCTTAAGGTGCTGAAGGTTGTAGCACCAATTCACGTTGTGGTAGGTCAACCTTAACCCCATCTTCTCGTTCAGGGTGTCCACACAGCCTAGAATCCTAAAGACATTTATCCCACACTAGGTGGGGGCCAACCGGAAGTGCGTGAGATAGTCCCTTATCACCGGCCCTATGGGAATCGTCATTCCCCCTTCGAGGAAGGCGGCAATGGGAATTACCACTTCACCCTCCTGCCTATGTAAGCGCCAATCCCCATCCTCACTATATCTTAGACCCATATTGGCGAGAATTCAGTAGTCGACGATGAATTTCTCCATCGCCGCCTCAGTGTGGACATATCTCTTAAACCTACCCATCCCGGTTGACACCTAAAGGAACTAAGAAGGAACTAATGAAGGAGAAGGAGTAACAAGAAAGAGAGCTCAGAGAGAGATAGAGCAACTTACTGAAAAGAGGAGGAGCTCCTCGGACAGGCTTTTTGTGCTGGAGATGTAAGTGAGAGTATGGCTGGACTCAAGAAGGACGCACGAGAATTCCTGATTACGAATGAGGAACAAGAAGAAGCAGTTCGTATGAGTATTTATACCCCAAATCGAGGAACGATGCGGGTTTTCCTGCCCATAAATGCGAGGCGAACCCCCACCGTTGGATTGGTAACGCCTTATTAGACATGGGGAGCACAGAGCCCCCTGAATTTAATGAGGGGCACGTTACACGCTCTGAAACGTCAGCAACGTGCCTTGGGCAGATGAATAGACCCTAATCCTGACGGGAGGTAAGGCCGAGGATGTCAAAATCCTACTCCCCGCCCGAGGATGCGTGTAGCAAGATTTTGAGGGGCTATTGTGGGGTCAGAAAATCGGGTAGCCTTGGCCCACTCAAAGCCAGGCCCAAACGGCCCACGCCGAAGATGCATGATGGGTCCGAGGATGAAGGCACAAAGACCAACCCCCGAGGAGCATGTTCGAGGACGGCCCTGTCCTCGGGCGTCCGAGACCTCTGGGTAACACAAGGACCACCCCACCAAAGGAGATTCCTTTGCCGTCCGAGGAGGGTTGGGCCCAGTGCCACGCGTTGGCAACAGAAGTGTGGAGAAGGGGCAAACCCTGGGCGAGCCGTTACCTCGGCATTGAATGCACTCACCTAACCCTCCTGGCCGCATTAATGGGGATATAACCCCTCGATAGGGTAACATCGATCAGGGTGAGCCACTTGAGCACGGATAAGACCTCTGATGGGATGGACAGTTAGAAGAAAAGCCAATAGATGATCAACAGGAGGAGGAAGAGAGGGATATATAAGAAACGGGAGCAAAGTGTAAAGGGGGTTCTGGGTTTTTGGGAGGGGCTTAGGAATGGGAGCTGGGAAAGGGAAAACCTCCTCGGCCACGGGCCGAGGAGCATCCCTCAGTTGTAAAATCAGTCTTAATATCTTCCAATAAAAAGAGAGTAGTTTATACTCCATTAAGTCCGGCGAGCGTCTAAACCTTCGATCCACTCTCTACAAATTCATTGTTCTGCGTTCGTTGGGCCTTTGACCCACATCTTTTGGGTTTGGGCTACGAAAACGGTCCCTACAAATATAATCAATCGGAATTGGCCGAAATGACTTGGAATGACCCATAATGGATTAGAATTTAGCCTGAGGGGTTTCTTGTTCATGTTTACTATTGGTGCAATATTTTCCAACCGAAATAGAATAGAATCCACAAATATTGTTAGTAACTAATCTTATTGTCCTTCCTCCTACCTAATGTTATCGCTTTTTTATTATTTAATATTTTAGTTTAATTATTTGTTTCATGGTTTAGAGTACTGTACATTCTTTCATTTCCTATATATATATAATATATTTTTTTTCTTGGGGAAAAAACTTTCTCCTCTTTATGTTTGAGGTATTTCACAATTCCCCTCTTATCTTTGAAAATAACCAATTGCCTCCTCTATGTTTGAAAAATGAACAAATACCCTTAATTTATTACTTTTTTCAGTAAAATTCAGCAACAGGTTTTTTGAAGAAATTATTAGTCATGCACCACAAGAAAGAAAGAAAAAAGAAAAAAAAGTTAAGGATATCATTTTTTTTCTTGGATTGCATTTGTAATTGGTGTGATTCCATTAGATTTAATTGAAAAAGTAGTGAATGAGGTTTGCTACCTAAATTGGTTTAATAAAAGAGGAAATTAGTTGACTAGAAAGAAAAAGGGGATATGGTCAACTTACCAACATATTCTTACTTCTATTGCGAAGTAAAGACAGTTGCTGTGGTGTAGTGGTTATCACGTTAGTCTTACACACTAAAGGTCCCCAGTTCGATCCTGGGCAGCAACATTTTACTTATGTTTTTATTTTATGGAGGATTTGTCATTTGTAACTTCGAAAGACACCCACGGCTCACGGGGTTACTTCAACGACATTATTTTATTTTATTTTTGACAAAACAACAACGAGATTTCATGATGCATAGATAGATGTTGCAACCTAATCATTTTTTTGTGTGTGTGCGTGTGTGTGTGTGTGTGTGTCCTTGCAATACAGCCAACAGACATTTTGACATATGTTATTCGTGCTGATGCTGCATTCATAAAACAACGAATGAAAATATAGAAAATTGAAGAGAAGAATTTGGAGTGAGCTCTGGATTCCTCTGCCCCTTGCCCCTTCAAGTTCCTCATACCTATAGTTTCTAATCCATTACCATGACATTTGTAGCATCAATGCCACGGGAGTGGTTAAGAGCGAGAATCTTTTTTTTTTTTTTTTTTTTTTTCAAAATTCTAAGTGTTGTTGATAGTATATTATTAATTAAAAACTATGAAGGTTCAGGTTGGTTTACATAACACATGCATAACAAAAATTGATGTCTTTTATATCTTAATCAACATGGGTCCAAGCTAGCAAATATTAGACCCCAGTTTGTTTTCCTTTGGAAGAGTTGAACTTCATTTTTCACTGTGGCTCCTTCAATTAAAGTTACAAGTACAAAAGCCCAATACAAAATTAGCTTAATGCCTCCTTGTTTTGGTGGTTATTATTTTCATATCATCATTAATATTTTGTACAAAAAGCACCAAAGGAGCACACCTACTACCATTGGTGAATTAATCACTAGTTACTAGTACTACTATAGACACACAGACACAATACAAAGTACTCTAGCATATAAAATATACTAATTAACATAAAACCACAAAAACATTTATGCACGACATTGAGGCTTGGTTGAGACACCACCATGATTTTGATTAGGCGTCTGATTGAGCCAGTGACAATCCTCAAACGAGCAACGTGGCCCACCCTTTAACCATTCCACATCAAGTGGCTTAATATACCTATGACCCCACGTAGGAGTCCCATCCTCGAACGAATTATGTGTCAATCTCTTCAAATCAGAGCCGTCCAATTTCATTGTGAAGATCTCGCCGTACGGCTGGTAATGATGTGGGTTCGAGATTGGCTCAGCCGATATGCCAGCATAGTCTGAAGTAAACACTACACTTTTCCCATCCGGACTAAAAGTCGGGTGGTTCGCCCGCCCACCCGACCCGCTTTGAAACAATTTCCTCAACCCGGTCCCATTCGGGTGGATCAAATATAGCTCGAAACTCCCACTTCCCGGGTTTGCCCGATCCGATGCAAAAGCGATCCAATCACCATCCGGTGACCAACTACACATCGTGTCACTCCATGGGCCCTCAGTTAACCTTTGGAGCCCACCTCTCTCCCCATCCACAGCGTCCATAATATAAAGGTTCTTGTAACCCGACCGACCCGAACGAAACACGACCCATTTACCATCAGGTGAAGGGAAAGGAAAGGCATTGTTTTCCCCATTGGTAGTTAACTTTTTGAACTTTGGTTGGCCGTCAAGATCATCATCATCAACGTTGATAGAAATTACATCAACCTCAGTGGTGGGCTCAGCAAAAGTGGGGCCCGTGCTGGTGTATATAACCCCTTTGCGCACCTGGTCCCACACGGTCGAGAATGCTGAATCGGGAAAAACTTGACGCCGGTTCGAACCGTCCCGGTTCACGACGTAAACGCCCGGAAATTCCACGTAAGCGATACGGTCACCTGTGGGTGAGAAAGAAGGGAAGGAACCGTCCATTCTAAAGAGTGACACGTCAGCCACTGGGCTTTGGAGATTCTCGAGCAACAGCTGTGTGTTTTTTCTTCCATTCGATTCTCCTCTACACCTGTGGTACCCGACTCGGTTAGAATCGGACGAGAAGAACGGGTTAAAGTGGTGAGTCTGGGGTGACACGAGCCGAGTTAGCTCCTTGAACTCGTTCTTAGCCAGGTCCAAAAGCTCTATGTGGCGGAATTTCGAGGTGGGTCTCCTCGTAGCCACAGCGATGAAGTTCTTGTTCCCTGGTGACGCCGCTGGAGTGAAAGCGTGGAGACCCGGTGGGGTGACTCGCTCAACCACAACCGACTCAGTAGAAACCAAACCCTCACTAGGCAAAATCGCCCTGTAAATACTCCACCAATTATCACTACCCCTCCTGTGAAAATACAGAGTAAACTCGTCGACCCAGCACGGCCACCCACCGTGTTCAACAACCTTGACTCGCTGAGTCCCATCCCGAGTCAAGAAAACATAGATATCCGTACTGAGTTCCTCCACATCACCGTTCCAACCTTTCTCTCCATACGAAGCCACGGCTGTCCAAACCCCAGACGGAGACAACGCGGGACTAAAATCGGCGATTCCAAGAGGTGTCAGCCTCCGAGTTAACCCGGTTCTCAACTCGGTCGAGTACACCGCTGCCCAACTCGTCCTCGGCTCACCCGTGTCCTCGTGAGTGGACACGTAGACCAAATAATCCCCACTCAAACTGGGCTTATCTTTCATCGAAATCTGATTGTTGCTTTGCATCGAACCCAACAAAGGGAGTTGAAAACGTACGAGGTTGTCTTCTTCTTCTTCTTCCTCTTCAAGTGCCGACCGGGATCTGGTGCTTCGCGGAGTGTTGCGAAAAACGGCGTCGTAGTAGATGTTCCACGTGCCGTTTCGCTCCGTGACGTAGATGAGTTCGGTTGGGATCGGTTCGGGTCGGGTCTGGATGAGGGATTGGTTAGTTAAGAGAGAGAAGAGAGAGGAGGAAGGGAAGTGGCCGTTGAAATTGAGAGATCGACCATCGGTGATTCTGATTTCGGTGGTGATTGAAGGTGGGTCCCAAGTTGGGAGCGCGAAGACATCAAAGGCATTGGCTGATCTTCCGCCAAGCGTAGCGAAGAGTATGGTGGTGCTGGTGCTGCTTGAAGATTCATGGTCCGCCGCTGCACACAACACTAAAAAATTGAGCAAGAGGGACAGAGCCAGAGGGATTATGGGTTTCATTGTGACTGTGGAGTGTGTGTGTGTGTCTGAAGTTGTGGAGTGTGAAGATGACGATGATGATATCTTTGAGGAGGTGGGTTTTTGGTGGTGTAAGAGATGACGTGGTGTGAGATGATTGGGTCCCACTTGGTTGAGGATATGACACGTGGTGTTACTGCTAGCCATGAAGATTTGAGGATTTGTGTGTGTGGGGGGATTGGATTTCTTGTCTTGGTCCAATGTAGTCCATTTTTATCGAGATTGCGTTGTTGGATTCGGGGTAATCAATTCCTTTGTTGTGTGTCTGTTAATATTCTCAGACCTTTTCTGCTTTGTTTTGGAATTTTTGCCCTGTCTTTCTACATTTTTATTTTGCCCCGTACATAATTAGCCAACAATGTTTTTGCCGTTTTTTTCTTTGGCTAAAGAATAGTGTTGTAATGTAATTGACAAGAGAAAGTACACACTATTTATAGCTTGGGATAAGGTTGATTTCTAAGTCTTTTTTATCTTCTTGACTTCTTCAACCCGGCCTTAAAATATCATAACATTTTCATAATGTTCTGAGCTTTTAACTCAATTTCAGTTTTTTTTTTTTTAAATGATACACCAAAACTCAACACAACTTAAAAGAAAGAATGTTACGAAAATGTTCAGATTTTATTGTGTTCGTAAACTTTTATTTTTTGGTAGGATATCTGTGCAAATAAGAAAAGGAATAATGGACAGTTTAAAAGAGAATTTAGTTTCGAGTACCTGCTCTGCACTATGGAGAGTGGAAACTGAACATCCATGCAAGGCTGAAGTTGCTGATATGGAAACTGATATAGGGCATATTGCTAGTTGAGAAAATGCTACAGGCAAAGATTTCCAATTCAGAAATGATTACATCCTGACCTAAAATGTTTTGCTTAGTTGAGAAAGTGCTCAGGCAAAGATTTCCAATTTAAAGCATATGCCCTTTAGTTTTAGAATGTTTGCTCTTTGCAAATCATCCTGCAATCATTACATATTTCTCTAGTGTCCCATAACTAAGCAAGTGTGGTTAATGTCATCTTGACCTCTTCAAATGCAGAAATGCAGAAAACATCAATATGTTAATGCATTGAGTGAAACTAACAATTGATCCTAGTTAATTACTGGGATTGCATAGGATAGAAAATTGAGATTTCACTTTATATGCAGCCCTTGAGATGGTCAGAACAAAGAACAAAGAAAAATGAATCTGTGTGGGGATAAAATTGTGAACCCTTTTAAATTATGAGAAATGTTAATGGAGCTTACATGGAATGTCGATTGGCTTGGAAAGAAATCAAGATGAATATGAAAAAAAATCAGATTTGGTAAGGACGACCTCCTTTTTTTGGTTGGTTTCAACTAAATTTTGATGCAAAGAGACAAAGTAACAGAGTGATACTAGCTATGATTTACAGAAACAAGAAGGGAAACTTAGTATATAAGCACGAGTTCATGAAGATGTTAGAGGGCTACTAATTTGGGGGACAGCTATGACAACGTTACTAGGAGTAAAGTGTGCTCATCAATTGCGATTTTAATAGATCATTTTTTGACACTACAACAAACATGGACTATAGTGACAAAATCTAGTGAGGACAACAACTTTTGTTTCTAAATGCTAACATCTAGTAAGGAAAAACAAAATTCATCACTGAATTCGATAAAATATTTAAATTTGGTGATGGAATCAATATTTTGTCTCTAAAGATATTCAAATTGGTGACAGAATATATTTTTGTCACTATAGGTCATGAAAAATATGGCGCCATCGAAATTTTTAGGACGCGAGAGGCACTGGTGTTTATAGTAACAAAATATTTCATCTCCAAAACTGAGATCTAAGGTGGCGAAAGGTTCACGTCACCAAATACTTACTAGAGGAGATTAGAATTACTTACTAGAGGATACAAAATTCTAATCTCGTCACCAGATATATAAGATTTAGATTCCATTGGTGAGGAAATAATTTTTCTGTCACCCAATATGTAAAAAAATAAGAGCGTGTAAATATTATATTTTATTCGCCCTTGATTTATGTGTTGGACCTTGAAAATCTCAAAAACATTAACATTTTTCCAAGGGGCCGCAAAAACATTTAGATTGATGTGGTGTAACCCGTTCGGGCATCGGAGAACTGAAAGTGTCATTTTAGGTCAAATTGACCAAGATGCCCTTGGTCAACCTTGGGTTGACTAAAAGTAAAAGTTATTCAAAATCATTTCAAAACAACATTTTTATGTTTCTACATCAAACCTGGGCTACCTAGAGATTTTTGTCAACTTCAACCAAGTTTGACTCGGAGTTGACTCTTAAGGGCTCTAGAAACCCTACTTTTGATCCAACCATTGGAATGGGTTGAAACCAACGTCAACACAAATATTATTGAATTCAATTTCCAACGAGTATTCATGGGTCGAAATCGAAGTCAAAACGGTTGAGATATTTTGAAAATCATGCAAGGGGTATCAACTTGCTTCCCGAGACCATAACTTTTGATCCGATCGTTGGATTTCAAAGTTTATTAGCTTTCTATAAAACTACACATCTAGACCTTTCCAAGGACACCAAGATCAACTAATCCAAGTTTGGGAAGACCTTCATCAAGCCATTACAAGGCAGCGACCACTAAGTGGTCGCCGGAGCTGAAGAGTCACTTTTCCTCTATAAATACTCCTAGACCCCCTCTGTTGACACTCCATTTTACAACCTACATTTAACCTCACATGGAGGGTAAAATGGTAATTTCACATTGAAAATATGCTTCTTAATTTTGACCATTAGATTCGTCATCAAATTAAGTTTTAATGGCTGAAATGCACTATCACAAATTGAGTTCAACTATATGTGATTATGAAAAATTGATTTCAATTGGTTATAATTATAATCAATTTGAAATTAATGACGTGCCATAATTTGATTGGCTTAGATTACATTTTATGGTAAGATTGCACACACTTAATTAATTAGATTGTCAAACATTAATTATTCAATGCATAATTTGTGCAATTATCTTTTTAATTAGGGTAAATTTGGAACTAATTAAATCTAGAATGTGAGTGATTGGAGACTATTAATGTTAATTGGGAACTAATTTGGGACTTATTAATGTTAATTGTGCTAAAATTATTTTCTAACAAATGACTTCTGCTCATCATTTCATTGATATCTCTCAGAATATTTTGAATCTATGAATGAGGTTAACTTTCCTAGAAACTAGACATCTAGGGCTTTAATTTGAGCATAAGAACAAGACAATTCCGATCAGAATTGAGTAAGATATGATTTTTTGAATTTGGCTCTAGAGATTGTTATAGTAATTATGGGGAAAACCGAATTTTGCTTGCTCCTCACTCTCACCAATCTCTACATTTAATGTACTGGATTTTCCTAAAGTTTGAAATAGAGTCCAGTTCATGATTCTTTTTTATTCTTTGTCAACCCTCATTAAATAACATTCCATTAATATTTTTTCCATTACTACTACATAAACCCCTCATCTCCTCAATTCCAAAACACAAAAGAAAAACCCCATCTCTTCTTCTCTCTTGAGTAGTCTTATCATATCTTGATCTTCTTGAAACTTAAGGTATTGAGTGAGTTCTACTCTCCTTCTCCTAGTTTTTTTTTCCTACTCCACTCTTAGGACCTCCATCAAGAGTCCCCTCCTCCACCTTGTAGATCTTACATGTAGGTATAATCCATTTTCCTAACTTGTTTTTTATATTATTATGATGAGATTAAGATGAGAGCATGCTAGTGTTTATTTAAATTCCTTGAATATGTTTAAATGTTCTTAAATGTTCATATGTATTCTTCACATGTTCTTGGTTATTCATTATATGTTCATGAATAACACTAGTTTTGATTTTAAATTCACATAAAAAAATATGAAAAACATGTTTGTTTCATAATTCTCTCAAATCCTTGAATCTAGGATATCATCATCCACACACATTAAATTCAACTTGCAAATTGATTGACATATTAGATGATATGATATGAATGTTGGTCATTGTAGTCTAGAAGACTGATTTCACTGGGCAAGGTGGGTGCCTAACACTTTCCTACCTTGTAACATAGCCTTCGAACTTAGATCAAAGGTTGATAGATCAATGTTTATCCTTATAATTTTCAATTTTTAGATTGTAACTAGGAAACGAAGCCATGTACTTTATCTTAAATTGTATTCAGAACCAAAACTATGTAATTTTCTATGATTAATGTAAATTCAATTTCAAATAAATAAAAAGTTGAATTTTTTAATTATGGTTTTTTTTTTACTCTACCAATTAGATAAGTAGTGACTCCATTATAAAACCTTTAATCTAAAGGGAAAAATATATTCAGTTGAACCTCCATTTTGAGAGGCAATAACACGACTCCACCCATTTATGTGGATTTGGCCCAACACCTATAAAAAGGGGCTGGGGGCGTGGCTTCTCACACCCTTAGGTAAATTTAAAAATAAAAAAAAATTGGGCATTTCTAGAAATTTCTTAGGTAGACTCTTTTTCTTCTTCTCTCTAAATCCTCTCCCAAACACATTAAAAAATCTTTAATTCCTCTCTTTTCTCAACAATGAATAGGTAGTGTTCTTGCACTCTTTTTCCTCTCTTTGGTCCTAGGACCTTGGATTTGAGGTTCAAGGGGTGTAGATGTAGCTTTTTAGCTAAAATTTACACCCTTTGCTTTATCTTGTTCATAATATGCTTTATTGCTTTTCCTAACTTGTTTCTTGCTTTATCTTGCTTCCTAGCATGATCTATAGCTTTCCTAGCATGTCTCCTTGCTTCTTATCATGTTTTAATGCTTTGATGATGTTAGCTTAGCCTTCTTGGGCTAGAATATGTCTAAATATTGTGTTTGTGCCTAGATCCATGTGTTTATGTGCTCTTTGCCATGTTCTTGTACATATCTCTATCTTTGAGTGCTCTATTCTTTGTTTATGTGTCTAGATCTACTTCTAAAGCCTTTCTATCTCTTGTTATCTCTTTTTTATTGTGTTTTGGCCCTTTTGGTAAGGTGTAGATCTAGATCTTGTGGTCTAGGCCTACGTCCATACACTTAGGCTTATATCAAAGGGTTTGGATCATTTCCTTTATGTATATCCATGTTCGCTTGCTTGCTTCTATGCTTTATGTCCAGGTTTGGGGCCACTTGCTTGTGTGGTTACATCTGTCCCTCATAGGGCTTGTTTGGATGTAACCATTTGTGAGATACACCTTCGTGGTTTCTCCACTCTGTGCGATGTTGATATGCTTGCCTTGCTTTCTTTGTGCCACCTGTTTGGCTTTCTTTGCTTCTTTGCATCTTTGCATGCTTGCCTAGATGTTTATGTATGAGTTTATGTGTCGTCCATACTCCAATCTCATGGGACTATGCACACCCGATTCAAACCTACATTTGTCCTCCTAAGACACCCCCTTTTTTATTTGATTACATGTTTACTTGCCCCCGTTTGGCATCTTTTGCTAGTTTGTCTGTTAGCATGATTTCCTTCTACTTGCTTCTTTGCTTGTCTACTGACTTGTTTCTTTTGTCATTGCATGTACACGTATGGAGCATGGACACTTGGAACAAGGGTGTAGCCTCCTAGGCACAAGCAAAAAGGGCAGGGATGTAAGCCGACAAATGGAAATGTTCAGTAGATTAGGAGGCCTAGCCCTTCCTGAGTGGTTTTCTCTTTCTCTCTCTTTCTAAGCCTTTTCTCTAGAGCATGTATTAGGGTTCCCCCTCTCCTTGTACCATTTCTCTTTCCTGCTCTTTGCTTGTGCCGCGTTCCTTGGATATGACAATGTTTGTTTTACTTTTTGACTTTGTATGATAGCATTGTGCATGATGTATGTGTATATATATATATATATATATATGTCTACGTGTGTATGGGTAATTGTGCACTTTGTATGATGGACTCTCGTGGCTATGTAAGCAACCCTCTCTCGTCATAGTTGCTCTGGACCTTGTGGCATGAGTATGTGCATAAGGCTTTTGCTGTAGGTGCATATTCATGTTATACAATATGCATGGTTACCGCAGTGTGACTGCCCCGATCCATGTCACCAAGTTACATTGGTTTCCTCATGTATGCGTCACGTATCAATGTGTTTAATGCTTTGAGGGGCTTTGGCTCTTCCTAACACGAGCATGTTGGCACGCACCGTATACACAGGCGTGAAACCCTACCAGTGCACCATAGTGCACCAAACATGAAACTTTGCTGGATTTTTGCCATGAAAATAGGCATCCCTATTGCTGTATTCTCACGTAAAAAAGCTTGATGAGAATAGTGTTTTGTAAGCTATGATGCATCTGAGGCGAAGCGCTACGGATTTCCGCCACAAAAATCATGCGATATGCTACCGGATTTTCGTCGCAGAAATTTGGCAATGATTCCAAAAACACTTGGAAAGAAACGATCAAGACCACACCCTTTCCGAATCCAAACCTCAAAGCCCAATTTGATTAAAGTCTCAAAAGCTGATGCCAATAGCTCATTTTCAACTGCCAATGTCCAAAAATTATGACCTTACCAAAACAAAAAGGACTATCTACAGACAGGCGTTGTGGGGTGCCTAACACCTTCCCCACATGTAGCCAGACTTCAAAACTTAAGAATCAAGATTTTTTATCCGTTCACAATAGATTAGGAAAAACGACATTTTTCTTAGCCTAGGATTAGTAATAAAATCAAATAGAGTCAGGTGATCAATCATACCTTAGAAAAACCAAATGATTGATGGCAACTTCATTTACCCTTGGTAATTTCTTTAAAATGGACTCATATTTCAGTCACATAACCAAGGTATGACACACCTCCATATCATTTCTTGCACCGAGAGAGAAAGCGTGCGAGCGTCGCCGTGATGGTTGGTCGAGTAGCCGTGAGGCATTGATAGAGTGCACGATGCTAATTTGGGCGTCAAAGTACAAAATAGTTTTTCTTTATTTATATATATTTTTTTGTAAACCCTAAATACGCAAGTACCCAATTAATCTCTCTCACCTCAACCTCATCCTCATGCCTCTCATTCTTGAATTGTTAAGATCTCTCTCTCTCTCTCTCTCTCTCCATGTTTTCCCTCTGTTGTGACTGTCTTTATTATTCTTTGTTATTTAGAAATAGATATAAATATCCATTTATTGCTACAATAATCATTGATTGACGGCTTCAGTTAAAAATGTGTCTTGTATTTTTAGCATTTTGTATTATAATGAGTTCCTCCTTGTTAAAAGAAGACTCTACACATATTTGTAACGGGTTGGTGTTTTCTTAGGTTGATGCTTTAAATGTCTTAAATTCCCTTAAAAACCCTAGTGAACCTCCATCGTGGATAGTAAGTTCTTTAATAGAATATAAAAAAATTTAGGGTAAAACTTAGGGTATGTTTGGTAATTATTATTTTTCCTTATTTTCTGTTTATAAAATCAATTTTCTATTTTTGAGACTAAAAAAATTTGTTTGGCAACCCAAAATGAATAGAAAACAAAAATTGTTCTCAAAACTCAATTTGTGAAGGAAGCTAAAAACATGCAAAATGCTGTTTTCAGTTTCTAATTTTCAAAAGTTAATGAAAACACACATTAATTCAATGAATTTGTCTCATTTAATGAGTTAACATTAGAGCTCAAATTCTAGTAATAACATATTTTAGTATTTTCTATTGTTTTCTTAAATATATATATATATATATATATATATTTAATTTCAACTAACCAAACATGTTTTTAATTTCAAAAATACAAGAATTTTTTTTTCTTTAAATTCCCCAAAAGAAGTTTTTGAAAATAGAGAACAAAAATTTTTATCTAAACATAACCTTTATATCTATATTTGTTTACATGTGTTTAGAATTGTCATAGGGTGTGCCTTTACATAGAGTAGGACAAGCAGTACAAGTGTATAATTAGGGGTGGCTTGATCCATTTGAGGACCTAAGGTAAAAACTGAAATTGAGACCTTTTATATAGTTAAATATGATTTAAAAAAAAAATATTACTTAAACTCTATTATCTTGTTTTTGATACAAAATTATTACTAAATAACATGAACCACATAGAATTTTTTTTTAATAGAAAGCCTATAGACACAAAAAATTTGATAAAACTTTTCACACCTCTTGATGTGGTAGATTGATAGTGGTAAGTAAAATAGTGTTGTTAGTGGTGGATCTATGTGAGAACTAGTAAAAATTTGCCAAATCAACTATTGTGAAAAATGTTGTGAGTTTTTTTTTGTGTATTGCTCTATTTTTTTAGAAGTGCTACATTTATAATATCTTTCACAACAAATCTTAAGTGTTGTTATTAGTTTTAATTTGAATCTACCACGAAAATTATTATTTTTTCCATTAATAATAGTCTGTAACAACTTGCTATTTATGACTTGTTATGAAAATATTGTGAATATAATTTTTTTCTTTTGTTTTTCTTCTTGCTTTTCGTTTGTTAAAAAAATATTAATTAATTTATTAGCTAATATTTGGGCTTAATTAAATTAAAATTTGAGGCCTTTTTTTTTTTTCCTACTTGAGGCGTTAAGCGACTGCATTGATTGTGTATAGTGTAGAACCCTGGCACTGAGTATAATGATGGTATAATAATGCAATGTAAGTTGTAACAAAGCATGCATACTAATACACTAAACATAAACAAGCTATGATTTGGACTCTTTGGACGGTTGGACCTATGTTTTACCATTCTCTATTAAACTATTGTTGGGTTGTAGGAGGCCAACTTAAATTTGAATGCAAGATTTCTGAAGTGTTCCGGTGGAGAAGGCTTGGTGAAGATATTAGCCAATTGATCATGGAAGGAAAACGAATGCGACTCCAAGAAATGTGGCGATGAACGAAGTGACAATCAATTTAAGTATTCTTGTTACGTCCATGAAAAGCATCGTTGTATGCAATTTATATTGCACTCTAATTGTCATGGTAGATAGGCATGCTATAAGAGATAAGTCATAAGATCATAAGACACAGATATTACAAAAATCACCATAGCTACCAAAGTTATGATAAAAAAATGCGAATGACATCAACATAGTGAGAAGATTGTGGAGCTGTCGTGAATTGACTAACAATGTGCATTGCACTGAAGGCGTTTAGTTGTGTGATAGTGAAATATGCTAGTACAAGTAGAACGAGCAAAACTCAGACCCATTCAGATTGAGGTTTATAAATATATATGGACTCAAGCATAACACAAATTTGTAAGAAAATTTTGAGAAATATTTAAAATTTAGTAGTGGTCCTTGATCAACGACTCTAAGGCATGCGACAACGGCATCTCTGTTGAAGAAGAAAGGAAGTTTGATCTACTGAAAATATTATTGTGATCGACAAGGAGAGAGCAAGAGACTCTTATGGTAATTAAAAAAAAAAAAAATTGTTGTTAAAGTAGAGGGGTAAATTTCGGATTTTAAGAGAAAGTTAAGAGTAATTTAGTAATAACGTGTAGAATACCTAATGGTCATATCTGAAACTACTAAAACTTCTTTATTGCGTCTTCTATAAGAGGCTTTTTTCAAAAATCACATTTTTATTAAGGGGTTACATGACTACTGTTTATTTTGTTGAAATTAAAAATTTATTATTAAAAATATTAAAAATAAAAGTAAAAATTAATTAAAATAGTATAATAAAATTTATGAATAGTATTAAAAAGTATAGTAAAATATGAACAGTATTAAAAATAAAATAAATAGTAATATAATTTTCATTTTTAAGTGGAATTCAAACAGAGGCTAACTTGCCAAATGCTAAAAGAAGGTAAAATCATTTGGTGCACCTTCCCTTCTTTCAAATGGGATCTTAGTAAATTTTTTAATTGAAATTTATTTGGAAATAAAAATCTAGAGAATTTAATATGTTCTTCACTGTGCATCCCTCTCTACACGGTACATACATTTTAATAAATAAAAAGGCAAAAAAGAAGACAAAGAAAATCATCTGAAATTTGACCCTATCTTATTAACAAGAAAAATCTATGATCAGCTCGATAAAACTGGTGGCATTTGACTAGTACAAAATAGCTGGAGTAGAAAAATATGCACAAATGGAGACCATAGTCCATGACAGTAACACTGATAGCAACGGCTTCCTAAAAAGCCAAGAATCCATCTGACTGTCTCCCAATAAGGCAACTTAGCCAACAAGAAAAGAAACGTCAAATGGTTAACATTCACTGTCTCCTCTCTCTCTATGTTCTGTAGAGCTGAGGAGGCCTCGCATGGCTATGTTCGATTAGCTCGCTCTCATCTCACTAAGCTAAAATTTCATCAACCAAGAAAGACCCATTTTTTATTTTTATAGAACTTTTATACCAGTAATTGTTGTGCCTATTCTCTCCATTTCCTCATGCTCCTCTGCTTCTCTCCCTAACTTTTCAATCCAAGCAAACCCCATTTGTTACTTCGTCTTTGATATCCAAAAACCAAACATTCAAGCTCCTCATCAAAGAATTCAAACTGTGTAAACTTTGATCACTCTTCAATTCACTCATTCCAAAAGAAATCAACATCTTGTATAATCACTAGCTTCACAGAATCCGAATTCTAACCCTTTGAAGCTTAAAACCTTCATTTCAATCTTTCCTGTTGTTGTTGTATTTGTTCTTTGAATTCTTGTTCTGGGTCTTGATCATATTCTTTGTTTGTTCCCTCAATTTGCTGCAATGAGTTTCATGAAGCCCTCCGCATTGTACATGTTTCTTATCACCTACGTTTCGTTCCGGTGGATGCCTTGCCAGAGTTGGGGGTTTCTCCGGTGGCCAGGGCTTGATGGGTTCTTGAGGCTTTTGGTGGTTGTGCTTTTATGGTCTATGTTTTCAGAGATTCGGTACATTACCTCAAATTCCATGCACCCAACTCTTCGTGAACATGATCGGGTGATCATCGAAAAGGTAAAGGTTTCTACTTTTTTTATTTTGCTTCTGAGTTCATTTACTCTAATGACTATTAAAATGTTTTTAGAGGTGTCTTGGTTCAACGAGAATGGAAGAAAATTGCTATGAGCCTTATAGCTCAAGTGAATGGAAGAAAATTATGGTTTGCATTGTTTTGTAGAAAGATCATAGTTTTAGAATCTTGAGAATGAATTTGCAAATTTATATCTCAATGTTGTAGCTTAATTTCCGTTTAACCATCACATGAAGGTAGCAGTAATGAGGCTAACTTTCCCATTTTAGGAATACAAGAAATAATTACTTCATTTGTCTAACTGGTAATGTTCAATGAATGAAAATGAAAACGAAGACTATTTTAGACGTGAGTTGAAAAATGTTGAGGATTAGGGTTAAGAGAGAAGAAAGAGAGAGAGAGACAGAGTTGAAAAAGAAGATTTAGGAATTAATCAATCAGTGCTTCACCTTAGCACATATTTATATTAGAGTGATATGCCAAGATAACAAGAATACCCCTATGCTAATATAAATAACAAGCTAATTTAAAAATATCAACAGTAACTCTAACAATTAGAATGTTGTTATGTTGAATTCACTAATTGTTCTTTGTGCATTTTCATTCAAAAATCGTCATTTGCATGCTTCTTTCTGTGTAAGGGAATATCTAATCCTTTAAGTGATTAGACACACTAGGCTACTTGCAAATCTTGATTAATGTTGAATCAATATTTTGTATTTCCTTGCTATGCTTCCTTTTCGTAGGCAGTCTCTACGAATGCAGCACTTCTTTTGTGATTAATATGATCTGCACCGTCATCATAGTCATATAGCACTGTTATCTATATAGCCACTAGCATCTTGGAAGCAAGATGGATGTCTCACTAACAACCTAGTGGAAAATTAACCATAACTACTTGATGTACTTGTCCTCTGCAAGATTGTGGTGATCAGCACATAGTTCATCATCAGTATTAGGTTATTCATCTTTGTAGGGCCATATTGAAATCTAAACTTCCTTCTTTGACAATTTTAGTTTACTTCACCAAACTTGAAGGACAGGACGCTTTCTTGGTAATTTGATTTAACCTTTGTTGCCCTTGTCTGGTGTTCCTCACCAGATTCAGTTGAGGACTACCCTGGGTTCAGTTGGATACCTTGACTTTTAGCACGTTAATATGTTTTTGTCCTATCTGGAAATTTTCTTTTAGGTCCAACTTTTACAGTGACTGGAAGTGGATATAGACAGATTACCTAAGTAACCTCAAATTAGAGTACCTGGAAATTTTGAGGTCATATTGTTTCAGTTACTTTTAAAGGTTTTCACTAGTTGCTTCAGGGTATACTGCAAGACTAGTGCCCCAAAGGAGCTAAGGTTCTTCTTTATTTTTTATTGATGCCTGGTCTACCTAGATATTTTCAAGCTGCTATTGAATTATCTGAAATGCTGGTTGAAAAATCAGGGAAAATCTTGTAATGAGTCCATAAATTTTATTAATGATATGCTTGCTTGCCCCGCAATCTAGATGAACCACTTTCTTGAGTACAAATGGGGCCACCTTATAGGACTTTATGATCATTTTCTAATGTCCTCACAGAAAATCCCAGTAGCCTGTTGGACAAAAGTTTGAACTCTCTGGATATTTCTGCATTTGATATGAAAAAATGAATTTTGGGTTGCTTCACTTCTGAAATCACCCTTGAGATGCATTACACATAGGCTGTAGATTGAAGCCAACAAGATCTGGATGCTATCGGACTTTGTTTTTGGCGGTGCTTTATCTGCATTTTAATTTGAAGGACTGAGAAATTTTCTAAAATTTTCTGTAATCAATGCCTAATTCTGTGATTATCATACACCTTGTACCTTTCTTTATTGGAAGTGAATAACCAATAGTGTGAACTGAATGAATTTGAGGTAGCTAGTTACTAGACATTTTCCCTTGTGAGCAATCACCCTAACATGCAAGGAATTTCCTCTCATATTGGTGGGTGGAATAAAATTCTTGTAGCTAAAACTCTGACCCTCAGATTGCTAATTATTATCCCTAAAGCAGCCATGAAAGTATTCCCCAACAAATTGAACTTTTGCTTCTTACTTGTCAGCTTGCTCTAAATGCAGCTTCAGGGGAACTTCGTTTATATGATTTTTTTGGTGGGTAGCAATGTATATCTTTTTCTTTATTAGCTCTTTGTAAGCACTATTTGTGGAAAGTGTGGTCAATAAATGAAGCTGTTTCTGAGTCCATCTATTAGACTAGAAGGTTCAGCTCCAATTTCAAGAAAAATAAAAACAAAACCAAGATGAAAATGAAATAGTTGTATCTATGTATAGTTTTAATGTTCATATCATGGACAAATAGATGCTGACCATATGATATCTCTGTGTCTGTTAAATTGCAGAATGAGGATAAGATTATCATCATACGTGGGATATAGAGAATCTCAGTCTTTAAATGGATCTTTTAATTTGATCTATGTACTTTGCATGTCAGTGCATGTATCCAAAAATCGTGTAATGGGGTTAGTCTTTATAAGAACACAAATGTGGGTTGGTGTTCTTAAGGAGATTCAAGTGGAGTATTGATGTGGAAAGATTGAAATTTAGGAATTGTACGGCCTTGAGGTTTTGGGTAGGGTTTGGAATTAAGAGGCAATTGATGTTTGATGTGAGCTGGTGCTAGGTTGAAGACTAGGGTTAGAGTTTAGTACTCTTGGAGTTTCGGTTATGTTATTGATTTAGAGAAATATGAATGCTCATAAGGATATACGCCTGCAATTGATGTGATACATGTACTTTAAGCTTATCTAACTCACTCTAGTATATCTACTTGTAACTAACCAACCTTAACATGTGCAACTCTTGTAATCTCATCCAATTGAGCTCCAAGCTGCCACCTCAGGGTTGAATCACGTGCATGGGAGTGAGAGAAGGCTGCCACAGAGATTTGGGAATAATTTGCCAACGAAGTGGTGATCAGCACTTTAAGTTGTTAGGGAAGTGCCGATTGGGCTCCTTGGAGTGCCGATCATCCTTTAAATTCTCCCATTCTGCTTCTGTTTGACTTAGAATCAAGGCCCTAACAAGTCTGGTCAATTAGGGTAAGAGATTTGCAAATTTTGTAATAGTTCTCTATGGTGTAGTCTGGTCACTTATAGTAGGAGATTAAAAATTTTGTATAGCTCTGTTTTCTTTGCTATTGCCTTTTGATTTAGGAGTGTCTAAGTCAAGCAGTTGATGGTTT
The DNA here is from genome assembly GCA_030445155.1 of Quercus variabilis. Taxonomy (NCBI): domain Eukaryota; kingdom Viridiplantae; phylum Streptophyta; class Magnoliopsida; order Fagales; family Fagaceae; genus Quercus; species Quercus variabilis. Next base: position 32,637,636 of record CP129453.1, on the reverse strand, counting down.
TGTTATATGAATCCAAAGGATGAGATTATCATAATACATGGGATACAGGACATCTTCCACTGCCTTTAAATGGATCATTGGGTTTGTTCTATGTACTTTGCATGTTAGTTCATGCGGTAGTTTGGTCACTTAGCGTAGAAAATTACAAAATATGTAATAGCTCTCTTTGGGGTGGTCTGGTCAATTATAGTAAGATACTGAAGAATCTGTAATATCTTTCTTTTCTTTGCTATTAGTTTGGGAATTCATCTATCATCATGTGTGCTATATCCCAAAACGACTAATCAAGTTACAATTAAGGTTCCTTGCAACCGTTTATAAAGTCCAAATTTACTTTGTATATATCTGATGTGGGACTCAACATATGACCACGCAACATGCGCTCATACAATCCAATTCAATCCAATCAGGGGTATCAGTGTTGGTCAAGTATTGAGTGAAATTGTTATATGAATCCAAGTTAAGGCCAGCAGATTTAAAGAAACAGTTGCACAGTCCTTTGATGTTTGAAAAGTTCAAGTAGAGTTCATTTATGGTTTTATGACTTGTTAGAGTTCTGGTGATTTTCCACTTGGGGTGGTGTTGAAAGCAGCTTCCATCTATAAAGTTTTGTCTTGGTTTTGTGTGAAGCTTAGGATGATATGTTGGCAATTCATTTTTCATCTTTGAGAAAAATGAAATCTTCCAAAGATCTTGTTTTTGAACTCTAGAGACAGTTGACTATTTGATAATTTATTTTCAAATAGCCAGTGGAGATGTTGCTTGTGGCTTGGCACATCTTGGGCAGCCTTTCCATCAATTAGTTTTCTTATCTTTTCTCATTCTTGGCTCTGAGTAAGTAGTAGCACTATTTGGAGGCAAAGGACCATGAGAATCAAGATATACTTATTAGTCATACATTATAGTTGTTCTTAAAAAGAGTTTTCGTTGCATGGAATTTTGGTCAATTGTGATCAAGGACCAGCAGGGATTCCCTTTGAGGACGTTATTCATGATTAATATCTGGCTCTATAGGCATTGAGTAATTGTTCTTTTTTCCTGGCTCCTGACTATATATCTTGCACATTTTTCGTTTCCATCAATGCCAATAGTAGTTATCAGAGATGTTTATCTGCTGTACTAGAAGAAAAAAAATTGTTGCTGGAATGATCAGAAGTTATATACTTGCAGCTCTTACCTAAACAGAAGTTGGAAATCAGTAGTTGATGGTGATGGGTTCCCATGAAGATATACTTGCATGTATGATAACTAACTAAAAAAAAAAAAAAAAAAAAAAACAGAATCAATGTGAGACTGTTTTAACAAATTCACCTGCATTCTGTTATCTCCTAAGTGAAATTCAATGAGCCTTTATGGCAGCTGTTTGGTTCAAATGTTGTGGACCTTAAAGCATCAAGGGATGCCATTGATCATACTCCCTAGTCCTCAACTCCTGATTAAAGCAAGCAGTGAGAATCAACTTTTTGAAAGAGATTACAACCTGCTGGGTAAACAATTTCAGATTATTTAAGCTAAACAAGGTGAAAGAAAAGAGTGGAAATGAGGAAAAAAATATCTCCTGAATGAATCCTTTCTTTTTTCATTCAATTGGTTCTTATATTGTGTGACGGATTTCCAAGATAAATTTCAGTAATTGGGGAGAAATGATGAGGACAAGAATGCTTGAACTGTAAAAATTACTTTGCTGCGTATGACCAAAATTTATTAAACCAAATGCAAAGTTATGGCAGCTGATTTTAGATTCATGTTAGTGATCAACAGGAAATTTAAGGGCCGACAACATATGAATTAGAAACACCACTTTGTGCTATGATAGAAGCAAAATTTCGAAGTTTCACAGAATCACATGTGTATTCAATTGATTTATAAAACAATATTCATTCGTCTTTAAGGAGCATTAGAATATTGGCCTATTCCCGTATCTCGTGCTCTGAATTTTGAAATTCCATTAAAAAATTGGAGTCAGCAGAACCAAGCAGATTTTTGTTTTTTGGGGTGGGGGAACCTAGCACTCTTTCACTATATTTTATGATCATGAAGAATAGAAATGATTATATGGGTGATTATTTTCAGTTTTTTCCGTCACTGTAATTGTTCTTCACTTCAAACTTTGACCACCGTTATGGTCACTTGATAACATTTCAGGCCTCATATTACATTAGAAGTCCTGCTGTACATGATATTGTGACATTCCGAGATCCAACACAGGTTTGTAAATATGGTACAATAATTTTTACATAACACCTGTTTTCTGGTTATTTTTAGGTAAACCTCTGTTACTTTCTTGGTTTCTGTAGCAACTTGGTGACAAGGAGGAAATTGTTTTCATAAAGAGAATTGTTGCAAAAGCAGGAGATTTAGTTCAGGTAGTACAGCTTCATAGACCCCTCTTCATGTATATTATGCCATGTTTATCCTTAAGTAGTTATGTATTAATCTAGGTTTGGTTAGTTAGTTTATCCTGGAAATGCCTTTGGTCACTCTTTCCACTTTGAGATGTTGTTCATTGCTGACTGGACAATTAGATGGTCATTATAACATGTATATCTTTTATTTATAATTCAATATTTTGAATTGATCCAAAGGAAGCAATACATATGTCTGGTTTTATAATACCTTGCAGGTCAATGGTGGATGTCTTTATGTCAATGGAATTGCTCAAAATGAAGATTTCATAGCAGGGCGCCCAAGATATGAATCAAATTTAACTGTATGCTCCCTATCTATTATTACTGTGTTTCCATCTTACTTGCAGTCTTTCCAGCATTTTGCCATGTGAGCAGGTCCAAGGGAGTAGCTAATTATCAATAATGAGGGCCAAGTAGCTGATTAAAAGAAAATTTAGTAATACTATAATGTACATTTTTTTTTACATTAATACAGATAGCTAATGAAATTACCTGGATAGTCTTTTTCTGGAAAAATAAAGATAAAGTGGATTATGAGTAATTTTTTTTGTTTGAAATAAATCTATATGTTTTTTTTTTTTTGGATGAAGAAATAAATCTATATGTTGATTATATGTTGCCTCAAATAAAAAATCTAACACACTGTCAAATAACTCAGCTAGTAATGTCTTTTGTCATCAAAGATTGAAGCCTGCCTACACTAGGGAAGGGGATTTTAAGGGAAAGGGGAGGACCACCTCTTTTATGTAGCCTGGGTCAATGGACAAGAAAAAAGAAAAAGAAAATATTTTGCAGCTGTAATGCAAAAATATGATATGACTATGGTGCCTCCTTATGGTGGAATGCGTGTATGATAAAAAGGGCATCTAAAGGTTTTTCAAAAGGGTTGGGGAGCCTGTAGGTCTGTGCATGAACCAATCATGGTCTTGAACAGCATTATGGGAATGAAACTTCTGAGGCAAATGATTTCCCACAATAATAGCCAATAGCCAATGAAGCTACAGGCAATGTGTGCGCTGTGTCATTAGATAAGGTAAACAAAGTGAGAATGACAAAGCCTTGCAGGAAACCATGTTGACATCTGCTTATTTGGGTTCTTCATGGGCTTCAGATGGTCCAAATTATGTTTGGCCCTGTCTTTAGTGTTCTTATCTTCACTTGGGCCTGCAATCCACATCATTTACTTCATACCTAACTTACCTATTTTTGGTTTTGCAGTATGTGCCTAAAGGTCATGTTTATGTCTTGGGTGACAACAGAAACAAGAGTTATGACTCCCATGATTGGTTAGTTTACAAGTGCCATCCTTCAATTTATTTTCCTTTTATTGGCAGTGTGTTTGGGGGTTTGGGTATGGTAGGTGTAGGTGCTGATATTTCATAGGATGTATTGGAGCATTCTGGTTTGAACTACCTTTAGAGAGAGGGACATTTCACCTCAACTCTCAAAAGGATAATGTCCTTTTCCATGGGAGTTCATCTTGGATGCTGATTTGGAAGCACTATACTCCTTTTTTTTCCCCCTTCCTTATTCTATTTGGATATATTGATTTGAACTTTACACTTCATTCCTTGTTAATTTTTTAATCCATTCAAGTAATTGATGAACAGGGGGCCCCTTCCAGTCAAAAACATTGTTGGAAGATATGTCATGTGTTGTTACAGACCTACAGAGAGTTGATGATGGAAAACAGTCTGCAGCCATTTAAACTCTAACAAGCTTTGGCAGATTAGATGAGGACATTGTTAGAAGTCTCTGTGCTTTTACATTGATGGAGTTGCTGCTTATTTGCCTCCACTGGCTAATTTTATGGTTCTGGAATTGTTCACTAAAAACTTGCATGATTTTAAACTGCTGAATGTGGATGCGCCTTACCCTTGAATAATGTACACAAAATGGGGTTTTAAAAAAACACTTCTTTGAACACATCAACCGCATACACGACACAGAAAAATTACCAAGCTCTTTGTATATTCGAAATTTCTTTAGTTGTGGTAGTTTATTTAAATTGTTTTGTTGTGGTTCGGTTTGAGGGTACTATTTGTGCTCTCCTGTTTGTGTCTTTGGCCTCTGTGTTACATAAACCAAATATCTGGACTGGTGAGGCTTCTTGTTGTTGGGATCGTTACAAAATTTGGCCACTTGGAAAGTTGACAAGCTAACCAACTGGATAGTTTTAAGTTTTAACGTGTACGAAGTACTGCTGGAATATAGTCCATTAGTCATTGGTGTCATCTCATCGGTTAGGTGCATGCTCCTACTTTTTGATGGGTGAGTCCACAATTGTCTGGATTCTTCTATCTAGGTGACATGAAATATCGAAAAAGACATGCACCTACACCGGCAGTCCTTTAACTCTCCCACTACCAAGCCTGCTTAAATCTAAAGAGGACTAGGTAAAGCATGGTTACATTGCATACAAAAATCTTGAATAGTGTAAGTTGAACTTGATTAATTAGCTTTTCCTTTTGTTTTGTGTTTAGCAAACGGAGATAAGTCTAAGAATTGGGCTATTTCTTGAACATGCCACATAATATAATAATCTGTATGCTTTTAAATTTGTAATATATAATCTTAACAGTGAAGCAGTAACCGTTAAAGACAAATAATTTAGATTTTCCGAACTGTGCTTAACCATGTGGACACAATTTCTCGTCAAGTATGTCATCACTTAGTAATAATCTTGCAAAAAAAAAGTTGTTTTCTTACTATGCAGTGCTACATATCTTAAGCTATTATTACACAGAATTTGGGCGTTTCTTATATCGTTGAAGTTCTCAAAGAATATGGGCATCAAAGAGAAAACGAAAACACATTCTAAGCGAAAAATTTTGAGTGTCCTGAACTTGTCAGGGTTCATAACATAGTACTTTAGTGAAACTCTATAATCAAAATTAAAAAAAAAAGAAAAAGAAAAAGAAAATAAGAAATTCAAATTACTATTTCAATTAGAACCAGGGAATTACATATGTTTTATTATTTATTTTAAATTATTATATAATATAGTATAGCATATAGTTTTTAATTTTACTTTTAAAAAATAGACTTAAACAATATGCATTTATTATATAACTTAAAATAAGATTTGCTTGTTTATTTTTATTATTAGATTTTAATTTTATTATTAAACATTTTCAATTATTTAGATGTAATTCTTAATTAAGTTGTGCATCACATATGCATTACACTTGTGTTTAATAATGCAATAGGCTATGTAATATTGTTCTCCTATTTGTTATATAAAAATCTTATCCATTGAAGTAGACCATGGGAATTCAAACATGAGTTAATTCATAAAAATCAAACACCTAGTTGAGTCCTGACCCTTGTCTTTTCATTTTAAAAGCCACACTTTCTCTCACCGTGTTTCGAATTTCAACGTTGAAATTGGGTGTGAAAAATTTAAAAATTGGAGGCGAGGCATTAAGGTCAAACAAACCTGATATACCTCACACATATACTGATTAAAACAGAGACAGACATGCATACGGGAGTCGTGACTCACGAGTCACGAGTCCATGACATGATTGAGAAATTTTCTATGTCCTAACTCCTACCTTCCACTTTCTTCTGCTCAAACCAACCAGGCCGAATCGCCGCGTGAACACAGGAAGAGTCAACCCAGAGTCTTCTCCTTATCTCCATGTAAAACAGCACAAACACTAAATCCCGATAAAAAAGCAAGTCCATAACTATCAATATAGCAAATTGTAAATGATAAATAATATATAAAGTGATGTCCGTGATACATGAGTCTATATGAAATTTAATAAAAAGCTTATTCATGCTATTATGAAAACCGAACTAATGTCAAGAGTATTGTAAGTTTGTAACTCAACTGATTGACTCTTCAAATCATTTTATTCCCAACTATTGAATTATATACATAAATAAAAAAGGCTTAAATGCAAAAACACCCCATGGGGTTTCAATTCTTCCTTATAACTCTATGAGGTTTTTATATTCATCAAATTACTCTTGTAACCAATTTTTGTTAGTTCTTGTGGACGGAACCATCAAGTGTGTAATGTCGTGAATCAATTTATGAGTCTTTTTATGTTATCATGTATAGAGATGACAATTTAAACTAGCTCCTTGCGGGTATCCGCCTCACTCACCTTTAATGAATGAGCTTTACTTGCCCCACATAACAAATGGGGTGGGGACGAGGGTTAACATTTTCATCCATACCCGCCTTATTTATATTTAAAGGTTAAACAATTAAAAAAAATTATTTTATAGGCTTAATGTTAGAACTTTTTTTTAATAAATGTTTTAAGAGTTTTAATTTAATGTATTTAAAATAAATTTAAAACAAATTATATATATATATATGTATGTATGTATGTATAAAACTTGAGTGTGGCGAGATGAGTACCCATACGTATTTGCTAGAATGGGACGTTAAAAAAAAATCCCTGCTTTTAACATCCATGATCATGTGATAGTCGTGTGATTTTTTCATATATAAAAGGTGTTTGTGAAAACATAATAATAATAGAAATAACATAAAGAGAAACTGAATAATACTTTTGAATATTATTAATTTGATATTAGAAAATACACAATACTATCAGGACTGAGGCGTGACACTCGCTTTCTTTAAGGAGATTCAAGCCCTTAGTTAGCTAATCTTTGTAACCGATGCAAATCTTCTCAAACTTGTCTCCCCTAAGATACAACAATCCAACAAAGGTCGTATGACTAGAACAACCTTTGCATAGAGTATTCAAGCTTAAAGCTCCACAAGAAAGAACACCCTTCCTTGCCAAGGACCTTTCTATTTTTTTTTTTTTTAGAGAGTTTTAACTTATAGAGTTTGATCTTGATAATAGCTTTTTATCGTCAGATCAAGACATCAATCAGTTTTTAGTGTAGGTAGGAATTGAACCTCATATTTCTTATAGAGGCATCAGAGATTTTACCAATTGAGCTAACTGAAATTTACAACCTTTATATTTTTTTAATGTATAAGAGTGTTTGTAATTGCTGATTTTTTTTTTTTTTTTTTGGTGTAATGCTGTTACATGTGTTGGGTCTGAATGAATCTATTTATAGGCTCAATGGGCATCTTGAAATTACTACCCAAATTAATCTGATTAATTAGGTTCATAATTTTGATGTAGTGGGTGTTACAAAATTAATTGCTGGATATAAATCTGATGAGTTAGAGTCACACAATTAAATGGATCAGATAACGATTTTCTAAAGAAATAAACAGACCTAACAACTAATTCATTAAATAGGTGAATGACTCTTCATTTTCCATAATAAAAAGGTTATTTACCAACTAACGGATGTTGGAAAATATTCTGAATGTATTTAGCTTAATATCTGAAGCAATACATATCAACTCATTAATCACCATAATTAAAAAGAATAAAATAGTATTTTTCCTTTTCAATATGGAGTTAAACATTTTCATTAATTTTTTATCTTTCATATTAACTTCCACCTCTTTACATTCATATTGTCATATAAATTCATTTTAATTAAATAATATTAAAATGCTCCAAAAAAAAAGGTAATACAATAGTCTTAAGGAAGAATTGAAACTTTAAAGGATGTTTTTGTAACTGGACTAAACCCCTAATCTGAAGGGTGTTTTTACATTTTGGCATATATATATATATATATGTATGTATGTATGTATAAAATAAAAATTTGTGTCCCCTTGAACTTTACTTGAAGACAAGAGGGGTAATCACATTGTAAAATAGTCAAGACTCAAGACAAACGCATAATAGACGCATTTTGTCAACAATTCTTTTCAACCGAGTGGGTGGAGTATTATATAATTGATAATTGAAATAAAAACAACGACACCGCAACCAACAAATACAAAAAAAATACAAACAACAAGTTGCCACCACCAATTATCACAGAGAGAGAGAGAGGGAGAGAGAGAGTATGTGAGTATGTGAGATAAGAAAGAATTAGAGATAAATAGATAGATACTTTGTTCTATATATAAAGTCCCATTCCTTTCTTTAAATGCATGAGATGCGGAAAAAATGCGCCACAATAATTAATGATAGACGAGACACTAAGACAGCCAAAGTTGACCGTCTTATCATTCATTTAGCATATTCGTGTGGTTCAACTCCTACTCCTATCTGTGGGCCCTTCAATATGAAACGTTGACTGTCTATTTACCGTCCAATGAGGTCTAAATATTTGTGCGGCTCAGATCGCGACCTCCACTACCTAAAATTTCCTTATATTCATTGCTTTACGCTCTACAATTTTGTTTTGTTTTGTTTTCATTATTTTGGTTTTTGGAATCGGGTGTGTCTTTGTTGTTTTCTTTTTTTCCACTACTATAATAATTGGTAAAATGATGTGGAAATCTTGTAATTCATTAACTCTTTCTTCGTTTCGGTGCCACCCTCATCATAATTTTTGAGAACTGTGATGTGCGAGACCTTTTCAAACTAAAACTGGAAATTTACGAACCCAAACATGTTGATACTTATATGGTATAAAGTTATTCCATTTCCTATATATATATATATATATATAAAGGTTCTTCCATGAAATTTATGTATTTAATTTATGTTCATAAATTAAATAATTACAACTAAAAAAAAGATAGAATTCAAATCCTAGATGTAGTGTTCATTAAAAATATTAAAAAGTACTGATTAAGCTGGCTCTTGGTATGTATCTAATTTGATTGAATTTAATTCTTCTTGCTTAAATTATTGCTCTGAAAAACTGTACTTAAAATTTTATCTTTTTGATAGTTCATTGGTTAACTTCAGTATAAAGTTTGCAATTTTTAAGAGCATTGAAATTTAGGAGATTTAGAATATTCTGAAATCATAACAGAAGTGTTGATTCTGTTAGTGAATTGGTTTCAGACATGATGATAACTCTTTCTTCTTTACTTTAAATAATGTTGTATCAATTCAGCTTTGAACATGGCATTCCCTATTATAAATTAAATGCAGCAATAGTTGACTATGTTACTTGTTTTGGTAGCAATAATAGAGCTTGTTGCTTGTTATGGTGAACATTTTTAATAAAACTCTCTTTTGAATTTTGGAATAAAAAAATAAAATGAAGGGTGACTCATCTTTTTGTTATGCATTAAACTAGTCATCATGAATTTTTAAAGTGGTTTTCACCAGGTCTATATGAACACCTGTTGTGTTGTTCACTTGTTCCTGCCCAAACCATACCTAATTCTGTCTGAAATCACTAGTCCTTCAGAGAAATAAAGTTTCAATTTCTACATTGAAAAAAGAATAGAAGTCCAATTTCTAGTGTATTCAACCCCAAGCCTACTTTTTGTCTAAGAAAAAAACCCAAGCCTACTCCTTTTAGCACTTAACCCAACTCGAGGGACTCTCATTTTATATACAGCGTCTTAATTTCTTACCAAACATATATTAAATCTAGTATACACATGCATTTAATTGTTAAACAATCATGAACTTAAAGCCATGGTTTGACTTCATTATATTCTTAAAACAGACTCGATCAAGATGAGATGAGATTTGGTAGCTCAATTCTTTAAGCTTACGAATTTGAATAACTTGATTAATTGGGATGCTATTGAGTAGGATCCAAATATTTATGCAAGAGATTATGTATCAATATCTTGGTTATTGATGATAAATATTTATTATTGATTGTTTAAGAAAAAATCATTCCCTAAATTCCCTTACCTGTAGTTCATTCTCATATGGTTGATAATTTTAATAAATTTACTCTTAAGCATTTATAGAGGCACTTCATGCACTTATGTGTTTTTCCTTTTAATTATTATCGACAACCCCACCCCCCCCCCCCCCCCCCCCCCAACACACCAAAAGTTTTAAATTTGGATTATTTTTTCCTCACAAAGACAATGTCATTATTATTATTATTTTTAATCTATGGTGCTGCTTTAAATGGTTCTAATTCATGATTTGTTTAGCAATAGTGAAATATGTTGAAGTTTAAGGAAAGAAAAAAAAAATTATTCCAGGTAATAAATATTGTAGATACCAATATGTATATAGTATATCCTTAAAATATAGAATTATCATGTATTTTATTTTGTAATACTTATCCCTCTCGTGAATGATGAAATCAAGAAAAGTTGACAAAAAAACAAATCTAAATCATTGCACAACAAAACAAGAGATGTTACCAACATGGTTTGGTATGACATGTGACCTTTACAAATGGTATATAGACAGCTCATGCCTCAAAACAAATTATCTATCGATAATTTGGGAGACACTTAATGTACCAATACCTATCTTTTATGATCTGTTATATCTTTTTATTCTTTTTTCTCATGATTTCCATGACACCTATATACTTATGCTACTATTCATCAAAGATACCTATTGTACTGATTGTTTTCTTTTAGTCATTCCTATCTTATTGTATTTTGTCTTCGTGCATCATCTTTTTTCTATATAAGAGATGAAATTCATTTCTAAAATAAAGCAACATTATAAATATATATAGCTTTCTTCTTCAGAATAGTCTATCTCATGGTGCTCGTGTTATTGGTTTTTTTAGGTAACCAAATTGCATTCATTTTAAGCTTCCTCGGTTCACCAATAATTAAGCTTTTTAAAAATTTTATTTTTAGAATCAATAATTGAGATTTGAGATACCAGGTTTAGGTAATTAGTAAGTGACAAACTCAGCAGAAAAAATAATATATAATAATAGGTAAAATTAGTAAGGTCTAACATGATGCGAAGAAGATTGTTTTTGTTAGGTTTTTAGACCCTTGTAAACTAGATCGTTTAACCTAATTAATTAACTAAGTGAATATTTAGGTTTATTATTCAGATCTAAGTTAAAACAATAAAGTTATATAATGTAAAGCAGCGGAAAAATAAATAATACAACGATATGATGACTTAGGAAAACCAAACCAGTAAAAAACCTACAGAGGATTTAACTCAGTTATCCTCAAGGTAAAAAACAAATTCACTATAGAAAATCGAAATTTATAATAAGACTTAGACCACTAACATCCTATTACTACCACATGTAGAACTTACTGACATGACCACATGCAAACTCCAAATCCATAGACTCGTTTTCTATTAGGCCTTTGTAACACAAGCACCAACACTTGTGACTTTAAGATTCCACTTAAAGGTTTATCAATGCAAACTCTTTTGTTTGTGACTCTAAGACAACTCTTGAAAGTTTAGATTATCATCACCTTTGATGATTAGAGAAGGCAGCAACTTCTACAATACTAGATCTTGAAATTTGTCAAGGAATAACACTGGTAGAAGACATGAGAGAGCTTTTTGGGTACAAAACCTTATATATAAAAAAAAAAAAACACACTCTTCTCTCTCTGAAAAGTCTTATAAAAACGTGCTTAGGGTTTCCTTTGTATACTAGGAGAAGTAGATCTGAAACTTTAATCCTTTTTGGGCTTGAACTATTATTGAGCCAAACTTAAAATTCTACAAACCTGTATTTCGATCGGTCGAGCTTGTTTTTCTGATCGATCGAACTAGGCAAATTTCGAATACTCTTTTCTGCGGCTTGCTCGTTCTTGGATCATGACTTGTATCATCTTGAGTATTGTCTAATAATATTTATAGACTCTAAGATCCATATCTAGACAAGTTTGTGTTTATGATTTGCCAATTCATCGCAAAAAACAGGGTCTATAGCCGCGTTTCAAAAATGTGGCTATAGACCCCAAAAACGTAGCTAGAGGTTCTAGCCGTGGTTCCTATAGCCTCGTTTACAAACGCGGCCTATACTGCGCAGCAATAGACCCCTACGGGCCTATAGCTGCGTTTTTGTAACCGTTGCTAAAGGTCAGACCTATAGGCTGAGAACAATAGCTATAGGTCACCCTTAAAAAAATTTTATTCGATTGAACCTATAGCTGCGTTTTTTAGAAAACGCAGCTATAGGTCCCCCCTTTAAAAAAAATTATTCGGCTGGACCTATAGTCGTGTTTTAAAAACGCAGCTATAGCTTGAGGCTTTAGTCACGTTTCTTAGAAACATGGCTATAGGTTAGCTATAGCTGCATTTTTTTGTAAATGTGGCTAAAAAAACGTAGCTATAGCCCACGTTTTTTTTTTTGTAGTGGTTTTAAACTTTTAGAACCTAATAGTTTTTGGAAAAACCTTAAAAGTCAACATAATTATAATTTACAGATAGGAATTCCAAACTACTTGGTTTCTTAAAACGAGATAAAAATTTGTTTTGTATGCAAGATTAATATATCTTGGGTAAGGATTAAATATATAATTTTTGTTTGATAAAAGGATTAAATATATAATGGACAAAGTTTGGCTATAAACTTAGTTGTAGCTTTAGGCTACAACTTTCTTTAAAAAAAAAAAAATAATAATAACATTGCTATATAATTTGAAAATCTAACCATTAGATTGCATTGTTTTTATGCTCTTAACACACATGATAAATTTTGTATTAATCGGATATTATTTGCTATATGATTCATAAACTTATTTTTTATGCATAATTTTAGACTACAAAAACTTGCAATTTAAACAATTGATTGATAATATAACTATTTGCTTTAATCTCCTGAAAATTTTTCAAGTATGGAAGATATTATAACAAGATAATGTAATCTAATGATAAATTTGTCTAAATTCACATCTAATAAAAAAGATATTTAGTAAAATTGTAGTCCTAAGTTATAACCAAGTTTGTAACCAAACTTTGTCTATTGGAATCCTGCATATATCTGAGCCATTTTATTTTGAATAATTAAGTTTGGTCTGTAAAATTTAAATTTGAACCTGCGTTTATGGGATATCGAAATATCCGTGGAGGGATTAGGATTAATTAGACTATAGATATCATTATAATCGTTCTTGGCCTCACTGTGAGACATTGGTTGTATGCAGCCGATGTAATATAAGATAATTCTTGCTAACCATAGCCTTTTCTTCCTCATATATAGTCTCTTCATAAAAAATATATATATATATATATATATGGACTTTACATGCACAGGAGAGATTAGAAGTGAGATTTTATACAGCAGTTAAATAATTTGACCTACTTGATCTTATTAGTATCCTTTTTTGTCATGGCTTGAACGGCATGCCACACCTCTTCTGCCTTTGTTATTGCTATTTGCTGCCTCCAGGCTACTACACAAGCCTCTTTATTTGCATTCTCCATTCTCCATGCCATGCTAGCTCGTGCTACCTTAAAAACCTCTAGAAAATTATTAGTCAAAGTACAATGATATGGTGCTCCATTCATACATGAAAGATTAATCCCATCATATAAATTTAATTAATTAAACGACCTATTATTCTCTGATAGGAAAGAGTTCCGCATCGCTCTACTTTTAGAGCATTGAAAAATCATTTCACTCAATCATGCCTGCCAATTTTACAGCTGAGATTCTTCAAGAATGGCATGGGGGCCGTACAATAATTAAAGGACTCTCTCCTTTTAGGAAGAGTAATGCTGGAATCTAGATACGTTACGTTTTAGGAATATTACTCTCTGGAGTGGAGGACGTATATTAAGAACGATTAGGGTTAAAAGTGCGATTTAGTTTTTTTTTTTAATAGAAAAATGCGAATAAGTTGAACCCGTTTAATTATTAGGGTTAAAAGTGCGATCTTGCTAGTTTAATTGATGGTGTCAAGAGTTTAGCCAAAAAAAAAAAATTTGATGGTGTCAAGAAAAAGACTGAAAACCAATATTTGGACCGACAACCAGGTCATCATTGATATAACAGTTACCCAATCAAGTTTGGTTTTTTCATATTATACAATCTCATTTGCCAGCCTTATCCGATATAGATTTTTCTTATTCACTGTATTAATGGTCTTGTAGTTCAATTATAACATTATCGGCTTTTTCATTTCCCATTATTTTAACCATCAAATTAAGAGATTTAAAAAAGAAAAAGAAAAAAAGTCACTGTAATTATTCATAGTAGAGTAATAACGCATTCAAGCAAGGTAAATAAATGAGAATCCTACTCTTTTTTTTTGGAGGAAGAATGAGAATCCTACTTGATAATGAGATACTTCAAGAGTTTTGAATGCCCTCAATTTTTATTTTTTTATACAAGATAAAATTTTATTTTAGCATTATTTATGTATATAATACCCTTAATTTATTAATTTTTTTATACAAGATCGAATTTTATTTTAGCATAATTTATATATATATACGTGTGTGAAATTCTCTCCTGGAAACTTAAATCTTAGTACTTGTCTTTTCAAACTCCTTAAGCACTTATATTTAAAGAGTGATCATCACGTCAAAGGTACATGGTAGTAAATTTTTTTTTTTTGATAAAAGTTATCTAACATATTTTAATTAATATGATGAACATTTCATGACCACTTGAAATAAATTCAATGGTTATGTAAGCATTTCATATTAACTAGTTTTAATTTGAGCCCACACTCAAGCATTATATATATATTTTTTTTGAGAGATTTTCAACTTATGGCGTCCACTCCTAATACTAGCTTTTTATTATCAGACCAAGACACTAATCAGTTTTTGGTGTAAGCGAGGATTGAACCCCAGATCTCTTAAACAACCATCAGAAACTTTACCAGTTTAGCTAACTGGAACCCACCCTCAAGCATTATATTTAAAGAGTGATCATCATGCTAAAGGTACATGGTGGTAAAAAAAAAAAAACTTGATAAAAGTTATCTATTAGTCCTTAATTATTATTATTTTTTCTTTTATTTTTAATACTAAAACAGTGAGTATGCTAAAAGATATGAAGAATAGAGAAATGTGTGGTGTAAGGTCAGAAAATTAATAAGAGATTAGTGAGATAACAACAAAATTAAGTTAATGTGAACTTTTGGGTAATAGGAAAAAAAAATAATGAAAAGAGGTAAAAAACGACTAAATGCAAATCCGCATGCACTCCTGTACGAGGTCTTTACTTATATATATATAGTCTAATGGTTATTCTTCCTCTTCTTCCAAAAAAAAAAAAAAAAAATTCCAATCGATCAACTAATTTCTCAATTTTCTCTCTCTACAGAGTCTACACTCTCTTTGTCTAACCAACTCTCTCCCTCTATCGTTCTCATTCTTTTTCCCTGTACGGATTGTCACTCAGCCTCTTTCAATTTTCAAACTATTTTTTGGTTTATATATATATATATATATATATATTTTCACCGATTGGGCTTCAAATGGTGTAATGAACAAGCTTTTGCCCTGTAAAAATGTATTCGTGGCATAAGTTTAGATAGAGACTTTTCCTACTTGGAAGAACATCCTTATTTGTAAGACTTAACTTTCTCTCAGCTTCTACTTTTATATATAATATTAGATATTGGTTTTGTAGTGTTTGAAAACTTATTGGCCTTTTAGTATACCCTATGCAAAAATCTTTTATTTTCTTAACTTTTGGTGTTAATTTTTAATTTCTGGTATAGAATTTTATGCACGAGAATATATTTACAAATAAAATTCCTTTTGATAACTAGACTATTGTCGGAGTAAGTTATTTTGGAAACGTACCTTTTTTTTTTTTTTTTTTTTTGACAAAATACTAGTTTTAAAATGTGTGTTTTGAAAACACGATTTTTAACATCCTTACGGCAAAGTGCTCTCTCACATCACATGTTACTTGATCTTTGAACCAATTGTTTTCTATCCAGATATTTCCTCCATAAAGCCTATAGCATCCTTTTCACCCAAAATATGATAAATGATCCCTAGCCAGGTAAGCATACGTATTACGTACGGTATTAGCTGCTGAAACTTCTTTCCTTTCAGTTTCATCAGAACATTTAATCTAAGAATCCCAATTTTCCAGATAAGGCACCTACTCAAGATTGTTCCCAAACTATTTTGCAAGAGTACGCTGATCATAAGTTAAATGATCCTTCGCTTTCAACTTATTCCTGTAGAGAAAAGGACATTAAATCTCCATTATAAACCCATGCTGCAAGCCTCTCCTTCGCAATTTGTACTGCATTGTCAGCGAACTAATAAAAGCATACTTTGCAATGTTATGTGACCAAACTAGATTCCAACAAGTAGTTTGAGGCTTGCAAACTCTCTTAACATGCATGTTACATCGCGTGTGAGACTAAGACATGAGAATTTTAATTTTTTAAATTTGAGGTAGTGAATTTAATCACTTAATTATTATCCTAATATATACTTATTGTACCTGGTTAGGATTGTGTAAGCAAGCCGAGCTAAACCAAGTAGTAAGAGTTTGGGATTTCATTTAATTTAATTTAGGACATGAATTGAGCTTGAGACATTAGCAAACGAAATTATATGTATAAGTTTGATTTATTTTCTTATTGAACAACCTCGACCTTGTTTATGATCTACTTGATTAAATTTGTTAAATATTCATAAATCTAGTCTACTAAATAGTAAATAAATTATAGTTAAAATTATATTATTTGAGTTAGTTAGATTGAATGACTTTCATTTATGAACTTTTAAAAATCACATTCACCTTCCTTGTATGGTTAAAATTTATATATAGTTTTTACTACAAAATTGACTATTTTAATTATCAATAAATTACAAATAATGATTTGATATTTTATGAACTTATTTAAAAATGTATACAAGTGATATCAAATCAATATAAGTGTATTATATATATACACACACACACGCATATAATACTATATATGCTTAAATTGAACCTCAAACTTAAATACGAGTTTGTTTATGAATATATTATTATATTTAAGCTCAGTTCATTTAACAATTGAGCCTAAACTTGGGCATGTGCTTGATTTTAAAGAAAGGCCTAGCTTCCTCTCTTAGAGGCAGAATTCCCAAGTTTTGTTTTAGCCTCTTGCGCCTTTGGTAATAGCTGGTTTTATTTCTAAATGGTAGTTTTATATATGATATGATCTTTGGTGTCTGTGTACTTACTGCTCAGCAAACTGTTGTACGTACTTGTATTTTGATCTATGAACTTTATCATTATTTTTAAAACACAGTTTAAGCATATATTAAAATCTATTAAAAAGTGTTTGCAAATGAAAATAATAATGCGAAGAACAGTTTAGCTTTACAAATGGGTGTTTAAAAAAAAAAAAAATTCCAATGTGTATTGCAATTTGAAAACATGCTTTTAATTTGCCGCCATCAGAAAGGAATTTGCTTAATGCGTATAGTATCCATTCTATTATGAATCGTATTTTTCTCTTTTCGACTTTTCGTGCACGAAACCTTGAAAAAGATACTCTTTTCTTCTACTTCTCCTCCTCCAGCTTCTTCATCACAAAGATAATGACCGATTCTTCCTTTCACACCACAAAAACACGCAAATATAGATACATACATACATACATATATATATATATATATATATATATATATTAGCAAGTGCCAGTCTGTGTTCTTCAAGGGTTTATCTATTTTCAAGGCCAAGAAATCATCCATATTATTTAAAGGAGCAGTTCCATTTTAGTCTTGTTTGGCGAAATTTAGTGAATTAAAGTCAAAAGAAAACAACAATTTGCACATGCATGAACACAAACGTAGCCATATATGATAAATTATACAACCATATAATAATGCGTATATTCTCATCCACCAGTATGATTTATATCACACAATTTATCCATTATTGCATATCAACCATATTATATAAACATATTTTATGACAAAATATCATGGATATATCACACTAGATAATGATTTCCATCAAGATTTATAGATTGATGTGTTGCATCATGCTCGAAACTTTGTATCTCTGGGTTCATACATGATATTCTCCTAATAAAAATAATCTATGCTATTAATTAGTTATTATGAAACTGGTTAATGGGCCGGTGTCCTTAGAACATTTGTTAAAATATTATATAAAAAAAAATTAATATCATTTTCATAAGAAATATAAAAAGCTGTAGCAGTTATTTTTTTTCTATTTTTTTTTAAAATATTTTCTAAACCAATGCATTTAAAGCATTTATTAAATTTTTTTCCTTAAATTATAAGGCTTTTAGCCAATTGAGTGATTTAATTCCATTGAAACATCAAACTGAGAGATATATGCCAAAAAGAACAAGTTGATATCTGCATTATTATTTTTTTCCCTTTTTTATAAGTTTTAAAAAGCATAAGAATATAGCTAGATATATATAGTTGTGAAATAAAGCCTAGAATTGATGCTCGTAAGCTTAATCTATCTATTAGTAAGTTAAAAAGTGGATGGTCCTTGTCTTTCAGGCTTTTAGCTCTTTGAACTTTAAATTTAATTAATAACTTTTAAGAGCTCAGTTGATCAGTACTGATTCGCCTAAGAGGACATTGTTGACTAATTGGAAATACTTTTTATAAATTTTTTGAAAGAAAATTTTCTTTGAGCAATATTATGGATTCAAATTTTTCCATAACATTTTTTACAACTCGTTAAGATGACAAGTTGCAATTAAAGCAACATTTGCTCATATGGACTTATTAATGATATCAATTTTATTATGTACAAATCACAACGAATCACAATACAAGATGTGAAAAACAATTGTGAAAACTTTTATATCTCGAAACTTATTGATTCGGATTGATTCTGTCCACGTCGAGAAAAAAGAGTCCCAATATTTTGGCACCTCAATATACAGCCAAAAACAAGACAATCATTATTCTTCAATAAAATTTTGATAAAATGTATGTAAGTCCCAAAAAGAAAATGAATGGCCGAACATCATTGCAACTTGAATGATGAATATATGTACATAAGACAATGCGGGGTTGTAGGACAGGGAGGATTAAATATCTATACTTGAGGCAGTAGTTTAAGGCTTCAAAGGTATTGCTGGAATTTTATTATTCAATGTCTCTTTCGAAACCAAGTCCAAAAAGATATACATATAAAGGCATCCACCTAATAACACCCTTTCATGTTTAACCACCTAATAACACCCTTTCAAAAACATGAAAGAGTGTAAACAGTACTCTTCCAAAGATTCTCAATGGCTTTGTGAGGATTTATCAATTTATAAACTTTTTGTACATTCTAAGTGCTTGTCTAGTCTTTCTTGGATTCACTTTTGAGGCTCTCCATTATAACTTCAACATTTCATTCGTGGGTGCAATATAAACGATCTAAAAGAGAGTGGGATAAGCACTTATTCTAATGCTGCTTTTGGGGATAGAGAAAGAGGGTCACTCTCTAATCTCTTTGAAAAAAAATAAAGTATTCAAACATTACAGCTATTCGTAAGATACCTTTTGACTGATCTCAGGTTGGTCTGGTTTTCTCTTTCAAAACCAATATCTTAACCGAAGTTCATGCGCCAGTATCGCACCATTCTACATACAGTTTCATTTTGATATATATATATATATATATATTTTTTTTTTTGGGTCTATGAGTTGGTTAATTTTCTTGGTTGATGTTATGAATCTCTGACGTCATTACTTTCATAATTAATTGTAGAATTGGACTGACCGAAGTTAATCCACAGGGAATAGAACAATAAGAAAAGATACATCCAAAAAGAGAGAGAGAGAGAGAGAGAGAGAGAGAGAGAGCGTGCGTGAGAGGGTTACACTGAAAATAACATTCGAGCAACCTCTAATTATGCAACCTTGTTTTCGTGATTTTCAAATTTTCTTTTAGAAAATGCAAAATCTACTACAAATATTTCTTTTGTGCTGGAATGAGGATTTTGCTTCTAACATTATAAATCAACGTTCAAGTCGAGGGTTTTATGGTTGATAATTACAAACCGGCTTCAGTGCAGTTAATGCACTTCTATTTCCAATTAACTCCTACTTGCTTCTCACAAGAAATGTTTATAAATACTATTTTTTTTTTTTTTAAAAAAAAAAAAAAAACTTGATTTTGTTTTCTAAACAATTATTTTTAATCTTCCTTATTTTTCTCCTAACATCAATTAGGCAATACTCAATATTTTTCAGGTATTTCTTTAAAACAATTGGAAATTATAATTTTTTCATTGTCATTTTATTGAGAGAGAGAGAGAGAGAGGTTCATAAATCTCCATGCCCTATTAATTTCATTCCCATATTTGTTCATGCATCTTCTAGATATGGTGTCATTTCAAATTTGAAATATATTTCTATTTCTTGAAATTTATCAGCAGGGTCTTCTTCTTCCTCTTATTAAGAGATAGAGAGAAACGTGAGTCTTCTAGATTTCTTAGAACTTCTCTACCTAGCTAACTTGTAGAGAGAAACGTATGATCTCTACCTAGCTAACTTGTATATCAGTCTCGTTGAAGTGTCTTGCACCCTCAAGCTCTTAGATTTCTTAGAGCTTCTTTTCCTCTCAAAAATTCAAGGCCACTTGTTATCAATAATAATATTCTTATATATCAATGTTAACCACATTTATTTTTTTCCATCCATTGTGTAATGGTAAAGACTATTTTGACACAATACAGAAATAGATTAAAGGGAATAATTATCATGGGAGTTAAACCAAAACAACAGAATATATAAAAAAACAAACATAACTTCTGATAAAAAAACTTTCTTTCTTTCTCATATATTCTGAAATTAATCAATAATCCCTTGAATGTCATAAGTGGCATATATTAAAGTCCACTGTTCACGTCCTTATTATCTTGATATGTCTGTTATTCCTAATATATCCTTTATCCTTAATTTATACCATCTGGGACAAAATTAAGCCAATAAAAATTCCTAATATCTTTATAATTCCCAGCAAGACTTTTATAAATATATTAAAATATCCCTATTACTAAAGTTGTGTTCTTCCCCTAATCCAAGCATAATGTTATTTTTCATTGGTACTCTCTGTCCTAGTCCCAAAGATAGTTTCTAAGGCACTTGCCAAGCAACTAATATATATTAATTTTGAAAAAGGTGAAAAATGATATGAATGCTTGTATAATTTTAAATAAATGATCAGATATGATATATCATATAAATATATATATATATATATATATTAGATGTGAATTTTGACAAATCGACCGTTGAATTATATTATCTTTGTATATTCTCTATACTTGCAAAATTTTAAGATAATCAAAGATCAATAGTCATGTTATCTATCAATTGTATAAATTCAAGTTTTTGTAGTTTAAAATAATGCATAAAAAATGAGTTTATGGATTGAACGGTAAATAACATCCAATTGGTATGGAAATTGACATGCATTTTTAGAACATATAGAACATGTAATTCAACGGTAGAATTTTCAAAATATAAATTCATTAACAAGTTATTAGGTAGTGTAACATTACTTAAAGTTATACTAGGTATAACTTAAACCCAATTCGTGTGTGTATATATATATATATATATATATTCTCTTGTATTTCTTAATCTTCGCAAAAAAAAAAAAAAAGTCTAATCATGCAGAATCTTAACTTTGGACAAACAAGTTGATTGATATATGTTTTCTCAAATATCAACCACACAAGATTGAGTTAAGCATAACAAGACGTTTCTTGACTAGGATATAAAACTAGCGAGATGCTTCCAAGAACAACCAGACAGATAACTCATTTGTTCTTAGTGAATAATAATATACTCAATATTGTCGCTACTACATGTGTAGGAAAAAAAATTGTGTGAACACCAATTATTAGGTTGAGCATAAATTATGGATCGAAATTTCTGGTATATCATATTAGAGCAAAACTTAGGTACAATACTTATGTGCTGTTTTTTAAGTTTTTTTTTTTTTTTTTTAAATTCTGTCATGTGGATTTTTTCTCATGGAATAGAAGTATATTTTTTAGTTAAGTAGCCACATGACTGAATCTTAAGAGGGGAACCTAAGTAATATCATTTAAGATACTGTATTTAAATTTTATCCTATTATTAATTACTTATCAATCAAATTCCCTCTATGGATGGCGAGTATGCGTGATTCAATTACTGATCCCTTAAAGGGACAGCTATTTTGAATTACTGATCCTAAATAAAGGAACCCCAAATTGAAGTTGGCTTCCAGATGTTTATTTTCAGTCCGTAGCTAATCACTTTTACCTAATGTATCCTACCACTTAGTGAGTGAAGTGTCAAAGCATAAATCTCAATCATTATGGTAATTTCTACTCTCTATTTCTCTAATGAGAGCTAAATGTTAGTGAAGTGGTCAAGAGCACCCATGGCTATGGTTATATCAAGGTAAATTCAAAATCAATCAGGCAAGATATATATAATGATTTCTGATTATTTATTTATTTATTTAATAGAGTTTTAATTTATGGTGTTCACTTCTGATAATTGTACTCTTTATCATTAGACCAACATAACAATCAGCTTTAAGAATAAATCAAAAACATTAACTACTTTTTTCTTATTTAAAATATTTTTTTCTTATTATGAAACTAGGGTTCAAATATTCTTTCCACCATTGTTATAACTATCGAATTATTATTTAGAAGAAAAAAAAAACTCTTCCAAATTAATTAAAGAGACAAGAAATATATATATATATATATATATATATGTGATAAGGGTAAATTTGTAATATTGATGAACTCGTCCATATTAGGCAAAGGCGATGGTCCTGATGAACTTGTGGGCCTTGCATTCATAAACAACCAATGAAGTATAAAGTCGATGGTTCCATCTCAAAGCTGATGACTGCACCTTGATGCTAACAAACATCTAGACGAGACGACTAAAGTACGTAGACAGGATAAAAAGTTGATGGAAGGAAATCTGAAGGGAATAAGCAAACCTTTGATGAGTTTGACATGGCCTTACTTGACCTTCACGCATGAGTATGTAATGAAATATCTTGTACTCCACGTGTGAGTTAGTGGATAGGGGGCGGAAGATGGCTAGGACTAAAGAACGGCAGGAGGATAGGCGCTCTAAGCCCCCTATAGGGAAGTTCACAAGTTTCACCCCACTTACTACCCCGATCGACTAGATCTTGATGCAAATAAAGGACGAAGGAGCCCTGACCTTCCCTGTCAAGCTGAAGGGAGATCCTAATAAGAGGTCTAGAGACAAATACTTTTCTTCCACCGTGACCACGGACATGACACAGTCGATTGCTATAACTTCAAGCAACAGATTGAAGCTCTCATCCAGCAAGGAAAGTTGCAAAGGTTTGTCAATAGGGAAAGAGTGGACCTGCCTTAAGTGCAAGTTTCCCGACGGGAGAACGAGTGTCCTAGGCCGCTTATAGGAGACATAAGAATGATTGTAAGAGGCACGGCAGCCACTGGTTCATCCAAAAAGGCCCGTAAGACTTACCTCAGGATGGTTCAAAACGTCCAACTAACGAGCTTTGTTCCAAAAATGGCGCGGGTCGACAACCCCATCATCGAATTTTCAGAGGAAGATGCTCGACATCTTTACCACCCGCATGATAGTGTGCTTGTTGTTAGCATAAGGGTAGGAGATTACAACACACACCGGGTCTTGGTTAACAACGGAAGCTCTGCTGACATCCTTTACTACCTGGCATTCCAACAAATGAGGATTGATTGAGAATGGCTGGTCCTAACCAATGCCTCACTCGTTAGGTTCAGAGGGACTAAAGTATACCCCTTCAGCATAGTCACGCTGCCCGTTACGGTTGGTGATTATCCTCAGCAAATCACTAAAGACGTTACATTCCTTATTGTCGATTGCTTATTCGCTTATAATGCCATCCTTTGACGACCAACCCTTAACTTGTGGAAGGCCGTAACTTCGACCTACCACCTGATAATCAAGTCCTCCACTAAGTACAGAGTAGGAGAAGTACGTGGAGATTAGGTTATTGCACGAGAGTGTTACATATCAATGTTAGAGATGGACAATCATGTGCAGAAAATGAACATAGAAGAGCCGTGAACAATGGTGGAGCTAGTTGAAAGACTTGAAGAGATGCCTTTTGACAACTCTAGGCCAGATCGAACAACAAGGATTGGCACCCTCGCTAGCCTGATGATCCATCGAGCACTCATGACTTTCCTTAAGGAAAACCATGATGTATTTGCCTGAAGCCATAAGACATGTGGGGAATCGAACCTTTGGTCATGGTGCACAGGTTGAATGTGTCACCCTTCTTTCCACCCATCCATCAGAAGAAACGGGTGTTCACCTTAGAACAAGAACAAACTATAGCAGATGAAGTCCGCAAGTTATAAGAGGCAAGCTTCATCAAGGAAGTTTACTACCCCGACTAGCTGGCAAACATCATGATGGTTAAGAAAGCTAACGGAAAATGGAGAATATGCGTTGACTTCACAGACCTGAACAACGCATGCCTAAAAATAGCTACCCCCTATAGCGGGTTAACGTCCTAGTTGACTCTACAGCTCAACATCAGTTACTGAGCTTTATGGACGATTTTTCAGGTTATAACCAAATGAAAATGGAGGAAGTGAATTAGAAGAAGACTTCGTTCGTTACTATCCAGGGCTTTTTTTGTTATAAAGTAATGTTGTTCGGCCTAAAAAATGCAGGTGCGATATATCAGAGGCTTATGAATAAGATGTTTGCACAGCAAATTGAAAGAAATGTCCAAGTCTATGTTGATGACATGTTGGTAAAAAGCCAAAGGGAGGACGATCATTTGGACAATCTCAGGGAAACTTTTGACACCCTTTGCTCTTATAACATGAAGCTCAACCTAGGTAAATGTGCATTTGGGGTGATGGCAAGAAAGTTCCCAGGATTCATGGTGTCTTAGAGGGGTATTGAGGCTAACCCTGATAAGATTTGGGCCATAATAGAGATGACACTCCTAAAGAACGTGAAAGAAGTACAAAGCCTCAACGACAAAGTAGTCATGCTAAATAGGTTTGTGTCAAGAGTGACGGATAAGTGTTGACATTTCTTTTGCACTCTAACAAAATATTTTAAGTGGATGACCAAGTGTTAGCAGGCATTTGAAGGCCTACCACTCTTCTCCGCTGTTGCTGATTCCCTCAAAACCAGGGGAAGAATTGTTCCTCCACTTGGCTGTATCCCTAGTTGCCGTTAGTGCGACATTGATCAAAGAAGAAGATCAGGTGCAAAAACCCGTGTACTACGCCAGCCGAGCACTTTGTAGTGCAGAAGAGGGGTACCCACCGATGGAGAAGCTTGCCTTCGATTTAGTTACAGCAACTCGTAAGTTCAAGCCATACTTCTAAGCCCATAAAGTGATCGTCTTGTCTAACAAGCCCTTGTGGCAAGCAATGAGTAATCTTGAAGCCACCAGATGAATGGCGTTATGGGTAATAGAGTTGAGTGAGTTCGACATATAGTACTGCTCGTGTACTGCCATTAAGGGACAGGTGGTTGCTGACTTCATTGCAGAATTCACTAACATGGAAGGCCAAGGGGTAGAAGAGTATGGGGTGAAGTGTACACAAAGACGGGTC
Organism: Quercus variabilis; assembly: GCA_030445155.1. NCBI lineage: Eukaryota > Viridiplantae > Streptophyta > Magnoliopsida > Fagales > Fagaceae > Quercus > Quercus variabilis. The sequence goes on along the minus strand of CP129453.1, from coordinate 32,611,971 downwards.
ATCCAACAGATAGGCTGGTGGAGCGAGCATTGTACTTCATTCTCTAGAAGGGGACGAGATCAAATGCATGGTCCATCTCAACTTCCCTATAACTAACAATGAAGCAGAGTATGAAGCTCTAATAACAAGACTAGATCTCGCTAAAGCAGTAGGGGCCATAAAAGTGGTTATTCATTATGACTTCTAGGTCGTCACAAACCAAGTAAACAATGATTAAGAATGTAAGGGAGAAAGGATGAAGAAGTACCTGAAGTAAGTAAAGAGAAGGATAGACGATCTACAAGCCAAGATCATTCAAATCCTCAAAGGGGAGAATAAGCAAGTCGACCGTCTTGCCAAGGCCGCATTAGCAGAACACATGATCATCCCTGACAAGGTACTTTCTTTTGTTCAGATTTCACTATTAATAGATCCCATCGATGTGTTTGAGATTGGCTTTAAAAACAACTAGACCACACCATTAGTCTCCTACTTAAAAAACAGTGCATTACTAGACAGCAAGGAAGCGACAAGGAAGCTAAAGGTCCAAGCAGCACAGTTCGTTTTGATAAAGGGCATCTTGTACAAGAGAGGCTTCTCCCACCCATACCTAAGGTGTTTAAGCCTTGAAGAAGTGGACTATGTCATGAGAGAAGTCCATGAAGGGATTTGTGGGAACTATTCAGAGTTGCGGTCATTGATACATAAACTAATTTGAACTAGGTACTACTAGCCTACCATGTAGAAGGATGCCCAGATTTATGTCAAAGTCTGCAATAAATGTCAAAGGTTCAACAATGTCATTAGACAATCGATGAAAGAACCAACTCTAATGATAGCCCTGTGGCCATTCACTCAATGGGGACTTAACATCATGGGTTCATTCCTAATAGTAGTGCGGCTACTGAAGTTCCTTATAGTCGGCATAAATTATTTCACCAAATGGGTGGAAGCCGAAGCCTTAGCTACCATCACAGAAAAGAATGTGAGAAGCTTCGTATGGAGAAACATTGTCTACAGGTATGGGATCCCTAGGGTCTTAGTCTCAGATAATGGGAAGTAGTTCGAAAATGACTCCTTCAGGGATTTTTGCTCACAATTAGGAATCAAGAACCACTACTCCTCTCCTGCCCACCCTCAAGCCAATAGACAGGTTGATGTCACGAACCGATCCTTGCTTAAGATCATTAAGACTCGATTTGAGGGGGTACAGGATATATGGCCAGAGGAGTTGCCAAGCGTACTATAGGCATATAGAACAATAGTAAGGACTCCAACTGGGGAGACACTGTTTTGACTAGTATATAGATTCAAGGCAGTTATCCCAACTAAGGTCGGACTCACAAGCTACAAGGTAGACAATCATGATGAAAGAAAGAACGATGAGGCGATGCATCTACAGCTTGACCTAGTGGATGAGTCAAGGCAATAGTTGAACAAAGGCTCGTGTGATACTAGGACCTCATGGCTAAACACTATAATTCTTAAGTCAGACATAGAGACTTCAAGGTTGGGGCCCTCGTCTTGAGGAAAGTAATAGGCATCGCTGGAGATCCCACCTAAGGAAAGCATGGTCCTAACTAGGAAGGACCCTATAGAATTGCCTTATGGCAGAGGAAAAACACTTACCACCCAGAGGTGCTAGACGGACGAAAGCTGTACCATCCATGGAACACCGAGCATCTCAGGAAATACTACTAGTAGATGACAGTAGGAAGAGTGACACTCCTCATTTCCAGTTTATTTCTTTTAGTTAAATTTTGCTTAAAGTACTTTCTAAGCCTGAAGGGCAGTATTTCTTTATCCTTTTTAAGAACAATTTTTTACTTATGCATGCATTTATCATAATAAGAGGAGTTATTTAGAAATGACCTACGTATACATTTGTCTCTACAAAACTACTTTTATTAAGTCCTTAAGTGAATGAGCTCATTACTAAGTCCTTAGGCAGACGACGTCATTATTAAGTCTTTAATTGGACAAGTTCATTGTTAAGTACACAAGTGGATGAGTTCGTGGTTAAGTCCATAAGCGGATGAGTTTATGATAAAGTCCACAAGTGGACGAGTTCATCCCATAAGGATGAGTTAATATTATCAAGTCCACTAGTAGACGAATTCATTATTAAGTGCACAAGAGGACGAGTTCATCACATGAGGATGAGTTAATATTACCAAGTCCACAAGGTGAACACATTAAAACTACGAAGTCCATAAGTGGACGAGTTCATGGTTAAGTCCAAAAGAGGACAAGTTCATTGATAAGATTATTAAGTTTGATGCCTCAATTTATTAAAGACCAAGTGGACGAGTTTCTTATTTTGTCCTTAAACAGGAAGAGGTCTTTGTCATGGCTAACGAATTCATCCTATGTCCTATTACATATAGGCACAAAGAATGAGCACACATATATCAATACATAAAGATCAAAACATGCTAAAAAGGCGACGGATGTAAAAAGTATACCATACATAAAGTAAGGTCTTTACAAAAAAAGACCCAAAAACAAATGGGCATTTAACATTGTCTGGAAATTAGTCTAAATGTACAATAAAATAATCATTAAAAATAAAAAGCTAGGTTAAGGAGGCTGGGGCATCTTAAGGGTTTTCATCCCCTTTAGGAGGAAGATCCTGAACATCCTGGGCAAGGGGACTCTCAACATTCAGAAGCTTAGTAGTCGGGACTAAAGGGGTGATGGGAGGATTTGCAGCAGGTTGCGCAAGGACAACACTAACATCTTTTGGATTAGGCTCTAACTCTATGGGGTCGTTGGTTTCGTCAAGGATAGTGTCACCGGCAGGAGTTGACGGTAGGGGATCATCCATAGTGACCTTGGATAAATCCAAGTAAGGGTTGATCGACTTAACCTATTTAAGGCAATCCTTAAACTCGTCACCATAGTAGACGGCGCAGGAATTAATATATGGCTGTGAAGCCTTGAATTCTGTCACGATGTCAGCCCTGGCTGCCTCCACCTGCATAAGAAGGGCTGTCAGCTCCTTTTTTATTGTCACCTTAGCTTCTTGCTCTTTTTTCTTCTGACGACCCTCCCCTTCCAGCTTCTCCCTCAGCTCCTTCACTTCTTTATTGAGAGTACGAAGGGCTTCCTTGTATTGCTCTTACTCGTCGGTCAAGGTCCCGTTGCACTTGCATAGACGGGCAATCACCCCTTCTTGGGTGATACTCCTATCTTGCAGCGCCTTCATGCAGACTAGCGCCAATAAACAGATCAATCGTCAGCTATTGAGTAGTAAAAAAATAAAAAAGGAGAAAAGAAAGAGACGTACCTGTGCAAGGTGAAAAAGGCCTGATGCCCTCAAGCTCCTTCGTTATCTGCTTAGCACAAGGATCCGCGTCCATGTCCTTGATGATTGATTCAATCACCTCAACGATGTGTTCTTTGTGAGTAAGAAGATGATGGACAGATCCTTGAGTAACGGGACCTGACGTCGTCATTAGTCCTTTGCCTGCTTCGTGGCTTGGCTTAGGAGGCGATGGCTTCTTGGTAGTTTATCACCAAGGGTGGCAGATATCTTTTTAAGAGGATGGTCGTCATTCCTGTTAGCCTTCCTTTTGGTCGCACCCTTTCTGAGAGCCCCTTAGGGGTTGATAAGGATGCCCCTTCCTTCCCCTTTGCCTTCTTCTCTTCCTCCTTCTTGTGTGTCGTAGCTGCCCTCACTAGTGCCCTCTATCTGGTTGCCTCCATTTTTGCAAAGGACAAGTGATGAGTGCTAGGCTTAAAGACGACAAAAAGAAAAAGCGACAGAAAGAAATAAGTGATAACTTACCTTGACGAGAATAAGTATTTAATCTACGTGTTATAGGCGTCGGCTCTGGGCCACCACAATATGCGGGCAACGTATTAAGGGTGATCAAATCTCTACTCTTTTGTTGCTCAAACAAGATCTTAAGAACTCGATGAATAAAGGCCTCCTACTCATTAGTAATGTGGATGAACACTAGCTAAAAAAGGAAAATGACAACATTAAAACACTTAATAAATAAATGGAAAAAGTTAAAGTAAAAATTGATGGTGCTAAACCTGAATCTTTGACAATACCCCAAGTATTGTCAAAACCATGGGGCATTGTAGCCCACTCTTTCTAGACGGCATACCTAATCCATCCCCTAAACAAAGAAGTATCTACCCTTTCAATTCCTATTAGAGTTGGGCATGTATGAAACGAGCCTTAAAACTTTCTTCCATGTAGCAAAGTGGTATATTCCTTGGGACAAGACGATGTGCTGAGGTCTATAACAATAAAAGAAATTGTCCAACGAAAGCTGATAGTTCTCACCACTCAAACAAGCCCACAAAATCTCGGCTCCTATAAAGATCCTCCAAGCATTTGGAGTAATCTGGCTAATAGATAATCCAAGAAAATTAGCCAACTGACAATGCAACACCATCAGTGGCACCCTTAGTCCTGCTGCGAACATAGTGTTGTACATGTTGACATTCACAGTCTTCCCTGAGTAGCACTCCTCAAATTTTCTAGGGAGACGAATTGGGATATGGTCAGGAATTTGGTAACGAACCCTCAGATTCTTAAAGATGTTGGCTATCATCGTCGGTAAGAAGTCATTGACTGTCCACATTTTGGGGAGGATAAATGGACGGGTATGCCCATCCCTAAGGCTTCTTGAACTTCCACCTTCGAGGGTTCCCTCATCAACATCACCCTCGTCCCCGTCATCCTCTCCTTCCTCATCACCTTTATCCTCACCCACATCTCTTTCCTTTTCCTCACCTTCCTTTCCACCACAACTTTCCTCTTTCTCATCAGGAGAATGGGCTAATGTTTCCCTCTTTGATGACCAGGAAAGGCCCTTCTTGGGCTCATGACCTGTTTGGAAGACCTCATCGTAGCTTGCTGCCTCACAGACTGACGACTGCTCACTCGTTGCTTTTCTAGACATCTATTTACCTACAAGTGACGAAGGTATTCTAAGAACCTAAGTTGATGGCCTCTCTAAAAAGAGTTAAATAATCAACTAGAAAAAAAATATATATCAAAGACAGTATCAAATAAAAGAAAAGGTGACTTACCAAGTTAGTAGATGGTTCCTTGAGATGTGATAGTCTTAGCAAAAGAACGACAACAAAGGCAACGAGGCAAGATGACGCAAGCAAAGTTCTCGAAGTGACGAGCTCTCTCTGAAGATCAAGAATAATGAAATAGGAGAAAATGAGGAAGTGAGATATATATAGGGTGTAAAATGCACAGAAGACGAAGCGACACCCTTGTCTAGAAATGGGGCTAACTAGCTTATGCCATGTGTTCAATCATTTAATAAAAGGTTGCTCAAGGAATCAACCATAAATGCCCTATCTTTTTAAATAAACAAAAAAGTAATAAAAAAAAGCTTCAATAACTCCATAATGCGTTGGTTGAAGCCAATGGGGCTATAGAGTAGGGGGTAGCTAAGAAGGGTAAATTTGTAATATTGAATAACTCGTCCATATTAGGTAAAGGCGATAGTCTTGATGAACTCATCGGCCTCACATTCATAAACAACCAACGAAGTATAAAGTTGACGATCCCACCTCAAAGCTGATGGCTACACCTTGATGCCAACAAACATCTAGACAAGACGACTAGAGTACATAGATGGGATAAGAAGTTGATAGAAGGCAAGCTGAAGGGAATAAGAAAACCTTTGGCGAGTCTGACATGGCCTTACTTAACCTCCACGCATGAGTATATAAGGAAATATTTTGTACCCCATGCCAAGGGGAGTCCTATAAGGAAATGATTCCACAAAATACATGAATTAAAGAGGATCTCGCTCACAAGGAAACATCTTCTTAGTTAAGGAATAGATGTCAACCCTATGCTACTATAAAAACCCCAAAACCCTTACAAATCAAAGTATGCAAAATTCCCCCAGCTCTGGCACTCTAGAGTTGTGAAAAGTTCCCTTATTTAACCTTCGAAGGGTCTTTGGCTGGTACCACACTAGTACTTTCCTAAGGTCTTCTTTGTTTTGGTTTCGCAAGTGTTGTCTTGAACACGTGAGGACTGTGTGACTTACTGATGATTTTTGGTTTCATCAATATATATATATATATATATCTCTAAAAAATTGGATTTAGAAGTGGTCTCACATTTATAAAATGTTTAAATGGTTTTTAGTGATGTTACATCTATGGTAAAACAGAAATCCCTAATTTGTTTGTAGCTAATTTACATATGTTAGGTCCTTTTGGATATACATTACTGTCAATTTTTTAAAGACCTTTTCTCATCTTTCCATGTGTGTGTTAAAAATGATTAATATTCTAAAAAAAAATTCAAGTATGTTGATTAAATAAATAATTTCCCACTTTACTTAATTTAATTAATTTAATCTCCTAGTGGGACAACAATGAGCAACTACTTGAATTTTGTTATTTTAATTTCCTAATGGGGCAATAGTAAGGCATCCATCTATTCTGGAATGTGGGTTTCCCAATAACTTGAAATCCGACCAAAGAAAAATGCCACTCAAATTACCTCCTATGGGAATAGATTTTATGAGTGGTGTTTAATGGTTATTGTTTATAGAAACTGTTCAAAAAAATCTCTAAAATGACTGTTTTTCGAAATTGGAAATATAAAAAATAAAAATATATGTTTTTTTTTTTTGGGAGAGAATTTCAACTTATATATAATGTCTGTTCATGATGATAGCTCTTTATCATTAAACCAAAAAATCAATTGGTTTTTAGTAAGCAGGGATTGAACCCTATATTTCTTATTTAACTATCAAAAATTTTATCGGTTAAGTGAATTGAACTCTATATATATATATATATATATATATATATATATATATATTTAAAAAGATGCAATTAAAAAAAAAAAAGAGTTTTCACTTTTTAGAAAATTAAAAACCATACACTTGTTTGGTAACCATACAAAACCCTCCTTTCTTCTCTTGGTTTTTTTTTTTTTTTTTTTTGGTTTTGTTTTGTTTTGTTTTGTTTTATTTTGTTTTGTTTTGTTTTGTTTTTTTTTTTTTGTTTTGTTTTGTTTTGTTTTTTTTTTTTTTTTTTCTTTTAAACAATCTCCATACAATATCTAAGATGAATCCCAATTCACCAAATTTCCTCACCTCTACAACCACTCCTCCTAGGCATTTCCAATAATAAAAACAAAAAAAATTAACATGTTAGGGGCAATAGTTAGAAGTGTTGGGTGACAATGTAATGAGTCTTATTGAGTTATAGTGTGTATTTTTAATTCCAAGATGAAAACTCAAGATCAACTCAAGGAATATTTTGGAAGCTCAACACATAGTTGATTGATCAAACTATGCCTTAAAATACTTTTAACGGAGTCTCGATCGATCGAGTATCGAGAATCCTAACTCCCACAAAAGGCTTTTAAGTAGCATAAGTGATAGAAATTTGAGCCCACCATGGAAGAATATATAAAGACTCATTATATATAGTCAATTGATTAAAATAGAATAGAAAGCATGTCTTCTACCAAAAGGTTAACACCCTAGTTTTCTCTCTAATTTAAGACAAATATGAAGAATATCTTAAAGACAAATATGAAGAATGATGGGGGCTAATTTAAGGATGTTCGACCATGATGATCATCCACAATCATCGCGTCCATAATTTGATCACGTCCAGGAAACCTTAAGAAGATGAGAGCAAGAACATTGTACTTAGGAACAATACAAGTCCATTTATAACAAGACCAGGTAGGTTGTCCATAGTACAAACATAAGGACAGCCAAATAACACTTGGTGAATTCTACAAAAGGACTTCTAATAAACTTCCTTATGATCTGACCATAGTGTACTACTCTCAAAACATGGAAAGTATTTCTCGTAATTCACTCCACATACTGCATTTACCAATTTTCTCCATTAACTACTTACATCACTCACGATAGTGGTGGATCCAAACAAGTAAACCCACTTCTAACTCTCTATAAAAGGGACAAGTCCTATCTGTCCAAGGTAAGTACCACCATTCACTATTTTTCCCTTCCTTGTGTTTTAGAGAAAACTGATTTAATCGTCGGAGATTTACTACTATACGTAGCAACATAAAGAGAAATCTATTTTAATTGTAAAAACATCAATTCTAATTGTGGATTGTTCCTTAGGGTAGGTGGTTAACCCTTGCAATGGTTTTTCACTTGAATTTTTGTCCTTGAATTTTTCACTTGGTCGCCATCTTGTTGTGCACTTTATTTAATTAATCAAATTTGGAATAACTTTTTCTTTACCCCCTATTTCACCTACAACTATTAAAAAAAATACTTAAAAAATTTGAGGGACAAAAGTAAAATTTTAAAGTTTAGGAAACAGAGAAAGACATTCACGCAGGTTTTAGAGATAAAAACAATTTTTTTTTTCTTAATTTTAAAAAAACAACTCTTACACTTAATTAAAGCTAAATAAAAGTATATATAAGAAATTCGACTAGAACGATTATTTCCTAAAAGCATAATGAAATAAATTTCCTAATCTAGCTACTGCAAGTTTATTCAAGTTCCCAATTAGTTGTGTAGCAAAAAAAAAAAATGAAGTTCCCAATTAGTATTTTTGGCATCGAAAGATGTGCCAAATTAATGTTTAGGTATTAGAATAATTTTTGGGCACCCCTTTGTACTAAAACTTCTAAATTAGTTTTATAAAGATAAAATTTTCCTTCAAACCAAATTTGAGGGAACTCCTCTAACCAATTAAGTGGTAGTTCATAAGACCTAACGTATATATTTTTTCATATGACATAATGTTATTTAATCAAATCACGTGATTATCGAATAAATCAGGCAATTAAAATTTGTCCAGATACTCATTTAAGATGACATGACATATATAATGAATTGAAAGAACTCAAACTTATTTTTGAAGGAAAATTCTGTCATTATTATTTAAAATTTATGTTAATTAGTTTGTGCATACAAAAATATGATTCTATATTATACAAAAAGTTTTGTAGTTGATTAAATTATTAATTCTGAATAAGTTGCGTAAAAATATTATATGAGTTCATATTATATATATATATATATACCTTTTTTTTAATAAAAAAATTTATGAAGAGTCTGGACTGTTTGTGGAATGTATTGAAAAGCTAGGGACTGGATTTATCATACTGACAAACATGAAACCCTTTCCGAGAAGATCTCCTTTTTTTTGATAATGTAGAAGATCCAAATTTGCATGTGATGAACCACTATAGCACTGTCATACTTAATTATGAGTGTATGCTTTAATCATAATGTGAGTGTAAAAATTTCTAGCTTTTTAGAGGGGACAAAATCTTTTTAATTAGCAGTTTGGCACTTTAATTAAGAGCACTTATATCAACTTGTGTAAAATGACATATATAAAGGTTAAATTTTACTCAGCCAATCTAACAAATTACTTACATCAACTTATGCATCAATTGTGTAAAATGTATATTTACTATAGTATTTGTGTAACTATACACAAGTATTGTTGTTGAGCATTTAATTTTTTTTATTATTTGTTTATGTTTTTCAAGGATTAAAAAAGAGAGTGAATGATAACCATGGCGTATGAAAAAAGAGAAACAATTAAAAAAATAATATTTTAATAAAATAGAGGTTAGAATAAATAATTTGATGCAAGTCTTTTGAAAAAGTGGTTAAATAAAAAATAAAAAGTAGATTATTATACTAAAATAAATATAAAATTTTGCATAAATTGATGTAAATGGTCTAATGTTTAATCTTACAAAACGAGCTCAGAAACTTCAGACAAAGAGATTATAGTGGTTCCCATAAAAATAAAAAAAAATAAAAAAAAAAAGGTATTTCACAATGAGAGGTCAATTGCCAAAGGACAAAAGGTTGTCGAATTCCGTGGAAAAATAAAAGGAAATTCAAACTTTTTAAGATACTCAGCGTTTGCCTGCTGCGATTTCAGCGTTTGTGTTTGTGTTTGGCTGGTCCCATGACATTATTCATGAACAAGACAAGTTGCACAAAACGTGTGAATAATATTTTGGTTGTTTAAAAAATATTTTATTATGATGTTTTTAACAATAAATTTTTAACTTTTAACAAATAAATAGGATTCAAATAGACTCTTATTCTCAAAAATTGATAAATACCTTTGGCTAATAACCTTTCTTCCCTCAGTCATTGGGAACAAAAAACTGAGAATAAGATTCCACTTGTCCACCTACAGTGGCTAGAATTTCTGCAAATAGTGATGGAAAGCAAAGGAAGGGTAAATTAGTACTAAATCCTACCTCCAAAAAAGAAAGGAAAAAAAAAGTCTAGATTTTATATATATATATATATATATATGTGTGTGTGTGTGTGTAAATTAATACCGTCATACAAAAAGAAACATTTGACTGCTTTTTATTTTATTTTTTATATTTTTATATTTTTAATTTCCTCGTAATGGCTAGCTTTATATATATACTCTATGTCTGTTTAGTATAATTAATTTTGTCAATTTATTTTACTATTTAGCTTATTTTTACTATTATTTATGGGTTTCATTGTACTTTTTGATACTATTTATTGGTCACACTATATTAATTCAACTAATTTTTATATTTATCTACAATATTTTCAGCAAAAAAATTTTAATTTTAACAAAATAAACGAATCCAAACATACCATCTATATGCTAATAGGATTAAATAATGAAGGAACCGTATTCTCTATCAGTAAGGATGGCTGAGAAGCTACACACGTGATACTATTATTGACATATTCAGAAGTGGGGTTTTTTAAAGTGATAGATTTTTGTATAATTTTTGTCCATGTGAGTCCTACGTTCAACTATATATAAAGGACTCGGTTCGATTCAAGAGAAGCACATCTGAATAACCTTCTGTCTATCCTCTCTATAAGAGAAGTTCTTGCAGGTTTCATTCATTTGATTCGGGAAAGAAGCATAGGGAAAGAAGGGTGAAAATGAAGAAGGTAATAAAAGAACCTCGATCTATTTCTTAATTACTTTTTTTATACTGTTGGCATGTAATTGCATTTTAGGTGTCCTTATAATTGTGTGATTTTTTTTTTTGTAATTATCAATTCAAACTTAATTTAGCGGTATAACCCTACTTAGCCTTTTTTTTTTTTTTTGGTGATATGATAAAACCCTAGTTAGTTTATCCAACAAATAGAAAATTACTAAAAATGGAAACTCCTTGCCCACATCTATAGTAACTTTTATCCGAGGCTTACCATTGGTTGATTTAAATACACTTTAGATTCAATTAGACTCTGAGTGACAAGTTTATACAAAAAAGGTTTGGTCTAATTAGCAAAGGGTCTATGATATGTTGAAATATAAAGATTTGAATGCCTAGAGAAGACAACTTCATTATTCTATTGTGAAGGAACAAAAAAAAGAAAAAAAAGAAAAAAAGAAAAAGAAGAAGAAGCAAAAACAAGTTTAGATCATACGTACTACAAAGCCAAGTACAGGAAAGAAGGTTAAGGAATCTCACTTTTAAGTTTAAACGCAACGTTCTTTATTTGTATTCCATTGAATATAATAGCTCATGCATTTCTAGTATGCGAAAGAAGCTAAAGGTCTAGCAAAATAGGGAATTATTATTAAGGGCAAGATTTAGATACAGTATTTAGATTCTGTTTCTTAGTTTTTCCTTTTAAGATTCTGCTATGTAAATATTTTTTTATGAGATAAAAGTATATTTTTTAAATAAATAGTTATATGATTGAATCTTAAGAAGGAAACCAAAGAAATAACACAAAAGTACTGTATTTAAGTTTTGTTCTATTATTAATTAAAAAAACTTTAGGTGGTGTGTTCTTGTAACAAATAAAAACTCTAACTTAATTAAACCTAGATCCCTTTTTTTTTTCTCCTTCTAAATAACCTAGAGCGGTGCTTCCTCAATCAATCCAAATTTCAAGCTTTTCATAAATAGCTACTAGCTTCTTCTTTTTTCTTTTTTTAGAAGATAACTAGCTACTAGTTTTGTTTTTCAAGAACCCCAAGAATGTTGTGGTTACATAAAAAGTTAAAATTGAATTACAAAATTTGTAAGGGTTTGCTTAACAAGCATGGATTGCTTCATGGAAAACTTTTTAGCCTCCACAAATTTAATTTGTTACACTCATGCAAAAAAAAAAAAAAAGAAAAAAAAAAGAAAGGTTATTTTTTTTATTAAATTTATACAAAATGATAAATTACTTTTCCTCACTTTTTGGTTGGTCCAACCATAAAAGAAAAAGTTGAATGATTAGGAATAGGGAATTGGAATTTGAAAACTATAACTTTTTTTTTTACAAAATAAGGCTCACTTATTATCTGGCTAAATACAACAAATAAAGGGATCCCAAAGGAGTGCTTTGTTTGATCCCCGTTCTTGGCTTTTATAATAATAATAATAATAGTAAAGTGCATTGACTTATGTCAGTATTTGGTCAAAGAATTCAGTAAAGCAAAAAACAAAAAAGAATTTAAAAAAAAAAGGTGAATCTTTTTACAAGTTCTAAGTTCTACTTCTAACTACTTGCGGTGATAATAAGGATCAATACTTGCATTTTACTATTCAAAGCCGAAGTAGTGCTTAGTCGGGGGGCAGTTATGATTTATGAACGGGTATACAAAATGATAAATTTAGGTGAGTTTGGGATTTATATATGCATGTAAAGAATCATAAATTAGAGCTCCCATTACAAAATCTAAAAATCTAAATAAAAAATTAATAGTTTCAAAACTAAATATAAATTCTCTGTTTCATTTTTTGTAAAAAAAAAAAAAAATATATATATATATAATTAATAATTTTAAAATTAAATACAAATCTTCTATCTTTTTTGTATTTTCCTATACCCACCAGTAAAAAAGAAAAAAAAGAAAAGAAAAGAAAAGAAATAGAATTGAACCCGGTTCGAGTCAAGGTGGTGGGTGTCAAGTAACACGGAAAAAATGCGTTGGTCGTCGACAAGAGCGCACTCGTGGAGTACGTCTTTTACACCACGTGGTGGTCTGCGCTATTTTCCTAGTTCTTGCCTCTCATATTTAGTAACACGCGCTTCTAGGCTCTAGCTTATATAAACACTCAACTGCCATTGTTCTCAATCCACCCCAAATTGAATTCACTGCAAGAGAATAGTCTCTCTGAGACACACATACTCAACTCTTTCTCTCTCTCTCTCTCTCTCGCTGAATTTTGTAGCACACCCCAGCCGAAGCCGCTGAAGTCTGAATCACTTTGGGGTTGGGAGGGGTGTCAATTTCTGTGTCAGTATTTTGTAGCAGCTGAGAGTTAAACGTACCCAAAAATAAAAAGAAGAGGACCTATCCCTCTCTCTCTCTCTCTCTTTCTTTAAATTTGTTGTGCTCTCCTTTAACTTAGATTTTACATATTATAAAGTGCTCCTCAAACTTTAGGGGCACTTAAGAAAAAGTCATTAAAGGGCTTCTTTTGTAACTCATACAAAAGACTTGCTTTGTTTTGTTGCTCCCTTTTCATAACAAAAAAGATGGTTGATAACACTGCCACAAAGAATCAGCTTCCTCATCATCAAGTTTTCGACATAGATGTTATCCCACACAGCGGCTCTAAGTGCTATGACGATGATGGCCGCCTCAAGCGAACTGGTAAAATCCCATATCATATAGCTCTTTCTTAAAGTTTTCTTATTACCCTTTTGGTAAAGCAGTTTGAAACCGCACTTTTTAAGCTCATTTTGTCTAGATACAACCTCTTAATATTTTTCAAAACAACAATTAAAGAAGTTTTTTTCCCTAAATATATGCAAACCAAAAGTAGTTTGGTGCTTAATGTGTTTGATAGTACTCATTATATATGTTTTTGTTTTTGTACCAGGGACGGTTTGGACAGCAAGTGCTCACATAATAACAGCTGTGATTGGGTCTGGGGTTTTGTCCTTGGCATGGGCCACAGCTCAGCTAGGATGGGTGGCTGGTCCTACTGTGATGTTCTTGTTCTCTTTTGTGACATACTATACTTCCACACTCCTCTCTGCTTGTTATCGTTCAGTAGACCCAGTCAATGGCAAAAGAAACTATACTTATATGCACGCAGTTCGATCCAACCTTGGTATATAAGTTTTACCATGTTTTGATTTTCCACTCAAATTATATAATAAAACAAGTGGCTACTTTTATTTTATTTGATTAAAGTTCTAATTTTTATCTATGTTTTTTGATTTTTAGGTGGATCAAAGGTCAAAATATGTGGGCTAGTTCAGTACCTAAACCTCTTTGGTGTTGCCATTGGCTACACAATAGCATCTTCTATCAGCATGATGTAAGTTTTTTTTTAAAAATCATTATACATAGGTACGTAGCTAGGATTTTGGTTTGTTAATTGTTATTTGGAGACTAATGGGTCATTTGGTTTTTGATTAAACAGGGCAATCAAAAGGTCTAATTGCTTCCACAGCAGTGATGACAAAGATCCATGCCATGTCAATAGCAACCCATATATGATTGCATTTGGCATTGTTCAACTCATATTCTCTCAAATTCCTGACTTTGATCAGCTATGGTGGCTCTCCATTGTCGCTGCTGTGATGTCCTTCACTTACTCAACAATTGGTCTGGCCCTTGGCATCGTCAAAGTAGCAGGTCAGTATTATGTCTACTTTTTGGTCATTTTTCTGAATTAATCTTACCCTAATTTTGAGAATTAAATTAAAAAAAAAAAAAAAAAAAGAAAAAAGACCTGGATTCTAATATTTTTTGCTTGATCAATTACCAGAAAATGGAAAGATCAGCGGAAGTCTGACTGGAATAAGTATTGGCGCTGTGACCCAAACCCAAAAAATATGGAGAAGCTTCCAAGCACTTGGGGACATAGCTTTTGCATACTCTTACTCCCTTATCCTTATTGAAATTCAGGTATATATATAAATATCTATTTCCCAAATTTAACTTTTTTTTCTTTTTCTTTTTCTGCTCTTTCCAAATTGAACTAACTAATATAGTATAAAACAGGACACAATTAAATCCCCACCAGCGGAGTCCAAAACAATGAAGAAGGCAACTCTAGTCAGTGTTGGAGTCACGACCCTTTTCTACATGCTTTGTGGTTGCATGGGTTATGCTGCTTTTGGAGACAGTTCCCCTGGAAACCTTCTCACTGGTTTTGGCTTCTATAATCCATTTTGGCTACTTGACATAGCAAATGCTGCCATAGTAATCCACCTTGTTGGTGCATACCAAGTTTATTGCCAACCCCTTTTCGCCTTCATTGAGAAAGAAGCAGCAAACAGATTTCCAGATAGTGATTTCATCACCAAAGATATCAAAATCCCAATCCCCGGCTATGGCCACTACAAACTTAACCGCTTCAGATTGGTATGGAGGTCAATTTTTGTGGTTGCAACCACTGTGATATCAATGCTTCTACCCTTCTTTAATGACGTGGTTGGACTTCTTGGAGCTTTGGGATTTTGGCCTCTCACAGTCTACTTCCCTGTGGAGATGTACATAGCGCAAAAGAAGATACCAAAGTGGAGCACAAGATGGCTTTGCCTTCAAATTCTTAGTGTTGCTTGCCTTATCATTACGATAGCTGCAGCTGCTGGATCAATTGCTGGAGTTGTTATTGATCTCAAGTCTTATAAGCCCTTCGCAACCAGCTATTAGGTTGAAGTTCAATGCTAGCTACCAACCACTGACCAAAACTTCTAAACAAGGAAGAATTGGTCTTTAGGATTTCAATTCCTCTTCATGTTCATGTTCATAACAAGCTTATTTAATGAGTGAAGTTAATTTTCATGGTTGTTGCTCAATAGACTTCTGTTAGTTTTTACTGTTTTTCATCAAGAAAGGAAAGGGCAAGGATCTTGGATGTGTTTATGTGGAATGATAGCACTAATTTCTATCGCAATACTGAATATATGACTCTATTTTCGACCACGAGATGAAGAACTTAAACAAACTTGGGTTCTAACCCATTACTCCCACTTATTGTAAGATTTTTTTTTTTTTTTTTTTTTTTTTTTTAAATAAAGATAATTACTTAGTTCTTCTTGTTGGGTTCCAAATAATATTATCTCAAATATTAGCAATCCAAAATAACAATCACACACTAGAACACAAATATTTACGTGGAAAACCATTTCTTTTGAAGGGAAAAAATCACTAGACAAACTCCGAATAATTTCATTATTATTAAATAAATTACAATAATTCTTGTGTATGTCTCACGGCTAAAGAAAAATCTCTTTTATTTTTTTATTTTTTTTACTCTCACACACACTAATTATTTCTTTCAAAAGTAACAATACTTTGCTCTCTTCTCCTCAGATATCTTCTTGAAAGCAGCAACCCTTTGCTCTCTCCTCCTTGGTTATCTTCTCGAAGGCAGCAACCCTTTGCTCTTCTCTCATTGGCTATCTTCTTGAAGGCGGCAATACCTTGCACTCTCCTTCCTTTTGCGTTCCTCGCAGGCAAAAATCTGTTTTCTCTCTTTTGGTTTTACGCTCTATTTTCTCTCTCCCCATAGGGAGGACCCTTGGGCCAAAGCCATCAAATTCTTTGCAACATTGTCTACTTATAAGACTCTTTTGACATTCTCTCTTGAATTAGGAATACATTACCTCTTTAACAAGGAATAAATTTCCTTTCACACCAAGGAATAATCTTTTCTTTTAAAACAAAGAAACTCAAATTAATTTTTCCTTATTCAACTAGGAAACCTAATTGATTTTCCAAGTCACAATTGAAATTTGAGGTAATTTCCCAACACTTCTCACGAAGTAAAACACCAACAATTTCTAATCTCTATATTTCAACAAAGCAAAGAAAGTCTAAACCATTCATATATTTAGATAGCTTCCATCAAACGAATGGTCCAGTTCCTTTCATTACAATGAGTTTAGGTAACAAGATTACAATGAATATGATGCTCGATTCCAGGCTTTCCAGCTACTAATATTACAGTTACTTCCAATGACATTAGAGGCTGTGAGTGTTTTGAGTGTGTAGAACTCCAGAATTATCCAAAGAATGTTTATCCCATCTTGTGGGCTGTGAGTGTTTTGAGCGTGTATGAGCTTTTGGGTTATTATTTGATGGCATCTCTGTTTCTTTGGGACATATGCATCTCTT
This sequence comes from Quercus variabilis, assembly GCA_030445155.1. NCBI lineage: Eukaryota > Viridiplantae > Streptophyta > Magnoliopsida > Fagales > Fagaceae > Quercus > Quercus variabilis. The sequence continues at coordinate 32,594,931 of CP129453.1, read as the reverse complement.
GTATATGCCCTTTTAGGAGAGCACAGTACCCTTTGTTATAATTTATTATTTTGTTTGACTTGCTTTGCGTGCCACATCTTAATGAACCCCATAAATGTAAAACTCATCTCTATATAAAATGATGTTGCAGGCAACATGTTACATTTCAGGATCTTATGCCCTTAGGAGAAATTTATTGAATACTCCAAGAGTATCATAAATGTATATGCATATTCTTTTCTTTCATATAAATTGTGGATCCCACCATGAATTTTACTAGTAGAACCCACAATTATGTGAGAGGAGGAAATATGCATTTATAGTATTTCGGGAGTATTCTATAATGGATGCTATTAACGGGTGCTATATTAAATATATTAAATTCATGTTTTTTTTAAGGGATTTGGAAAAAACTGAATATGTATTAAATGTGTGTCAATTGAGATATAGAAAGTCAAATCATTTTACAAAATCACAGCTAAAAAGTAAAACTTTGCCAATTTCCTATGCAGGTGGGATTTGTGATAGATCATAAATGAACCATAATTGGTTCATTAACAGGTGCTGGTTGGCACTTGTTAACAAAGTCCTTCTAAAATTACCAGTTCTTAGGGCATTCATTAATATATTTTAGAAAAGTTTTGATAATACTTTCATGAGAAAGGAAAATACTTAAGTAGTTCTAGAGTATAGTGAAATGGTACTCTCTTCTCTTATATTCACGATGAACCCCACTGTGAATTTAATCAATAGACCCTACCATGATTGTGATAAGAGAGAGAGTTATTCAGCGTGTTACAGAAGTACATAAGAATTACTCTAAATAAAATAAAATAAAAACTACTAAAAAAATTAATTGCTTAACTGTTTTTTCCTAATAAAAAGTTTCCAAATATATTTTTTAAATTAATATCCTTAAGACACCGCTAACTTTTCCGTACATATAATATTACCTCCTTTACTATAGCCAATGACAGAACAAGTTTTAATTTGCTTTAGGATTTGTTTGGAAAAGAGGGAGAAACCAAAGTAGACAGTATATCTCTTATGCCGGTTCATGAAGTGAGCTCATGAGATATTTATTTGAGCAAAAGGGATCCAAATCTAAAGTTAGGGACTACCAAGTAGCAACCCCAGTGCTCAAAATGAGTATTGTAGTGTATCTTTTTCTTTTTTCTTTTATTTTTTTGTAGTAAAATTTACTTACAAAAAAAATCTGCCTCTAGCATGTTGTGTTGTAATAAATCCAGCTGTTTATCAAGGTATTTGAATGTGCACAAAAAAGGTCCCATCCGCAATTGCCAGCATAAATATTATATACAAATGGCATAATTGGTATCTTTATAAACACCATTGAAAGTGCACATTTATATTCACTACTGACAAATAAAGGACCATGTACAATCAAGACCACACAATGCAAACTATCGAAAGGTATAAAGTGATGGATAATGAGCCAATAGACAAGTGATCTAATGGTGGGGGGATGGGCTAGCTTAACTAGCTAGATATAGCTTGATACCGTAAGTACAACCATGATAAAGCTTTATGGAGGATCCAAGAATATATGATAGAACTTATAACAAAGAATGGTCAGCTTCGGCATCTAATAACCATCCAAGTGAAATGTCCCACCAGGGCCACCACCATTTTAATAATGGTGGTGAAGAAATACAACTTGAAACGAAATTCTTCCATGGACCATAATGCATATCTAGAGCATGCTCGATCTTCATTTTGTGATCCAAATTTTCCATAGGCCACTTGAAATGCATAGTATACATTAGTATGTACGGATACTTCATTTAAGGTGTTGTAATTGTATCGTACCCATATCATACCGATGTCATACTTACAGTTTCAAGTTATAATTTTTCAAAAATTACTTATGTCATTGTATCTTACTCGTACTCATATCCATGCATCATAGAATATACAAGTAATCTAGAGAAAGGAAAAAAGTTTGGAAAAAGTAAAAGAGCCATTCACATGAGTGATGAATCTCCAAACATGTACAGACTACAGAACTACTCACTCAACCTCAAATTCATCATCGTGGTTACAGGCTGAAGTGCCTGGTCCATGATGTTATACAGAAAATTTATATAATATATGGTTATATTGTTATGCCATTATGTGGAAGATATGGAGAATCTAGAGAACAAGGTTTAGCCGTTTAGCATTTTTTTAATCCTCTCTTTCTTTGTTTAATAATACATAACCCTCCCTTAATGGTGATGTATAATTTATAGTTTTATACTTTTTTTTTTGTCTTTGTTATTTGCATATATGTTATAGCATCCTCTAGCTCTTTTAATTGCTTTGTAATTATATTTAATTTATTGTTGATCCCATTATAATATACATGGCCTCTCTTGTCTTTTGTGTAAAATCTTCATAATTCAAATATAATCCCTCCCAAAGTTATTCAACATTGGTAGGATATGTAATTAACAACATAGTCAATTCACAATTAAAATTTTTATAAATTTATAATTGAGTAGGAGGCGTCGGTCTATCACCATTCATTTGTTTACATTATGCACTCTTTTTTTTTTTTCTCGTTTACAATAAGTGAGGCTGAGAATTATGAGCACTGACTGTATAGAGAATCAAATAATATTATTGAACCATAAATATTATTGTTGTTTACATATAAATAATGTTATTGAACCATAGGATTCTTAATGTTTACATATATATAACTATGAATTTCAAACTTTAAGAATGGATTGTTGGCGCGTGTTCCAAGCACTTAGTCTTTTCTTTTGAGCCTGACATTCATTAAGAGTATATTCTTATTATATGAGTTTATATACTATTATGGATTTTTCTTAGTATCTTTATATATGGGACCTAATTTGGGATTGAATCTTATTTATCTCATTCGTCTTGAGTGTAGGAGTTTGGCTTTGTTTTACTTTGGCAAGTTTATTTTTCTTCCTCTTTCAAACTTTTTGCTATTGGACTTCGTATTCTTAGGTTTATATAGCCGTTTGTGAGTGTAGGGTTTTTGGCCTATATATATATATATTAATTATTTTTAGGTGCATTACATTAAAGTTTTCAATTTAATTCAAACACTTATATGTATTGAATTTAATTTACTTGAAAAAGAAAATAATGTTTGTGTTTACTTGGTCAATACATTTATGTGTTTAAATTTAGTCAGGGAACCAAATATATATTACATATAAAATACAATACTTAAGTTCCGCCTTTTGCTCTTCAACGTCTTTTCTACTCAAATAGACTTGAATTCTATTTGACTCCATCTTCTCTCCCTCACAGATAGCTCGTATCTCTCAAATAAGAACATACTGTTCGATTCTCTTTCCAAGTTGAAAGTAAAAGATTTTACAGAAGGTAGTTCTTAAACTTTTGTATATGGAAGTATGCTAAATACAAAGGTTGAAGCTAAAATACTTGGGGGTACTTGTTCAACCAAGGAACGTTCTCGCCCTGAGTTTTACTAAGTGCTAAAAATCAATATTTAAGAATAATGCATTCATGTAATTCTATAGTCTAGTGAGATTATTTTAAAACATTTATTTAAGTTTCTGTTTTTGTTGTTGATTTTCCATATTAAACTATTTATTGATTACCAATCCAGCCTTGAATATATATATTGTTTGTAGCATTAGTGAATCTTTCCATGGAATAACAGTTTTTTAGCATTAGTGGCCGGGCCAATAGAATATAAGCGAATCTTTCCATGTAATAATTTCTGAAACACCTCAACTGAATTAGTAGGTCCAAGAACTCTTTCTAGTGTACCACTTCTGGACTGAATTGTCCTGTACGTAGTGTTCAGGACACACTTTGTCCTTTGTAAAAATTAACCTAATGATCCCTCCCATAGTGGAGACCCTGTTTAGTAAGCGCACCCAAGCACAAAGTGCTCTTGATTGTCTAAAAGCGTTTTTAAGCAATAGTTATTGCACGTTTCTCATGCACTGCAAAGGACATAATCATATGGATATGCATGATATTTTGATAAGGGCACTTTCCCCATAAAAAAGTTAGAAAGCAAGGGAAAGATGGAAATTATGGTTAGTAGTTTTCCTCATCAAATTTGATCCTTGAGATCATCAAATATAGCTTTTCTTGTAATGATACATAGCGTATCTAAGAATGACAAGAAAAGAAAAGAAAAGAAAAGTAGCATGATTACATGTAATATGAAAAATGGGCACATGTTTTTGGACCTAATAGAAAGTAATTTGACTTGTTTTGGGGCTGCAACTTTGGAAGAAGAGGTAGTGGGGGAAGGCGGCCAAACCCGCCGCTATCGGAGGCTTTTGGAGCAAAGTAGTGGGCCTTCAATCGCAATCGTAGGTTGAGCAAAATAATTTTTTGGTATTACTTTTCTTAAGGTCCAATGGTAGAAAAATCTCAAAAACACTTTAGTGGGTTGTTGGTGCAGTGGGCTTTTTGGAAACTCCCTCGCGCTTCTTTTACCTAATTAAAGATTAAAAAATGTGTTTTATTCTACTTAGCTAGTCTTTTATACCATGATTACTACTTTATCAGTAGTGGAGAGGTAAAGAAGAATCTCCAAGATTCAAGGCAAGGCTAGCTAAAGATTCTTTCACTATTTTAATGTACAATTTTTCTTGGAAAATGTTTTGTTTACATATTTTTTAAATATTTTTATAACAAATTATGTGTGTTAAGTTGTTATTGGTATACAAAAAAGTAATTTTAGCGGTAGATTCAAATTATAACCAATAATAACTTACTACTCAGAATTTGTTGTGATTTTAGTCTTTTATAACATAATTATAAAGTAGCGGAGAGGTAAAGAAGAATCTCCAAGATTCATGGCAAGGCTAGTTAAGATTCTTTAAGATTCTTTCACCATTTTATTGCACTATTTTATTCGGAAAATGTTTTGTCTATAATATTTTTTAACACTTATCTTTTTTTTATTTTTTTGACTGAAAGGTAGAATTCAACATTTATCTTAAGTGTTAAGTTGTTATTGGTAGATAAAAAAGTAATTTTAGTGATAGTTTCTAATTATAATCAATAACAACTTACCACTTAAAATATATTAAGAAAATATTGTGAATATAAAATATCTCATTTTTAGAAACTATTGCTAGCACAAAGATAAGCGGAAATCATGATGATTTTGTAGATTCAAGTTGACCTTTCTTTAAATAAATTTCAACTAAAAAGGGGAAAAACAGTTCGGGTTTTGATAAAATCAAGAGAAAGTAAATCGAGTATTAGCTTGAATCAATGGATGGTTCATTGTAAATCATTTTGCCACCTTACTTGGATCATGTGACCACATGGTGATGAAATATAGTGACGTATATGGATGTGTAAGCATTGTTTAAATAAAAAGGTAATGCAAGTGGTTTATAAAGTTGATTACCATTTTATAATTTTGACCTATAATAATAACAAAATTTGTAATAGATCCACAATCAAGTAACTAAATTTTATTTTAATCATCAAGATATTATGAATAAATAAAAATGGTAAGTGTAGGGGCTCCTTTTTCGGAGGTGAGCCCCCGACAATGAATTTGTAGAGAGTGGGCAAAGGGTTTGGCTCCGGCCGGCCCTTCGCCGGTCTTCTTCAAACTTCTCGTTATCTGCTCTACGCCTGGGGTCGCTCCTCGGCTGGGGTCTGAGGAGGCCCCCCTTCACCAGGGGGGCTCTTTGCCTTATATATCTTTTTTAGCTCGATCCTGGCCTTACAGCTGTTGGCCATCCAGGCTAATGGTTCAGGACTTGTCCCATCAGACAGGTTCTTTCCCATACTGGGGTTGTTGCCTCCAAGGTTTCTCAGTGAAGGGTCTTATCAGCATTAATGGAACCTGGAGGGCCAAGCAGAATCGTTAAGTGTGGATGTGACCACCTACACTAGGTCTGCCCCCTACCTAGATTAGACTAGGTGTGCCGAGGATGGGTGCGTCCTCGGCTCGGGCCTTGGAAGGACTAAAACCTTTAAGCCGACCATTTGGGGAGATCGCCCTCCTCGGCTTGGGCCCTGGGCCTGCCTAAAGGTGGGCCGGGGGTTCTGGGCCCTCGGGCCCCACAATAGCCCCTCAAAACCCTGCTGCACGTATCCTCGGACGGGGAGGAGGGTTTTGCAAACCTCGGCCCCTATGGTCCGGAAGGCTGTCGGTTTGGCTGGTCCTTCCTTGAGTGGTCGGATCGACCCTTAGGCTCTTCATTAGGTAGTTAATTTCTTCACGGGAATAGGTCTTCGGACCGAGCAGTACCTTGGCTCTGTCGTAAATAGATAGCTCCCCGTAGGTTTGAGTCCGTAGACCATGCAAGACCTAGGTACAGTTGCTGCCTTAAGTACGAGTGGCTAGCTCCCCATAGGCTTGAGTCCGTAGACCATGCAAGACCTAGGTACAGTTGCTGCCTTAAGTACGAGTGACCAGCTCCCCGTAGGCTTGAGTCCGTAGACCATGCAAGACCTAGGTACAATTGCTGCCATCATTTCCAGTGGCTAGCTCCCCATAGGCTTGAGTCCGTAGACCATGCAAGACCCAGGTACAGTTGTTGCCTTAAGTACGAGTGGCCAGCTCCCCGTAGGCTTGAGTCCGAGGACCATGCAAAACCTAGGTACAATTGCTGCCATCGTTTCCAGTGGCTAGCTCCCCATAGGCTTGAGTCCGTAGACCATGCAAGACCCAGGTACAGTTGCTGCCTTAAGTACGAGTGGCCAGCTCCCCGTAGGCTTGAGTCCGAGGACCATGCAAGACCTAGGTACAATTGCTGCCATCGTTTCCAGTGGCTAGCTCCCCATAGGCTTGAGTCCGTAGACCATGCAAGACCCAGGTACAGTTGCTGCCTTAAGTACGAGTGGCCAGCTCCCCGTAGGCTTGAGTCGGAGGACCATGCAAGACCTAGGTACAATTGCTGCCATCGTTTCCAGTGGCTAGCTCCCCATAGGCTTGAGTCCGTAGACCATGCAAGACCCAGGTACAGTTGTTGCCTTAAGTACGAGTGGCCAGCTCCCCGTAGGCTTGAGTCCGAGGACCATGCAAGACCTAGGTACAATTGCTGCCATCGTTTCCAGTGGCTAGCTCCCCATAGGCTTGAGTCCGTAGACCATGCAAGACCTAGGTACAGTTGCTGCCTTAAGTACGAGTGGCCAGCTCCCCGTAGGCTTGAGTCGGAGGACCATGCAAGACCTAGGTACAATTGCTGCCATCGTTTCCAAGTGGCTAGCTCCCCATAGGCTTGAGTCCGTAGACCATGCAAGACCTAGGTACAGTTGCTGCCTTAAGTACGAGTGGCCAGCTCCCCGTAGGCTTGAGTCCGAGGACCATGCAAGACCTAGGTACAATTGTTGCCATCGTTTCCATGTGGGCCCCGAGCGTGAGGACACAGTGTTCACCTGTTTGGGCAACTCAGTCTCACGTCGGGTAGGGGTCCATCCCCCTAGCCCTTTGCAGGATGCTGGAGCAAGAGTCATTGTACCACTACTGCACAGTTGCCTCCAATAGGATTTTGTCCTCGGATCCGAGGACTTCGTTTTTGGGCGTGGGGACGTCCACGGGTCTTTTCCGTGAGCCGTTTTTCCTCAGGTCGGCCTGTGACTTCGCACGTGGGGCTGATCCTGCCTCTGGTTCGTGTTCCTCATCTTTCTGGTTTACGAGGCGTCGCTTGGCCTTCCGCGCTTCCTGTTTGACGCTTCGGTGTCCGTAACGCGCCTCCATTAATGCCCTCGTGAATTAACACGCAGCAGGCAGCTGGCAATCCCCTTGGAACTGGGTGGGAATTAATTCCCTTTGACAAATTTCCCTTCGAATTCCGCGCGGTTCAACTCCCGTTGGTTTTCGCCCTCCATAAAAGGCGTTCTGGGGGGAGCGTTTCTCCTCATTCCATGAATTCTCCCCTACAAACAGACGTATACACTTTCGCCTTCTTGAGCCCCTTTGATACCACCACCAGGGGTGTGACCGCAGTTAGGAGACCTGGAGCTAAGTGCCGCCGTGGCCACAGTCCCCACTGGGCTGCCGGCGCGGCAGAGTTTAGGCGTAACACTGGCCGAGTCTCGCATGGTGGCCAGGGGGGGACGTCGTTGAAATACCTAACGTCTTCCCCCAGAGCGCACCTCCGACGAAGGGGGCACGCGAACTCTCGTCATGGCTGGTGCCCGAGTATTGCCGTCTCCGACGGTCAATGCTCGTGTAGTTCGGAGGGGGTCGAGGAAGCATCATGAGGGAGGGTGTTCCGGGGTCTAGGGGCTCCTCACTTTGTTCAAGCTTTGGTTTGAAGGTGAGCCAGCCCCTAGCCCCCCTTCCCGTGCTTTTATTGTCAAGTTCTCCCATTCTCTTGACGCCAATAAAAGCATGGGTTGACACTTCCCTCATTCCTGACATTAATTCTTTGCGAGCCTCTTGCCCGGCCAGTTCCAACACCGGTCCGCCTGAGCCTCTGATTGTAGGATTAGTCGGTAGGAATTTTTGTAAAACACGCCTGTCTGAGCCTCTGATTGTATTTGTAGCTTTTTTTATGAAATAATGAGAATTGTAGTACTTGTAATCTCTTGTAATCTCTTCTGAATTAATAAAGGATTTTTCTTTTATTTGTTGTTGAGTTTCCTTTTCGCACGGCCATTCTTCTCTCCTTATTTTCTTTTTCTTTCTCTTTTCTTTGCGCCGCCAACTTCTGAGTAATAACTGCCTTAGGACGATCGCCGGTTGCACCGGCCGGCGCACTAACCCTTCCCACAGACGGCGCCAATTGTAGGGGCTCCTTTTTCGGAGGTGGGCCCCCGACAATGAATTTGTAGAGAGTGGGCAAAGGGTTTGGCTCCGGCCGGCCCTTCGCAGGTCTTCTTCAAACTTCTCGTTATTTGCTCTATGCCTGGGGTCGCTCCTCGGCTCCAGGGGGGCTCTTTGCCTTATATATCCTTTTTAGCTCGATCCTGGCCTTACAGCTGTTGGCCATCCGGGCTAATGGTTCAGGACTTGTCCCATCAGACAGGTTCTTTCCCATACTGGGGGTTGCTGCCTCCAAGGTTTCTCAGTGAAGGGTCTTATCAGCATTAATGGAACCTGGAGGGCCAGGCAGAATCGTTAAGTGTGGATGTGACCACCTACACTGGGTCTGCCCCCTACCTAGATTAGACTAGGTGTGCCGAGGATGGGTGCGTCCTCGGCTCGGGCCTTGGAAGGACTAAAGCCTTTAAGCCGACCATCTGGGGAGATCGCCCTCCTCAGCTTGGGTCCTGGGCCTGCCTAAAGGTGGGCCGGGGGTTCTAGGCCCTCGGGCCCCACAGTAAGGAATGCTTTAAGGACATTGATTTAAGAAAAAATTTTAGAAATATTTTATGAAAAACAATGATGAAGCAATTACTTTTATTGACAATTTTTTATATTTCTTATAAAAGTGACATCATTTTTCTAATATTCTCTATTAACAATTATTCTAACTTTTAAGGGCACTTGTTAATATAATCAATGAATAAAATATATGATATTAATTCTTTTTGAAATACTAGGGGATCAACTAAATAGTGCAAGCCCAACCCTTAGGATCCTTATTTTTTTTGGTCTTTATTATGCATCCCGAAATCGTGTAATAATTATGATATGATAACTTAGAAGTCTTGTTAATCATTTAGTTTTAATTAATTTGTAGTTAAACATTACATAATGATTGCTTTTTTTATTACCATGCCAAGACAATCATAGAATTCTTTTAGTGAATGCGATATTTGAATCCAAATCCTTTATTAATAAATAAATAAATAAAAACCAAGCTAATGGAAACCACAAAATTAAACTTTAACTCAAGTTTGCTGGATAAGCCTTAACCTTCTTTTGAGATTGCCATTACTTTTTATACGGAGCAGTAAGATGTCCACAGCCAGACGGTCCAACTAACAGCCATTAGGCCTCGTTAGAAACCCATAGCTTGCCCATAACATGTGTTTGGCTTAATACTAACATGTTGCTTATTATGTATGCTGTTAGACTAAATTTTTTATAGTTTGTCCATAACATTTGTGAAGACCATGATAAATTTAAAATTTTGCTAGGAATTTTGTGATGGACAAAGTGGAAACATTGACCATAACAATTAAAACTAAAAGATTTCCCATGAAGTCTTGAGTCTAATATCTTGAGAAACATGGAAACGATGTATGAGAGCACTGATTTTTATTTTTGGAGTTTTCAAAGTAAGATATGCATATGCTTAAGGCAAGTTTCTGTAACTAATGAATAGGGCTGGCATTATACATTTTGAAGTCTAATGTGATTAATTATAATGGATTTTTTAATATTGAAATAAGGATTAATTAGTATTTAATTTAACTTTTATATGTCTTAGTCTAAAAAAAACCGGCCTTCTTGTTTTTTGAGATGCAAAATTGTTAATCTAATTTTCGTATTTAAGTTTTATACATAGCTTCTTTACATGTTAGGAAAATTAATTATCAATAATTATTTAGCACATTCATAACAAATATATAATGAAATTTTATTTACCATATTTGATGGGGAACTTTTTAACAAACTCCATGGTCAACCTTCTGAAAATAATCTTCTTCCGAAAGTAAGCTATGCCTTTTGAATGTAAGCTATGTCTTCCAAATGTAAGCTACATCTCCGAAAATATTGACTTGTCAGAAATGGAAGACTAAGATGCAACAAATGTAGCCTATCACGTCTACTCCAATAAGTCATCTGTCACATACAAGAATGGATGAGTAAGCACTTGTGAGCCTGACCTTGACATCCATCCGTCACCCCCATGGGCAGACGGGTGAAGATGGGCATACGAAGCCTACTTCACTACTATGCTCGCGTAGTAGCTATTACCTAAGACTCTCCTACATTCACACAAGTGCCGGCAAAGGGATAACTCCCATCTTCTACAAGTCAGTTGAGGGATCTCCTACAAGTTAGCTAAGGGATAACTCCCATCTCCTACAAATCAGGTGGAGGATAACCCAAAATCCCTACAATTCAACTAATGTGGTCATCCATAGACCCCTATATAAACACCAAGATACCCTAACTTTGAGGTATGTGAAAAACACAATTCGAAATCTCCTATGTTTTGAGAGTTCTAAGAGATCTTGTGAGGTACTGACTTAATCATCAAAGGGCTATCGGCTAGTAGGCCGACCCCACACTAATGCTCTCTGAGAGTGTGTTCATCCTTGCAAGTCTTTAGAAGGTCTCTATTTGGACCATCGGCTCACTGATGATTTTTTATGCATCATCAATATCAATCATCATTCTATAATTTTGGAAATTTTTTATACAAATTTGGAACCTTATGTTCATTTAGGAAGTGTTTGGCAATATGTAAAATGTTTCTCATGTGTAATATATTTTCAGTTGAAAATATTTTACGATTAGGGAAATATTTTCAATTGTTTGTTTGTGTTTTGGAAAATTTGCCAAAAATGTATTTCAGTTTTTGGTATTGCTTGTAAAAACCTATTTTCAGAAAACCTAGCCACTACAGTCACTACCATAAACCCAACCACCACTGGCCACTGCAAATCTAGCCACCAACAGCCACCATCAACCACCACACAACCAATTAAACTGAAAGTCAATATCAATATCAAAACCCACAACTCACCACAATTGAAATCCATAAACCACCCTAGCCACTGATCCACCACCTCCAGTCGTCCACCATCAACCCACCACCCACTAAAACAAAATGTACTTTTAGCAATGAATATTAGTGAGGAAATATTTTTCGTTGCTAAAAATATAGATTTAGCGACAAAATATGGATTTCGCCACTAATAATGAAAAAAATTATAACATTTAGCGACAAAAGGTAATTTTCGTCGCTATTGTTGATTTGAAATATGGGCGCCGGTGGGAAAAAACTTGGTGCGAACTTAATTAATCTATAGTGATGAAATATTTTGTCACTAAAAGTTGAAATTTTTAGTGACAAAATATTTCGTCGTTGTAGGTGTTGCTATGAATAGTATTAGCGACGAAAATCTTTTTGTCGCTAAAAGGAAGAATTAGAGACGGAAAACAATTGTTGCTAAAAATAATTAGGGTTTTCATTTCACAGTTTTGGTGATGAAATCAAAATTCGTCTCTAAAAGTAGGCTATAGCGAGGAAATTTGAAATTCATTGCTAAAAATTTAACAAAATCTAGCTTCTTTGGCGACGAAATTAGAATTTGTCACTATAAGTATGTTATAGTGATAAAATTAAAATTCGTCGCTAAAAGCGTAACAAAAATTTGGCAACTTTTGCGACAAAACCGGAATTCGTCGCTAAAGATATTACTATTAATATACTTGATTCAATTTTTTAGATCAAACCCTAACATCTCTCTCTCTCTCTCTCTCTCTCTCTCTCTCTCTCTCTCTCTCTCTCTCTCTCTCTCTCTCTTTTTACCATCCAATACCACCGTTCACTACCGCCATTCAGCACACCATCGAGCTCCCTTTGCCACCGTTCACTGCACCGTCGAGCTCTCATCCTTGCCATTCACTATGCCGTCAAGTTCCCATCACTGTCGTTCATTGTGCCGTCCATCTCTCTTCCTCTTTCTCTCTGAATCAAAGCACGCCACAACCACTGAAAGAGGACCACACTGCTGCCAAAATAGGAACTGCCTTCGCTGATTATTTGGGTTCTTCAAGCTCAAAGCCCTCTCCCTTAAGCTACATTGTTTGGGTTCCCAACAACGTTGCTCCTTGTCACAATTTCTCCTTTGATACTTTTCTTATTTCACAACCCTCTTTTTGACCCCCTTTTTGGTTTCCAAGAAAACCGTCGAAAAATTAGGATTATATTTTCTGTTTCTAATTTATCTGCTGAAAAATTTCTTTCACATTTGGAACTGGGAATCTGCTGGAAATATAAATTTTCTATTTTTAATTTATTTGCTGAATGTCTTCACATTTGGGAATCTTCAGTTTACTGGAATCTATTTATAATTATTGCTATGCCTTTACATTTGAGAATTTTTAGTTCTGATAAATGTCTTTACATTTGGGAATTTTTAGCTTGCTAGAAGTTTATATTTGCTGTGTCATTATCTACGTTATTTATGGATTAACAACTATCATTGTGTTATTGTGAATAACTCTAGTTCATACATGGGAGTTTTTATTATTTGAGCAGGACTTTTATTATTTTGAATCTTCATTTGCATTTTGATTGATGTAAAGTTGTTATTTACAACTATTTGTTTTCGTTGGCTTTTATTCCATGACAAATTTGATTGTAATTATTGTTCAATCTTTTGTACCCTATATTTATTGTGGGATTTGATTGTAAGGATTGTGTGATAGAGAGAGAGAGTGTGTGAAGACTCAAGTTATTGAAGACTGTAATTATTGATTGTAATTATTGTTCAATCTTTTGTACCCTATATTTATTGTGGGATTTGATTGTAAGGATTGTGTGATAGAGAGAGAGAGAGTGTGAAGACTCAAGTTATTGAAGACTGAAGTGTTCTTGCGAGTATTTTGCGACTAAGCATCCTGTGAAGTGACTCATGTGCCTTGCACATACTGGAATGCGAAGAGTCAGGCCAGGATGGAGACAGCTGTGTCTTGCGAGTATCTTGCGAGTAAGACCTTTCTGCGAGACACCCGTGAGACATTCTGTTTTGCCAGTCTGTCTATTATGATACACACTTTTTGTGCCTACACTATTTATACCCACATTACCCACAAATGTTGAGGAGTGCTTCTAAGAGAAAACCCTAACTAAACATCATGAGAGTTAGAGATTGTTATCCCCACAATCCTCTACATATTTGCTTGTGGAATTTCCTCAACTCCTACCTCTCCATTTCCATATCATTGAGAGGTTGATAGCCCAAACACTTACCACATCCTTTTAGAGTGTTAAGTAAAGTTTTGGTGCTGTTGGGAAGTATTAGAAGAAGCCAAGGATGGCAGATGCAACATGGAGCTTGTTGCAGGATCCGGAGAACTAGACAAGACACAGTTTCGAGAAGCCTTGTTGGAGTAGGAGCTTGGAGGGCTTAGGTACATCGGGTAGATTACGCTTGGAGGGTCTCTTTCTAACCCATGTATCCCAACTGATTGTCTAATGGATTGATTACCGCTTGGAGGGCAGCGGAGAGGTTTTTCGCTGAGTTCTTCGATTTCCTCTTCAAGAACACATCGGCATGTTATCTTGTGTTGCTTAGATTATGGATTACAATAGCTTATTTTTTTATCCGCTTCCTTTTATACTATTCTGCACTTTGTATTAAGTTAGTGTAAAATCAATCAAGTTGTAATTTTTTTGGGGGGTCTTAACAGTTCTTGTGTTTTCAACACATTTTCGAGCTTTCAATTGAGGTTTTGATAATTGAGCTTTCAAGCTAAGTTTTGTGACGAATTAATGAAATTTTTTTTGGTTTTTGGGGTATACAAGTGGTAAGATAGCATTTCTGATTGCTTTATGTGTTGCATTTGGGTGCCGAGCTAAAGGGACCTAGAGAGCATCCACCTTCATTTGCATTTGACTGCTTTTTGTGAGTTTTGAATTTTTGTTTTTGCTTTTCCGTCTTAATTTTTGTTTGGGGTCTTTTTTTGCAAAATAAAATGACATATTGGAAGTTTAAATCAATGCTATAAAATCTGATATAGATGCTGAAATGGAGAAGGTGATTGATGCTATACTTGTTACCATTCCTTTGTAACCTCGTTGGGGTTTAATAAGCTTGAAGAGAGATTATAACACCTTATTATACATAATTTCCTAAATTTGGCACACACTCACATACATATATATATACATTTACTAAATTTTGATAATGGTATTAAATGGTCACTTGGTTTCACTTTATGTAAAAGGTGATTAAAATGTATGCAACCACCTTTTAAATGATGATCATTTATTTGTGGAGATGCTAAAAGTCTAAAAATGAAGGAAAAAGAGAGCCTTTAGAGTTAACAAATGGATCTATAATGTGTTGATTTCCATATTGAGAATATATTATTTTATCAAGTTCTTAGAAATGACAACTGAATACTGGGACTTATTATTGAATATAGTAAAACATATAAGTTTGAGAATGGATACAAGTCTAGTTTAGGGGGGAAAAAAATTGTTTGCAAATCATCATTAGTACCAATAACTTACAAGCATAGTAACTTTTTATTTATTTATTTATTTTTGTTTTTGGCAGGCAATTCATTACTTGTTTGTGGTCACTTTGGATTTCTTTGGTAGATGTGTGTATTGGCTTAAGCATAGTAAGTAATTTCTTATTAAATTCTTGTAAACATTATATTTTGGGATGTTAATAATTGGTTTTGTGGTGAGTTGTTGTGTTGGAGCAAGCAGGTGGCTTGCATGGTGTTATAAGGTGATTTAAATTCATATTGAGAGCATTTCTTATTTTTTGGAATTGTGAATGGATATTGTTGATTTAAATATGATGGATATTATTTAATTGTTTTCAATACTTGTAAGCATTATATATTGTGATGTTAATAATTGGTTTTGTGGTGCGTTGTTGTGTTGGAGCAAGCGGGTGGTTTGCTTGGTATTATAAGGTGACTTAAATTCATATTGAGAGTTTTTCTTATATTTTTGGGAATTGTGAATGGATATTGTTGAATTATATGTGATGAATATTATTTAATTGTTTTCAATACTTGTAAACATTATATATTGTTTTGTTGAGATTTGGTATTGTAGTAGGTTGTTGTGTTGCAACAAACGGGTGGCCTACATGGTAATATACGGTGGTTCAATATTATATTGGAAGTATTTCTTATTTCTTGGAATTGTGGATGGATATTGTTGAGTTATTTTTGTATGATTTTATTAACATTTTTTGACAAATATTTGTTAAATTTAACAACATCCTAATGGATCATATGACAAGTCTTGGGCTTTCTTTTCATTAAAATTCGATAAAAGTGATGGTTTTTATGACTTCTTGAAATCAGTCAAGTATCCGGATGGCTATGTGGCCAACATCTCAAGGTCAATGAATAAAAAATGGTAGATTATCTGGTTTGAAAAGCCACGACTATCATGTGCTATTACAAAGAATTCTTCCAATTGGGTTGTAAGGGTTTGCAGAGAAAGACATTAGTGTTGTATTATTTGAGTTAGGCAACTTATTCCAAGCTCATGCTCAAGGACCCTAAAGCAAAGTGAATTGGAGAAACTAGAAGAACATATAGTTTTCATACTGTGCAAGCTCAAGAGGTTCTTTTCTCCAGTATTCTTTAATGTTATGGTCCATCTTGCTGTTCACTTGCCTTGAGAAGCAATTCTAGGAGGTCCGGTACAATATTGGTAGATTTACCCAATTGAAAGATAATTAGATTCTTTGATACATCTATCAATTGTATCTTTCCCATATAGTATAAAATCACATACTCCCAATACTTTTTCCTCGTAGGTATCTTAGAAAATTGAAAATATATGTTTTTTACTGAGCCTGACCAGAAGGTTTGATTCTAGAGACTTACATTCTTAAAGAATGTATTAATAACTGGTCTTTGTATATTGATGGAATCAAAACTATGCATAATCGAAGGGAAAGAAGGATCTAGCAAAGGATTGACAGTTTTTCCCAGACTGCCCAACCTACAAGGGTAGGCGAAATGATGGTAACCTGTCTCGTGCATTGCTTGAGGTAGAGCCTATTTAAAGTATGTGATTTTGTATGCATATATTATTTGATCAAGTTTTGAATATTATCTGCAATGCAAATAAATCACCTTGTTTTGAACAGTGAACACAAAAGTACATTGCATAATTCTATTGGAGAAGCCATAACTCAAATACAACATCAAGAGTTTCCTAAGTGGTTCAAAGAATGTGTAAGACATTTGGAATTTAATCACACACTAATAAAAATTAAACATTTAAATAGTTTCATCATTGTTTATTGCTAATTAATGTCACTTGTTGTATGTCATTATAGATGAATAGATTGAAAGTTAACGAATCATTAGAAGCTATTAAATAGTTATGGTTATTAGCAAATGGTCCTAAGCCGCATGTAAAGCAGTACACAGTTTGTATAGTCAATGGTATAAAGTTCTATACAAGGGACCTAGACAACCGCCGTGTAACCCAAAATAGTGGTGTATGTATCGAAGGGGACCATGAGGGAGAAATGCAAGACTTCTATGGTCATATGTGCAAATTTTGGGAATTAGAGTATATGTTTCACCATAGAGTTGCTTTGTTCTGGTGTGAATGGTACAATATTGGTACCAACGGTTGAAGGAGAATGATAAGAACCAATGCACATTGCATAAGCATTGGTGTCACAAGTTGATAGTATCAAAATAACCCTCTTCCTAGTCAAGAAAAATAAGTTTTTTACTTTGATGATACCAAATTAGGTGAACCTTGGCAAATTGTACAATGCATCCAACATAAGGGAGTGTTTGATGTCCCAGAAGTCGGGGGTGAAGAATTCAATGATAATACAGAAGATAGTGATGCATTCCAACAAGAAGCGATTGATGTTAAATCTATTAATGTTGAAAACAATATTGAGTATTGTATGAGTGATGTTAAAGCTGAGGTTGTTCCTGAAAGTGGAACTTCAAGAGACGTTAATCAAAATGAAAAGCATGACATAACTGATGTTGATCTTGATATAGATTATGATATGTAGAGTTTATAAAAATTGTCTTAAATGTTTTGTGCTTGTGTTGATCTTGAGTCATTTGAGTAGCAATTGTTTTAAAATTTTGTGTTTATTTTGGACTTGATATAGATAATAATGTGGATTATGATGAGTAGAATATTAGTAACTATTGTGTACTTTGCACTTGTCCTGATTTTGATATGGATAATGATGTGGATTATGATATGTAAAGTTAGTAGCAATTTCTTAAAGTTTTGCACTTTTCTTGAACTTGATATGGATATTGATGTGGTCTTTTGTTGTATTGAGTTAGTAACAATTGTGTTAAAATTTTGTACTTGTGAATTGCTTGATATGGATAATTGTGTGGTTTATTATATGTAAAGTTAGTAGCAATTGTACTTATCTTTTATGTCAATACATAGTTTTGGAAAATGCCTAAAAAGGCCAAATACACTCATAATATACCAAAATATGAGATGACAAGATTGGATAGAATGAGGCAAAACCAAGAAAGAATTGATGCTTTGGGATTGAAGCACATCTCAACTTCTTTAAAGGATTTTGCTCAGTCCAATTGTGTAAAAGGAAAAAAAAAAATAAAGCTAGTGTTGTTGTAGATGATGATGATTATGTACCACCTATTGGTGACGATGACAATGATGATGAGTCATCTAATTCTTTAATTTATAAGGTACTATAAATGTGACTTATTGTTTGCTATAATAGATGTTATTGTTATTAGAATGATTATATTTGAAAGCTAAAAAATGTGTGAAAACACAAGAGCTATTCAGACCCCCAAATTAAAGTTACGGCTCGAGATTTTACTCTAACTTAATACTAAGTGCGGAATAGAGTAAATGCAAGTGGATAAACAAACAAGCTACTCTAACCTATAATCATTATAACTTAGTAGTAAAATGAAAGGTAAAAGAGTAGGGAAGAAGAACGCAAACACAAGATAACATGTCGATGTGTTATCGAAGATGAAACCGAAGAACTTGGTAAAAAATCTCTTTGCCACCCTCCAAGTGGTAATCGATCCACTAAACAATCAATTGAGATACATGAGTTAGTAAGAGACCCTTCAAACCTAATCTACCCAATGCATCTAAGCCCCTCTAAGCTCCTACTCCAACAAGGCTTCTTGAAACAGTGTCTTGTCTAGCTCTCCGAATCCTACAATATGCCTAATTGCATCCGTCAAAACCTGACTTCTTCCAATTTTTCCCAATAGCACCAAAACCTCACTTGACACTCTAAAAAGGTGTGGTAAGTGTTTGGGCTATTAACCTCTCAATGGTATGGAAATGGAGAGGTAAGAGTTAAGGAAAATCTATAAGCAATTGTGTAGATAATTGTGGGTATAAAAATCTCTAACTCTCAAAGTTTGTGGCTAGGGTTTTCTTTCAGAAGTATTCCTTAACATCTGTGATTAATGGGAGTTTATATAGTGTGGGTACAGAAAGTGTGTATTAGATATGACAATTTGGCAAAACAGAATATTTTGCGAGTATCTCATGAGAAGGCCTTACCCGTGAGACACTTGTGAAAACCAACTATTTCCATTCTATCTTGACTCTTCACATTTCAATTATGTGCAAGGCATATACTTCACTTCGCGGGATGCTTACCCGTGAGCTACCCACGAAAACACTTCAGTCTTCATGCCTTGAGTCTTCACTCTCTCTCTCTCTCACACAACCCTTACAAATAAATCTCACATGAAATACAGGGTACAAAATATTAAACAGAATTACATTCAAATTTGGCACGGAATTAAAGCTAACAAAACACATAGTTGTAATTATAACTTTACAATCTCCCCATTTGGCTATTTCATGACAAAACTCCTAAAACAGACTCTAGACTTAAACATGAGTTTGGGAACAGTGACAAAACTCACTCACACTTAATCTAGAAGTTGTGAAGCACTTGCATGTATGTACTTGTAACCTGAAACACTTGCTTACAAACAAAACTTTCATTAAGCTTATGACAAGTTGAATACATAGTACGTATATAAGCAAGTAAAGTGCGATCAAGTTTATAAACTATAAAGTAGTTAAGCATATCTTGATCATACAAGAATAGTCATTAAAGAATCACTATAATGAACATTTAGCTAGTAAATGCTCACCCGGACACGCAATGCAATTAAGATCAATCACTAGGATCAATTGCATGTCCAACACACAACCAATGCAAAATACACGAAGTATTTGCATCTAGGATACAAAATCCTACTAGGGTATAAGTGTGAGGTACTTAAGATAGTTTTTCAATATCTAAAAGTACAAAAAAATTGCTACAAAAGCAATGAGATAAACACATGTACTGAATATTAAACTGAAATATAAAAACAGAGTACTTGAACTTTAAAAGAAAGCAATAAAAACATCAAAGAGTTATAAACACTAATAAAGTTTAATCCAAACATAAAAATTCTAAACTACCAGTAATGAACCAATATTTATGACTAGGCTCTGCTCCCCCTTAAAATTTTATCCCCCTTTTTAACCGAAATGGCCAAAAAGGATAGAACTGCTCGGATTCT
The DNA here is from genome assembly GCA_030445155.1 of Quercus variabilis. Taxonomy (NCBI): domain Eukaryota; kingdom Viridiplantae; phylum Streptophyta; class Magnoliopsida; order Fagales; family Fagaceae; genus Quercus; species Quercus variabilis. Next base: position 32,574,827 of record CP129453.1, on the reverse strand, counting down.
GAATCTGATCCCTGCGCCATTGACATATCCTCAATTTGTGAAGATAATACAGTGATCTGACCCTGGATGTATGCAAACTGGTTTGCAGTGTGTTGCATATAGGAGTCTAGCATGGTATACATCTGCTCTACCCTAGCTAGGAGGCGATCAAGTTTATCAGGTCCCCGTGCTTGTGCTTGAGAGGATGGTTGAGTAGAACTCTTTGGCACAAAGGTGAATCTCTCAATCTCATCCTCTGTATATCCACCCTCTTCCTTAACATGATCCCTTGGTATTTGAGACACATCAATTTTGGATCCTTTAATGTGAGTTGTTCTTCGAATCACTGTGTGTGCACCAATGGGGTAATCTCTAGGCATAATAGTGAGACTGCTCGGAAGTTTAAGCTTGGCCTTTGCAATGAGGCCTATAATGAGAGTGGGGAATGGCATGATAGTTCTGGAGTTCCTTTTAGTGATGCTTTTGGTCAGGAGATAGAAGATGTGTCCACAAATGTCAATCTCTTTGTGTGTGAGGAGATCGTATAAGAAAATTTTCCTTGGTGCGGACAATGTCATCAAGTTGGTGACTGGATACAAGTTGTGGATCATCACATAAGCTAGAATCCTCATCTCCAGAATGAATGGGATTGTGTTCATGGATTTCTTGTTTAGTGTACCACCAAGAATCCTTACCATTTCCTCAATGGATTTCAAACAATCATCGTATTGCACAATAATCGGTTGAGAAGGGGGATGAACTTCAAAGAAGTCTTGGATTGATTCCCTTGTAATCATAAATTCCTTGTGTCTCACCGAACAACTAATGTGGTCTCCGTCCACACTAACATTAGAAAAGAACTCCTTAATGATTTCTGAGTACACATTTCTACTTGGAGTTAACAGCTTCATCCAAGTCCTCTCCTTGAACACGTCAGGAATGTAAGTGTCCTCCAAGGTATCCAATTTGACAACTCTCTCCATAATTATTGTGGCTCGTTTGTAGTAGTCATTGTAAGCTATGTTTGCATCATCTGATATGAAGTTATTAGAATCTGTGCGAGGACACTTGGAGGATTTCTTGGTAGCTGAATGCTTGGTGGGAGACATCTGCACAAGAAAATAGAAAACAAACAGAAAACAAGTACAGAACACAAAAATAGGGCATAAACTTTATTAGATTCAAGTTACTCCAAAACATAAGTAAAAATACTTAAAACAGAACACAACAGTGTTAAAACAACATGCTTTAAGTGCTAAACCATGTGACCATTACCAAAATGCAAGAAATTAGCAATTGTGCATGTGTGTGCATCTAGAGTGCATAAGGTGTGTGCCTAGGTGATGCATGGCAAGGCATTGTAAGGCACATGATGGGCACAGTGTGTAAAACACACACCCAATGATTAAAACATGTTTACCAAGTTCAATCAAGGGTAACCCAAGAATTGAAACTCAATTGAGTCCAAAACACCACAAAAATGTCACTTGAGCATTATGACAAACACTTGGCATGCAACACTGCACTACATGAATGGACAATGCATGAACACATAGAAAAATGCCTCAATATAAGTTTAAAATGCCATAAGGGGCCAACACAGATACACTTAGATCAAATGGGACTCAGCCTAAACAAAATTTTGTAAAACTTTTGCTTAAAAATCATGAACTCAACCCTTGTTTTGAAAATCCCCAAATTTAGAACCCTAAGATAATTTTTGTATAGTCTAAGACAGAAATGAAAAGAATGTTTTAGAAGACATACCTTGAAGTTGATTTTGCAGAAAAAAAAAATCTTGAAAATGATGGGGTTTTGAGAGAAAATAAGATTTGAGTTGAGAGAGACTCGAGTGAGGCAAAAAGAGGAAAATAGAGAGTGTTTTAAAAAATTGTCACATCAAACCTATAAAACTGAAAACACGTGTTTTTCGTGGGTTATATAGTTGCGAAATTAGTCGCGAAAAACACCACTGAAGTATAAAAACTTTCGCAAGAAGCTTTTAGCCGCGAAACAGTCATGAGACAGTTGCGATAGCCTTTGTATGAAACTTGTGTTTTTCCAGTTTTTGCCTAAACATCATTTTGCGGGAAGAGTTTAGTCATGAAATAGTTGTGAGACAGTCGCAATACTCTTTGTATGAAATTGAGGTTTTTAGATTTCCCTAAACCTCTTTTTGCGGGAAGCTCTTAGTTGCGAGCTTCTTGCGAAAATGCCTCTGATCAAGTTTTTTTAAAACAAAAAAAAAAAAAAAAAAAATTTTGAACAAAAACTTAAATCACAAAAGTATAAAATCACTTTCAAAATCATATAAAAATACTCAAAAATCTTTTTGGGTTTGATCGGCAAGCAATTAAGCATACACATCACATTTGAACATGTACAATCACATAAATGAGATAAGCATTAATTGAACTAAGTCTTGTGTGTTGTGGGTGAGTATCAAATGTGAAATAGTCCTTAGACCAGAGTGAAACTTCAACGATCAATTGAATCAAGTTATATGCAATTGGTACTAAGTCAAGTGATTTATCTCAATTATAGAAATGAACATATATGACCTCTCACAATAAAATAATTACAAATCTTGGAAGCTTTTCATTTGGCTTCTGCACAAATCATAACATTTGATCTTTTTGAACAATACATCTCATTTTGGAGATCGGTGCTTGAAATTTTTGATATTTTAACATTGAGAGTTAACCTTTGGCTTTTTAAGCACCATACATTTCAATTTAAAATGTCGCTTTCCCTTTTTCCTAGTCAAATACTAGTATATGTGACGGCTTTTGCAGCTATAATCTCTTTTTCGTTTTGAGATTTACATTTGGTGAGCTATATTGCAAAAACATAAAAATAATGATGGGAAGAGATATAGGCATAAGTCTATGCAAGTATCAAGATCATCAAGATTATTGACTAATCATTCATGACAGGCTTGAAAATCTATTAACAACAATTACAGAGTTTTCAAGATTTCTTCCACAAAGATATATGTACATACATAACAAGCTAAGCTCGTAAATGCTCTACGCTATTAGTACAAAGGTACTAGGCCAAACTCTCATGTGATATATACAACACAAATGATCAAATTTTTTGGAGATTTTTCAATTTTTTATGGGTGTTTGATTTTTTTTTTTTTAACACATTCAAAAACAGAACAAGTAAGATCAACAAAACAACAAGTACAAAACAAAACTTGTAAAAGAAACATGCTATAAACTGGAAGCAATGACATGGGAGAATTATGTACATCATGATGCATGAACCTATGACCCTAAACATCGGAAGTATTAATGCATGGGCATAGAGAGTGATCATGCATAGGTACCCTTCTTCACCCACTCTTGACGAGTGTTTTGGATAAGAGCCTTAGATGGCGGGGTACGACCAACATAACTTTCAAATCTCAAAGTGAAGTTAGCAAGGCATAGTGATATGGAACATTTCCATAACGTCTCCAATGAGATGTCCCTCACTATCTCCCTTAGCTTGTGCTCCCTTTGGTCTTCTCTTTGAAGTTTCTTGGTCACGCTGTGAATCTGTCTTCTTGAGTGCCTGAAGCTTGAAACAATTCGGCCTTGTATGCCCTTGTACACCACAGTGATAACACACATGCTTCACTTAAGGCACTCTTTGATTTTTGGGTACTGACTTCCATTTTTCCTTTGATTTTGGACCAATGGTTCTTTTTACAGCAACAGGGGTCTCAATCTTAGATTTCACTTCTTTTAGCTTCTCCTTATTCTTGGCTGATATGAACTTTACTTCCTTCTTGGGTTCGTTGCTAGAGCTTCCTTCTCTAGTATAGCCCAAATTGGTTTTATCATGTGAAGGTTTTTGAGAAGACAGCACGTTGTCAAGTTTCTTGGTGGAGATGCGCTCAACCTTGACATTTGCTTGAATAATTTCAAGTTCAAGAAACTTGATCTTAAAGTAAGCTTCAACCAACTCCCCCTTGAGTCCTTCTTCTTCACACTTTGATTCCTTAAGTTGCACAAGCATACACCTATGCTTTTCTTCAACCTTTTTCATCTTTTTCATAGCAAGGTTAGCAACTTTGGCATATTTGCTACAATCTTCCAGCAGAGAATATATGCTTCTTGAAGGTTGTTCTCTCCTTCATTTTGGCACACATCTTCATCTTCCGATTCTTCAATTTCCTCATCCTTAGAAATAATACCAAGTTCATCAACCAAATTGCTCAAATCATCCTTTGAATCAACTGAGGCAATAGCCATAAAGGCCCTATAATTTCCTTTACTGTCACATTCTCCTTTAGTGTCTAAATTTAAACTGTTAGAATCACTAAGAGTAGTGGCAAACACTTTGCTTTTCCCTCTCAAGTAGTTCGGACACTCTTTCTTGAGATGCCCATGGCCATTGCATTCGTAACAAACAATTCCTTAAGGAGATTGAAACTCCTTCACATCTTTCTTCTTATACTCTTTCCTATCACCCTTGGAGAATGAAAACTTTCCTTTGCTGAATGGCTTCCCATTGTTTTCCATCTTCAGAAATTTTTAAAAGTTCTTTGCAAGGAATGCTACCTTCTTCTCCACATCATCTTCTTCAAGGGAGTCATCCATTCTCTTGGTGATGGTTTTAAGAGCAGGAGATTTGCTCATCTTGTGAGAAGGCAGTCCTAACTTATATGTTTGGAGAGATCCAATGAGTTCTTGGATTTTGATCTCATCCAAATCTTTACTTTATTCTATAGCTATGACTTTCACACGGAAGCTCTCTGGTAAGGATCTCAAAATCTTTCTCACCACCTTAGCATCCTCAATCTTCTTTTTGAGATTGAGCTTAGCAATTAAAATTTAGTTGAGCTTCCCATAGAATGAATCAAATGACTCATCATCACCCATCTTGAGCTCTTCAAATTTGGTTGTAAGCATTTGGAGTTTTATGTCCTTAACTTTATTGGTACCCTCATCGATAGTCTCAAGAATAGTCCAAGCTTCCTTGGCTATCTTCATATGCGATATCCTATGAAATTCATTAGTAGACACACCACAGAATATAATGTTAATAGCCTTACTATTTGCATTAGCCAAAGCAAGGGCTACCTTGTCCCATTCAGACTTGGTTGTCGTGGGTTTAACATACCCATTCTCAACGAAGTCCCATACTGACTCATCTATAGCACACAAGAAAGCCTTCATACGGACCTTCCAAAATGTAGAGTTGCTTCCATCAAAGAATGGTAGGGCATTTAGAGATTGTGATCAGTCCATCACAAAAGGGTTAAGGATTATACTTAGGTAATTAAACCACAGCGAATGTACCTTCTCTGATAATAATTGAAAGCTCGAAAATGTGTGAAAACACAAGAGCTATTTAGACCCCCAAATTAAAGTTGTGGTTTGATTGATTTTACTTTAACTTAATACAAAGTGCGAAATAGAGTAAATGCGAGTGGATAAACAAACAAGCTACTTTAACCCATAATCATTATAACACAGTAGTAAAATGAAAGATAAAAGAATAGGGAAGAAGAATGCAAACACAAGATAACACGTCGATGTGTTATCAAACAGGAAATTGAAGAACTTGGCAAAAAACCTCTCCGCTGCTCTCCAAGCGGTAATTAATCCACTAGACAATTAGTTGGGATACATAGGTTAGCAAGAGACCCTCCAAGCCTAATCTACTCGATACACCTAAACCCTTCAAACTCCTATTTCAACAAGACTTCTCAGAACCATGTCTTGTCTAGCTCTCCGGATTCCGCAATATACCCGATTGCATCCGCCAAAACTTGGCTTCTTCCAATGCTTCTCAACAACACCAAAACCTCACTTAACACTCTAAAAGGATATGGTAAGTGTTTGGCTATCAACATCTTTATTTGTTTTTAGACCTCTTAAAACACAACCAGATTAACCTAGTTAATTAGCAAAGTGATTACTTAGTCAAATTATGCAGTTCTAGGTCAATACAGATAAATCATATCAATGTAAAGTGTAGAAAATAAAGAACACAAAGATATGGTGACCCAAGAAAACCAAACGGGTAAAAAACCTGGGGAGGATTTAACTTAGCAATCCTCAAGGTAAACTAAATCCACTATGAAAGAATTGAAGTTTACACAATAGCGACTTAGACCACTAACATCCTATTGCTACCTCGAGTAGGAAACTTATTTCCTCGTCCACGTGACAGCTCCAAGTCCACGGACTACTTCTTTCTTGAATTCCAGCAAGTACAAGCACTCCCGCTTGTGTATATTTAAGCTCTTGAATCTGCAACTGAGTCTTCACACACACTCTCTCTCTCACACAACCCTTACAAATAAATCCCACATGAAATACAGGGTACAAAAGATTGAATAGAATTACAATTAAATTTGGCACGAAATTAAAGCCAACAAAACACATAGTTGTAATTACAACTTTACAATATTAGATAATAACTTTATTGTTCCATTATTTGTAATAACTTTACTCCTCTATATGTATGTTTGTTAGTTACATATGGCACCAGGACGACTTAAATGCTTGCGAGGCGAGACATCTTTCCCAATGGTCCAATCTACAAGAACATCATCGAGGCCACCTCCTGAAGCAATTCCTCCCGCCCAAAGTTCCTTTAGTGCGGAGGCGCAGCCTATCGGCACATTAGCTAGCACGACTGGTAATTACATAGAACATACTTAATTACAACTACATCTTGTCTTTACTTTTGAGATTATACTTCACTTAATTTAGCTATAATGTACATGGAATGTATAATTTTTTTAGATTGATAATGTCTAAATAAGATCTACTAGTAGAAATACCCATGGACCAACACATGGTATAGTAGTACAGACACTTGTTGAAAAAAGTGGTAAGCTGCTAGTACATATAGCTGCAAAGTATGCTGCTCTTGTTGGAGAGAATGCATGTAAGCTTGTCAATGAAATTGGCATACAAGTGTGAAGTAATCTGTTCAATTACAATGTGAAAAATTGGAAAAGTATTGATATTACTACTAGAGATATGGTGCTTCAAAATGTCACAGTAATTTTACATTGATAACGTCTAACTCATCTTTGTTGTCACTAAGCATATTCAATTCATATAATAATACTTTTATAATACATATACACTTCATTTCAGGATTAGTTTGAGCTACAAGGAGATTCAAACTTGGTGACAAAAACATTTAATACGAAAAGTGGAAGATTACTAAGTAGCAACACCAAAAAGTTGCATCAGGCTTATAAAAACCTAATAAAATCTCATGGTGCTGACTATGCAAGAAGCCACCCACAAAAGAATGCCACACTTGAGTAGTGGATTGGACTCATTGTTAGAAAATGGACCAACGACAAATGGCTGGTAAATTATTTATGCATATATTATTATTATCCAATGTTTACTATATTATGTTGTTAAATGATTAGATTAATACTTAAATGAAGTAAACATATAGTGTAAGATTCATGATCTAATAAATATCTTGAATATTCTTTATTAGGTAAAATCAGCAAAAAAAAAAAAAAAAAACTCTGGAAATAGGAAAAAAAAAAACTTTAGGCAAACATAGATGCAAGACAATGTCACTTGCTATTAGGGTAGATAAGGAGATGCATGCTTTTTTGTTTTGTTTTTCCTTAAACCTTAGTGTAATACATGTTGTGATTAATTAACAATATTTATCTTACACTTGAATGTTAATTAATCAGACAAATAATAATGGAGGTAAAGTTCCTAAATTGGCAAAAATATTCAAAGATGTTCATTTCCATCCAAATACAAATATGTGGATACTCCCTAAGGATGAAGTGACATATGTATGTGTATCACTCCATCCCTATCATGTTTGTAAACCTATAACATATGTAGTATCTATATTGTGATTGTTTCTTTCTTTCTCTCTTTCAAATGATAGGAAACTATGTTCAAAGTGCAAGAGGAGCATTATTAAGATCCTAATGCAATTCCCCTAACCCAATAGGAGATATCAAACATAATTTTTAAGAAGAAATCCGGCATTGTAAAAGGACTTGGCATGAGACCTTCATCTTCTCTTATAACCACCACCTCATCTAGTTCCTTGGTAAAATATATCCACTATCTAGAAAGTGAGATAATTGAGCTCAAAAAGGCAAGAGTTAGGGACCAAGTGGCACAAGCTAACAAGAAGATGTGTAAAAGAATATCCTTAACTTTTTGAGGGGCAAGGGTGGTTCATCTTCAAGCTAAAAGACTTATTGGTTAGTATTTTATCTTAGCAATTGAGAAAAATTACATGGTATGACTACTTTTAATGCATTATTTGAAACTAATTGTATTACATTACACTTGAAAATGTATGTTTTCTTTCTACAACTTCTATATTAGGAGTTGTGATTTTAATTCATTGGTGTGACTACTCTTAATGCATTGTTAGAAATGTTTCTTATAACATAGTTAATGTTTTTACTTTACGATTTTAATGTAGTATTGTTTTTATATTTGTGTAGATTTCTTATTGGTGGCTTTTAGGGCATTTTCTTTTCTCACTACTTGAAGACATTTGAGGACATCTTCTTTTGGCCCTAATTATATTATGTTAAACTTTTTGTATTGTTATAAAACATCTTGAGTTATTGTAAGTGTTGCAAACAATTTTATGGATGGATCGAATCGGATACTTGTTTAGTTTACTTGTGGAATGTATGGATCATTTTCTTATAAATGTTTTGTTGAAATAAATGTGTTATTCAAATGTGAGATTTTAATAATGTAATGATAGGTTATAGGTTAATATCAAAGACAGGAAAAAAATGAAAACAAAAAATTAGTTTTAGTGATGAATTTTTCCGTAACCAAGTATAGCCAAAAAAAAAAAGTTTTAGTGACAAAATATCTCATCGCTAAATGTAGTAGACTTTTTTAAGAAATAGTTTTAGTGACAAAAGTTTTCATCACTATATGTGTCCAAATTTTCTTAAAAAATTGTTTTAGTGACAAAATTTTTCGTTGCTATATGTACTCGAATTTTCTTAAAAAATATTTTTAGTGATGAAATAAAGTGTTTTTGGCAAAGAAATAGTTTTAGTCTTAAAAAATAGTTTTTTGTCACTATAGGTACCCGAATTTTCGTCGCTAAATAGTGTTTTTAGTGAGGAAAACATTTAGTGATGAAATGTTTTCGTCGCTAAAAGTTTTTTTTTTTTTTTTTTTTTAACTTATCAGAGCTTTAGTGACAAATTTTTTCATCACCAATATCTTTAGCGATGGGGTATTAGTGACGAAATGAATTTCGTTGCTAAAAAGCAAATTTTGTCGCTAAAAGTCCTAGGTAACAAAAAATTGGACATTTAGTGACGAAAATTTTTGTTACTGAAAATACATTTTGTTGTAGTGATCATTGAAACCCACAAATCACCCTAAACACCAATCCTCCAAAACCCAAGAAAAAATGTTATTTTACCAAAAAAAAAAAAAAATTGTTTAGAGTAATGATGGTGTGGGTGGGGGACGGGTTGAGGTGGTGCCATTTGGGCGGTGCGATCACGCTCACCCTCATCTTCATGACCGTTGACTTGAGCCTGAGACTGAGAGTTAGTGGATGAGCTCGAATCAAAGCTGAACAAAATCGACTCGTCAGTACTATCTTGGGGGTGTGATTTGGGGTTGGGGCAATGCCATCTGGGCGGTTGTCCCATAACTTGGCTTCTCTTCTCTCTCTCTCTCTCTCTCTCTCTCTCTCTCTCTCTAAAGGGAAGACTAATTAGTTTTTTTTTTTTTTTTTTTTTTTTTTTTTTTTTTTTTTTTTTATTGAAAAGCATTTGAAGGTAAATGAGACGTGTAAATGATTTTCTAGATCAAGAGGCTTATTTTACAGTTAAAGTTTGTTATTTTCAATTTGACTTTATTTTACATGTGCACCTAAACACGCATTTGGTCTGGGTGTAAAATATTTTCCCAATTCCATTTACACCCAAAACAAACACAACCTTAACAAGGACTTTCAAAACTCTTTAGGAAAAACTTGGAACAAACAAGGGCGTAGCCAGGATTTTTTTATATGGGGGGGCCGATTTTTGACAACGATGATTATCATCGTTGTATGTATAGTCTATATATTTAGGTTGATATGGACCTTCTTTGAAATAAGCTCGACGGATTTCATCTTGTTTATTGATAGGAAATTCACATATTTGTTTATGTGATCATAGATCACGATCTATCTCTTCAGATTGAATTCTTGAACATTTGGAGAGTTGTTCATTAGGCATTGAAGTATCAACATTTATTTCTATAGCCACAGGTGTCCTAAATTTTGAATTGATAACATTTTTTTTCTTTAAGAATGCATCAATTGTTTTTCGTTTGCTCATAATTCTTTTAGCTAGTTTTAAGAATATGACTCAAAAATTAACCTGAAAAGAACTTAAAAAAAAAATCTTAATTATAAATTTTTACTTAATTATATGGATGTTATACATACTCAAAAAAAAAAAATCCACTGTAATTTAAACAGTCAACCCATCATCATTCCTATTATTCAAATTTTCCTATATTTTAATTTTTTTTAAAATTAAGAATAACCCCTTAAACAAAAGAAAAAATTAAACACACAAGTACACAACATAAACCAAACAATTTAACAACACCCACTACCACATGATATCTAACTAATCAAAAATAGTTAATAAATCAAAAAAAATTTACTTAAGAAACTTTATCTTCACAAAGTGCAAACTTTATCTTCCCTTCAAGACTCATCACAAACAACCTCCCCATGCCCATGCCTTCAACCATATATTTCTCAAAAAATCTATGAAAAATTAAAGAGCATGTGAATATTTAAGTGTAGATAGTTGAGAAAAAAAGAAACACTAAAAAGAGATGAAGTGGAAACTGAAAACTCACCCTCTGGCTAGGCCCTTGCTCTGAATGATTTATTTTAAAAAAGCAAGAAGAAAGAAAATAATGGTTATTTTTTTTTTGGGATTGTGAGGCTGAGTTTGAGAGGAGGGCTGAGCTGAATAGTAAAAAGAGTCTAAAGAGATGAAAGTCTAGTGCTTAAATAAGAGAAGAAAACTTGCCAGGTAGTCACCAAGTTCCAAATCCTAAAATTTGATAATAAAATATGCTGAGTGATTTGTTTTAAAAAGCAAGAAGAAAGAAAAAATTGGTTAGGATTTTTTTTTATTTTTTATTTTTTTTTCTGGATTGGAGGACTAATGTTGAGTTTTGGGGGCTGGTAGGCAGTACCAGTGGGAAGTGAAAGTGTATCACAGAAGGAAAAAAAAAAAAAAGGATTCCGTGGGTGGGTTTTTGAGATGGAAAAAGTGAAATTTTATTAAATTATATTATTTTTGTGTTTGGATTTTGAGTATTTAAATGTAAGCAGGCTAGCTTTTTGTTTTATTTGGAGTATAAGAGGCCTCAAACTAAAGCTAGGAGAATAGAGGCCTAAAACTAAAGGCTTTTAGCTAAAACTAAAGCTGGGGGAATAGAGGTTTAAAACTAAAACTGTGAAAATAAAGGTCTAAAACTAAAGACTTTTAGCTGAGAGAATAGAGGAGATATGGAGGGGCCAGATGTCAAACATTGGGAGGGCCTAATCAATTTTCTTACATACGCGAATGGATATATATATATACCCCCCCTCCCACGCCCCCCCCCCCCCCCCCAACGTGGCTCTGCCCCTGGGAACAAGTGAGGGCCTAGCCTAGGCCTTGAGCAGTTTGGCTAGGCCTATTAATGTGTTTTCTATTAACCTACACAAGGAAATTATAAAAATAATGAAAAAGTATGTTACACACAATGCGTATATTCAGGTTTTACATGAGCCACTTGTTTTAACCGTTAAAAAAGACGACTCCTGACGGGTTTCATCCACCTCCGTGTGGCTTCTCTCCCACCTCTGTGTGGGTGTTCATCCACCTCCGTGTGGCCTCTCTCCCACCTCCGTGTGGGTTCTTTCCCCACTCCGTGTGGGACTCCTCTACCCACTCTTATTGGGGGTCTTTTCCTAACTTTCTGCATTTCCCTAAACCAAATCCCAAAATTCAGTATTCACCACCCAATCTATCATTCCCATAACTTCACAAAAGCTTTCTTCTTCGGCTAGCTAGAGTCGGTCTGGGTTTCTGGTGATTGATTTTGCTGTCATCGGAACACACGGAAATGGGTCACGGTCTGAACTGGACAATTTTCTGCATGTTATTTGTAAGTGCCCTATTTCTCTAATTCTATGTATTAATCCTTGAATATTTGCGGCTGTTGGGGTTATTAGTCCTGATCTTCTCTATTGGGCTTTAATTGCTTCTGGGTCGTTGTCTTGACCCAATCTACCCATGAGGATCCTAGGATGGAATTGTCGAGGCATCTGCGGTGCCTCCACAGTTCGAGCGCTAAAGGCTCAAATTAAAGGGTCCAAACCAGATTTTGTGTTTCTTAGTGAGACAAAAGCTAATGAGACACGTATGGAGAATGTTAAAAATTCAATTGGATTTGCTGGTAAAATAGTTGTTGATGCAAAGGGTAAAGCGGGTGGTCTTTGTTTGATGTGGAAGTGGGGTGTAAATGTGGAAGTAGAGGATTTCAATAAAAATTTATTGGCTGTTAAAATAAAAGAAGCCTTGTGCGAATGGTGGTTGGTGGGCTTTCACGGACCGCCGTATCCCGCAAAGAAGAGGAAAGCTTGGGAAAATCTCTGTGCTATCCTTGAATCCTTCCAAGGTCCATGGGTTTGCTTGGGAGACTTTAATTACATAGTAAATGTAGAAGAGAAGTATGGGGGAGTTAAAGGTGGAACTTCAGCCCCCAATTACTTAAAGGAGATGATGTTTGACCTTGGAGCAATTGATTTGGGGTACTCAGGAAATAAGTTTACGTGGGCTAAAGGAAGATGGGGAAGTGCTGGAATTAAGGAAAGATTAGATAGGGGATTAGCTAGCATTTCTTGGAGGCTAGTATTCCCGAAAGCTTCTGTTCTACACTTAGGGGCATTAAACTCTGATCATTTGCCTATCCTCTTAGACACAAACCCAGATGATTGCTTCAGCCCCCGGCCTTTTCGATTTGAAGCTGCTTGGATTAGGGATGAGAGATGTCATGAAGTGATTGAACAGGCTTGGAATATAGAAGTGTGGGGATCACAGCTAAGCAGACTTTGCAAGAAACAAGCTGCCACCAGAGATGCACTTCGTAAGTGGAACAAGGAAATTTTTGGCAACATACAAAATCGGATAAATTCATTGATGCAAAAGTTAAAAGAAATTCAAGGAAATCCAAGCTCATAAGAGAACAATAGATTGGAGACAGATCTGCATAATGAGCTAAATGAATGGCTTTACAGAAGTGAGGCTCTATGGAGGCAAAAATCAAGAGAACTGTGGTTGAAAGAAGGGGATAAGAACTCCAGGTTCTTCCACCTGTCAACAATTGTTCGTAGAAGAAGAAATACTATAGAGGCAGTCAAGAATAATGCTGGGGTTTGGATCTCAGAACCTAAGGAAATAAGGAATGTTTTTCTAGAAAATTTTAAGATGTTATTTAGTGAAGAAGAGGTTGAAAAGCCACAGCAACTGGATGAGCTTGTTAGCCCTTGTATCACGGTTGAGGAGAACCAATTGTTATGCAGCATACCCTCTCCAGAAGACATCAAGAATACTTTGTTTCAAATGAGTGACCTCAAAGCTCCTGGACCCAATGGTTTTCTTGTACTGTTTTACAAAGAATATTGGCCAATAGTGGGGGAAACGGTAATAAAAGCAGTGACCTCTTTCTTCGAAGTTGGTAGGCTGCCAAGTAAGGTAAATAGCTCGTTAATTGTCCTTATTCCCAAAAATGATAACCCTTGTTCTTACAATAATTATAGACCTATCAGTTTATGTAATGTTGTTTACAAAATTATTTCTAAACTGTTAGTGTCTAAACTGAGGACTGTGTTGCATAAGCTTATATCCCCTTGTCAGTCTGCCTTTATTCATAATAGATGGATCACTGAGAACCAGGTTATTGTCCAAGAGATGCTACATAGTTTTAAAGCAAGGAAAATGAAGGAGGGGGTAATGGCTATTAAGCTTGATCTTCAAAAAGCCTATGACAGAGTTAATTGGAGTTTCATTAAAACGATATTGATCAAGTTTGGTTTTAATGAGGTCTTTATCAATTGGATCATGGAATGTATCACATCAGTGTCTTTTGAGGTGTTGATAAATGGTGGCAAGACAGAAAGTTTTAAGCCGGAAAGAGGGTTGAGACAAGGAGATCCGTTATCCCCATATATCTTTATATTGGGGCAAGAGATTCTCTCAAGGCTTTTGGAGAAAGAATTTAGAAGCCATAACATTAGTGGTGTAAAAGCAAGTATCGGTGGGCCTGCCATTACTCATGCGATGTATGCTGATGACATAGTGTTGTTTTCCAAGGCTTGTAGGAGAGAAGCTGATACCATAAATCATTGCCTTGAAACATACTGTAGTTGGTCGGGACAAAGCTTAAATAGAAGCAAATCTGGTGTGTTTTTCTCCAAACGCTGTCAGAAACAAAAGTGCAGAGAAATTAAACAAATACTTCAGATGAAAGGGCTCAAAAAAGCCTCTATATATTTAGGGGCCCCTTTGTTTCTATCTAAAGCTCCTTCAAAGGACTTTAAATTTTTGCAAGACAGACTTGAAGCAAGGCTGGTGGGATGGTGAAGTAAATGTTTATCTTGGGCAGGAAGAAGCACGCTCATAAAATCAGTGGCTCAGGCCATTCCCAATTATGCCATGTCTACTTTCAATATACCTGATATGATTTGTGATAAGCTAGATGTAGCAACCAGAAGATTTTGGTGGAGACCAAAAAAGGTTGCAGGGAGATTCGTAGCTTGGAGGGCTTGGGATAAGTTGTGCCAACCAAGGTGCCAAGGAGGGTTGGGGTTCAAAAAAGCCAAAGAAGTGAATCAAGCCCTATTAGCCAAACTTGCTTGGATGATAGCCTCGAAAAGAGATAGCTTGTGTATGAGAATACTAAGGGCTAAGTACAAAGTTAGAAATGATTGGCTTCGGAGAAATCCTCCCAAGAGAGCTTCACCGGTGTGGAGAGCAATAGAAGGGGCTAAAAACATTATTGCAAAAGGGGCCTGTTATCTGGTTGGGGATGGTACTTCTGTGGATGCTTGGAGAGATCCATGGATCCCTTGGGTTCAAGGGTTCAAATCAAAACCAAAAGATGATAGCATCATCCAAAGCCCTTTGATGGTATCACAATTAATTGATGCAAGCTGTTGGAAGATCTACCTCCTCCTAGAGTTGTTTGACCATACCTCTGTCCAGGCTATTACCAAGATCCAAATCCCATTGAGGCCTAGACCAGACAAGCTTATTTGGGTTCTAGATCAAAAGGGAGATTTCTCTGTTAAATCAGCCTATAGAGCATCCTATGATCAATATCCAAACAATGCTACATATAATGTGCCTTGGCAGAAATTGTGGAGGCTAAAAGCTCCAGAAAGAACAAAAATGCTATTATGGCAGATAGGACAAAATGCTATTCCCACAAAAGAAAATATTGTGATGAAAATTGGTGAAGGTGATCCTAATTGCGTGCTATGTGGCGAAAGTATAGAAAATTGCTGCCATCTATTTTTTAAGTGCAATGTTGCCAGGGCAATTTGGTTTGCTAGCTGTGATGGTTTGAGATCGGATTCCATTCCGATATCCACTAATGAGGATATTGTCAAATTCATAGTTAGTCCTTACAGCTTTCTGGGGGTGGTTTCAGCTAGGAATAAAGAGGATAATGAGCAAGAATCATTAAGAATGTTGACCACTCTTGAAGCAATTTGGTTTATGAGGAATCAGGTTGTGCACAATGCTGGCCACATTGACATTATGGAGGCCTCCCAACTTATAAAGAAGAGAACATTGGAGTATGCTAAGACCTTATCTAAGGAAAAGACCATAGCCAAGGACAAGAGCGTAAATGGATGGGAAGCTCCAGAGGATGGGTGGATTAAAATCAATGTGGATGCTGCTGTGACTGAAAATGCCACTGCCTTGGCGGTGGTGGCTAGAAATAAAAAAGGAGAGGTGCTTAAAGTTTGGGCCAGGAGGCTTGTAGGTTGCTCTCCAATGCAAGCGGAAGCTAAAGCTGTATATTGGGCTATCCAGCTAGCGCAAAAAGAAAATTGGCAGCATATCATCATCGAAGGAGATGCAAAGTCATGTTTTGATCCCCTTTCCACACCTGATCTGCAACCGGATTGGTCCATTGCTAATACTATTAGTAATATTCTTGATCTTAGTAACTTCTTTTTGAATTGTAAATTTAGATGGGTTAGAAGAGGTTGCAATAATGCTGCGTCATCACGATTCGACCCCGGTTTGACCTCGGTTCGACCTTAAAAACCTTGAACCTCTTCCTTTTATGGTTCGAGTCTGCAAACCTTGCTTAGATGACAATCAATAAGAATTGATGGAATTAATAATTTGTAAAAATGTTCTAAAATCAATGCGTTTAGCTTCGATTTTACTGGAAGAATAGAAAGCAGTTGAAGAAATCAATTCCAAATTTCACTTCCAATATATATTCCCTTCCACTAAACAAGTGTTTTTTTTTTTTTTTTTTTCAAACCCCTTTCATTTTCAAATCTCTTTGTCCTCTTTACCATCAGTTAGCTAGCAGAGCTTGTTAGCGTGGCTCTATTGCTGTCGGTACTCTTGGCGTCGGTCAGATATTTTGAAAACCCTAGGTCATCATTCAACATTTAGTAAAAAAAATTAATATGAGTACCATTTTTTTAAAATGACATTCAATGTCATCCATCGTTATAGTGAGAGAGATATTAATAAAAACAACAAACCTCCTTTCAAGAATTAAATGGCACAAAAGAAAAAATATATATACTAATGAGATCGGTGAAGTTTGCAATACTTCTTTTTTTGTTTAATAAAAATGTTGGCACTATAGAGAGTTAGGTAATTGTTTTGAGAATCGAGAGTCGGGTGATTGAAATTGAAGAAAATAACAATAACTACCCAAATATAAGGATAGAAAATTAAATAATTCAAGATAAAACCAAATTTTAATTTCAAATAGTAATACTCCTAAATCCTAATAGAAATAGTGTTAATTTAAAGGAAATTTTAACAAATTATATATACAAGGGTGTCCAAATTTGAATCGGTTCAATCAAACCATTCAATTCGTGGCAGCCCGATCCAAAACTAGCTTGATTTGATGAGAGCAGCAGTCGACACCAAGTCTGCTGAGCCCAAAACTGATTTCAGTGGGTTAAGAATTGGGTTTTTCCCTCCAAGAACCCATTGAACTAATTTGATCAACCCTGCCATCTTCGTTCAAATCTCTGTTGTCCAGGTTTAAATTTCCGACCCTTAGACACTCTTATATACAGAGAATTTGAATTTATGGTGTTTGTTTCATAATAATTGCTTTTTATTATCATGTTAATACAATAATGAAATTCTTTTTGTGAAGGTGAGATTCGAATCCAATTACATTATTTAATAACAAAAATAATTTACCAATTAAGCTCACATAAACCCACAAAGTTAAACTTAACCTCAATTTTGCTAGATAAACCTTAACCTTATTCTTAAGATTCCTTGATTACCATAAGTTCATTGGGCTAACACCTAACAAAAACGGGGTGCGACCCTTCTCCTTACAAACTCCTCCCCACCTATTAATATTAGCCTAAATCAAACCTAACACTACATGGTGTAGTACGATGTCCGAAGCCAAACAGTTCTCTTACTTGCGATTGTAAAACATGGGCTAACATTAGGCCTCATAAGAAGCCCCTAGCTTGCCGGTAACATCTACGTTTAGCCCAACACTAATAATTGCATGTGGCTTTTTATGTATGTTATTGGAGTTAACAGAGCAAAAATTAATTAGGCCCACTAATTTTCCCATAGTTTGTCCATGACATTTGTGCAGGCCATGAAAATCTTACCAGTAATCGTGTGATGGATAAACATTGACTGTAACAGTGAGAACTAAAAAAATTTCCTAGTAAGTCCTGATATCCTGTTTTTTATTTTTGAAGATTTCAAGCATCTATTATGAGAAAATACACTTTTTGGTCCTTATAATTTTGGGTCGGTTTTCATTTTAGTCTCTATTTTGTTTTTTTGTGATTTTATTCTCTATCATCGTCTCACTAATAAAAATTGCTTTTTTATCCCATAAGTAGTTAGTTATTATTAGTTCTAATATAAACCTACCACTAAAATTATTTTTTTACTCTACAAATGACAACCTGTAATAGCCTGCTACATAAAATTTATTGTGAAAATATTATAGATATAACATTTTTTTTAAATAATAAAAAAATTATTTGAACAATAAAAAATATCATGCATCCAAATAAAAAAATTAATAAAATAAATTATAAGCCTTTTTTAGAAAACAAGCGCTGAATACACACAAACCCAGAAAATGAAAGAAGATTTATCATTTGAATCCTACTTATTACCTACTGTTTTTAAACTTTTTACCACTCCCAACTCTCAAAATTCAGAATGCCTCATGTGGCACTAGACAGTGGTACCACTCTTTTCTTCGAACACGTGTTATGATCGCAATGGATCCAGTACATTGGAGGCACTGGATAGAAGCCACGCCCGTTAAAAAATACCAAGAGATTTTTTTATTTTTTATTTTTATACGATCAAGAGATGTTTAGTTGAAGTACAAGTCTGACACATGTTAGCCACCCTTTTTTAATGTTAAAAGTATGAATCGAAAAAAACGAAGTTTTAGAACCATGATTAATGTCAACTACAATATGCAAAATAAACCATAAGCCCAATGGCCGATTGGCTGTTCAACGTCATGAAAAAATGACACTTGTCTTCAATATTAATAACATATATCTATCGACTCAACAAATAACAGCCACAAAACAAATGCTAACAACATTATGGCAAGTAATTATCCCCACAACACCAGAGAGAGGAGGGGGAGGGGAAGAAGGGTCCTTGCATCAAAATGGTTGTTGGCTGATTGAATTTCAATGGGGATGCACCCAGTAAACCTCGAAAATCCTAGAAACCTACAAATTTCTGTATCAACATTACTTTACATGATATTCAAGTACATTTTATCGAGGTGGTATCTAGTGAGATGGTGTGGAACTCAGATGTATGGGTTGGGTTCCACATGCTGTGAGAGGGAGTACTCATAAGACCATCCCATAAGATATTTATTCCCACCTTATCAAGCATTCCTGCAGCTAGGGAAAGAATGTTTCTTAAGGAATGACAGTAAGCAGAACTCGGCCCACAGCTTTTTGAAACCTGCAAAATAGCCATGCTAATGGTAAAGCACATACATCTTCCTCACCAATATGAGACTTTTATTTGCTAACCCATGTGGCCCAAAAAGGAATGATTCACCAGAGGTATCTAAGAAAGTTCTTCTTTATTGAATTTGTTCCAAGCTTCCTGTGTTTGAAATAAGCAAAATGAAGAATCAAAATAAGAAAATAACAAATAAGCAGTGGCAACATTTGTCAGTTAGTAACCAATAAATAAAATTTATATTGCCGCAGAAGAAGAGAATAATGCAATGGTAGTCATGTTAATTAGAAGAGAATCATAATCAGATATGCGATGGCCAAATTCTAAAACATTTTCAGTTTCTTAGCCTATGTAGAACATTAAGCATAGATATTGCCAGTCAAAGAAGGCATTCTGGATTATTTTCTCATAAGACTCAATTACCAAGGAACAAGAACAGCCTTCCAAATTACATTAAAAGGAAAACCAAAATAACTGAAATTGTTAATGACTAGCAAGTACCAATAAACCCCACTGGCTAGACTTTTTATTCCCTCCCTATACAACAAAGTGTGAAACTAATTTAATGGATACAGGACTGTAATGGAGTTGGAAATACTAGTGATTACTAAGGATATTTAACAAAATTGGATTCCATTATAAATGATGAATTAGCAATATACAAAAGCAACCACACTTGATGAATAATTTTTCACATTCCTAGGAAAAAAAAAAAAACTAAGCACTCATCATGAGGCATGTTTGGACCTTCAATGAGAAGAAAACACCTACACCATTTTTTTCTAGGTAGAAATAAAAGACAAATGTTACTTATCAATAAAAAAAGAGAGAGACAAATATCCACCACCTGCCATGGTCACATAGAGGACACTTTCAATGACAGTGGAATCTTTCCTTTCAAAGTCTGCCACTTGGGAACTACATCTCAAAGAGTTAATATACTATCAAGTGGTCAAATTGTGGAAATAATTACTAATTCCTATATTCTGGTGGCAAAATGCTCTAAAACCATTTATAACTACAGGATTCGTCCACAGACAGTAGCAACTTGTCCTATTAACAAATTGCATCATGAATTAGGGCCTTTTTTTGGGGTCAAAAAGGAGGATAAATTTGAAATAGCCATCGGTGATGCAGGAATTTATGGAACATGGTAAAAGAGCAAGAAAAGATAAAAGTTTGAAAAGAATAAGACCATCATATGCTATGTGCAATGCTTGTATCCAACATCACTTTTACTGAAATTTCTTTTATTCTATTAACAAACCAAACCAAAATTAGAGTCTTATGCCTAATCAGTTCTTTTTAATATATTTGAAATGCTGATGGGTACCTTAAGGATATCAAAAACCTTCTCTGCAGTATATTTTTGTTGGAGACTGGCACCTTTTTGCTGAACCTTATCAGGATGAACGTATAATGTTGCCTTTCTGTAAACCTTTTTAACCGAGGCAGAAGTAATCATATCTGTCAAAGACACTGGCTGCCAACCACATTCAGGCCAAAGCACCTGTTTATCATTCCAAAGACAAATACTTTCATTTATTTTTTTGGAGAATGTAGTTATAAACATCAAATACTAAACTACTAAGGACTCAGGAATCAATGAGTTCATAATTCTAAGGAAGATAACGGATGGTTTTCTACCAAGAAAATGACACTTCTTTTTCCTGTATATGCAATCAATCACTCTTTTAACAATATCACAAAATAGAATCAAGGGAACATGGCTTTCAGGGAAAAAATTAGGAAAATCCTATTAGGCTTGGAATTTAAATCTATAGGAAGTATCATTGTATTTTATATTTTATTTTCCCTTTTTTAACTTTGTGGAACATGGATAAGGACATAGTTGTAATTTTAAAATATAGTAGTAGACTCCTATAGCTCTTCCTTCTTCCTTGTCGTTGAAACTTATGGAAGAACATTGGCCGAGCAACCCTCCACATTAAAAAGTGTCTCAAGAAAAATGAGGAATAACTTGAGAGGATTCCAGGAGGCACAAGCCATTACTTCAAAAGACTTAAACATGTTTAAACTGACAATATATATATATATATATATTTTTAATAAGTAATAATTATCTTCCAGAAGATATTATTTAGATTATGCTAGGATCAGATAATTCACAAATTAATAAGCAAGGTATTTAAATTTCAGTTTGCTATGTCATTTCAGTCAGCCTAAAATATTAGCGAAAATTACACTTTTTCACCCTAAATTTCACCTGATTTCACTTAATCCCTTGAACTATCGAAATGCACAATTGAACCCCCCCCCCCCCCCCCCCCCAACAAAAAGTATAACTTTTTTCAATGCCCCCACTATCATTTGTTTTGGTGTTATGTATGACAGATTTAGTATTGAAAGACCAATTTACCCTCTAAAACAAATGGCAGAGGGGTAAATTAGTCTTTCAATGCTATATTCCATCAGACTTAACAACAAAATATATGACAAGGGATTAAGTGTAACTTATTTTTAAAATTGGGTGGTCAATCGTGTGTTTCAATAGTTTATGAGGTTAACTGTAATTGAGGTGATAATTTAGGGTGAAAAATGTAATTTTTCCAAAATATTATTAATCTGGAAACAGAATGGAGGTGGATAAAAACTTCGAGAGCTACTGTAAGTCTACACACCACACAAGACTAGGGATAACCCTGCAAGGACTTTCAAAATAATAGGCGTTGTAGATGTGGTCATACATACAGATCCATACATGCATATATACATAAATATATTTTCAAAATAAAAAATAAAAAATGCATACATACATACATACATACATACATGCATACATATTGTTCTGTATGGGGCCATACAGTGTTTATTAATCTATTTCAAAAAAAAAAAATTAAAAAGAAATGAGTTGAATAGATATGCTATGATTAGAAATACTCATTTTCTAGGGTTAAATCAGCTTTGCCTAAAATTAACTCTTGGTTTGTCCTTATCTTTTAACATATATCAAACATAAATTGTAAATGCAGACAAGATAAGAATTATCTTTAAGAAAAGAAGATGATTAAAAGAAAATGAGTTAACAGATGTCATATTATTTAAAATATATGTTTTTGGAGGGGGAGAGGAAAGGGTGTTGAATTAGCTTTTCTTAAGACTTTTGGTGCTGTTCATTGTCTTTTATAGTGATATGGACTCTCAGGCTCTTACTACTTACAACCAAATAACTCAACATATCTTAAAAATGAATATCCCAATCAACTTCTTATGCACCATAGCAACTCTAATTGATTTGAAAATCATTTATAATTCCCTGAGACAAATATTGGATGTACTCATTATTATCTGAAAGAAGGATAGTCCAATTAAAAACATATAGGAGCAAGCACATATGCATGTGTGTGTGTGCACGTGCATGCATACATGCATTGATGCACACATGCACATTTATGTGTCTCACCAAGTCCAATCATTAGTATGGACTATGGAGGCAGAGGCAAACGTATTAGAAACCATGTTAGTGCCAAAGCCTTTCTGAAAATTGCCTGAAAGTATGTCAATGACTCAATGCTGTAACTCCAGAATTCCTGTTCCAGAGTTGATGAGAGTCTACAGTCAATGATCAAGAAATAAGGTGTACCATCTATGTGAATCCTGTTCTGGTTTTTTTTGTTTTTTATTTTTTGGCACAACTATTTTACTTATCTATCTTGCACCAATAATAAGAGATCTGCACAGGAAGTTAGAGAGACCTATTTTCTGTCTTTGATTAATACAATATATTTTTTAAACCAGACTTCTGAAATCATATTCCACCAATAAAACCTGATATTATGACTTCAATTTCATAAGTTCTAATTCTTGAACTTTTTTTTCTAAGGAAAACCAGTAGGGTGTGAAAAATCAGCTAATGTAAGATAGCACAATCTACTCAAGAAGTAAAAAGTAAGAACACACATGTTCCAATGATGATAGTAGTGCACGCATATTGCCTTCTCTTCCTGCCGCCCAGCTCTTTATTTTTATGTCTACCGTCTCAGAAATCCTCTGCCCACAAAATCATTGAAATACGCTAAGCAGTTATAAAAGAGAAGAAAAATAATGATAATAAACACAGTAAGAAGCAGCACAACATAAATAAACATGCTTTATAAGCGATCTCCACCCAAGGAAAAAATGTAAAGAAATAAAGAAAACAATATATGTTTAAGATTGATGAAAAGAGATAAACCATGAATATTTGGAAAATCATATATATATATATATATATATTAGATCCTAAATGAAAGCATCAGAACTCCAACCCAACACAGCAAACACTTACACGCCTCTCTTCTTGCTCCTGCTGTGTTTGAAAGTCACGCTGGTTCATATCAGCCACAGCTTTTGCCTGAAAATACAACCGACACACAATATCAAACCATCCCACTCAAAAGTACGTACAAATATAACCCAAAACTCAATAATGGATAGTGCCAGTCAACCCAGGAAACAAATTGGCCGTGTGCTGTGAATATAAATCAAGATCATGCAGCTAAGCCAGGAAATCTGAAGGTAGTTAATTGGACTGCATATGACTTAAAAGATGCCGTTGTATATGTCAAGAGTTGAAAGGCTATTGCAGTGGAGGGATTACAATGCTAAGAGAGCCAACTGAAGTTTCACCATCTCAGACTGCTAATTGAATAAATGGAATTTGTGGAAATAATGATGACTGAATACATATAGCATAAGAGATTATCATAATTTTTTCCTTTAAGATCTTATAACTCGCTTTTGACTTTGTATTTTCACTTGCAAATTCCCCTTCACCTTTATTTCAAATAAAATTTCTGCATTCATCTAAACAAGAACAGAGAAACAAATGAAGCTCATGCATCCAAGAACATAAATGTGGTTACATATAAGAAAAAAAAACACTAGCATAAGGATAAGGTTAAAATATACACCGCGCGCTCCTGGGTCCTTTGGTGACGCCCCAATCTGGCTCTTCTTCTTTCTTCACTTTCCCCTTCAACCTCTTGAAATTCTCCAAGTAATGAAGCATCTTTTGCAATCAAAATTCACCATGGAAATTAAGACTAGAAGAGATATTCCCTACAAAGAAATTTTCCATGCTAGAAAAGAAAATCACATTTCAAAAATAAATTACCTCCAAAAATGGATGAAAGGTCATCATTTATGAATGAAGCAGAAGGAGACTTCTTTATGCTGACTGAGGACCCTGAAGGCTTCCTCTGGGGCACTTCAGGGGCTCTCTTGTAAATTGATGAATCAAATAAAGGGTCCTAAAAAGTGCATGAGAAAGAAAATAATATAATCTGATTGGTGCCAAAAAAAGAGGTCAAAGTTGTACATCTATGGTTCCTACCAAAGTTGTAGCCCTTGATCTTGGTACACTGCTTGATCTAGAACCTGAACTGAAAAAGGACTCTAGATCATCTCCACCCGTTTGCTGATTACGGTGTGAAGTATCTACAGCTTCATTATATCTACTAGATTTGGTGGCTGAGTTCTTTACCACTTTTTTACTAGTGGATACCTCTGACCGTTCACTAGCTTTATTACGCACCCTACCCATGGCAAAGTCCTCAAGTTCGTCAATTGAAGACACATTTGAGTTCTTAACTGCATCAAAAATCATCGCCCAATTATTAAAGTTATGTGGGGACTTAAGGGATTAAGAATCTCCAAAATTTGAGGAAGCAATAAGAACCTTTATCTGCCTTTGAAATTTGCATTGGTTTTGGGGGAGGCCTCAATGACGGGATAGCATTTGATGAAACACCAAGTTTTGTGCCACCAGATTTACTCAGCTTACTTATTTCTTCAAGTGGATCTGAGAACAGTTCTGAGGAAGTATATGCAGTGGTTGAAGTTGATTCTAATATTACAAAGGGGTCTTCTGAAGTGAACGCCGGTTTAGTTGAATGAATAGATGATTGCTGAGCCTGATTAGCCCTAGCATTTGTCCTGTGAAAAAAATTGTGAAAATGAGGACAGCGAGATTTGTCTAGCATGTTAACAATACAAAAATATTGAAGTAATCATGTAGTAACATTTGATAGATGGAAAGGACCACAGAAGATGTAGATCTTTGCAAGTATGCATGGCAAACTAAGATGAACCAATTCACTGATAGTGATAAGCTTCATGTAGACAGATCTGGAACTGGTCAACTGATTAAGTAAATGGTATTTGTAATAGTACGAACAGTCATAATAAGAATATGAATACTACTGATCAAAAATAATAATAAGAATGTGAATAACAGTCATGAAACTTGCTTAGAAAGCAATAGCACCACATTCAAAGCTTGCAGAATTAACCATCCATCTAATGCATCATTAGAATGCATGACAAGGAAAGGAACCACTAACGCATGCAAGACTGACCAAAGGCATAATTATCCTTTTGTTAAAGCCACAAATACAACTTGAAAGCAGGTGCTCTATCCTTCAGTTGCAACCGCAAAATACATTAGTGGCAGACAAGATGCTTCAATTGCATTTTTTCAGTTTATTTAAAATCTTTCTTGGTCATTGTACCCTCAGCTTTCATGCGTTTATATATATATATATATATATAAAATAAGTTACTATTTTGACCATCGTGTTGGATCTAAAAGTCAATACTGCAAGAATGGAAAGTGCAGGATGAATACTTCTTTTCTCAATTACCTTGTACTTTCTAGTATCTTATCTCCCAAGCATCTAGGCTCAAATCCAAACCATCATAGGTAACAAACCCATGGCCAGAGTAAATTCAAGTAAAATGTTCTTGAGACCAACCCTCTATGCTCACCCCATTTTATTGCGTTTAGATTAAAAATATTATAGTCTAAGAATCCATAGATTTAATCATTGTTCATCTGATAGACCTTTCCAGCCTTGGCCAATCATTGGGGATCATTAGTTCTCCCAACAACTATACCTTCACAGGAATAAAAGGAAAACAAGTGGCATTTGTTAATAAGCCAACAAACATAAAGAAACAATTGGTTATGAAATTATTATTAACACATGATTGGCAAGACAAATGCCACTCAATAACAATCATATGTTATATTATTGTTATTTATTCTCTAATAATCCATAAGTCAAGTCAGTAGGTCATTTGTATAAACTGCTATCTTCCATAAGCAATCAAATTGAATGACGATTTATATGCACCAATCCCATTCTGCCATTCATATGCAAGCCCATTCCTGACTCCAAATATCAATGTTTGAGAACAAAAAGAAGATTACTACATGCATCTGCATGCGTTAAGAGTTGCTATTATTGTTATTCTAGTATCCACTGAAGGCATTATTAGAGTAGGGTAAATGAAGCAGAGGACTGTTTATTTCTTCCAAATGATTAATATCATTCTACCAAAATGTAAGCAAATTTTATGACATGGGATGTTAGGCACTTAATATAAACAAACACTTTTAATAAACCCATTTTAAACCATCCCCAGACTTCAATGACATTATTGACAAAACCACATTTTCCCATCATATATAGCAAATTCAACAACTTCTTCAAGAATTAAGGTCACTACAATAATAATCTATACTCAAACTAATATTAAATTGTTAAACTACTACTCAAGAAACTAACCAGAAGCATTATCATTATGAGCAAAACATTGGCATTCTAATAGTAAAATTGAACAATGTGACTGATCAAAATTCTTTCTTATTGAACAATTACATACCCGACATTCGGAGGACTACTCCCACCAAATCCAGGTATCAAATCATCAAAACCATTGGCATTCTTCACCGATCCATTCCGGCTCGCACTCTTCGACTTTGCACCCAAATTACCAAACAAATCATCAATGGGAGCACTCTGCTTCGACATTGAAGCAAACGACACAAACACATCATCATTATTCGGGGCCGAAGCAGAGCTCTTCGAGCCAGGCATTCCACCAAACACATCACCAACACCATAAATAGGCACCGTCGAAGGCTTCCCATGCGAATTATTCGAAAATATCGAATCGTAATCGAACGAATTAGATTGGTTTGTGGATTTACCAGGTCCCCCGAATAACAAATCATCAAACCCACCAAAATTCTGGGTTTTGGAATCGCCGTTGGATTGAAAGACTCCATTTTGATCATCGAGGAAAGACCCAAAAGCAGAATTTGAATGCAGGGAGGATCTAGACGAAGAGGAAGAGGGTTTGGGGTTTTGACCTGAATTGAATCCGAAATTCCGGGTCTGGGCATTGCTTGAACTTGTGGGTTGTTTCGAAGCGGCCATTGGAGCAGCTTTACCTTGAGGCTTCAATCCAAACCGCTCGGTTAAGACACCAAACTCGTCCATTCTTCTTGTTTTTTTGTGAATCGAAGCCTCTGAATTGGAATCTATTGGATTGTAAAGATGTGTATTTCACAAGAATTTGAAAAATGCCAAATGGGTTGTGTTAATATGCATGTGTTTGTGTTTGTATGTGTGTATAAACGTGAAATTTCACAAAAATAGAAAATGGGTGTGGTTTAGTTTTGTTTGTTTGTGTGTGAAATGGGAAAGCTGGATCTGAAAGAAGCGTGATCTTGATGAATTGGCGGGAATGAGAATTGGGTGACAAAGAAAGATATCAGATAGGGAAAGATGGATTTCTTTCAAGGGGAAATTGGATCAAAGATCGCTCTCTCTGTTTCTGCTAAGTCTCTGTTTCTCGGTCTTTGTCTATGGCTTTCTTTTTCTCTCTGTTTCTTTGTTTACTCTGTTGTGCGTAGGAAACTAGGTAAACGAGGAGGCTATTCTACAACGATGAGTGGTTTGCCACAATATGTGGCACACCTTCACAACTTTCTATTACTATTATAATTCCTTCGTTGCCTCTGACATGTAAATTATTTCCTTTGTCGGTGACAATTGATCTCTCTCTCTCTCTCTCTCTCTCTCTCTCAATTTCTATCACACTTTCACATTCACCTATATGAATCATCGAGTTGACCGTAAGTCAATTCAAAAAAATAAAATTTAAGTTTTTTTTTTCCTCCAAAAAAAAAGTTGGTTAAAAATTTAAAATTGTGAATGTGAATGTATAAGCTAATTTTTTCCCCCTGGTCATAGAAGAAAGAACATAAACTTCATTACTCATTAGGAAGGCAAAGCCAAAAATTAGCCAAGTACAATTTTTTTAAACATTTGGTTGGGTATCTTCCATCCAAACCAATAAATTGGGAGATAAATTTTTGAGAAGCTAAAATTTTAGGGCCTGTTTGATACATGGGTTCAAACAATAGTTTTTAATTTTTTTGAAAATACGTGTGGATGAAAAAGTGTGTGAAAATACGTGTAATGTTATTTAAAAACTGAAAACATGTGTTTAACTTGCATAGCAAATGGGACCGTAGCATCTTATTAAACACTCTTCATTACTCACTTCCCTACAATTAGCCAAGTGCAATTTTTTTAAACATTTGGTTGGGTATCTTCCATCCAAACCAATAAATTGGGAGATAAATTTTTGAGAAGCGAAAATCTTAGCATCTTATTGAACACTCTTTATTACTCACTTCCCTACAAGCTTCCTATAAAATAGCGTTTTTAAAACATTATTTTAGTTATAATTGTGAGATAATAATTTTAGATAAAAAATTTCTCTCCAAACTAGTTTGAAAAGAAAATTTTCAATTTTTTCCTATGTTATGAATTTTAAAAATCTAATCGTTGGTTTACATGTTCGTATTTTATCTTTTATGTTTGCAAAATTTTAAGAAGATCAAAAATCAATTGTTATGTTATCACTCAAATGTTTAAATTTTAAGTTTTTGTGGTCTAAAATTGTGCATTAAAAATAGATTTATTGATCAAATAGTAAATAATATCCGATTTGAACGAAATTTGACATATATGTTAAGAACATAAAAAACATGCAATCTAACTGTTAAATTTTAAAAATCCATACTCAATAAAAGATATATAAATAGTTTTGACCTTGTTACAATTTTAGTTATACTAGTGAAATGTAGAAACCAATATTGCAGCCCAACATATGTTAGGCTGGGTCAGCAAAAAGTTTCATTCCAGAAGGAGGAAAAAAGGCTTTCATAGACTATTTAAGCACTTTTTAAAATAAATTATTATAATTCATACAAATATGCTTAAATTATATTTCAAATCTCTATATTCTTCAAAGCTAATTCTTAAAATACCAAATTAATCAAACTAAAAAAATTAATATAAGGGTTATAAAATAAATTCGTATGTATCTTGGATCGAATTGGATAGGATGAATAAAAAATTATCAACTTAAACCCACTCCAATTGGAGACTTAAAATAAAATCTTAATCCAATAAGATGCGTTGGGTTAGGTTGAGTTGATTTCATAAAAAGAATGGGTTGGATGCACAGACCTTTCCCTACCTGAAGGGATCTACTTTAAATAATAAAATTAAAAGCTAATTTAATATTATTGGTGACTGATGAGTAATACTCGTCTAGTCAGACCCAAAAAAGAAAAAGGAAATGTCAAGCGGTAGTGGTAGCAAGTTGGATATTACATATACATGTAGTGGTGGGTGACCAAAAGTTTGATTCATGTTTGGAAAGCAGTAGACCCTTTTAAGCCAATACATCTGTGCAACATTAGCTGTGCAATAAGACCGCTGGATCTACGTCTTACCTAACCAATAGCGACGTTAAGTGGGTTTCACTCATTTGAGATTCCATGCTTACCTTGGCTGTTGTGGTGGTGGAGTGGGAAGAAATAGCCAAATAGGCTTAAGTCTCACATTTTATATTCTTATAGCTTTTAACTCATGCATATGCATTGAATAAGAGAATTTAATATTAATTATCAATCTTAATTACTTTTGATTTAGCAAGATTTTTGGCTAAGTGATGAAATCTTGGATTTAAAACCACTTACCAATGTCTTTGGGCCACCCTTAAGGAATTCCTTCCTGCTATAATTTAGTGTTTGTGAGAAGGGGGGGACTACGTATACCTAAGGGAATAGTCAAAAACTTAAAGAGGTTTAAATGCCCTCATTTGTCCCCAAAAAAAAAAAAAAAAAAAAAAAAAACAAAACTGCTATTAACCTTGCTTTACAGCTGATTTTGATGTATATTATATATATGGGTAAACTATCTATTTGGTCTTTATTCTATACATCATATTTTAATTTGGTCTCTAACCTTTCAATTGTATCAATTCGGTCCCTAAACTTTCAGTACTGTGTTAATTTAGCCATTACTGTTATCTTTTGAATGAAAATTGATGACACGTCTAATGGTCAAAATAAAAAATTAGCTTTCATTGATGTGACAATACACTAAAATTTTATTTTGGTTGTTTGCCATGACAACAATTTTTATTCAATATATAACGACATGGACTAAATTGACACAATACTGAAAGATTATGGTCCAAGTTGACACAATTGAAAAATTAGAAACTAAATTGAAATATGGTATAAATGATAGAGATCAAATATTTAATTATCTAAGATATATTAATGATCTTATCTTCAACAACCCGCAGCAGTAGTTGGTTAAAAATATTGATTAGCAACATTTTTTTTTTTTTTTGAGATAAACGATAGAAGTATATATTATTAACTGAGAAAACAAACAGTATTACAGGGAGTTTTTTGTCATTTACTCGTGGCCACCTACAATCCAACCCCAAGTGTATTACATTTCTCCCTACCCCATGTAGTGGTCTACTATATTGACACTAACAAGACCGCCAAGCTTCTTATGGTACAACAGCAATGGTGGTCTGGGATGATGCAAGACGTTGATAGTCCTCCAGAATTCCAGTGGCCTGATCCATGATAGACCTTGGCTGCACCTGCACCTTCTCAAAGTAGTATTTGTTCCGAGCATTCCAGATTGCCCATGACGTTGTGGCTCATCTCTCTAGCTGTCTTTGTTAGCTTACCCTTCAACATTCGAAACAATTGGAAGAAATCCTGCACTTAGTTGCTACATTTTTGCACCCTTCCTTTTGATATTGCCCACACATTTCGTGCCAATGGACATTCCCATAGCAAGTGAGATGTCGATTCAGGCTGTTGACAGCATATGTCGCATCTCGGCTCCACCTTCACCCTTCGGCTATGCAGATTCTCCTTAGTGGGGAGAATGTTTGAACACGCTCTCCAAATAAAGTTCCTGACTTTAGGTGGCACCTTTAAGGTCCAAATTGTCTTCCACACCTTGCCATCTATCCGTGCATTTGAGTGTTCAGCCCCATCGTGATGCAACAGTCTAAGAGCAACTTGGTACATGGTACGCATCTTTCACTGAGAAACTCCTTGCCTTGTTTTCCTTCCACTATAACTCGTCCTTTTTGTGTAAAGCATTCAAGGGTATGGCCAAAATCTCACATCAGGTACTGGGTGCAAATAATTCATGCACCTTCTGTCTGTTCCACTGGCCCATGTCGTCATCAATAAGGTTGCTGAAAAGCATATTTGACTGTTCTTCCCTAGTAAAAACCGGCTTGTATGTCAGCCAATTATCCACTGCTACTCTAATTTTTTTACCATCCCTCACCTTTCATTGTGAGCTCGCCCTTATAATGTCTCTTGCAGCCAGTAGGCTATGCCAAACATAGGAAGGATTGTGTCCCACCTCCGCCTCCAAAAATGAGCAATTTGGAAAGTACCTTGCTTTATAGACCCAATAGAAAAGAGAGTGAGTGTGATGTATTAACCGCCACGCCTGTTTTGCTAGCAATGTCATGTTGAAAGCTTGGATGTCTCTAAACCCCATTCCCTCCTTTACTTTTGGGGAGAATAATTTTTTTCAATTGATCCAATGTATCTTTTTCTCCTCCTTTGTTTGCCCTCACCAATATTTAGCCATAATGGAGTTTATAGTTTCACATAATGACTTTGGAATTTTAAAGATGCTCATGGAGTATGTTGGTATTGCTTGTGCCACCGTCTTGATTAGGACTTCCCTTCCCGCCTTTGAAATAAACTTTTCTTTTCATCCCATCACCTTCCTTGTGATTTTTTCTTGCAAGTCTTTGAAAGTATTCACTTTAGACTTTCTAGTTGCCATTGGTAATCCAAGGTATTTTTCACAGTCTTCCATTATTCTGACCCCCATCAAATTCCTTATATCTTGCTTTACATCTACTCTTGTATTTTTGCTAAAGACCAAAGTCATTTTCTGCCTGTTTATAGCTTGCCCCGAAGCCGCCTCATATTGCGCCAAGATGGTTAATAACCGGTGGCATTCCTCCATTGTTGCTTGGCAAAAGATGAGACTATCATCTGTGAACAATAGGTGGGATAGGCGGACTCCTCCATTTCTAGATAGAACACCTTGCAATTGTCTTGCTTCTTCTGCCTTTCTAAGCATAGCTGACAATCCTTCAACACAAAATAAGAATAGATAGGGAGATAATGGATCACCTTGTTTTATACCCCTTGTAGGGGTGACAAAATCCTTTAGTTCTCCATTAATGAGTATCGAGGAGGTAGCCGTGCATATTGTTTCCATTGCCAACTTCACCCATTTTTCATCCAACCCTAGTTTGATCATCACTTTTCTAATCGTTAAATTTCATGTTCCTTATGTTCTTAACATTCATATCAAATTTCTTTCAAATAAGATGTTATTTATTATTCAATCGATTAACTTATTTTTTATACACAACTTTAGATCACAAAAACTTGAAATTATAACATTTATTTGATGACATAGTAATTGATCTTTGATCTTTTTGAAATTTTGTAAGCATTAAGGATGTAATAAAAACATGCAATCTAGCGGTTAGATTTTTAAAATTCACACTCAATATAAAAATATATGATGAGTTTGTAGTGTTTTTCTCCAAACTAGTTTGAAGAGAAACTTTATTCTTTAGCACCACCAAATACAAAAATATGGCTAAATTGGTAGAGCTAAAGACAAATAAAATTAAAATGAAAGTAATCTCAACTCGGAGGGAAATGATATAAAATTAAAATGAATTAACTTAATTTTTTTTATTGAGCTTATAATTTAATCATTTAGTGTACGTGTGGCATTGGCTTAAAAAGCCAACTTTTTTTTTTTACTATTCAGCTTATTTTTGCTACTATTTATGAGTTTCATTGTACTTTTTCGTACTATTTATGGGTCTCACTGCACTATTTTAGCTATCTTTTAGCTTTATCTATGGTACTTTCAGGAAAAAGTTTTCAATTTCAACTAAATAAACTATTTTCAAATGAACACTAATAAATATGGACTAGTATGTAACTCCATGCTACCGCACGGGAATGAATATATTATTAATCATAAGTTTATTCATGTTTAAAATGCTCAATTAAGTCTAAATTCATATTATTAATCAGAAAATTTCATTAACAAAACTTAGCAGTATATATATTTTACACAGAAAGATGAACCTTGGTGACAATGTTTATCCAAAAGATCCATTCATGCTTTTGAATCTTCAATCTCTATTGGTGATTGAAATTTTCGTAGCTTAAAAAATTTAAAATTAAAAAAAAAAAAAAAAAAACCCCTTAGAGTTATACTCATTTTGTAGTTTTATGATGAGTCATTTTGTAATATGATGGACATTTGTGTAAAGAAAAAACCTCTGAAGTTCCATGACTGATAAAAGAAATTCTCTCCAATCTCTTTTTATAGAGAGATGAGTTTGTGCATGTTTTTATATATCCTTCATAGTTGTATTATCACGAAGCAGGTCCAATGGATTTAGATTGGTACTACCAATTCCTAAAGCATGAGTGTTTAATGTGTTATTAATTTCATCTCACATGATAGCAAAATTAAAAATAATTAGATTGTATACGTGTATAGTAAAATTGGACTCCAATTTCAGATTCTAATTGAACAATTTGAATGATAATATATGATAGTAACAACAATAGGAAAATTCAAATAAAATTTCGGATTAAATTGTAACAATCTAAATAAAAAATTCCAGTAGAAAGACAAGGTGGAGTGATCCACTTCAAGAAGGCAACCAAACTTGCGTAAATATAGAATAATAAATTTCTTTCCGGAAAATTTACATTGTTCATAACCTTTACTTTCACTGAAAATTTTAAAAATATAGTGACTCACATTTGCCATCTAGACATTTACAGCCGGGTCCTCTCCAATTCGTGTGAGATTCCATTGATCACTAAGTTCCTTTACAGCCTGCAAAAAGTATCATCCATTGGTCCATAGCAGTGCTTTTTTCATTGTTGTAGGTGCTAAACCTGAACAAAAAGCCAAATATAAGGATAGTGAATTTTAGGCATAATGTGCATCTAATCACATATTGGCAATTTATAACAAATATAAAGATGCAAGTTCTGTAAGTGAATAGTAAACAAAACTCAGTGTCAAAACCAAGAAGAAAGTACTTTAATCTGAAACTCAGTGCAAATGTAAAGATGCAAACTTTGTAAGCAATTTATAACAAAGATGCAAACTCTGGCTTTGCTATCTTTTTGGAAATTATGTAATGTACCCAAACCAAGTTCTTATCACTGATATTAATCTATTTGGTTTTCATGTTTGACTGCAAAATCAAGAAAAAACTTAATTAGCACAGTAACTCATTTGACCCGATACATAGAAGTGGTTTTAATGAGAATGAGCCCACATACATTTAGCCACATGATGCAAAATTTAACTTCAATTTCAGATTCTAAACACATGGCACAAAATTAGAACTTTAATTAGGAATTCTAATTTGAGTTTCTCTTTGCTTCACCTATTATTATATATATATATATATATATATATATAGATTAGTAAGTGAAAGAATCTATATGTTCCAAGACATATTAATTATTAATACAAAGGAGTGAATGGCACTCATGAAATGATTAGATGTTGTGACAATAATGTCTCCTTTTCTATACAAGAAATTTTATAGGCACAAAAAATTTGACAAAAATTTTTATAATTGTTAATGGGAGTTATAAAAATGATTTCAATGATGGACCTAAATGAAACTAGTAAAAAATTATCAATTCAATTGGTGTAAAAAATATTGTGAAATTTTTTATGCTTAGCATTATTGCTCTATCTATATATGGAAATAATGGGATTTGATACATAGCCATGTAAGATACAAGAATCAAGATTTAACTGTATGAAAAAATCTGGTTCCACTTCCAACATTTATTTCAGCTCTTTGTACTGTTGTATAATAGCACAAATAAGTTCCTCTTCGTTTCAAGTCTTCTCAATTTTGTCATTTCACACTTAAAGTTTTATATTTTAGATCTAAAAAATAATGTTGCAAATTGTGAGCATTTATATTTTTAAAATTTAATCTAAATTATGAAATAAATGCACTTTAATTTTAAAGAGGAGTCAGTCCACGTGAGTCACCCCATTACCATCATTATCATAAAAGGACAAAATTTATATTTAGTATTTTAGATATTGTTCCTTAGATTTTCTATTTAAAATTTTGTCATATGTCTATTAACTAAAAAAAAAAATACACTTTCTCAAAATTCAGCCATGTAACTACTTAACTAAAAAAAATATACTTTCATTCATGAGAAAAAATGTATTTTTTTAGTTTATAGACATATGACAGAATTTTAAGAAAGAAATCTAAAAAACAGCACCTAAATACTATACTTTAGTCTTGCCAATCACAAAATAACGCATTATAAATTCAAGAGGCAAAGGACAAAGAGGGGGATACCATCTATGTTGTGAAGGAATTTGCCTAATGTTCTTTCTTCTTTTGAAGGCTAGGAATTTAACTCCTAATTTACGTACAAAGCAATATTTAATGATTATCCATTGAGGCTTTTTGACTCTAAGCATCAAGCAAACTCTTTCACAATTAGTATAACAATAAACAATCCTGATCAGTTGAGGCTTTTGACTAACGAGAAGTTTGGGGTGTGAAATTAAAATTGTTCTATTAATCCCAGCTCTCATCCATAATTTTTCTTTGGTGACACTATTTTAAAGAAAATAGAAAGCAAGAATTCAAAGGACTTCGTAACTGTTACTGCTACAGGCCATCTTAACAATCATGAAAATACTTTCTCAAAAAAAAAAAAAAAAAAAAAATCATGATAAGAGAATCAGAAAGATCAAGGTACAACTAGTACTGAAAATAAGGCTCTTGTCCTTTCCTGTGAATGAGTTTCCTAGAACTTTCCCTTGCCAAGCTTGTATTGTTAATCTGAGTACATTATAATTATATTATGTGAGAATCTATAAAGGGGAAAAATAAATAAATAGAAGAATAAATTAAAAAGAAAAAAAAAAAAAAAAGGAGTGGATTGTTATTTTTAAACGTGTGAAAATTTATAAACTAACAGAAAGAAAGAAATATATAATTTTATTATTATATGTTTACTTCTTTTTTCTTTTTTTCTAATTGAACAGTGCTAAGGGGATAGAAAAGATTTCACTTACTTTTGGATAGAATCATGGAATACAGAATTAATTCTTTTCTTTTCTTTCAAATGACCAAATGGTTTGCATCTATTAACCCCTTTTTGTTTTGGAGAATGGAGGAGAAATTTTTTTTTTTTTTTTTGGTTAAAATTTATTTCATTGTTTATTTGGTTATGTTTAATTTTTTAAACCTTTTTTTTTTAGGTATCATTTCAATTTTATAGAACGTCTTGAAGGGACTTTTTTAGGTAGATTCATATTTTATATAATTTAATTTAATGTAATATATTTTTAAACAAAATACATCAACAAAAGTAATCTCATCCAGCGCACGTGGAACTCGTGGATTCATCTTCTATCATCTTTTACTTAGAAAAAGAAAAGGCAACAAGTTTAGCCAAAAAAAAAAAAAAAAAAGGCAACAAGCTGGGGCAATTTCATTTTACTCTCTTCGTTTCTACCCAAATTCCCTTGTTTCAAACTCTATGAATTAGTGCTTTGAAAATCAAGTCCTTCCATATGGAACTCAATTTAAACATGTCGAAAATTTAACACGTGAAAAATGTTTTTTGTGCGTGTGTGGAAGAAACAAGGACATCTAAACTTATTCAAGACTCAATTCCCTAAGTTTTTTTTGGGTGTGTGCAATACCCATGTCCCACACACCAAATATTATAAAGAATCTTTTAGGAGGATCCTAAAATACTAGTTGGAGGTTTCAAATTAAGATTTCATAGATATCATAAAATCTTAAGACTTATTAAACTCACGTCTTGGGATTGTGAATCTTGTGACTTTGACAGTACAAATAGTAAATTTCAGAAACTTTCAATTTTATTGTTGATTTTTAGTGACCATCCTAAACATTTCGAATTTCCAATTAGAAGACTCGAGCTTTCTTTTGGATATATCATTTTAATTTTAATTTTGAGTTTTCTGGTTAAGGAAAATGAGTAGGAAACAATGATACAAAAAAAGAGATTGATGACCGATTCAATTACAAGATACATCAAAGTCACTCTTTGCAAATACCAATTTGGAAGTGTCTTTTTGACCGCGTGTTTGGATGAAAAGTAGAGTACGTAGAGTGTATAAGAGGAAGGAGTGGGAAGAATTTATGTAGGGAGAGGGATATCTTTTTTTTTTGGTTGAGAAAGGGAGAGAGCCTCTCCCCCTCTGTTTTTGATGTTTTAAAATGAAAATGAAAAGAGTAAATGATAATATATTGTTTAATTACAATTATACATGTTCAATTTAATTCAATATATAAGTAAATTAACATGTGATCTCAATTTATACATAGTATAGTATGTAACCTGTGTTAACGCATGGAAATGATGAATTGTAGTGGTGCTATTAATGTTAGCTTGGGTTATAAGACATATAGGATATAAGTTTGATAAAGACATTTGAAAGTACTAAAATAGTTTTTTCTTGCAATTTTCATGGTATTGGTTATACTGAGTTTCTCATTACACTACTATTTATGTATTTAATGTTAAAAATCACTATTGGATACTACATATAACAACAAAAAAGAATAAATTGGTCAAATAGTATCTTTTAAATTGAATAGGGATAAGTGCATAGATTCTTCAACTCAATTAAAATTTGTTACGTTAATATAAATATTATAAAAATATGCTCATTAGTTCAAAAAAAAAAAAAAAAAAAAAAAAAAACAGAAAAAATCAAAACAGTTTAATTTGTATGGAAAGCTAACAAAAGAAAAATTCAATTTTGAATATAATTAATTTTCTCTAAGCATTTATATATATATATATATAATGGTTTATTTATATTGACTCCTTGTGTTCTACATTGAATTAACTCACTTGACACAAAAATTTAAAAACTTACATTAAATAAGACACATGGCGCAAAATTAAGCTCTAATTGAATTTCAACTTTTTATATTGAATAAACTAACTTGACACAAAAATTTAAAAACTTAGATTAGATGAGATATGTGACGCAAAATTAGACTTTAATTGAATTCTATGAAATCTAATTGGATTTTCACTTAGTTTTGCCTATATATATATATATATATTAGGATTTATTGGACATGCAAGATATACAATAATCTCTGTTTGAAACTTTTAACTGTTTTGTATAATTTTCATGAATTTATAATTAGAAAAATCAATTCTTTCTCGGCCAATTTTGTTGGTCTTCTCTTACAAAAAGTTGTCCTGAAACACAGTTCAAATTGAACACGGACTATAATAAACAGATTTTATTATTCAGTAACGGCCCTTATCCATATTCCATACCAGCAGCCAAACTTTCATAGAAACTTCATTGGCCGGTGGGTTTGATAGGTCAATGTTTACCCAAGGACCATTGTGAAGATTCTGAAGACAGAGTTGTTGTAACAGCTAAAAAGGGTAATCTCAGCTTACCAAAGAATGGCACATCCACATTATCTTAGTGTTTTGTTTTGTTTTTTTGTTTTTTCTTTTAGAAAGCACTTTAGCTTAGTTTGTACAGTGTTTGACCGAAATTACTTTTATTCTTACTTATTTGGTAGAAGGTGATCCAAGAGAACTCACAAAATCAAACATGCTTTATTGACTAAACTACAGGCAGCCAGCCATCATAGTTTACTTACCAGAACTCCACTCTATAATACGAGTCCAACTTGTCATAACACCAATCTTTCAATGTTTGAGAATATGGGCAAGTCCCTAACGTTCTCTTCCCTTCTCTTCCTCTTCTTCTTCACCAATTTTTTCATTGATTCAGCCACTTCTTCGTGCCCCATAGATCTTAGCTACGTTGAAACGTTCCCATGGAACACTACAATGTGCCGTGAGGCCCGTGATCCGAATGGGACTCACTGTTGCCAGGCCCTTCTTAGCCTCTTTGGCATAGGACTAGCCCAACACCTCAAAGACACCTCTATGTTCCAACTTCCTGATTTAGCTTCTTCTTCTTCTTGCCTTTCCAGTCTCCAAAACAAGCTTGAAGCTTTGTCAATCCAGCCTTCTTTAGTCCCACATTGCCTTGGAAGTGCAACAAATTTTGTTGCTAATACTTCACAGTGTGCTGGAATCATAACAATCCAAGATTGGAACCAAAGGGTTAATGGAACAACACAATTGGATTCATCTTGCCAAGGAGACATGACAGGGCTGATCAGATGTGGTTCATGCGTTGATGCTGGCAAGCAAGTGAATTCCCAGTTGGCCAATTTTGACCCAAATAACACACAAAAATGCTTCTACTTCACAGTCTTATATGCTGCAGGAATTGCTAATGAGTTTGGTCCAAATGATGTCAGGACTGCTAGTTGCATACTGGGCATACCATTGTCTAGCTCCGCATCAAATAAGTCAGGGAACCATTTGAGTAGAACAACTCAATTAAAGTTGATTTTTGGGTTATTGGGTGCTCTTGTTGGAGTTTTGCTTGCTTTAGGAGTGATCATCTTGTATAGGAGATGGGACAAGAAAGAGAGGCAAAACGATGTGCATGAAGAATATGTAAGCAGTGTCAAAAGTAGTGTGTTGCCCAACGCAGGTGCAAAATGGTTTCGTGTATCGGAGCTTGAACAAGCCACAGATGGATTTTCTCAGAGAAATTTGATTGGTCAAGGTGCATATGGGGTTGTCTACAAAGGAACTCTTTCAGATGGGACTTTGGTAGCGGTGAAACAAATTCTTGATTTGGAGTCAACAGGGGATGAAGACTTTCGCAATGAGGTTGAGATCATTAGCAAAATAAGGCATAGAAACCTTCTTGCTCTTCGAGGTTGTTGCGTTACAAGCGATAATCTTAAAGGTAAGAGGAGGTTTTTAGTTTATGATTTCATGTCAAATGGTAACCTTGGTGATCAATTGTTTATATGTGGGGAGAGATTAACATGGCCACAGCGTAAGAATATAATTCTTGATGTGGCCAAAGGGCTTGCTTACTTGCATTATGGAATCAAACCCGCCATTTATCACCGAGACATAAAGCCCACCAACATACTTTTGGACCCTGCAATGAAGGCTAGAGTGGCAGATTTTGGTTTGGCAAAGCAAAATAGTGAAGGTCAGTCTCATTTAACCACAAGGGTTGCTGGCACACATGGTTACTTAGCACCTGAGTATGCTCTCTATGGGCAACTAACAGAGAAGAGCGATGTGTATAGCTTTGGGATTGTAATTCTAGAGATCATGAGTGGGAGGAAAGCACTGGACACATCAAATTCCTCAATACTATTGATCACAGATTGGGCTTGGATGCATGCAAAATCAGGAAATGTGGAAGAAATTTTTGATGAGTCAATAAGAGAAGAAGGGCCAAAAGGGGTCATGGAAAGGTTTGTCCAAGTTGGAATACTTTGTGCTCATGTTATGGTGGCTTTTAGGCCTACTATAGCTGAGGCCCTTAAAATGTTAGAGGGTGACATTGATATTCCTAGAATACGAGACAGGCCATTGCCACTTAGTCATGAGTCTTTTAGATCTT
Organism: Quercus variabilis; assembly: GCA_030445155.1. Lineage (NCBI taxonomy): Eukaryota > Viridiplantae > Streptophyta > Magnoliopsida > Fagales > Fagaceae > Quercus > Quercus variabilis. The sequence goes on along the minus strand of CP129453.1, from coordinate 32,533,817 downwards.
CTTGGCGGAGGAGTATATCAAAAGAGAGATGAAGGCTTAATTAGCTGAACCATGAGTATTAGAGCAGATTGCATCTATGAATTGGACTGGAAAACCTTGTTTGTGAGAAAACTTGGATTTGAATCCTTTGGGTCAAAAATTAACTTCCATCGACCAGCCAACCTTTGAACATTCAAATCAAATGGTCAACGCTGGCTAAAGATACGTACTGGAATTTGACTTTTTCTTATTTTCTTTTTTTGTTATCCAATTTATATATAGTACCATTCAACCCTGAAATCACACAGAGAGAAGGTAAAGTTAGAAAGAAGTTTTTTTTTTTTTTTTTTTTTTTTAACCTTATAAAATGTACAAAGGTTTAATTCTTGCTGAGAAATGTAATCAATTACTACTTTATATTATCCTACAAGAAAATTAGTGATGCTACCATCATTTTTCTCTCATTGAAAAACCAGTTTTCAACGAGTTGTTTGGTTAGGTTATTAGTGCAAGTTTCTTTCTAATTAATTTTATATCTTTTCTGGTAGTAGTTTATCCTAGCTTCAAATTTATTACTTTGTTGTTTTTCATAGCCATAAATGCATGCTCCTCCTTCTCATATAATTGTGAGTCTTATTAATTAAATTTATAGTGAGACCCTCGATTAATGTGAGAGGGAGATATGCATTTCTGATACTCCCAAACTGTTCAATAATTTTCCATATCTATTTAGCCTCAAATACTTGGACAAAATGGGCTCTTGCCCTTTTTGGGAAAATTAAATAGTTTTATAGCCCCTTTCCCAAACTAATTAGGGAAATATCCCTCTTTTAAAACTTGATTTATGATAAATTGAGTTAGAAAAAAAAAAAAAAAAATTCTAAAGCCCTATAGTAGCGTTTTAAGGAGCCTATAGTGACGTTTTAAGGACTTATAGTGACGTTGTTTTTAACTCGACTTCAATGAAATCGAGTTATAGGCAATTTTTTTTACCTATAACTCGATTTCATTGAGGTCGAGTTAAAAAACGTCAATATAGGTCCTTAAAACGTTACTATAGGCTCCTTAAAAACGTCACTATAAGGCCTAACTTGATTTATCACAAATTGAGTTTTAGAAGAGGGGCATTTACCTAATTAGTTTGGGAAAGGAAGTATAAAACTATTTAATTTTCTTGAAAAGGGCAAAAGCCCATTTTGTCCTTAAATACATTTGAGTTATATTTTGCGCTTTGCTACAGTTAACATAATTAAAGCAACCTAACTTCGAATAGTTTAATTTCACACACTATGACCATTGAACTTACATAATGCAATTACACTCAGATAAAGTCCTCTTCGTTTATGCATTTCTGGACCCATAACCCTTAAACACGAAGTCATATACATCCTCAAGACCGCCTTGTGGGTTAGAGCAAGATTTAGCCTTAAAGCTACCTTGAATCACAATTTTTTTCATTGAACAAAAAAATTAGCGACCACAATGGGAGATGCCAAGGAAAACAAGAAATGTATAAAACATTAAGAGTACAAATAATGAGACTCGAAACCCAGAAGGAAGCCAATTCAAGCTCCTTTTACAAACCAATGCCACAATTATGTTGGTAGCAACAATTTGGGGATCATAATGCCTCTTAAATAAGAGTGGTGAAGGTCAGAACTACAAGAAATACCATCAAATGTCTTATTGATGTGGCAGGCAACAAGAATGAAGATATGGAGCAAATCAGTAAAATGGCTTTTAACCTACTTCTCAAATACTGAGGAGACTAAATAAAAAAATCCAAAATATTTTCTTTTAATGATGAGAAAGCTCTAGGCCCCAATGGCTTTAATGCCCATTTTTTTTACAGTTAGCTTAGTGTGTTGTTTGAGATGAAGAGATTCAGAGATACCATTAAATGTTTCTTTGAATCGAGTAAACTATATTGGAATGATGGGTTGGGTAGGATTGGATTTTAAATCTTTTGGAAACCCAGATTGGATTAGATTTGGGATGTATTTTTTTTTTTTTTTTTGATAAACTGCATATTCATTCAAACAAACTAAACAGAAGAACAATAGGAGGCATCTCCCTTACAGACTGACTCTAAGCTTGGGGGGAGATTACCATTAGAAAAACAAAAATGGTCCCTAGAGTTCAAAGCAAATTTTGCAGATACATGGACTACATAATTGCTATCCCTTTGAATCCAACAGAAAGAACAAGACAAGAAAAAGGAAGATAAACTACGGATATTGCAGATAAGTGTGTCTAGAGCCCTATTTGGAGTGTGATCTGGATGATTCAAGGCGTCAAAGCAGATTTTTGCATCTCCCTCGAAAATGACTGATCTCTATCACTGTTGGGAGGCGAGCTGGATTGCCTAAAGTAGTGTTGAGGCTTCTGCTATCATGGGAGAACACAGATGATGGATTTTTCCCTATAAGAAGAGCACTTCTCCCAAGTGATTTCGGGCCACAACAGCTAAGGCTGATTTAGTGGAGTCTAAGGCAGCATCCACATTAATTTAAATGTGGTCTGGAGGGGGACGAGACCAGATAGAGGGGCTAGCAGTCGAGGTGGCGAGAGAAGTCAGGGAAAACACCTTGGAAAGTTCCTAAAACCTTGCTTGCACATTCAAACAGGCCTTATTTATACTAGCTTGCTCCTAAAGAAAGAGCTGAATATTTCTAGCTTTCCAAATCTCATCAACAATGAGGGCTATGTTAAGGGAGATAGTCCAGCATTCCTGTGCTGGAATAGGTGCATTTGGTGGATTTAGAATTAGCTTTAGAATGTCCTCCCCTGAGTTTAGAGATGCTACATTTATCCTTAGACCCCAACTTGAATTTGTCCACAGGGCTCTTGTGAAGTGACACTCAAGGAACAGGTGAACACAACTCTTAACTTCTGCAAAATAGAAAATGCAAGATGGATCAATGTGTTGCATTCTTCACTGGAGATTCTCTCTCATGGGGATAGCATTGGCCCCGATTCTACATAACAGTATTTTAACACACTCTGGGAGCCTTGCCTTCCACAAATTCTTCCAATGGGACAAGTCTTGATTCCCATTGCTAGCATGGGAGAACACCACTTTATGGACTGATTTGACAGAGAAAACTCCCTTGGCATCAGGCAGCCAGATGAGCTTATCTTGCCTAGGGGAGTGAGGGATTGGAATGGTGAGTATGGTTGCAGCATCTTCAGCAACAAATATTTCTTTTACCATATCTTTATTCCAAGCTTTTAAGGTGTGGTCTAGGAGATGATAGGCTTTGATGGGTAGCTGGAGGTAATCATCAATTCTAGGCTTGGGCTTAAAGCCATCTATCCAAGGAACCCAAGGGTCCACCCATACGTTGATGGTTTCGCTATCTCCCAAAAGAAAACAAGCTCCTTTTCCAATCAAAAGCTTTGCCTTTTCTATCGCTCTCCAAGTGGGGGAGGCAGATTTACTCGGGTCTGCTTTAGGCCAGTCATCGCTAACCTTGTACTTTGATTGCAATACCTCTATACAAATGCTTTGATTGCCTGAGACAACCATCCAAGCAAACTTGGCTAGGAGTGCATCATTAACTTCCTTTGTTTTTTTGAAACCTAGGCCTCCTACACATTTGGGCCTACAAAGTTTGTCCCGCTCTTTCTATGCAATAAAACTACCTTCTTTCTTCTTAGGTCGCCACCAAAATCTTCTAGCCAGAGCATCCAGCTTATCACAGTTCTTGACAAAAATATTGAAGGCAGATAAAGAGTAGGTGGGAATGGCTTGGGTTACCGAATTTATAAGTGTACATCTACCTGCCCAGGAAAGGCATCTGCTTCTCCACCCCGTGAGTTTTTCTTCTACTTTGTCTATCAAAAACTTGAGATCTTTAGACGGAGATCTTGACAGAAACATGGGAGCTCGAAGGTACATAGCACCCTTTTTGAGGCTTTTCAAATCAAGGATTTGCTTTATGGCTCTTCTACTACATGGGCCAGTGTGCTTTGAAAAGAAAATACCAGATTTGGAGTTGTTGATGCTCTGCCCTAACCATAAGCAATACTTTTCCAGGCAATCAGCTAATCTTTGGGCATCATTCCTTGTAGCTTTAGAGAAGAGAATAATGCCATCCGCGTACATGACATGCGTTATGGCAGGCCCTCTAGCACAAGGTTTGGTACCACTGATGCTCCCCACCCCGAGCTCTCTCTCCAAGAATCTTGACAAAACTTCCTGTCCAAGTATGATGAGAGTGGATCGCCTTGCCTTAGACCCCTGCTTGGATTGAATCACTCTGTCTTGCCCCCATTGACCAGGACTTCAAAGGATACAGAGTTAATGCAACTCGGAATCCAATTGATGAACATAGGATTGAACCCTAGGTTTTTGAGAATAGTGTGGATGAACTTCCAATTAAATCTGTCGTAAGCTTTTTAGAGATCAATTTTAAGGGCCATAAAACCTGATTTGACCTTTCTCGTTTTGAAACTATGCTGGAGTTCATGGAAAATAACCTGGTTTTTAGCGATCCTTCTTCCTGGAATGAAAGCGGATTGGCATGGAGAAATGATTTTGTGTAGAATAGGTTGTAGCTTTGCAACAGGGATCTTGGAGATTACCTTATATACGACATTGCAGAGGCTTATAGGGCAGAAGTTGTTTGCTGATGTTAGGTTGGCCGTCTTTAGGATGAGCACAATGAGAGAGCTATTGGCTTCTCTGGGCAAGCAACCATCTGTGAAGAAAGATAAGGCTGCATTTGTGACTGCATCCCCGACCGTTGGCCAAAATTCCTTATAGAATATAGTAGGGAAGCCATCGGGGCCCGGAGCTTTGAGGTCATGCATTTGGAAAAGAGTTTCTTTAATCTCTTCATGAGAAGGAATTTTCTTCAGCACGTCATTATCCTCCTTGGTGATACAGTTAGTCATAAGATTGTCGAGGTGTTTCGGGAAGGACACATATTCTTCAGCATACAAATTTTTGAAGGATGAAAGAATGGTCTGCCTGATTTGAGTTGAGCTCATGACCCATTGGCCTTCCTTTGACTTAATAGCATCAATGTGGTTCCTCCTCCTTCTAATGATGGTAGAAAGGTGGAAGAATTTTGTATTTCTATCTCCTTCCTTCAACCAAAGCTCATGGGATTTTTGCTTCCACATGATTTCACTTCTGAATAGCCATTCTGATAATTCAAGATGTAGCTCCTCCTCAATTTTGCCATTATGCTTTGAAGGTGGTTTTCTTTGAACTTTAGTGATCTTTTCCATCAGAAGATTTATTCTTGCTTGGCAATGACCAAACAGTTATTTATTCCATTTTCGCGACGCATCCTTGGTGTTAGCTTGCTTTTTGAGGAGTTTAAAAAAAGTTGGACCTCTAGCTTGCACATTCCAAGCCTTCTCCACAATGGAGTTGCATCCACTATCCCTGATCTAGGCTGCTTCGAATCTGAATGGTCTATGGGCAAAGCTATTTTCTAGATTAGTATCTAATAGGATTGGGGTGTGGTATGATTTGAAAGCTCCCAGATGAGCCATAGCTGCACTGGGGAAAGCAAGGCGCCACGAGATACTAGCAATGCCTTTGTCTAGTCTTCACTTTATAATGGAGCTTCCCCATCTCCCCCTAGCCCATGTATAAGAATTACTAGAGAATCCTAGGTCTATAGCACCAAATTCAAAGATAAACTCTTTTAGATAGTTGATGGCTGAGGATTCTCCACTTCTATTTCCTCCAAGAATCTCTTTGTCATTAGTAGTGAAGTTGAAGTCGCCTATGCAAACCCATGGGCCAAGGCAGGAGTTAATAAATGCCATGAGATTCTCCCAAGCCTTTTGCTTCTTGGCAGAGTAGGAAGGGCCATAGAAACCAACCATGACCTAATCACAGAGTGCATCGGACACTTTGATTATGATGAGATTTTTGTTAAATTCCACTTGGCTTATCAATAAACTAGCTTTCCACATAACACACAGACCACTTGTTGTACCTTTAGCCACAACAACACACACATGAGCAAACTTTAAAGAAACAAAACTTTTTTCATCCTAGCTTCAGTAGCTTTAGTTTCACTAAGAAAAATAATGTTTGTGCTATTCCCTTTTATTTGAGCCTTAAGGGCTCTTACTATCGCAGTATTACAGATGCCACGACAGTTCCAGCCTAGGACTTTCATGGGGAGGTTGGAGGCTTGATAAGGCCTGCCTCCTTAGCTGTAACAGAAGCATCAGAGCATGAAAAGTTTTTGATAGAAGCATCATCATTGGAGCTACCAATTTCGAAGGACTCACCTCGGTGTACTAGGTAGCACTGGCTTGTTGAAATGGCCTCCACTTGTACCAGAATCAGAGAAAGCTGCTTCGAGAGCGTGAATGGTGATCTTGAGTCTTTTAGCGAACTTTCGAAGCTGTTGTTTCGATACCTTTCTTTTGTGAGTAGGGGTTTGGTTTGAAGCATTCTCCGGAAGGGTTTGTGGCATCAATACTAGTGATGGCAGTGTGATGACATGGTTTCCTAGCAGATGTGAAGGCGATGAAGGTTGAGGTGTGGCTGCATGGATAGAGGAATGACTTAGGTTAATATGACTATAAGGCTCTGTTTCATTGTTGGGCTGTGGGATTAAACTTGGGCTGTGCATGGGTGGGGTGAAGCCAGAGGGAAAATGAGGGCTTGGGTTATTGCTGTAGGCATTGTGGGGGGGGGGGGGGGGCAGATTTGGGTCTTTGGGTCCATTTATGGATTTGAAGGGATAAGTGAGGGGTTGTCTACGTGTGAAGGTGAGATCGCCAGTTGGTTCTTGGTGGTCCCCTCTGGTGTACCTACCTCCTGGGTAGTGGCTTGGTACAGCTCTGTCCTGCTAGTACAATGCTCTTGAGGTATACTATTTTGCCATGGAATTTGTGGTGCAACCTGAAATGATGACGTATCCTATTGCGCTGGCAAGGCTGTGACGTCATCAATTGCATTTAAATTGTCACCTTCGGTGGGGGCTGGTTGAACCCGATGGTCAGGTTTGTGGAATAACTCCGCCAGGGTGGTGGTGTTCTCTGCCCTTAGCCATGGCCCTGAGGCAATGAACTCATGGCCAAAAGGATTTCGAATAAAGAATAAACTACCATGACATACATGAGACTCATAACCAATCAACCCACAACGATAGCATACATCAGCCAATTTCTCATATCTTAGACTAATCCAAAGGTGGGGGAGGTTATTTCTAGGTAGGAAAATACCTAGTATGAGGGGTCGTGAGAGATCGATTTTGATTTGCATGCAAATAAACCTTTTCCAGGCTCCTCCACCTTCTCTGGCTAAATTAACCTCAACAACCTTTCCAGCTTTCTCGCCTAGCAAGCGGAGGTTGTTTGGGGATCTCCATAGTTCGAGGAGACCATAAACCTGTACCCAGAGCACAGAGGATTTGAAGTTGATCTCTTGCCATGCGAGAGAGGGATTCCACTGCTTTAAGACTAGGTGTCCTCCTTTAATGGACCACGACCTTCTTTGGTAGGTGTTTTTCATGTCCGCTTCATGTTGGAAGTGAAAGGTGAATACATTGTTATCAAGGCAGCTCACCCGAATTTGAAAAGTTGGTTTCCATGCTTTGTTTACCACATCGGAGACTACGGATGTTCCTACAGATTTATATGTGATAAGCTTCCCTCGTAGAACCCAGGAGGGAGATTTACAATCGTCTTGGTTTGGAGGGAGCTCTAGGCAGGCATCAATCCATGTGCTATTCTTGGTGCGAGCAATGAGGTCTGAGACCTCCATTGTAGGAGCACAAGAGAAGAAGACCGGTTTGAAAAATAACAGTCGAAGTATAGGGTAGGTGAGGAATGGAGTCGAGTGGAGAAAGAAAAAACAAAAATAAATGAAGAGGATGGTGATAGGTATAATAATGGAAACAATGGTGATACTAGATGGCAAGGTCTGTAGTACAGCTTGGTGATAGTGGAATTTTGGAGATAGGGGAAACGGTTAAGGTGCTACAGAGAAAGGGAAAGGATTGTATAGAGAGCATGGAAATAACATATTCCTCCTCTATTGAGTCCCTTCTTTTGAGACTTTGTTTTATCGCAGGTTTGTATTTTTTTTTAAAGTAAAAATAAAATAAAATTTTTCCTCTTTCTTCCTCTATGTGCTACTTCTTTGTCAACAACACCATCGTGACCTAGCTCGACTCAAGAGGTGAGTAGACTCCAAGGTTAAGGGCCTGTTTGGTTTAGACATGACTCAGTTTTCATAACTCAGTATTCATAACTCATCACTCAAACTCAAAACCCATAACTCATAACTCAAAACCCATTATCACTCAAAAACTCCAAAATTTTTGTTTGTTAACAAAACCCAATCATATATCTCAACTTTTAAGTCCACCTTTTGCCAAAATGGTGGAGCCCACCGATCAGTCTTTTTCAACTGTCTTCTTCCCATACCCGCGTGACTCTACACGAAGAACATGAAATCCACATCCAAACCCAATTTCATCACCACCACCAATGACAAACCCATATTCCACTACCATCAACACCACCAACAGCCACACAAAAAATCCAAAAGAATGCACAGGAAACCCATAACCAAATCTCACATCGCCGAAGAAGAAGAAGAACAATGCAAAGAAAAAAAAAACTGAAGCCAAAAAATGGAGCCTCGATTATTAACAGCTACTACGAGTACTAGTACTAGTACTAGTAGTAATACTACTAGTAGCTCTGCTGATGTGGCTACACCGCCTAAAGATCCGACCCGAAACAATGAAACAATGGCGTTGATTGCTGTTGCTATGGCGGCGAACGCGAAGTACAAGCTAATGTCACCGACGAAGCTTCTGATCTTGAGTTCCACATGTCTCACGATCCCACCTAGGCTCAGTCTGACGTCGTTTCTCGAATCCCCTGTTCTCCTCTCCAACATGAAGGTCTGGTCTCTCTCTCTCTCTCTCTCTCTCTGATGTCACACAAAAAATCCAAAAGAATGCATAGCAAACCCAAACCACAAACATAGCAAACCCAAACTCCAAATCCTTAGATTGGAGACCCAACTCACGAAATTAGACATAGAGATGAACCGATCTGGGCTGAGCTTGAACTGATCTCACGGTGGCTCGTGGTGGTTGCTCATGATGGTGAAGATCTGGTAAAAGGGATGAGAGAGTGAAAAAACACATGAGAGAGAAACCGATCTAGCAAAGGGAGGAAAGAGAGAGAAAATGAAGGCCCAATCTAGTGGTTGCTCATGATGGTGACGATTGGTGTGGTGGCGGCGGCTTGTGGAAGAGCAATGAAGGGTCAGTGAGAAGAGAGAGCTTTGGGTAAAAGAAAAAAAATGAAGAAGGAGAAGAGACTGAGAGAAGGACACAGACTATAATAAACTGATTTTATTATTTAGTAACGGCAATTATCCATATTCCATACCAGCAGCCAAACCTTCATAGAGACTTCGTTGGCTGGTGGGTTTGATAGGTCAATGTTGACGTAAGGACCATTGTGATGATTCTGAAGACAAATAGTTGTTGCAACTGCTAAAAAGGGTAATCTCGGCTTACCAAAGAATGGCACATCCACATGTATTAAATTAGTGTTTTGTTTTGTTTTTTGTTTTCTTTTGAGAAAGCACATTAGCTTAGTTTGTAGTACAGTGTTTGACCGAAATTACTTATATTCTTATTTATTTGGTAGAAGGTGATCCAAGAGAACTCACAAAACCAAACATGCTTTCTTGACTAAACGACAGGCAGCCAGCCGTCATAGTTTACTTCCCAGAACTCCACTCTATAATACGAGTCCAACTTGTCCTAACACCAATCTTTCAATGTTTGAGAATATGGGCAAGTCCCTCACGTTCTCTTCCCTTCTCTTCCTCGTCTTCTTCACCAATTTTTTCATTGATTCAGCCACTTCTTCATGCCCCATAGATCTTAGCTACGTTGAAACGTTCCCATGGAACACTACAGTGTGCCGTGAGGCCCGTGATCCGAATGGGACTCACTGTTGCCTGGCCCTTCGTAGCCTCTTTGGCATAGGACTAAGCCAACACCTCAAAGACACCTCTATGTTCCAACTTCCTGATTTAGCTTCTTCTTCTTCTTGCCTTTCCAATCTCCAAAACAAGCTTGAAGCTTTGTCAATCCAGCCTTCTTTAGTCCCACAATGCCTTGGAAGTGCAACAAATTTTGTTGCTAATACTTCACAGTGTGCTGGAATCATCACAATCCAAGATTGGAACCAAAGGGTCAATGGAACAACACAATTGGATTCATCTTGCCAAGGAGACATGACAGTGATGAGATGTGGTTCATGCGCTTACGCTATCATGCAAGTGAATTTCCAATTGGCCAATTTTGACCCAAATAACACACAAAAATGCTTCTACTTCACACTCATATATACTGCAGGAATTGCTAGTGAGTTTGGTCCAAAGGATGTCAGGACTGCTAATTGCATAGTGAGCATACCATTGTCTAGCTCTGCATCAAATAAGTCAGAGAACCATTTGAGTAGAACAACTCAATTAAAGTTGATTTTTGGGTTGTTGGGTGCTCTTGTTGGAGTTTTGCTTGCTTTAGGAGTGATCATCTTGTATAGGAGGTCGGACAAGAAAGAGAGGCAAAACGCTGTGCATGAAGAATATGTAAGCAGTTTCAAAAGTAGTGTGTTGCCCAACGCAGGTGCAAAATGGTTTCGTGTATCGGAGCTTGAACAAGCCACAGATAGATTTTCTCAGAGAAATTTGATTGGTCAAGGTGCATATGGGGTTGTCTACAAAGGAACTCTTTCGGATGGGACTTTGGTAGCGGTGAAACAAATTCTTGATTTGGAGCCCACAGGGGATGATGACTTTCGCAATGAGGTTGAGATCATTAGCAAAATAAGGCATAGAAACCTTCTTGCTCTTCGAGGTTGTTGCGTTACAAGCGATAATCTGAAAGGTAAGAGGAGGTTTTTAGTTTATGATTTCATGTCAAATGGTAACCTTGGTGATCAATTGTTTATATGTGGGGAGAGATTAACATGGCCTCAACGTAAGAATATAATTCTTGATGTGGCCAAAGGACTTGCTTACATGCATTATGGAATCAAACCCGCCATTTATCACCGAGACATAAAGCCCACCAACATACTTTTGGACCCTGCAATGAAGGCTAGAGTGGCAGATTTTGGTTTGGCAAAGCAAAATAGTGAAGGTCAGTCTCATTTATCCACAAGGGTTGCTGGCACACATGGTTACTTAGCACCTGAGTATGCTCTCTATGGGCAACTAACAGAGAAGAGCGATGTGTATAGCTTTGGGATTGTAATTCTAGAGATCATGAGTGGAAGGAAAGCACTGGACACATCAAATTCCTCAATAGTATTGATCAAAGATTGGGCTTGGATGCATGCAAAATCAGGAAATGTGGAAGAAATTTTTGATGAGTCAATAAGAGAAGAAGGGCCAAAAGGGGTCATGGAAAGATTTGTTCAAGTTGGAATACTTTGTGCTCATGTTATGGTGGCTTTTAGGCCTACTATAGCTGAGGCCCTTAAAATGTTAGAGGGTGATATTGATATTCCTAGAATACGAGACAGGCCATTGCCACTTAGTCATGAGTCTTTTAGATCTTGGCGGAGGAGTATATCAAAAGAGAGATGAAGGCTTAATTAGCTCAACCATATGTATTAGAGCAGATTGCATCTATGAATTGGACTGGAAAATCTTGTTTGTGAGAAAACTTGGATTTGCATCCTTGGGTCAAAAATTAACTTCCATCGACCAGCCAACCTTTGAACATTCAAATCAAATGGTCAACGCTAGCTAAAGATACGTACTGGAATTTGACTTTTTCTTATTTTCATTTTTTGTTATCTAATTTATATATAGTACCATTCAACCCTGAAATCCCACAGAGAGAAGGTAATGTTAGAAAGAAGTTTTTATTATTTTTTTTAACCTTATAAAATGTGCAAAGGTTTAATTCTTGCTGAGAAATGTAATCAATTACTACTTTATATTATCCTACAAGAAAATTAGTGATGCTACCGTCATTTTTCTCTCATTGAAAAACCAGTGTTCAACGAGTTGTTTGGTTAGGTTATTAGTGCGAGTTTCTTTCTAATTAATTTTATACCTTTTTTGGTAGTAGTTTATCCTAGCTTCGAATTTATTACTTTGTTGTTATTCATAGCCATAAATGCATACTTCTCATTCTCATATAATTGTGAGTCTCATTAATTAAATTTATATCTTTTTTGGTAGTAGTTTATCCTAGCTTCAAATTTATTACTTTGTTGTTATTCATAGCCATAAATTCTTACTCCTCCTTCTCATATAATTGTGAGTCTCATTAATTAAATTTATAGTGAGACCCTCGATTAATGTGAGAGGGAGAGTGCACATTTCTGATACTCCCAAAGTGTTCAATAATTTTTCATATCTATTTAGCCTTAAATACATTTGAGTTATAGTTTGTGCTTAGCTACAGTTAACATAATTAAAGCAACCTAACTTCGAATAGTTTAATTTCACACGCTATGTGTAACACCCCGACCAAACTTTAAATGTGTTTAAGTGGTTAATTACTATTTTAAGCCACTTTCTTTTTATAATTAATAGAAGAGTATTTAATAAACCTATTATTTTATAATGCCATTAAATAAGAATGGTAAAAATTTTAAATAATGTAATGGCTATTTGTATTATAAATATATACTAAGTTTAAGTATGTACAAAAATTATATTAAGTGGTTTAAGTTATTAGATATATAGTTGTTATTGTTTAATTAAGTGTATTAAGTTAAGGATATATATATATATATATATATATATATAAATATATGCAAGATGATATTATTCGTTGTAGAAAAGTGTAAGTGTGATGCAAAGAAAAAGAAAGGTTGAAAAGGTGAGTTATCCTTTCTTTCCTTAGCAATATACGTGAATCACCCAAGATATTTTGCTTGACTTCTTGGCTACAGAAACTTTCTTGGTCTTCTTGCTTTGCTTCTGTGTTTTCTTCCTTCTTTGTTCTTATTGGCTGCACCTTTAGCTCTTCTTTGACTTTCTCAAAGAAAGAAGACTCAAGAAACTCTCTTGCTCTCACTTTCCACGGGTCCAAACATGCAAAATCAGAATTTCTCACTCAACTTTACACTCTTTTCTCTTAAGGAAAGAGCTAGGAAGCTCTCTTAAGTCTTCCCTCAAGTCCACGGGTTCACACATCAAAAGGAAGATAAGGCTCATCTCATTTCTTCTTTCTACTCTTTCAAAGCAACTAGAATAGTCAAGAACACCCTCTCCCTTTCATTCTCACGGGTCCTAAACCAAAAGAAAGAAAATTCTCTCAAGCTCTACCTCTCACACCTACGGGTCCAACATCAAAGAAAGAAAACTCTCAACTCTTCCCTTCCTCTCTCACTAAAACCATATATCTCACTCTAAGGAAGAAATTAAAAGTTTAGCCCTAAGATTTCAGCTTCAAAGTTGTGGGTAAGTAAATAAAAATCTCATCTTATCATGGGTATTTTAATGGTGGTATGGTTTGCTTTAATTTCACTTCTATGTTTCTCTATTATGATTGTTAGAAGTTGGTTTTTGTGGTTTGTAAAAAATTGGGAAGCTTGTAAGTATATATATATTTATATGCTGTTTTAAGAAGCTTTGAAATTGTGTTGGTGATTTTTTGAAGGTAGATTAGGGTTTTTACTAATTAATGATTGTATATGATTAAGGAAGTAAGAAAAAGTCAGGATGAGTGCTTTTGATGTTACTGCTGGGATTTTTGGTTGTATGTAATTTTGCTCTAAATGGTTAAATGACTGTATATAAGTGTTCTCTAACATGTTTAATGAGTGAATAAAAATCCCCATATGAAAATACCATCCTTTCATAATTGTTTGTGAATTTACAAGAAAATGTTGCAAAGCTGTCACTGTGACAGATTCTGTGTTTATGCATGATAAATTATGTATTAAATTGTATGTAATGAATTTGGATGCTAGGGTTATTTTAAATGAAAGCTAAGACACATACGGTTGTTATGGAAGTGGTCTCACAGAATTTGGATGAATATAAAAATAATGGTTTAATATGTAAGTTGCATGAAATTCTGTCAGGACAGATCCGAGTGTGCTGTATTGTATGATTTTTAGTAAATCATGGATTTATTATTTGACTCCGAAATTTTTATAGTTTATACTGGACATAAAAGGGAGTAGTTATATAAAATTTCATGACAATTGGATGTGTGTGGACAGCCCGTTTGTATTTTACAAATGGAGCATATTCTGCTGAAATGAGCAGTGAACAACATATGCTACACCTGACTTTGTGGATTTAATTCTCAAGTTAGGGTGAATTTTTTGAGCTATAATTTAATATGCTCATCCTTTGGTATGTTAGAATCATATATAAATTTTATGAATTGGTTTCTTTGTGATTTAGTACATCATGTTGTCTGATGAATGTATTTTGTATCTGTGGAAACCTCTTTGAGGTGGGATTAGGACTTCCTTGATTTTATGAGAGATAGGCTTTGGGATAAATGTGTAAGTTATGATAAGGAGTAATGGATAGTAATAAGTTTTGATTTTGGTTTAGGTGTTACCAGTCATCAGGTCTAAGCTCTTTCGACTTTAGGCTCTTGGTTCCTCTGCTTTCAGGTAAGAGATAAGTTAAATGGGCATTTGGTAAGTCATGAGGTTATTTTAAAGTATATTATGCATTAAAAGGTTTTGATTAGAGATATGACATATAATCATTACATATTGATGCTATAACTAATTCCATGAACATGATGTTTAAAGAAAACAATGGAAATGCTTTTATTATGAAATGTTATGCAAACTATGAATTTTAGTATGATGTATAAGTATGAAATGTTTTCAGGTTATGTTCTCTGGTGATCTAAACTATGCCAGTAGGGGTTAATTACTGGCTTTCTATGGAAAATGTTATATGATTGGCCATTAAGTGGGATTGGCTCTGCTGTACCTGCCCTTGTTGGTTACGGCCAACTTGTGGAGGAAGCCAACCTACTCCCATGGTTGGAAGATATGTATTATGATGTGATCCCGGGAATACCTGACATTGTGGGGAATACTGGATACCTAGCATCGTGGTGCTAGAAGCCTCCCAAATAAGTACAAACTTATCAAATATGGACTAACCAATAAGTTATTTATGAACAGCTATGCTATGTTATTAAGCATGAGAGAATTATTTTGTTTAAATGCATTATGAAAAGTTAAAAGCTCCCATGAAAATAAGAAGTTTCTGATGAAAAGAAAGCTGTTCATTAAAGATAAAAGTTTTTGAAATTCTATTGTGCTATAAAGATAAAGTTTTTGATGAAAGTACAAAAATTTATGTTAAGAAGTTACTAGATATCTATTTTCTTTATGACACGTTAAGTTTTATGATTATGGAAGTTATAATATTTTACGAGAAGAAGTTTATGAAGGAAAGTTTTATTATTCTGTAAGATGCTTTCAGTTTAAGAAAAAGTTATCGATTATTTGATTAAGTTAAAATGATTATTTTGTAATAAAAATATATATGGTGAGTTTGTAAGAAATGAAAGAAATTCAATCCGAAGGGTCTCGATAATATTATTCTAATAAGAAAAAGGAGAATAATTGTTTTCCTACGAGTAGTGTATAAATTATTATTCTAAATAGTATAAAATACTATGCATGAAAAGATGTTATCCTATCTGAACAATTATAAAATGAAATGAATTGATTTACATGCATCCTTATTTAATTCTCATATATCTTACCTTTACTGAGCTGTGTAGCTTGCCCCTTCCACTCTTTCAGTCAACAGGTTTTATTTTGGAGCATAGTGAGCCTTAGTTGAGTTTTTGGAAGGAGCTGATTTTACTTTTAAAAGTATAGATCCCAAATTAGCAATTCGAAGTTTAGCTTTGTGGTATTGTGTATTTGAGGATCTTAAGAAAGTTGTGTACCTTACAATATTAAGAGATATATTATGTGAGATTCAGAATTTGAGTAACTGGTAGATTATATTACTCTTTGAGTACAGTGTAGATGCTCTGAATGTCAAGTGAAAGGTTATATCATTTAAGTAAAGAAATAAGAATGAAAAGTAAGAGGGAAGCTTTTGTAAAAGCTTTTTTTAAAAGTTAAGTTGGTTCTTGTTAATATCAGGTTTAGGCTTGATATTAGCATGCCGGTCATAGTCACAAATCTGAGTATCAGGTTTGGGGCGTGACACTATGACCATTGAACTTACGTTATG
The DNA here is from genome assembly GCA_030445155.1 of Quercus variabilis. NCBI lineage: Eukaryota > Viridiplantae > Streptophyta > Magnoliopsida > Fagales > Fagaceae > Quercus > Quercus variabilis. The sequence goes on along the minus strand of CP129453.1, from coordinate 32,517,625 downwards.
CAATTACACCTAGATAAAGTCCTCTTCGTTTACACATTTCTGGACCTGTAACCCTTAAACACGAAGTCATATACATCCCCAAGACTGCCTTGTGGGTTAGAGCAAGATTTAGCCTTAAAGCTACCTTGAATCACAATTTTTTTCATTGAACAAGCAAATTAGCGACCACAATGGGAGATGCCAAGGAAAACAAGAAATGTATAAAACATTAAGAGTACAAATAATAAGACTTGAAACCCAGAAGGAAGCCAACTCAAGCTCCTTTTACAAACCAATGCCACAATTATGTTGGCAGCAGCAATTTGGGGATCATAATGCCTCTTAAATAAGAGTGTTGAAGGTCAGAACTATAAGAAATACCATCAGATGTCTTATTGATATGGCAGGCAACAAGAATGAAGATATGGAGCAAATTAGTAAAATGGCTTTTAACCTACTTCTCAAATACTGAGGAGATTAAATAAAAAATCCAAATATTTTCTTTTAATGATGAGAAAGCTCTAGGCCCCAATGGCTTTAATGCCCATTTTTTTTACAGTCGGCTTAGTGTGTTGTTTGAGATGAAGAGATTCATGCCAAGATACCATTAAATGTTTCTTTGAATCAAGTAAACTATATTGGAATGAAGGGTTGGGTAGGATTGTGAATGTTCAAAATGTGTGTAAAACATCCTTGAACGTTTAGACCCAAAATTACAAAATATCAATTCAAGCTTATTATCAAACAATTAATGTGCGAAACATGAACATAAACCAAACACAGAATTGATAAACAATCTAAGCCAAATATAATCACATCCACAACATAAAATAAATGGCAAAGATAAAGGAAGAGAGATGTAAACATAAGGACAACACTCGATGTGTTATCGAAGAGGAAACCGAAGCCCTCGGCGTAAAACCTCTCCACCGTCCTTCAAGTGGTCAATAATCCACTAGAAAATGTAGTTGAGATACATGAACAGCAATAGACCCACCAAGCCTAATCTACCCAAGTACCTAACCCTTTTAAGCTTCTTGCTCCAATGAGGGTGCGCCGAACCTTTTTCTTTTCTAGCTTATCGGATTCCGCTATAACCTATAGCATTAACAAATAACCATTGGTCCCTTCCAAACTGCTTCCTTTAGCACCAAATGAACCTTCTCACAGACGTGGATGTGATGAGAAAATGATTTGGTCAAGAACCTCTCAAGGATATATTAATGGAGAGGAAGAGAGTAGAGGAATTTGAGGAGTCTCTTAGTGAAGATTGGGGATGAGGCAATCTTGTTTTTCTCTACGATTTCTCTCACAAAGTTCTCTCTAGAAGCTCTCTACATTTTGTGGGTATAAGGGTTTATATATAGTAGTGTGTGTTTGAAATATGAAGAGTTATTTTTTGCCAAACAGGACTGGTTGGCGGCTTGGCCTCGCGGCTGGTCCAAGTCGCGAGTTTTAGTCGCGAGGTAATGGCCTGGCCAGCCTGGGACTTTTATCCTGTAGTGCGACAGCTGGCATGACCCTTCACCTCCTCGCATGCTTCTCACGTGCACAGCATTTCGCAGCTTGCAAGTCACAAGTTAGTCGCGAGTCCTTGCCGCGAGTCTCTGCTTCTTTGCACAAAAATGAGCAATACTTCACACTCTCTTCACACACTACCCTTACATGAATCCCACCTAAATACAGGGTTACTAAGTGCTAAATTATAAGAAAATTGGCACGGAATAAAGCCAACAAGATGGTTGATAAATTTCTACCTTACAATCTCCCCCTTTGGCTATTTCGTGACAAAACCCTATAACAAACTCTAGACTTAACGCGTGAGTTGGGAACAGTTGGAAAACTCACTCACACCTAACTCTAGAATCTATGAAGCGTTTGAACCATAAGAACAAGAACTCCTAAAACACAACAACACAATAAGTTCATTGTATGCAGAAAACTTGTAAATGCATATAAAGCAAGCACAATGCGATCAAGTACAATGGAATAAAGCAATAAACCATGGCAAGACCAAAACAAGAAATCGTTATTAACAAGGGATCACAATGCTCATTCACACTTGGAATGAACATTCGGACATTCAAGTTGGCAAATACAAGGTAAATCACTTGAATGACCAACACTCAACCAATGCACATTACATGAAGTATATTCATCTAGGAATAAAGTTCTACAAGGGCACAAGAGTGATAGTACTTAGAAGGAAATGCATAACATTTAGTTATAAGTACTAATATAGCAAAGCACACAAGCTGCAAAAAGCAAGGTACAAACCATAAAGCCTACAAAATGCATAGAAACAAACCCTAAAAACTTACAAAAGTAATATGGGTACAAAGCATAAACTGAAGCCTTGAAAACCTACAAAGGTACTAGGTACAAACATAAACACATAAAGTAAGCTGAGAGACCTCATATTATATACTGAATAACTACTGAAATAAATAACTATACCAGAGAATCACAAGTTTTCCAAAAGCATTAAAAACATATCAACACAAGATAAACACTCGCAGCCAGATAATAATAAACACATCAGATAAAACAAGAGTATATAACAACTATAATAGCTCCCCATTTCAGTATGCTGCCTATCTTCCCCTTTCTATGTACTATTCTCCCATTTTTGTCAGGAATAGCTAAAAGCTATCTTCGAGCTTTTGCTGTATAGCATCCAGTTGAGTCTCGATGGTTGTGAGTCGCATCTGAGTTTGACTGTGAAATGTGTGAAGAAGCCGTTCTAAATCAGATATCTGATGAGACACATTTGCAATTAAGTGGCTTTGCTTGGTTGTTTGAAATCTAGGAGGAACAGATGGAGTCCCAGTTGATTGGACATGAGTAACTGTAGCATGAGCAGATGGAGATGCATGTGTGGATGGCTCAGTCTTAGATTTCTTGGAGGAGTGACTCTTGCTTGCTTAAAGAGTGTACATGGAGGACAATCTTCATGTTTCACGAAGGACAATCTTTCACGAAGGACAATCTTCATGACTAGACTGTAGAATGGAAGAATTGTCCATGTTGCTGAACGAGCCGCTGTTTTTCCAATGATCTGAAATATGTGAGCACAGATGTTAATCGAGGCACCAGTAATGAGGTCACACAGAAATTTAGCCCTTCCAAGACTGATGAAGGCAGTATTTGACAGTGGGTAGAGATTGGAAAACATGATCAGTTTTAGAGTTGTCAGTTTGGGTGAAAACAATGCAGTGCTTATAGAATGCTTCCCACTTCATGTTTATTCCCAAGAACTTGAAGGATGTCTTGTGCCTGAAGTACTTTGTCATCGTATGGAGTTCAATCCACATTATTTGGTCTGGTGATGCAAAGTACCTTAGCAATGTAGCCTACATTTATGGAAAATTCTGTTCCTCGTACCCAGCATTTCAACTCTACCCCAGTGTATCTGGCATTAGAGAAGAATTCCTTGACCAATTCTTCAATTGGATCCTCAAAATTTCTGAAAAGATTAGTCCAATCTCTTTCTTCAAAAAATCTTAGGAATAAATGTTGTCCCTAGAGTATCAAACTTGACAACTTTTTCCACAATGGTAGAAGCCTCTTTGAAAGAGTCTGTGTAAGTCTTTGAACCAATAGGTGTCTTGAATCTCTCAATGGAAGAGTCCCTAGGTAATTTAGATGACAGTCGTGTCCATTTAGCAACCTGGGTTCACGGGTCATCGATTACAATGTCTTTGCCTTTAGATGAACAACGTGTCAACTAATAAACATCAAACACACAGTAGAAAACCAAATGCAATGCCACAAGGTACACACATTAGTTTTTGATTAGATTCAGATATAAGAGTGTGAAACAAAGAGATTTCACAGAATCATAAAAGCATTAACTAGTCTAACACCAAGAAGACATAAGCAACATAGACAAAAGAAATAGGCAAACAAATATGATGAATGACAGAGACAACTTAGAGTCAAATGGGCAATGTGCATCACAAAGTCACAAAAGACAAAAAAATATAAAAAAAAATCAAAAAAAAACAAAAAAAAAAAAAAAAACCAAAAACATGATATGAATGGAGCAACACATTCATGAACCACATCATAGAGCACAGTCTCTTAAAAGACAAAAACAAGATAACACACATGTAGAATAAGAAACAAAGAAAAGCTTAGACAAGAACATCAAAACACAACACTCACAAACCCTAAAACCAAGTTCGAACCCATAAAAACTCAACAACACAAAAACACCTCACAAAAAAAAAAAAAAAAACAAAAAAAAAAAAAAAAATGCTCGAATCAAGTACAATGAAGTGAGATATAGAAAACCCATACATTTTTCTTGGTGTTTGATGAAGACATGATGCAAAAAATGAAAGCTTTTTTTAGAGAGACACAGAATGTTTGATAGAGAGAAGTGGGGAAGATAATGAACAGTCACTAATATTCGAGGAAAAATTGAAAAAAAAAATTTAAAAACTGTCTTTAAAAAGCAAAACACGCATTTTTTGCGACTAAATTAAGTTGTCAGTCAGTCGCTAGGGTAAGCCGTGAAACACTGTGAACCCAAGATTTTCAAAAAATCTTTTAAGTGTTTTTCGTGACTGAAATGTCTACCCACGAGATAGTCGCAATATGAGCCACGAAAATTTCTGAGTCCTCACGATTGGACCTTCCATTCACGAACAAGTCACTACACTGAGTTGGGAAAAACATAAAAACTCAAATTTTGAGAAATTTTCTAAGTATTTTTCGCGACTGAGACCTTGACTCGCCAGTGAGCCGTGAAAAGTCTTGGAGTGAGCTCGCGACTGGAACATGCGATTGGTTTTACCCGCGACTGAGTCGCCAAAACAGGGCAACATTGTTTTTGAAAATTTTGACATTTTTGTAAAAACAAAAAACTTTCAAAAAACAAACTAAAACACTCAAAAATCTTTTTGTGTTTGATAAACAAAGATTGAGCTTGTAAAAATACATTTAAACAAGTACAATTACACAAATGAATATGACATTTATTAAACATAGACTTGTGTGTTGTGTGTGGATATCAAACATGAGATAGTCCTTAGTCTAATGTGAAACTTCAATGATCAATTCAATCAAGGCATACACAACTAGCACTAGATAATGTGACCCATCTCAATTATAGAAGTATGCATATATGACCTCCCACATAAACTTGAGTACAATTCTTTCAAGCTTTTCATTTGGCTCCATTTTCAACATATCATTTGATCCTTTTTTTTTTTAATAAACATATCTCATTGTGAGATCGATGCTTGAAATTTTGAATATTTCAACTTGATGGGTTAGCCTTTGGCTTTTTAGGCATCAAACAATTTATTTTGGTCGCTTTTCCTTTTTCCTAGTCAAATACTAATATGTGCGACAGGGTTTTGTAGCTCAATATCTCTTTTCATTTGGAATTTACATTTGTTGAGCTCTTTGAGTAAAGCAAAAAAAAAAAAAAAAAGTGGGAAGATATATAGGCATAAGTTTATACATGTCTCAAGATCAACAAAACTATTTACTAATCATTCATGACAAAGTTGAAGATCTATTTACAATAGTCACATAGATTTCATAATTTCTTCCACAATGATATGAGTGCATAAGAGACAAGCTAAGCTCGTTAAATGCACAAAACTATTAGTACAAAGGTATAAGGCAAAACATGTTTTGAGACAACACTTAACAAAGTTGATCAAGCTTTTTAGATTTTCTACTTTTTATGTGTTTTTGGATTTTTTGACACAAAAGAAGAAAAGATTGATAAAAAAAAATGTAAAAACATTTTAGAAAGAAACAAATAAACAAGCAACAAATCAAAACAAACAGAAGCATAAAGCAAACAACTAAACATATTCACAAAGCATAGGAAGAATTGATGCATGGACATGTCATAATGCTTATGCATGAGTACCCTTCATCACCCACACGTCACATGCATTTAGGGTGATATCCTTGACGGATTGGGGATGAAAGTTAGGACTATCAAACCTCTTTGTGAAGCTTTCCAAGCAATTTGTGAATGCACCAATCATCTTCATCATGTCCATCATTTCAGGATTACGATTTTGACTTCTTGACTGTTCACCACCCCAAGACCTATTGTCATTTTTTCTTCCTCGTGACCGAGGAACGCTTGCATTATTCAATGCTCTCAGTTTATGACAGTTAGGTTTGGTATGTCCTTGCAATCCACAATAGTGACAAATGTGATTTGTTCTAGGACCCCGTTGAAATCTTGGAAGTGATCTTCCTCTAGCTTCATGTTTGGCTTCTGATGGATTACGAACTGTATTGAACACCCATTAATCAGCCATATTCTTCTTCTTTTCAGTCTTAACCTTATCAGGAATAGACTCTTCCACAATTGGCTCTTTTTTGCCTTCACAAACCTCACTTCTTTGGTGACATTGACTGATGAGCTACTTCCTCCGGTATATCCCACTCCAGACTTGTCTGAGACTGATTTTTGATGTGCAAGCATTTCATTGAGTTTCTTGGATGAGACACAATCAACCTTAGCATTTGGTTGAAGTACTTCATGCTCAAGAAATCGAATCTTTGAATAAGCTTCCAACAGCTCTCCATTCATTTTCTCCACTTCACATTTTGCCTCTTTGTATTGCACTAGAAGAGTTTTGTAATCTTCCTTGGCCTTCTTCATCTTCTTAATGGCTGCATTAGCCACCTTAGCATATTCACCGGTCTTCTCAAGGAGTGAGTTGTAAGTCTCTTGCAGTCCCACTGCTTCTCCAACTTCCTCATCTTCAGACTCCTCAACTATTCCAATAAAATCCAAATCAGAATGCACACCAAGCTCCTTCACAAGTGTACCCAAATAATCTGAGGACTCCATATGTGCAATGATCATGAATGCAGAGTAGTTTTCTTCTCCGTCACAACTCTCTTCAGAATCAGAACTTGAAGAATCCGAATTACTCAGCATTGTGGCATACGCCTTGCCTTTCCCTCTTAAGAAATTGGGATACTCCTTCTTGAGATGTCTATAGCCATTACATTCACAACACACAATGTTTGAAGGAGATTGAGAATCTTTCCCTTCTTTCCTTTTAAACTCTTTCCTATCACCTCTTGAAAATGAAAACTTCCTTCTGTTGAATGGTTTCCCACTGTTCTTTATTTTCAGAAATTTGTGGAAGCTTTTCACAAGATATGCTACTTCCTTCTCTACTCCATCTTCTTCGGAGGAATCATCTATTCTTTTGGTGATGGTTTTGAGAGCAAGCGATTTACTCATCTTGTGGGAATGTAGTCCCAGTTCATATGTTTTGAGAGACCCAATTAGCTCTTGAATTTTGATCTCATCCAAGTCTTTACTCTCTTCTATGGCTGTGACTTTTACTCTAAAGCTTTTAGGCAATGACCTCAAGATTTTTCTCACCACCTTAGTATCTTCAATCTTCTCACCAAGATTAAGCTTAGCAATGACAATTTCGTTGAGCTTCCCATAGAACGAATCAAAAGATTCATCTTCACCCATTTTGAGCTCTTCAAATTTAGTGGTAAGCATTTCGAGTTTTGTGTCTTTAACTTTCTTTGTACTTTCATAGGTAGTCTCCAAAATCTCCCAAGCTTCCTTGGCAATTGTCATGTGAGATATCCGGTGGAATTCATTTGGAGACACACTACAGAAAATAGCATTTAAAGCTTTATTATTAGCATTGGTTGCCGCAAGAGCTGTCTTATCCCAAGTAAATTTAGCAGCCTCCGGCCTAGTCCAACCTACTTCAACCGCATCCCAAATGGTGTCATCAATAGAACATAAAAATGCCCACATTCTAACTTTCCAGAAATCATAATTGTTACCATAAAAAAATGGTAGAATATTTAAGGATTGAGACCTATCCATCTCAAAAAAGGTCAAGGATCACACTCAAGCATTTAAATCACAGCGAGTGTACCCGCTCTGATACCAATTGAATGTTCAAAATGTGTGTAAAACACCCTTGAACGTTTAGACCCCAAATTACAAAATATAAATTCAAGCTTATTATCAAACAATTAATGTGCGGAACATGAACATAAGCCAAACACAGAATTGTTAAACAATCTAAGTCAAATATAATCACATCCACAACATAAAATAAAAGGCAAAGATAAAGAAAAAGAGATGCAAACACAAGGACAACACTCGATGTGTTATCGAAGAGGAAACTGAAGCCCTCGGCGTAAAACCTCTCCGTCGCCCTCCAAGCAGTCAATAATCCACTAGAAAATGTAGTTGGGATACATGAACAGCAATAGACCCTCCAAGCCTAATCTACCCAGGTATCTCAGCCCTCCAAGCTTCTTGCTCCAATGAGGTTGTGTTGAATCTTTTCATTTTCTAGCTTACCGGATTCCGCTATAACCCATAGCATCAACAAATAACTATTGATCCTTTCCAAACTGCTTCCCTTAGCACCAAATGAACCTTCTCACAGATGTGGGTGTAATGAGAAAAGGATTTGGTCAAGAACCTCTCAAGGATGTATCAATGGAGAGGAAGAGAGTAGAGGAATTTGAGGAGTCTCTTAGTGAAGATTGGGGATGAGGTAATCTTGTTTTTCTCTAGGGTTTCTCTCATAAAATTCTCTCTAGAAACTCTCTACATTTCGTAGGTATAAGGATCTATATATAGTGGGATGTGTTTGGAATATGAAGAGTTAGTTTTTGCCAAACAGGGCTAGTTGGCAGCTTGGCCTTGTGGCTGGTCCAAGTCGCGAGTTCAAGTCGCGAGGTAACGGCCTGGCCAACTTAGGACTTTTGTCCTGTAATACGATAGTTGGCGTGACCTTTCACCTCCCCACATGCTTCTCATGTGCACAGCATTTGGCGACTTGCAAGCCGCAAGTCAGTCGCGAGTCCTAACCGCGAGTCTCTGCTTGTTTGCACATAGATGAGCAATACTTCACACTCTCTTCACACATTACCCTTACATAAATCCCACCTAAATACAGGGTTACTAAGTGCTAAATTTCAAGCAAATTGGTACGGAATAAAGCTAACAAGATGGTTAATAAATTTCAACCTTACAGATTGGATTTTAAATCTTTTGGAAACTCATATTGGATTAGATTTGGGATGTAAAAATATATATATATATATATATATATATTTTTTTTTTTTTGATAAACTGCATATTCATTCAAACAAACTAAACAGAAGAACAACAGGAGGCATCTCCCTTAGAGACTGACTCTAACCTTGGGGGGAGATTGCCATTAGAAAAACAAAAATGGTCCCTAGAGTTCAAAGCAAATTTTGTAGATACATGGGCTGCATAATTGCTATCCTTGCGAACCCAACAAAAAGAACAAGACAAAAAAAGGAAGATAAACTATGGATATTGCAGACAAGTGTGTCTAGAGCCCAATTTGGAGTGTGGTCTAGATGATTCAAGGCGTCAAAGCAGATTTTTGCATCTCCCACGAAAATGACTGATCTCCATTGCTGTTGGGAGGCGAGCTAGACTGCCCAAAGTAGTGTTGAGGTTTCTGCTATCATGGGAGAACACAGATGATGGACTTTTCCCTATAAGAAGAGCACTTCTCCCAAGTGGTTTCGAGCCACAATAGTTAAGGCTGATTTAGTGGAGTCTAAGGCAACATCCGCATTAATTTAAATGTGGTCTGCAGAGGGAGAAGACCAGATAGAGGGGTCAACAGTCAAGGCGAGGAGGGAAGTCAAGGAAAACACCTTGGAAAGTTCCTGAAACCTTGCTTGCACATTCAAACAAGCCTTATTTATATTAGCTTGCTCCTGATGAAAGAGATGTATATTTCTAGCTTTCCAAATCTCATCAACAATAAGGGCCATGTTAAGGGAGATAGTTCAGCGTTCCTGTGCTGAAATAGGTGCATTTGGTGGATTTAGAATCAGCTTTAGAATGTCCTCCCCTGAGTTTAGTGATGATACATTTATCCTTAGACCCCAACTTGAATTTGTCCACAAGGTTCTTGCGAAGTGACACTCAAGGGACAGGTGAACACAGCTCTCAACTTCTGCAAAACAGAAAATGTAAGATGGATCAATGTGTTGCATTGTTCACTAGAGATTCTCTTTTGTGGGGATGGCATTGGCCCCGATTCTCCATTATAGCATTTTAATACGCTTCAGCAACCTTGCCTTCCACAGAGTCTTCCAATGAGATAAGTCTTGATTCCCATTGCTAGCATGGGAGAACGCCTTACCTTATCTTCATTCCAAGCTTTTAAGGTGTGATCTAGGGGGATGATGGGCTTTGATGGGTAGCTAGAGGTAATCATCAATTCTTGGCTTGGGCTTAAAGCCATCTATCCAAGGAACCCAAGGGTCCACCCATACATTGATGGTTTCTCTATCTCCCAAAAGAAAACATGCTCCTTTTACAATCAAAAGCTTTGCTCTTTCTATCACTCTCCAAGTGGGGGAGGCAGATTTACTCGGGTCTGTTCTAAGCCAGTCATTGCTGACCTTGTACTTTGATTGCAATACCTCCATACAAATTCTTTGATTGCCTAAGACAACCATCCAAGCAAACTTGGCTAGGAGTGCATCATTCACTTCCTTTGTTTTTTTGAAGCCTAGGCCTCCTACACATTTGGGCCTACAAAGTTTGTCCCACTCTTTCCATGCAATAAAACTACCTTCTTTCTTCTTAGGATGCCACAAAAATCTTCTAGCTAGAGCATCCAGCTTATCACAGTTCTTGATAGGAATATTGAAGGCAGATAAAAAGTAGGTGGGAATGGCTTTGGTTACCGAATTTATAAGTGTGCATCTACCTTCCCCAGAAAGGCTTCTACTGCTCCACCCCGTGAGTTTTGCTTATACTTTGTCTATCAAAAACTTGAAATCTTTAGACGGAGATCTTGACAGAAACATGGGAGCTCTAAGGTACACAGCATCCTTTTTGAGGCTTTTTAAATCAAGGATTTGCTTTATGGCTCTTCTACTACATGGGCCAGTGTGCTTTGAAAAGAAAATACCAGATTTGGATTTGTTAATGCTCTGCCCTGACCATAAGCAATACTTTTCTAGGATCAGCTAATCTTTGGGCATCATTCCTTGTAGCTTTAGAGAAGAGAATAATGTCATCCGTGTACATGATATGCGTTATGGCAAGCCCTTTAGCACAAGGTTTGGTACCACTGATGCTCCCCGCCCCAAGCTCTCTCTCCAAGAATCTTGAAAAAACTTCCTATCCAAGAATAAACAAGTATGGTGAGAGCGAATCGCCTTGCCTAGACCCCTGCTTGGATTGAATCGCTCTGTCTTGCCACCATTGACCAGGAATTCAAAGGATACAAAGTTAATGCAAGTTTGAATCCAATTGATGAACATAGGATTGAACCCCAGGTTTTTGAGAATAGCATGGATGAACTTCTAATTAAATCTGTTGTAAGCTTTCTGGAGATCGATTTTAAGGGCCATAAAACCTGATTTAACCGTTCTCATTTTGAAACTGTGCAGGAGTTCATGGACAATAACCTGGTTTTCAGCGATCCGTCTTCTTGGAATGAAAGCGGATTCGCACGGAGAAATGATTTTATGCAGAATAGGTTGTAGCTTTGCAACAAGGATCTTGGAGATTACCTTATATATGACATTGCAGAGGCTTATAGGGCGAAAGTTGTTTGCTGATGTTGGGTTGGCTGTCTTTGGGATGAGCACAATGAGAGAGCTATTGGCTTCTCTGGGCAAGCAACCATCTGTGAAGAAAGATAAGACTGCATTTGTGCCTACATCCCCAACCATTGGCCAGAATTCTTGATAGAACAAAACAGGGAAGCGATCAGGGCCCGGAGCTTTGAGGTCATGCATTTGAAAGAGAGTTTCTTTAATCTCTTCACGAGATGGAATTTTCTTCTGCATGTCATTATCCTTCTCGGTGATACAGTTATTCATGAGATTGTCGAGGTGTTCCGAGAAGGACACATTTTCTTCAGTATACAAATTTTTGAAGGATGAAAGAATGGTCTGCCTGATTTGGGTTGAGCTCGTGACCCATTGGCCTTCCTCTGACTTAATAGCATCAATGTGGTTCCCCCTCCTACTAATGATGGCAGAAAAGTGGAAGAATTTTGTATTTCTATCTCCTTCCTTCAACCAAAGCTCACGGGATTTTTGCTTGCACATGATTTCACTTCTGAACAGCCATTCTGATAATTCAAGACGTAGCTCCTCCTCAATTTTGCCATTATGCTCCAAAGGTGGTTTTCTTTGAACTTCAGTAATCTTTTCCATCAGAAGATTTATTCTTGCTTGGCAATGCCCAAACACTTCTTTATTCCATTTTCAGAGTGCATCCCTGGTGTTAGTTTGCTTTTTGAGGAGTTTGAAAAAAGCTAGACCTCTAGCTTGCACATTCCAAGCCTTCTCCATAATGGAGTTGCATCCATTATCCCTGATCCAAGTTACTTTGAATCTGAATGGTCTATGGGCAATGTTATTTTCTGGATTAGTATCTAATAGGATTGGGGTGTGGTATGATTTGAAGGCTCCCAAATGAGCCACAACTGCACTGGGGAAAGCAAGGTGCCACGAGATACTAGCAATGCCTCTGTCCAGTCTTCTTTTTATAGCAGAGCTTCCTCATCTCCTTCTGGCCCATGTGTAGGAATTACCAGAGAATCCTAGGTCTATAGCACCAAATTCAAAGATAAACTCTTTTAGATAGTTGATGGCCAAGGATTCTCCACTTCTATTTCCTCCAAGAATCTCCTTGTCATTAGTAGTGAAGTTGAAGTCGTATATGCAAACCCATGGGCAAAGGCAGGAGTTAATAAATGCCATGAGATTCTCCTAAGCCTTTTGCTTCTTGGCAGGGTAGGAAGGGCCGTAGAAACCAATCACAGAGTGCATCAAACACTTTGATCACGATGAGATTTTTGTTAAATTTCACTTGGCTTATCAACAAACCAACTTTCCACATAACACACAGACCACCTACTATACCCTTAGCCTCAACAACACAAATATTGGCAAACTTTAAAGAAAACAAAACTTTTTTCATCCTAGCTTCAGTAGCTTTAGTTGCACTAAGAAAAGTAATGACTAGGCTATTCCCTTTTATTTGAGCCTTAAGGGCTCTGACTATCGCAGCATTACAGATGCCACGACAGTTTCAGCCTTGGACTTTCATGGGGAGATTGGGGGCTTCATAAGGCCCGCCTCCTCAGTCGTAACAGAAGCATCAAAGTATGAAAAGTTTTTGATAAAAGCATCATCATTGGAGCTACCAATTTCAAAGGACTCACCTTGATGTATTGGGTAGCATTGGCTTGTTAAAATGGCCTCACCTGTACCAAAATCAGAGAAAACTGCTTCGGAAGTGTGAACGGTGATCTTGAGTCTTTTGGTGAACTTTCGAAGCTATTGTTTCAATACCTTTCTTTTGTTAGTAGGAGTTTGGTTTGAAGCATTCTCCAGAAGGGTTTGTGGTATTGATACTGGTGATAGCGGTGTGATGACATTGTTTTCTGGCATATGTGGAGTGGCAATGAAGGTTGAGGATTGGCTGCATGGATAGAGGAATGGCTTAGGTTAATATGACTATAAGGCTCTGTTTTGTTGTTAGGCTGTGGGATTAAATTTGGGCTGTGCATAGGTGGAGTGAAGCCAGGGGGGAAAAGGAAGTCTCGGGCCTTTGGGTCCATTTGTGGATTTGAAGGGATGAGTGAGGGGTTGTCTACATGTGAGGGTGAGATCACCAGTTGGTTCTTGGTGGTCCCTTCGGGTGAACCTACCTCTTGGTTAGTGGCTTGGTACAGCTCTGTCCTACTAGTACAACGCTCCTAAGGTACATTGTTTTAACAGGGAATTTATGGTGCAACCTGAAATGATGACGTATCCTTTTGCGCTGGCAAGTCTGTGACGTCATCAGTTGCGTTTAAATCATCACCGTCAGTGGGGGCTAGTTAAACTTGGTGGTTAGGTTTGTGGAATAACTCCGCCGAGGTGGTGGTGTTCTCTGCCCTTAGCCATGGCCCTGAGGCAATGAACTCATGGCCAAAAGGATTTCAAATGAAGAATAAACTACCATGACATACATGAGACTCATGACCAATTAACCCACAACAATAGCATACATCAACCAATTTCTCATATCTCAAACTAATCCAAAGGTGGGGAAGGTTATTTCTAGGTAGAAAAATATTTGGTATGAGAGGTTGTGAGAGGTCAATTTTGATTTGCATGCAAATAAACCTTTTCCAAGCTCCTCCACATTCTCCGGCTAAATCAACCTCAACCTTTTCAACTTTCTCACCCAGCAAGCGGAGGTTGTTTGGGGATCTCCAAAGTTCGGGGAGACCATGAAGCTGTACCCAGAAAGCAGAGGATTTGAAGTTGATCTCTTGCCATGCGAGAGAGGGATTCCACTGCTTTAAGACTAGGTGTCCTCCTCTAATGGACCATGGTCTTCTTCGATAGGTGTTTTTCATATCCGCTTCATGTTGGAAGTGAAAGGTGAATACATTGTTATCAAGGCGGCTCACCCGAATCTTAAAAGTCGGTTTCCACGCTCTGTTTACCGCATTGGAGACTATGGATGGTCCTACAGATTTATATGTGATAAGCTTCCTTATTAGAACCTAGGAGGGAGATTTATAGTCATCTTGGTTTGGAAGGAGCTCTAGGCAAGCATCAATCCATGTGCTATTCTTGGTGTGAGCAATGAGGTCTGAGACCTCCATTGTAGGAGCACTGGAGAAGAAGATCGGTTTGAAAAATAACAGTTGAAGTATAGGGTAGATGAGGGATGGAGTCAAGTGGAGAAAGAAAAAACAAAAATAAATGAAGAGGAGGGTGACAAGTATAATAATAGAAACAGTGGTGATACTAGACGGCAAGGTTTGCAGTAAAGCTTGGTGACAGTGGGATTTTGGAGAGAGGGGAAAGGGTAAGGGTGCTACAGAGAGCACAGAAATAACATAGTCCTCCTCTATTGAGTCCCTTCTTTTGGGATGTAAAATATTTAACTTCAGTGATCTGACCTAACTAATGTTAATAATAATAAATGCATGTATATTAAAATTTTTAGTTAATTTATTTTAAACTTTGAGACTTTGTTTTATCGCAAGTTTGTATTTTTTTTAAGTAAAAATAAAATAATTTTTTCCCTCTTTCTTCCTTTATGTGCTACTTCTTTGTCAATAGCACCATCATGACCTAGCTCGACTCAAGAGGTGACTAGACTCCAAGGTTAAGGGCCTGTTTGGTTTAGACATGACTCAGTTTTCATAATTCAATATTCATAACTCATCACTCAAACGCAAAACCCACTATCACTCAAAAACTCCAAAATTTTTGTTTGTTAACAAAACCCAGTCACATATCTCAACTTTTAAGTCCACCTTTTGCCAAAATGGTGGAGCCCACCGATCAGTCATTTTCAACTGTCTTCTTCCCTTACTCACGTGACTTTACACGAAGAACATGAAATCCACACCCAAACCCAATTTCATCACCACCACCAACGACAAACCTATATTCCACTACCATCAACACCACCAACAACCACACAAAAAAATCCAAAAGAATGCACAGGAAACCCATAACCAAATCCCACATCACTGAAGAAGAAGAACAACGCAAAGCAAAAAAAACCGAATCCAAAAAATGGAGCTTCGATTATTAACTGCTACTACAAGTACTAGCACTAGTACTAGTAGTAATAATACTAGTAGCTCTGCTGACATGGCTACACTGCCTGAAGATCCGACCTGAAAGAATGAAACGATGATGTCTGTTGTTATTGCTACAGCGGCGAACACAAAGTACAAGCTGATGTCGCCGACGAAGCTTCCGATCTCAAGGTCCACATGTCTCACGATCCCACCTGGGCTTAGTCTGACGTCATTTCTCGAATCCCCTGTTCTCCTCTCCAACATTAAGGTCTGGTCTTGCTCTCTCTCTCTCTCTCTCTCTCTCTCTCTCTCTCTCTCTCTTTGATGCCACACAAAAAATCCAAAAGAATGCATAGCAAAAACAAACCACAAACATAACAAACCCAAACTCCAAATCCTTAGTTGGAGACCCAAATCACGAAATTAGACATAAAGATGAACCGATCTATGCTGAGCTTGAACTGATCTCATGGTGGCTCGTGGTGGTTGTTTATGATGGTGAAGATATGGTAAAAAGGATGAGAGAGAGAAAAAACACCTAAGAGAGAAACAGATCTGGCAAAGGGAGGAGAGAGAGAGAGAGAGAGAGAGAGAGAGAGAGCAAAGGCCTAATCTAGTGGTTGCTCGTGATGGTAACGACTGGTGTGGTGGTGGTGGCTTGTGGAAGAGTAATAAAGGGTTAGTGAGAAGAGAGAGCTCCAGGTAAAAGAAAAAAAAATGAAGAAGGAGAAGAGACAGAGAGAAGAATGGGTTGGAGTGAGAATGCCAAACTGATTTTTGGAGAGAGACGTTATGTGATGGGACAAGTCATATAGGTGGGTTCCATTCTTTGCTTAATTTTACAAAAATGCCACTAGAACTCAATTCTCAAAAATTGAAAACACCAAAAATTATGTTTTCGTTTTCCATCATCCACATCCAAAATTTTGAGTATTTGAGTCATGAAAACAATGATCCAAAACTAAGCCAAACAAATGGTCATTCGTGGGACCCACTCGATTTGGATGATGGATCATGAAAATTGTGTGATGTCACTCAGTTTTCATAATATCCAAACATGCTCTAAATGTCTCACATGGTCACGAATTGGTACCTTTTTTTTTCTTTTTCTTTTTTTTTTTTTGAGAAAATTTCATAAAAAAATTATTTTAATTCAACATAATTCAAAACAACAAGAGGCTGAGTTAGGAAAAAATGTGCACACCAAAGGAAAAGGGTGGGTTGGGTTTCTGAGATCTTAAGGCCTTCAAATTAGCTCTCTAAGCTAAACAAGGATGGCGATTACAGATGAACTCCCACTCCTTGGTTCATAGAGTACTTAAAGCCCGTTATTTCCTAAATACAGATTTCTTACATGCGGAGTTGGGCACAAAACCATCATTCGCATGGCGAAGTATCTTGTCTGCTCAATCCGTTGTGCAGTCAAGCTACCGTTGGCAGGTAAGAGACGGTAAATCCATTGGAGTTTGGACTGATCGTTGGCTGCCAAGACCCTCCACTTTCCGAGTGCTAACACCTCTTGCCTTAATTCCAGCAAAGACAATGGTAGACTCTCTCATTGACCCGGACAGCGGTGATTCGAACATCAATCTGATCAACCAAATTTTTCTTCCCGACAATGCCACTTACATCTTTAGCATTCCACTAAGCCACCACAAACTGCAAGACCGCATGATTTAGGCATACACTCCTAGGGAGCGTTTCACTGTCAATAGTGCATATAAAGGGGCGCTGTCCATTACCCAGACTTCAGTTTTGGCAGAAACATCCCATGACATCGGTCAAAACCGATTTTGGTGCTAGATTTGGAACCTCCACATCCCTAACAAGATTAAACTCTTCACCTGGAAAGCATGCAAAAATATCCTTCCTATTGAAGCCAACCTCTACCATAGACGAGTCATTGAAGACCCCACCTGTAAAGCCTACGTTCTTGCACCGAAAATTGTTGGACACTTGTTCTGGGATTGCACTGTCGCTAAGGATGTTTGGAATCTCTTGGATATACCGTTCGATAAAAACGGGATCAACCACAAAGACTTCATGGACTTTCTTTGGAATTTGCTCTTCAAGAAACACATGGGTACCAAACTTATTGAACTTGTCATCACAACGGCATGGAGTGTATGGTTCAACCACAACAAGACACAATTGGGGGAAACTCACCAATTAGCACACAAAATCCTAATGAGAGCTCGCTCACTGCTGCAGGAATACCAGCTTGCTCATCTTTGGCCCACCTAGTTCAAGGAAGCCACGGATGGTCACCGGGTCCCACCTACGTTCCCCTAGTACAAGGTCAATGTGGATGTTGTAGCCTTCTCCCACCTCAGCATGATTGGAGTCGGTGTGATCATTCGAGACCACGTTGGATCGGTTATTGCTGCCTTAAGCAAGCACCTCCCTCTCCCTTTGGGTCCTTTGGAAGCGGAAGCTAAGGCACTAGATGAAGCCACTATTTTTGCATGGGACATAAGGGTTAGAGATGTCATTTTTGAAACTGACTCCACTATTGTATGTCATGTTATTAAGAGTCCCACTGATGCCCTGATCTCTATCTCTACTATAGTCTCAGGAACTTGCTCTAGACTATGTGAGTTTCGTACTTTCCAATCATCACACGTGGGGAGACAAGGGAATTGACTAGCTCATATTTTAGCAGCTTTTGCTAAGAATATTAACTCCTTTGTAACATGGATGAAAGAGTGTCCACCTTTCATCGCATCCTTTGTTTCTCAGGATGCTATGTTCTTTTTTGTAATTTAATGAAATGCAAGTATTTCTTATCAAAATAAATAAATAGATAATAACTACAAATTGACATGATACCTGTCAAGGGTATGTAAGCAACTTAAATACATTAATTAGGTGCAATCATAAATAAATACAAAAACATATTTTCACTTAAAATACTAAAAAATTATAAAGACGTCATGATTGGAATCAAAGGATTTCTCATTGAAATAAGTAATTATAACTAAAATATACATGATCTTGAATGGGTACTACACATTAATGAAGCTCGTATAGACGTACACCTAAAGACATACCGGTTAAATGTGGTTTAATAATTTTATTTGGTAGAAACAGTCACTCCGGAAACCAAGTCTTCCTCAATAATACATGTTCCTTTGATAGGTAAGTCCTCATATATGGGTTGTGCGACGACTTGGGGTTTGTGGTGATGGGCCAACATAGTCAGGGTTCTGGGCGGTTAATGACAGCAACTTGGGATTAGGGTGGTGTTGTGAGATGGCTAATTTGCTAAGGCTCCACACCCCCCCCCCCCCCCCCCCCCCCCCCCTCTTTCAAATTGCTAGTGTGTCTAGAAATGATATTATTTTAATGGGATATAAACCAAAATAAAGAAAATTAAATAACGTAGGTGTGAAAATAGAAAATATGACTTTTTTGGGTTTAGAAAAGAAAAAGTATGTCCAAGTCCAACCAGATGTGAATGTGCTAAGAAACATACAAAATAAATAGTATTGGATAAATGGAAATTGGCTAATAGAAACGAGAAGGAAGAATTATTAAATTGTAGATAGTATAGGTTCTTCTACAACTACAACTTTTGGCACAATTTGATGAGATTGTTGGAATCATTTTCATGTGGTTTTATCATTTTTATTTACCACTTATAGTCAACTATTAAAAATTATGGTAAAAGTTGCAGCACAAAAGTTGTGTGTCTAAACTTGCTCAAATTGAGTATAAAAAATTGACAAAAGAAATTAAAATAATATAAGAGAATACAATTTTCACCACAGCTTTTGTTATAATTTGTTGAATATCAATAAGTAGTTATTAAAAATTAACGATAACTCTATGTGAAAAATTTTCCTTCCTTTAGCAATGATTATTTCAAAAAATTACAAACAAAACCATGGGAAAATTCGAGTGCATGCAAGAATCGATAATATAATATTATAAAAAGATAAAGTTGACAAAACATGGAAAAGTGAATGAGAAGAATATAAGAGTACTAGCATCAGATGTTCTAAATATTAAATTTTTAGCATTTAATACATCAAACATAAAAAATACCACTATATCTTTCTTTCTTTCTTTTTTTGAGAACTCTAACTATTTTACTACACATAAAGAGAGGGGAGAAAGTCTTAAAGAAACTAACAGTGGTATATATTCAAAAAAGACAAAACTTAGATATAGTACCTTAGATGCTGTTCCTTAAGTTTTCATCTTAGGATTCAGCCATGTGCCTACTTAACTTAAAAATACACTTTCGTTCTATGAGAAAAAATCCACATGACAGAATCTTAAAAGAGAAACCCAAAGAATAGTACCTAAGTCTTGCTCATTCAAAAAATACCGCTATATCAAATGTTCTAAATGACAAAAAAAAAAAAAAAAAAAGTATTTATGACCGTACACTTTTATTAGTAGAAGTGTGCAGTAAAAAATGCTAAAATTAAAAGTTAGTGTTAATAGATGTTGTGGGGGTAAAAAGCCTAAAGCAACTTAATGGGCCCGGAAGCCCCTGTTAAGGACTATTGTATTTCCGAGGATCAATAGGTGGTTGGGGCGGCCTATCTAAAGCAGGAAGACCAGAAGCAGAGGGGGAGTGTCGTTCGAAGAGGTCACCATTGGTCCGAAGACGTCTTACTCCTCGGCTACGATGAGCCTTGGTCAAACGAACTTGTGGAGGGTCTGACTAATTTGCCTAACAATCCCAATGGTAATGATAGGTCCTGAGTGGATCCGGAGATGATCAGAACTAAAAAATATCTAAAGGAAAAGCTGCTATCACCGCATTTAATGCTCAGCAACAGCTTTTCTGGCCGCATTTATGCGGAGAAGAACCCTGAACAGTGCAACCTCAGCTACCGCCACTCATAAAGAACTAAAGTAAACACATGACGTGACATGCACTTGAGTAGATGCGCAGATGAAGAACAGGTGGACGATGGAGATGATAGGAAGGGATGCTATATAAAGAAGAAGGGTCCCTGATAATGGGGGACCAGAAAGGAGAAAGAGAAAAGGAGAGAAAAGCTTGACTGTAGCTCTGAATGTTGTAATCACTATTCACTCAATAAAACACCTCTTTGGACATTCATTCGTGGAGTTATCTGAGCTTTAGTTCATGTTATCATCACTGCACCTAACCTAGCCAACTGTTTTGTGCTTCATAACTAGCCCAGCTCTTTCGCCCACTCCCTACAAATTCATTGTTCTGGGTTCGTTGGGCCTTTAACCCATATCCTTTGGGCTTGGGCTACAAAAACCGACCCTACAATTGGCGCCGTCTGTGGGGAGAGCTTGCCCAGGGGTGGAGACAACAGTAGGTGATGGCTGAACACGCTGAACAAGAAGCAGAGTCTAGGGCATCTCAGCACGAGGACCATTTCTTTAACCTGGAGCGAAGACAAGACCGCGAGGGTAGCGTGCACACTATACCCCCTAGTCAGAGCCAGTCACATGGCGGAAGCCACATGTCCCATGCAGAGAAGAACCGAAATTTGCAGCGGGAGGTTAAAAAGCTAAAAAGGGAGTTACGCCATGCAAAGAGGAAACAGGCTCCCTCGTATTCTGATGAAGACCCCGATGATGAGCCGAACGTCACTTATCAACCCAAATCCAGGACACCGGCCAGCGAGTCTTATACCTATGAACAGGAATCTCCTCACAAGGGGCAGCGCAGAAGTCCGTCATATGGAGATGTCGGAAGTGACGCCTTGAGCAAGGCTCTAAACCAAATTTCAAGGTCACCCTTCACGCGCAGGATCGAAGAGGCTAGACTTCCTTGGCGCTTTAACCAATCAACGTTCACCATCTACAACGGCAAAACAGACCTCGTGGAACACGTGAGTCATTTTAACCAAAGGATGGCTGTCTACTCTAGGGATGAAGCGCTGATGTGCAAGGTTTTCCCTTTCAGTCTTGGGCCAGTTGCCATGAGGTGGTTCGATGGGCTGAGCCCAAATTCCATTAGCTCCTTCAAAGAGCTCACCCAAGCTTTTGGTTCACGATTTGTTACATGCCGAAGAGTGGCCCGACCTCTGTCCTCTCTACTGTCTTTGACCATGCAGGAAAGAGAATCCCTGAAGGTGTATTCGGATAGATATTGGGAAATGTTTAACGACATGGAGGGCAATTTTGACGCAATGGCCCTAGAAACGTTTAAGCTCGGCCTCCCTACCGATCACGGTTTAAGGACATCCTTGTCTGGTAAACCCGTTACTAGCATTCGTCAGCTAATGGACCGCATTGAGAAGTACAAGAGAGTTGAAGAAGACCAACAACAAGGGAAAGGCAAGGAAAAGGTTATCCCCCTGGAAAGGAGGGATTTCAGGTTGGATCGATACACCAGCAGCAAACCGAGGAGAGATTTTCCTGCGCAGTCAGGAACAGCCAATCCCCAGACTGTCAACACCGTATTTAGGGACCCAGTCCACCAAGTTTTGGAAAAGGTCAAGAACAAGCCGTTCTTCAAATGGCTGAACAAGATGGCAGGGAATCCTGACAGACGTAATCGCAATCTCTACTGCCAATACCACCAGGATCATGGGCACACAACTGAGGACTGCAGGAACTTGTGGATTCATTTGGAACAACTAGTCAGCAAGGGGAAATTGCGACATCTCCTACATCACACCAGTGGCCGATGAGGTCTGATGAGCGCGGATTCCCAGAGGGATGATCCTCTGAAACCCCTCTGGGAACTATCAACGTTATCTTTGCGGCGCTAGGGAGAACAGGATCCTGGCCATCCAAGGTTTTGTCTGTGGATTGGTTACCTGCAGGGGAATCTGGCCAGGGTCCGAAAAGGTGCAAAATTGATGATCAGCTGGTTTTAGGCTTCTCAGACACCGACAAGGTGGGCACTGTCCAGCCTCATGATGATGCGTTGGTCGTCACCCTCAGAATTGGGGGGTACGATGTGAAACGGGTGATGGTTGACCAAGGAAGCGCTGCGGAAATAATGTACCCTGATCTCTACAGGGGGCTGAACCTCAAACTTAGTGACTTAACACCATATCATTCTTCGCTGATCAATTTCGAAGGAAGAGTTGTTACCCCGAAGGGCCAAATACGACTGCTTGTGCAGACTGGCTCAGAGGTGATGGAGGTGGATTTCATAGTCGTGGACGTTTTTTCACCCTATGTGGCAATTGTAGCTAGACCTTGGCTTCATGCGCTGGGGGCGGTTTCTTCCACCTTGCATCAAAAAATCAAATATCCTTTCGAAGGCCAAGTTTGCGAAATCCGGGGGGATCAATCCGTAGAAAGGCAATGCTTAGTGGCTGCCATTCAACACGAGCCAGGAGCCAAGTCATCAGCCAGGGGCTTATAGCAACCAAAGCACTAGTCATCGCCCATTAAAGATCCGGACCAGGGCGTAGGGTGCGAAGATTTGACGAAAGTCATCATTGAGGATAATCCCGAGAAATTCTTTCAACTCGGATCCCAATTACCGTTGCAGGAAAAAGAGGAGTTAGTGCAACTTCTTAAGGAAAACCTCGACGTATTTGCTTGGGACGCTTATGAAGCCCCTGGGGTGGATCCGGAATTTATATGCCACCATTTGAAAGTAAACCCCATGATCACCCCTAAGAAGCAGCCTCCTCGGCGTCCGTCTAAGGAACATGCTGAGGCAGTCAGAGAAGAAGTGGCAAAGCTCAAACAAGCTGGGGCTATTAAAGAGGTCTTCTACCCAGAGTGGTTGGCAAATACTGTGGTGGTAAAGAAAAAGAGTGGGAAATGGCGAGTATGTGTGGACTTCACCGACTTAAACAAGGCATGCCCAAAAGATCCATTCCCCACGCCTAAAATCGATCGGCTAGTAGATGCCACCGTCGGGCACCCCCGAATGAGCTTCTTGGACGGGTTCCAAGGCTATCATCAGATACCCTTAGCCCTGGAAGACCAGGAGAAGACCGCTTTTGTGACCCCCATGGGTAACTATCACTATAAGGTGATGCCGTTCGGTTTAAAAAAATGCGGATTCTACTTACCAGAGGATGATGACGAGAATGTTTGAACCACAGCTGGGAAGGATATCGAGATTTATATAGATGACATGGTGGTGAAGAGCAAAGTGGTGTCTGAGCACGTAAAGGACCTAGAAAGCACTTTTGAAGTTCTCAGGAAGTACAAGCTACGCTTGAATGCTACTAAGTGCTTGTTTAGTGTGGGGTTAGGCAAGTTTTTGGGATATATGGTGACTCACAGGGGAATCGAGGTTAACCCTGATCAGATAAGGGCCATTAATGAGTTACAACCTCCTCGGAACCCCAAGGAGGTTCAGAAACTGACGGGGATGATGGCAGCCCTAAATCGATTTATCTCTCGATCAGCGAATAGGTGCCGACCTTTATTTTCCTTGATTAACAAGTGAAAAGGGTTCGAGTGGACAGAGGAGTGTGCTGTGACCTTTCAACAGTTGAAGAATTATCTAGCTCGACCACCAATCATGTCCAGCCCTGAGCCCGACGAAGTCTTGTTTGCATATATCGTTGTAGCTACCCATGCCGTAAGCTTGGTGTTGATCCGAACAGAGGGCGGTGTACAAAAACCCATTTACTGCGTAAGTAAGTCACTTCATGAAGCCGAGGTCCGTTATTTAACGTTGGAAAATGCTATTCTAGCAGTGGTGCATGGTACACGAAAGCTCCCACATTACTTCCAAGCCCATACAGTCGTCGTCCTCACCCAACTTCCGCTCAGGGCTATACTCCGAAGTACAGATTACACTGGGAGAATTGCAAAATGGGGGACGATCCTAGAGGCTTTTGACATCAAGTATATGCCACGTACCTCGGTCAAGGGCCAGGTGCTTGCTGATTTGGTAGCCGAGTTCACAGAGCCCCAGCTAGAAGAGGTAAAGCTGACATCGGACATAGATGAAAAATCGATTGGCATGATTTTTCAATAAGAGCCTTCCCTTTGGGAGGCGTACGTGGATGGTGCTGCGAACCAGAGAGGCTCCGGAGTGGGGCTAGTGCTGATATCCCTCGAAGGAATCGTTATTGAAAAAGCATTAAGCCTGGGCTTCTCGGCGACAAATAATGAGGCGGAATACGAAGCCCTATTGATGGGAATGAGTATGGTCCAAAGGATGGGAGGAAAGGCAGTAAAAGTATTCTCGGACTCAAGGCTGGTTGTGGGTCAAGTCTAGGGAGAGTTTGAGGCAAAGGACGAAAGAATGCAGGGATACCTAAGCCGAGCTAAACATCTGCAGTCAGGGTTCGAGTCTTTCAGCTTACTGCATATTCCTAGGAGTGGCAACTCACACGCTGACTCCTTGGCCACTCTAGCCACCTCTTCGGCACAAGATTTGCCGAGAGTTATCCTCGTTGAGGACCTGCATGAGCCTACCGAAGTAGGAAAAGGAGTAATTCAAGTACATCAGGTCAGGGCTGGACCCAGTTGGATGGACCCGCTGGTTAAGTTTCTGAAGGAAGATATCTTGCCTGAAGAGAAGGAAGAAGCCGATAAAATTTAGAGGAAGGCAGCCAGGTTCTGGTTGTTTGAGGATCAGAAACTATACAAACGTTCCTATTCAGGGCTGTACTTGTTGTGCGTGCATCCTGAAAAGGCTGAGCTGTTATTAGAGGAACTGCATGAAGGAATCTGTGGAAGCCACACTGGAGGAAGATCCTTGGCTCACCGAGCCATCACTCAGGGTTATTGGTGGCCGAACATGCAAAAGGAAGCCCTGGATTATGCCAAAAAATGTGATCAGTGTTAGCGATTTGCTCCGCATATACATCAGCCAGGGGGGACTCTCAACCCGCTATCCAGCCTATGGCCTTTCGCCCAATGGGGCTTGGATATCGTGGGACCATTCCCTAAGGCTGCAGGAAACAAGAAATATCTGCTAGTCGGCACTGATTACTTCACTAAGTGGGTCAAAGCAGAGCCTCTTGCAAACAACCGAGACGTAGACGTGCAAAAGTTTGTGTGGAAGAGTATAGTTACTCGATTTGGAGTCCCATGTGCTCTCATCTCGGACAATGGCTTGCAGTTTGATAGCAAAGCATTTAGGAGCTATTGTAGCGAGCTGGGAATCATAAATAGGTACTCCACCCCAGCTTACCCCCAAGGTAATGGCCATGCTGAAGCTGTCAACAAGGTCATTATGAATGGCTTGAAAAAGAGATTAGATGACGCGAAGGGTAAATGGGTAGAAGAATTACCACATGTGCTTTGGGCTTATAGAACCACTCCATGCAGGTTTATTGGAGAGACCCCCTTCTCAATGACCTACAGGGCTGAAGTTGTCATACCTTTGGAAACTGGATTCCTGACACTGAGAACTAGCTCGTTTAGTCCGGTGGGTAACGACGAGCTGCTAGAGAAGAGCTTGGACCTCATCGATGAAAGGAGAGAAAATGCAATGGTCTGATTAGCACATTACCAACAAAAGCTTAAACAGGGCTACGATGCCAACGTAAGGCTCAGACCACTGGAACCTGGCGATCCCGAACTAAGAAAGGTGGTTGGCACTGCAAAGAACCCAGCATGGGGAAAATTAGAGCCTAATTGGGAAGGACCATATCGTATTACTTCAGAAGCTGGCATTGGAGCATACTTCCTTGAAGACCTAGACAATCACGTGATACCACGCCCGTGGAATGTAAATAACCTCAACAGGTATTATTATTAATTAAACTCTTCTTTCAATCAGCATATCAATCTATTATAATTCCTTTCAGTGTTTAAACTTAAATCCATTCATGCCTGTAGTTCTCGAATCAGATGATTTGGGTTAGTTAACACTATGTCACGATTCCTTTAAGTGTGTAAACTTAAATCCATTCATGCCTGTAGTTCTCGGACCAGATGATTTAGGTTAGTTAACACTATGTTATGATTCCTTTAAGTGTTTAAACATAAATCCATTCATGCCGGTAGTCCTCGGACCAGATGATTTGGGTTAGTTGACACTGTTACGATTCCATTAAGTGTTTAAACTTAAATCCATTCATGCCTATAGTCCTCGGACCAGATGATTTGGGTTAGTTGACACTGTTACGATTCCTTTAAGTGTTTAAACTTAAATCCATTCATGCCTGTAGTCCTCGGACCAGATGATTTGGGTTAGTTCACACCATGTTACGATTCATTTAAGTGTTTAAACCAAAATCCATTCACGCCTGTAGTCCTCGGACCAGATGACTTGGGTTAGTTAACACTATGTTACGATTCCTTTAAGTCTTTAAACATAAATCCATTCATGCCTGTAGTCCACGGACCAGATGATTTGGGTTAGTTGACACTATGTTACGATTCCTTTAAGTGTTTAAACTTAAATCCATTAATGCATGTAGTCCCCGGACCAGATGATTTGGGTTTGTTAACACCATGTTACGATTCATTTAAGTGTTTAAACTTAAATCCATTCATGTCTGTAGTCCTTGGACCAGATGATTTGGGTTAGTTAACACGATGTTACGATTCCTTTAAGTGTTTAAACTTAAATCCATTCATGCCTGTAGTCCTCGGACCAGATGATTTGGGTTAGTTAACACGATGTTACGATTCATTTAAGTGTTTAAACTTAAATCCACTCACGCCTGTAGTCCTCGGACCAGATGATTTGGGTTAGTTAACACTATGTTACGATTCCTTTAAGTGTTTAAACTTAAATCCATTCATGCCTGTAGTCGTCGGATCAGATGATTTGGGTTAGTTAACACTATGTTACAATTCCTTTAAGTGTTTAAACTTAAATCCATTCATGCCTGTAGTCCTCGGACCAGATGATTTGGGATAGTTGACACTATTATGATTCCTTTAAGTGTTTAAACTTAAATTCATTCATGCCTGTAGTCCTCGGACCAAATGATTTGGGTTAGTTGACACTGTTACGATTCCTTTAAGTGTTTAAACTTAAATCCATTCATGCCTGTAGTCCTCGGACTAGATGATTTGGGTTAGTTAACACTATGTTACGATTCCTTTAAGTGTTTAAACTTAAATCCATTCATGCCTGCAGTCCTCAGACCAGATGATTTGGGTTAGTTGACAATATGTTACGATTCCTTTAAGTGTTTAAACTTAAATTCATTCATGCTTGTAGTCCTCGGACCAGATGATTTGGGTTAGTTAACACTATGTTAGGATTCCTTTAAGTGTTTAAGCTTAAATCCATTCATGCCTGTAGTCCTCGAACCAGATGATTTGGGTTAGTTGACACTATGTTACAATTCCTTTAAGTGTTTAAACTTAAAACCATTCATACCTGTAGTCCTCGGACCAGATGATTTGGGTTAGTTAACACCATGTTACGATTCATTTAAGTGTTTAAACTTAAATCCATTCATGCCTGTAGTCCTCAGACCAGATGATTTGGATTAGTTAACACGATGTTACGATTCCTTTAAGTGTTTAAACTTAAATCCATTCATGTCTGTAGTCCTCAGACTAGATAATTTGGGTTAGTTAACACGATGTTACGATTCATTTAAGTGGTTAAACTTAAATCCATTCATGCCTGTATTCCTCGAACCAGATGAATTGGGTTAGTTAACACTACATTACGATTCCTTTAAGTGTTTAAACTTAAATCCATTCATGCCTGTAGTCCTCGGACCAGATGATTTGGGTTAGTTAACATTACGTTACGATTCCTTTAAGTGTTTAAACTTAAATCCATTCATGCTTGCAGTCCCCGAACCTGATGATTTGGATTAGTTAACACGATGTTACGATTCCTTTAAGTGTTTAAACTTAAATCCAGTCATGTCTGTAGTCCTCAGACTAGATGATTTAGGTTAGTTAACACGATGTTACGATTCATTTAAGTGTTGAAACTTAAATCCATTCATGCCTGTAGTTCTCGGACTAGATGATTTGGGTTAGTTAACACTATATTACAATTCCTTTAAGTGTTTAAACTAAAATCCACTCATGCCTGTAGTCCTCGGACCAGATGATTTGGGTTAGTTGACACTATTACAATTCCTTTAATTATTTAAACTTAAATCTGTTCATGCCTGTAGTCCTCGGACCAAATGATTTGGGTTAGTTAACACTGTTACGATTCCTTTAAGTGTTTAAACTAAATCCATTCATGCCTGTAGTCGTCGGACCAGATGATTTGGGTTAGTTAACACTATGTTACAATTCCTTTAAGTTTTTAAACTTAAATCCATTCATGCCTTTAGTCCTCGGACCAGATGATTCGGGTTAGTTGACAATATGTTACGATTCCTTTAAGTGTTTAAACTTAAATCCATTCATGCCTGTAGTCCTCAGATAAGATGATTCGGGTTAGTTGAGACTATGTTAGGATTCCTTTAAGTGTTTAAGTTTAAATCCATACATGCCTGTAGTCCTCGAACCCGATGATTTGGGTTAATTGACACTATGTTACGATTTCTTTAAGTGTTTAAACTTAAATCCATTCATGCCTCTAGTCCTCGGATAAGATGATTTGGGTTAGTTAACACCATATTACGATTCATTTAAGTGTTTAAACTTAAATCCATTCATGCTTGCAGTCCTCGGACCAGATGATTTGGATTAGTTAACACAGTTACGATTCCTTTAAGTGTTTAAACTTAAATCGTTTCATGCCTATAGTCGTCGGACCAGATGATTTGGGTTAGTTAACACTATGTTACGATTCCTTTAAGTTTTTAAACTTAAATCCATTCATGCTTGTAGTCCTCGGACTAGATGATTTGGGTTAGTTGACAATATGTTACGATACCTTTAAGTGTTTAAACTTAAATCCATTCATGCCTGTTGTCCTCGGACCAAATGATTTGGGTTAGTTAACACTGTTACGATTCCTTTAAGTGTTTAAACTTAAATCCATTCATGCCTGTAGTCATCGGACCAGATGATTGGCGTTAGTTAACACTATGTTACGATTCCTTTAAGTTTTTAAAGTTAAATCCATTCATGCCTGTAGTCCTCGGACCAGATGATTTGGGTTAGTTGACTATATGTTACGATTCCTTTAAGTGTTTAAACTTAAATCCATTCATGTCTGTAGTCCTCGGACTAGATGATTTGGGTTAGTTAACACGATATTATGATTCATTTAAGTGTTTAAACTTAAATCCATTCATGCCTGCAGTCCTCGGACCAGATGATTTGGGTTAGTTAACACTACGTTACGATTCCTTTAAGTGTTTAAACTTAAATACATTCATGCCTGTAGTCCTTGGACCAGATGATTTGGGTTAGTTAACACTATATTACGATTCCTTTAAGTGTTTAAACTTAAATCCATTCATGCCTGTAGTCCTCGGACCAGATGATTTGGGTTAGTTGACACTGTTACGATTCCTTTAAGTGTTTAAACTTAAATCCATTCATGCCTGTAGTCCTCGGACCAGATGATTTGGGTTAGTTGACACTGTTACGTTTCTTTTAAGTGTTTAAACTGAAATCCACTCATGCCTGTAGTCCTTGGACCGCATGGTTTGGGTTAGTTAACACCATTTTACGATTCATTTAAGTGTTTAAACTTAAATCCATTCATGCCTGTAGTCGTCGGACCAGATGATTTGGGTTGGTTAACACTATGTTACGATTCCTTTAAATGTTTAAATTTAAATCCATTCATGCCTGTAGTCCTCGGACCGGATGATTTGGGTTTGTTGACAGTGTGTTACGATTCCTTGAAGTGTTTAAACTTAAATCTATTCATACCAGCAGTCCTCGGATTAGATGATTTGGGTTAGTTAACACGATGTTGCGATTCATTTAAGTGTTTAAACCTAAATCCATTCATGCCTATAGTCCTCGGACCGGATTATTTGGGTTAGTTAACACGATGTTACGATTCCTTGAAGTTTTTAAACTTAAATCCATTCGTGCCTGTAGTCCTCGAACCAGTTGATTTGGGTTAATTAACACAATGTTACGATTCATTTAAGTGTTTAAATTTAAATCCATTCCTGCCTGTAGTTCTCGGACCAGATAATTTGGATTAGTTAATACTATGTTACGATTCCTTTAAGTGTTTAAACTTAAATCCATTCATGCTTGTAGTCCTCGGACCAGATGATTTGGGTTAGTTAACACTATGTTACGATTCGTTTAAGTGTTTAAACTTAAATCCATTCATGCCTGTAGTCCGCGGACCAGATGATTTGGGAAAGTTGACACTATTACGATTCCTTTAAGTGTTTAAACTTAAATCCATTCATGCCTGTCATCTTTGAACCCGGTGATTTGGGTTAATTGACACTATGTTACGATTTCTTTAAGTTTTTAAACTTAAATCCATTCATGCCTGTAGTCCTCGGACCAGATGATTTGGGTTAGTTAACACTATGTTAGGATTCCTTTAAGTGTTTAAGCTTAAATCCATTCATGCCTGTAGTCCTCGAACCAGATGATTTGGGTTAGTTGACACTATGTTACTTTTCCTTTAAGTGTTTAAACTTAAATCCATTCATACCTGTAGTCCTCGGACCAGATGATTTGGGCTAGTTAGCACCATGTTACGATTCATTTAAGTGTTTAAACTTAAATCCATTCATGCCTGTAGTCCTCGGACCAGATGATTTGAGTTAGTTAACACTACGTTACGATTCTTTTAAGTGTTTAAACTTAAATCCATTCATGCCTGTAGTCCTCGGACCAGATGATTTGGGTTAGTTGACACTGTTACGATTCCTTGAAGTGTTTAAACTTAAATCCATTCATGCCTGCAGTACTCGGACCAGATGATTTGGGTTAGTTGACACTGTTACGTTTCTTTTAGGTGTTTAAACAGAAATCCATTCATGCCTGTAGTCCTTGGACCACATGGTTTGGGTTAGTTAACACCATGTTACGATTCATTTAAGTGTTTAAACTTAAATCCATTCATGCCTGTAGTCCTCGGACCAGATGATTTGGGTTGGTTAACACTATGTTACGATTCCTTTAAGTGTTTAAACTTAAATCCATTCATGCCTGTAGTCCTCGGACCGGATGATTTGGGTTAGTTGACACTGTGTTACGATTCCTTGAAGTATTTAAACTGAAATCTATTCATGCCTGTAATCCTCGGATCAGATGATTTTGGTTAGTTAACACCATGTTACGATTCATTTAAGTGTTTAAACTTAAATCCATTCATGCCTGTAGTCCTCGGACCGGATGATTTGGGTTAGTTAACACGATGTTACGATTCCTTGAAGTTTTTAAACTTAAATCCATTCATGCCTGTAGTCCTCGGACCAGATGATTTGGGTTAATTAACACGATGTTACGATTCATTTAAGTGTTTGAACTTAAATCCATTCCTGCCTGTAGTTCTCGAACCAGATAATTTGGGTTAGTTAATACTATGTTACGATTCCTTTAAGTGTTTAAACTTAAATCCATTCATGCCTGTAGTCCTCAAACCAGATGATTTGGGTTAGTTAACACTATGTTACGATTCCTTTAAGTGTTTAAACTTAAATTCATTCATGCCTGTAGTCCTCGGACCAGATGATTTGGGTTAGTTGACACTATTACGATTCCTTTAAGTGTTTAAACTTAAATCCATTCATGCCTGTAGTCCTCGGACCAAATGATTTGGGTTAGTTGACACTATGTTACGATTCCTTTAAGCGTTTAAACTTAAATCCATTCATGCCTGTCGTCCTCGGACCAGATGATTTGGGTTTGTTAACGCTATGTTATGATTCCTTTAAGTGTTTAAACTTAAATCCATTCATGCCTGTAGTCCTCGGACCAGATGATTTAGGTTAGTTAACACGATGTTACGATTCCTTTAAGTGTTTAAACTTAAATCCATTCATGCCTGTAGTCCTCGGACCAGATGATTTGGGTTAGTTAACACGATGTTACGATTCATTTAAGTGTTTAAATTTAAATCCATTTATGCCTGTAGTCCTCGGACCTGATGATTTAGGTTAGTTAACACAATGTTACGATTCCTTTAAGTGTTTAAACTTAAATCCATTCATGCCTGTAGTCTTCAGACCAGATGATTTGGGTTAGTTAACATTATGTTACGATTCCTTTAAGTGTTTAAACTTAAATCCATTCATGCCTTTAGTCCTCGGACCAGATGATTTGGGTTAGTTGACACTGTTACGATTCCTTCAAGTATTTAAACTTAAATCCATTCATGCCAGTAGTCCTCGGACCAAATGATTTGGGTTAGTTGACACTGTTACGATTCCTTTAAGTGTTTAAACTTAAATCCATTCATGCCTGTAGTCTTTGGACCAGGTGATTTGGGTTAGTTAACACTATGTTACGATTCCTTTAAGTGTTTGAACTTAAATCCATTCATGCCTGTAGTCCTCGGACTAGATGATTTGGGTTAGTTGACACTATGTTACGATTCCTTGAAGTGTTTAAACTTAAATCCATTCATGCCTGTAGTCCTCGGACCAGATGATTTGGGTTAGTTAACACGATGTTACGATTCATTTTAGTGTTTAAACTTAAATCCATTCATGCCTGAGTCCTCGGACCAGATGATTTAGGTTAGTTAACACGATGTTACGATTCCTTTAAGTGTTTAAACTTAAATCCATTCATGCTTGTAGTCCTCGGACTAGATGATTTGGGTTAGTTGACACTATGTTCCGATTCTTTTAAGTGTTTAAACTTAAATCCATTCATGCCTGTTGTCCTCGGACCCGATGATTTGGGTTAGTTGACAGTATGTTACGATTCTTTTATGTGTTTAAACTTAAATGCATTCATGCCTGTAGTCCTCGGACCAGGTGATTTGGGTTAGTTAACACTATGTTACGATTCTTTCAAGTGTTCAAACTTAAATCCATTCATGCCTGTAGTCCTCGGACCAGATGATATGGGATTTGTTAGCACTGTTACAATTTCATTAATTGTTTAAACTTAAGTCTTTTATGTAAACACTCTATCACATCTCTCTTACTGCTTGAATCTAGATCCAATATAACGGTCCTTATTAAAGTGTCACTCTCTGATAAGGCACGATTAAGATTCCTGAACGTGTTTGGATTAACCGTAACCCATATTGCTTCTTAGTCTTTTGTACACATTCGGAAAGGCTTGTGGAGCTTTTTACTATAACCCCTGTTGTTTTCGTTGTTTAGTAATAATTCTCATACATTCTGCCCCTTTTCTAACACCAATCTTTGTCATGCGAGTTGTTAACATGATATCAGGATCACAAAAAGTTAAGGCACAGGGCTTTAATAGTAATGGTGAGTCGTATTACACACAGCAAAGCAAATGAGTGCGAAGGAAAAACTACTTCATTAATCAGGAAAATAGCTTACAAATCTCTTACAAAAGGAAAAACACAAAGAAAAGGGGGGCCCTATGTGTCTACTCTTGAGCTGAAAGAACCGCAGGGTCAGCAACTTGGCCTGTCTGAACAGCAGCTTCTGGGGCTTGGCTCTGGGACTCAGCAGGAGTCTTCTCTTCGTCCAACCCTTGACCTTTGTCTCTGGCTGGTTCAACTGGCAGACTAGCCTCTCTAGGTGCATCAAGGGCGGAGGGGGAAGCTACACTGACTAAGCTTTGCTCCGTAGCCTCCAAAAGCTGGGGAGCAGGAGGAAAGTCAGTCTCTGGGAGCTCTCGAATATCTGGATGGTAGTATATGCTTCCAGGTAGCCTTAGGGGAGAGTCCGAAGGGATCCCAGCAACGTCCAATGCCTTTTGCCAGGTTACGTCGCAGTACTCGCGAGCAACCAGAGCAAATTGCTCCGTAAGTTGCTTTCTAGTCTCGTCCACTCCTAGTTGATATGCCGCTTTCCTCTCAACTTCAACTGACTCCTTGGCCAGTTGAACCGCCTGCTCAGCTGCTCGGGCGCCCTCCCTGGCTTTCTGGAGTTCAGCCCTTAGACCCTTCACCAACTCCCTTTCGGTCGCCAGGTTGATCTCTGACACGCATAATTGTTTGCGTTGGGTCTCAGCGGTTTAGAGGCCGGCCTTATAGTTGTCCTTTTCCCGGGTCACGGCCTTAAGCTGCTCGAATGTGCGAGCATAATCGTCCTTCAGCAGACCAAGAGCCTTCTCTGCCTCGGATTAGGACTGGGCTGCTACTTGGGCCTTGAGGTGGGACTTTCTGTTCCATTCCTCAGCCACGTAAATCTGCTGAGTAATCTGCATGACCACATTCTTAGCACAAGGTGAAGAGAAGAAGCAAAGCAAATTAAAAATAGAACTCAAATTAAGAGAGCAGGTTCATTTACCATGGCCATGTCCCTCTTAAGGGATAAGAAAAGTTCCTGCTGGTTGAAAGGCCTGAAGAACTCCATATCGTGAGGGAGGAGGAGTGGCTGCTGCAGGGCTTCAGCAACGTATCCTGCCCTTCCCCCATCATAGTTCCTAAGGGACGTATCCCAAAGAATGGGGGCTCCATCCAGCTCAAGCCTTGGGGACCATATGCGGGGTCCTACTCCTAGGCGGACCTCAACCCTGATGTTCTCGTCGCGACTTTCAGTGGAAGAGGCCCTTTTGCCTCGGTCCCTTGCCATCTTCTGCTGCTTACTTACTTTGGGGGGCACCCCCACTTCCCTCTCTTCAGGCTCGTGGGGCCTCTTCTTTTGTAAGTTTGCCTTGGGCTTCAGGCCAAGTTCAGGAGCCTTGGAGGGCGCGAGAGGTAGGATCTCAGCTGGTTGAGAGGTCTCAGCGCCTTTTTGCTCGGCCTTTTGGCCCCTATTCTTCATTAGGCATTTCAAATCCGCCATGTCTTCGTCCGAAAAGTCGTCGGGGAGGGCAGTTATCAAAAACAGGTGGACACTGGAATGCCTGTTACCTCCTTCCTCGGCGTCCGAGACCTCTACTACCTGGTTTGCCCTTGAAGCTTCCCCTCCGAAGTGGAACTTGTCTATTTGCTCTTCTAGTGAGGAGGTGGAGGAACCAACCTTTTCACCCTCAACCTCTGGTCCGAAGGGAACTTGCTATAGTGGCTGGATGAGATGGGGTATAGCCTGGGGGTTTGGATGTGGCACTGGCGGAAGATCGTGCGGTGCCAAAAAGCCTTTGAACGAGACGTCGATACGGTTAAGACGTTCGTCTCCCTGAACTATCGCGTTGCCGACCAGTTGGAGGTCTTTTTGCCTCGCTTTGTACCCTAGGATGAGGGGAGCCGATCGGAGTTGTCCGTCCTCGCTTACGAAGATCTCGAACCGTAGCAAATAGTTAAGCGCGGCGAAGTTAGTGAGGCTTAGCCAAGGAGATATGTTTCTTCTATCTGTTACAAGTCACAGCAGAGCTTTGTTAGAAACTGGAAAATGGCAATACAAGAAGAATAAAAAACTGTTAAAAGACGAAGGTCTTGAGCCTATGGTTAGTGTGCCTAAGTCTAACGTGTCCCACCTGGCTCTCCTGCTCTGGTCGGATAGTAAGGGTCGTCATACCACGCGCCCGAGATGATCACGTAGTCATCCTTCATCCCTTATTGGATTTGGGGAGGCAGGAAATGAGCCTAACAATGTCGGACCGGGACTTTAAATAATATCCCGCCCCTTGCTAGCTGTAAAACTCATACATGTGCACCACGTCGTGCCAAATGAGCCCCAATCCTAGGTGGCGGTTGAGGTCCTCAATGGCCCCTAAGATCCTAAACATGTTAGGCGTGCACTGCCAAGGGGTGATCCTATGGTTTATAAGGTAACTAGTGGTGATAGGGCCCATAGGAATCGTCATCCCCCCTTCTAGGAAGGCGATGAGAGGGGTCACGACCTCCCCCGTTTCCCGATCAGTTAGGATTTTCTTCGGAGGGCAATACCTTACACCCACGTTTGGAGGTATGCGGTATGTGGCCCTAAACTTCTCCAACTGGGCAGGGCTGTCTACCAAATACTCTAGTTTGCCCATCACTTAACGGAAAAATGAAGGCACAATGTAGTAGTGAGGAAATGGTCGCTCAAACTGAAAAATGGACGGCCGAAGAGAAAATCGAAGGATTGAGGTGGTGAAAACTTACAGGAACTGGGTTAGAGGCCGATCTCTGAACTCGCAGGAGGATTCTTGAGAGCTCTGGGAGGGATTGAAAGCGGCGATTGGAAGAGCCCGGAGCGTTTGTGTGCTTGTTCTTATGGAATGATCTGAGAGTTGCAAAGAAAGGAGAAATGTCTACCTCTGGGATTTTATACGAGGTCAAACGAAAGGGCAGAAGTTATTTTGCCAAAATCCCAAGGAAGAACCCCGTACGTTGGATCAATAGCCCACCGTTGGATGCAATGGACAAGGCGCCCCCTGGCGTAATTAATGTAGTGCTTCGAGAATCCGGAAAACAGCGGCAGTAATGATGGAACGCGCGCATCTATGCCTACACGCGTGCCAGGCCGAACTTTTGTCTGTTTCCAAGCGTTTACCCCGTAACAAGTCAAAATCTCAATTTTTCCCTCGCATCCCCTTCGGATGCGAGGGAAAAATTGAGATTTTGAGGGGCTATTGTGGGGGAAAAATGCCCAAAGCAACTTAATGGGCCCAGAACCCCCTGTTAAGAACTATTGTATTTCCGAGGATCAATAGGTGGTTGGGGCGGCCCATCTAAAGCAGGAAGCCCAGAAGCAGAGGGGGAGTGTCGTCCGAAGAGGTCACCATTGGTCCGAAGACGTCTTGCTCCTCGGCTACGATGAGCCTTGGTCAAACGAACGTGTGGAGGGTCTGACTAATCTGCCTAACAATCCCAACGGTAATGACAGGTCCTGAGTGGATCCGGAAATGATCAGAACTAAAAAATATCTAAAGGAAAAGCTGCTATCACTGCATTTAATGCTCAGCAACAGCTTTTCTAGTCGCATTTATGTGGAGAAGACCCCTGAACAGTGCAACCTCAGCTACTGCCACTCATAAAGAACTAAAGTAGACACATGACGTGACATGCACTTGAGTAGATGCGCGGATGAAGAACAAGTGGACGATGGAGATGATAAGAAGGGATGCTATATAAAGAAGAAGGGTCCCTGATAATGGGGGACCAGAAAGGAGAAAGAGAAAATGAGAGAAAAGCTTGACTGTAGCTCTGAATGTTGTAATCACTATTCACTTAATAAAACACCTCTTCGGACATTCATTCATGGAGTTATCTGAGCTTTAGTTCATGTTATCATCACTGCATGTAACCTAGCCAACTGTTCTGTGCTTCATAACCAGCCCAGCTCTTTCGCCCACTCTCTACAAATTCATTGTTCTGAGTTCGTTGGGCCTTTAACCCATATCCTTTGGGATTGGGCTACAAAAACCGACCCTACAAATGTCCTTAGGGTAATTGTTAATAAACTACAATAGAAAGGTTTTGACAATACTTTCATGGGAAATTAAAAAAAAAAAAAAACATTTATTGTTTTATCATTTTCTCAATAAAATGTTTTTAGAAATAGTTCTTAAAGAACATTGGTTAATATTTCCCTTTTCTTATCTAACCTCTCTCTCTCTCTCTCTCGGTAAGTGATTCAATTTGCTAAAACTTAATTTGGGTATTATATGATTACTCTCTATCTTTTATTTATAAAGAAAGAAATAATAAAAAAGAATATTTAAACGAAGTGAAAAATAATAGAAAAGGTGATTAGAGTGCATTGTTAAGTGGGGTGTCAAAATAGCATTTCTTGCACAGCTAATACTAATGCTAATGCTAATAGCCTAATACTGGCAACAGTACAACAAACAGTGATAGTGAAATTGAGATATGATAATCAAGAAAGGTTCATAAAAATAATTGTGAAACAGTGAAACAAATTTCCAGAGGCACAAATTCATCAATGAAAAAGCGAAGAGAGACGAATCAGATAAGATAATACAAGAACGGAGGCAGAGAACATGAATCACAAGAACAAATAAAGGAGTTTGAACACTTTGACTTTCTCTATTTTCAAATAAGGGGGAGAAGTGATTAGGATCTGTGTCCCCGGCCACCGTAGACTTTAGTGGGTGTTTTGAGTCTCGCTAGCTACATGCAAATTTCTTCGTCTCTTAGCTTCTTGGTACAAACAAGTCTGCTGCCTGGTCCCTTCAAACGATTAGTGAGGGCAGCAGAAGTGTGGCAGCAAAATCTCTGCAGCTTCCAGCGTTCACAATGAAACTTTTCTTTTTTATAAATACCAAATTTCATTACAGAAAATAAATAAACAAATCTTCCATGCATGCAAAATTAACGAAACATTTGGTCACCATACAGGGAAGTTCCTAGTTCAAAAGCATTAGAGAAAATGTTGTTTATAGCCAGTATCTATCTGCATAATTATTATTGAGCGCTAGTCAAACTAAGTAAACTTTTTCTAGAAATCTCTTTTTCTATTTTAGCTACCTACAAAATCTATTAGGGTTTTGATTCTCATATATCTTTTTTTTTTTCTTTCTTTTTTTTCGCATACACTTTTATATGTTAAAAATATTGACAATTTTAAAATATGAACTTTCGTATATCAATTGTGGATGACATTTGTAAAATAGTGAAAGTGAACTAATATAAAAGATTAATATTTTTCCTTTGGCTTAGTAAAGTTAGTATA
Source organism: Quercus variabilis (assembly GCA_030445155.1). Lineage (NCBI taxonomy): Eukaryota > Viridiplantae > Streptophyta > Magnoliopsida > Fagales > Fagaceae > Quercus > Quercus variabilis. The sequence goes on along the minus strand of CP129453.1, from coordinate 32,478,663 downwards.
GTAACTCTAAAATCGTAATAATAGTAACTCTAAAACACATGATATTAAAAAACTATGGTACCCTATGGTCTTTTTTTTTTTTTTTAAGTGAAAGAACTTTATTGAATTTAAAGAATTAACATATACAATATATGTTAATTTCCAACAAACTTATCCATGATTCAAATCAGCACCCTTAGTATTCTAGAAAACCACTAAATGTATGGTACGCATTATCTGATATATATGATAATGTTCTAAAATATTCTAACATATATCTGCTTTGGTGGGAGTGAGACAATTCTTCACCTTCTTAACTTCTTTTGAGAGATTGACCTACAATGAGTTTTGTAATAAACACCAAATTATTCAAACCATGTTATGTAATAATATAATTCTATATTTTATATACCATCTTTATAATACAATATGATAACATCTATGAAATCAAAGAGAATAAAAAAGATAACAACTTAAAAACACAAAACTTAATCACATTAACTGAAAGTAGAGTTTCAAATAATTATGGTTTTAAAAATCGAATCGGACTAGCCGGCTCAATTGAGAACCGAGTACCAGTTTGGTCCAATAAAAATGCCCAAAACCGGTCAAAAACCGAGAATCAGATGCGAATTCGGTTTTGCCCCCGGTCTAGTTTTTAAAACCATGCCAATAATACAAAAATTCATCAACCTAAAGTAGAGATGCACCCAAAAAAAAAAAAAAAAAATTTGAGAGAGAGAAATAACATTTTTTGTGTGGAAAAACTATGTATAGAATGGGAAAAAGAATTGTAAATTTATGGTAAGAGACGGGGAATAAGAAAAACCAAAAATAAAAGAAGATTAAGGGAGAGGAAAAGTGATATTAAGGTAGTTAGTATCGAGGGGATGAAAAAGTAAAAGGGAGGTGAAAAGTTAGAGAAAATATAAAAATAAGTTGGGAAATTAGAAGAAAAAAAGAGAGTTTAAAATAAGATATAGAATGTTAAAAATTGGTGGATAATGTGGCTCAATAAGAGTATAGTAACAATAAATGTTACGTACGCTTTCACTTTTAAATATATATAGATATAGATAACCTGATCATCCCTAGAGTAAAATTAGTTCAAATGGGATTTTTGTCTAAATTTAGAAAGTTACAGTTTCACCTTACAAGGATGTAAATTTTGTCTTTAATTCCATTTTGCATTGAATTTAGTAATAAACCTAGAAATATATACAATTTCACACTATTTTGCATAGTGGTCAACAATTAAGTGGTAGACCATTTCTTCCCACTACTTTTTACTTTATGTTTAACTAGCATGTAACCATGCAAACGCATGGATACATTTAAAATTAAATATAATTTTTATTATAAAAATATAAATAATTATTCAATTTAAAAAAAAAAAAAAAAAAAAAGAGCATGTAACACATGCATAAGTATAGATACATTTAAAATTAAACACAATTTTTTATCATAAAAATATAAATAATTAGTCAAATTATTTTTTTTAAAGTAAACATAATTAATCACATATTAAAATTTTGACCTAAATTTAATACTACTTATGATATTTTTTTTTTCTAATTTTTAATAAGATAAAACGTGTGGTGATTATTATTGAGTATATGTGATTGGTTTTTTTTTTTTTTTTTTTTTTTAATTTTATAATTCATTAATATTAGATTCTTAGTATTTTTCACTCATTAACTCAACATAAAAATTAAAAAACTTAAATGGACACATGGCACAAACTTAAGTGAATAATTATAGTGTGATCTTCACATAAATTTAAGCACATGACGCAAAATTGGATTCTAATTTAAAATTCCAAGAGAAATGATATGTCTATAATATTTTTACAACATTTTTATAACAAATCCTAAGTAGTAGGTTGTTACTGGTTATTATTATTGAAACAAAAAAGTAATCTTAGTATTAGGTTCAAAAACAATTAAGCACCTATAATTTGTTGTAAAAATATTATGGACGTATCACTTTCAAATTCTAATTGAGCTTTTTTAAGCTTCAATACATCAGGACAACCAAACTAATAGGTTCTTAAATCATATAGGTATACCAGTTAAAGGCATCGTTTGGAGCTTCGTTCCTTTGGCTCATTTGCTTGATTTACTTCACCTAGGTTCCATTTCTTTATCTCTCTCTCTCTTTCTACATTAGCTAAAACCATTGCTTTAAAAAAAAAAAAAATTGTGTTTGTTTGGTGGAAATTTAGGAAATTTATGGGGTGTTTGGATTATTTTTTTTCATCACTCAATTTCCATCACTCATCACTCATCACTCTAAAATACTATATTTGTTTGGCACCATCACTCACTTCCCATCACTCAATATTTTTCACACTATTTGTGGGCCCCATACTTGTCACCCGGCGCAGCTTTTTTTTTTCTTCAATACCCAAACTCACCTAACCCAGTGAAAAAAAAAAAAAAAAAAACACCCAGAACATGAAGACCAAACTAGTGAAAGAAGAAGAAGAAAAAATAGAAAAAAAGAAAAAGAAAGAAACCTAGAACAAACTGAACTAGTGAACAAAAAAAAAAGAAAAGAAAACTGAATAGCCAACCAAGGAGAAGAAAGGAAAAAAAAAAAAGTCAAAAGGTGCGGCTGAGTACTGTTTGCGGGTCCCCTATATGTGTTTAATTACAATATTGTCATTAAGTTATGAGTTATGGAAAATGAAAACAGCCAAAATGTGTTTTCAGTTTCCATAACTTATAACTCAAAAATCAGAAAATAGAGTTATGGAAACAAAGTTATGGAAACAGAGTTATTGTACAGCCAAACAACCTTTTTACAATGGGTCCCACCATTTTTGAGTTATGAGTTATAGAAACAGAGAATTGAGTTATGGAAAGAGGTGAACCAAACAGCCCCTTATGATTTTGGGTTTTTGGGTTTGAAAGGATTTTTATTGATCACGTGTGTTTTTTTTTTTTTTTTTTGGGCGATTCTGTTGGAAGATATATGTTGTACATGTGCTTATTGCCCTTTTTATTTATTATAATTTGTTGGAAATAAAGGAGAGATAATACCTGAATTTTTCTTAGAAATTACACAATTTGATATTACCAAAAAAGATGTGGCAGAAATGAAACGTGGACCAAGTCACTGTCTTAAAACAAATCGTGCCGTCTACGATATATCCGATGTAGTTAGACAAATAGTTTCTGCACGTTGCCCCCAGGATACAATAGCTCAGCCACCTTTACTGATTATCCTCACGAGCCTACACTGCTTGTAGGATATAAGATCTCTATAATACTTTCTTTTTCCAAAAAATTTTGTAAAAGATAGAATATTTTTGTGAGTAGTAAAAAACAATAGATGGTAAGTGTTTAGGACAATAAAAAATTGTTTTTGAAAAGTTTTTCAGCTTTGTAATTTAGAAATAATGTGTATCTTAAACTTTTATTTCTTTCTATATATATATATATAAAGCTAGACCCGTTGCTTGTCCTTAGCCAAAAAATAAAAACGTTTGCCAACTCTTAAAACTTTAAATGGTCATAAAATTATTGAAATCAATGTCACGAATAGTTTTCTTTTTATACATATATCATATATAAACCAGTCAAACCTTTTGCCGAAGTGTACGTTGAGGTGAGGCAAGTCAGTAGACAAATCAAGTTTGTCTTGTAGTGTCATAACTCATAATGCCATTAAAACAAAATTTACAGCCCCTAACGTAGCTGTGTTTAAGCTGTCAAATAATGCTTTTCTTTTAAACTTTGACTATACACCATAATTACAATCAAGAATGGAGAAGAAAATATAATGCTATAACCCATCAACAGTAAATTATATAAATATATAGCTGTACAATATCATATACTTTCTATCGATAACGTTGCTATTAAATATATTAAAAGAAATGTTTTAAAGCAAAAGTTTATAAAGGAAAGTATACTAAAAGTTGGCAATATATGGTATTAAAATTCACATTAATTTTTAGAGATTTCCTAATTAAAATCATTGGCAATAGCTATTCAAATTTTGAATTATATTTGAATTTTCAAAATTTAGCAATCAATGTATCTGACATTAAGAAATAATTGATTTCCTCAATTCACATAAATAAGTATTAAAATAAATATGATATTTTTTATAAAAATATCCAACATAATTGTTATTGTTTTAATTTTAGTTTTCAAATTATTTGATGATGTTTGGCATTTTGGAAGCACTTGTTTTGGTGCTTTTGAAAGTGAAATTGCTTTTTCTTGGAGCAAAGTAAGTACTTATATCATATGTTTGTTTGCTCACATGTAGAATTAAGGTTAATTTAGTTAGTTGAGTGTGCCTGTGCCTGAGCCTGAGCCTGAGGGGGTTATCTTGTTTGGATATGGATCCCAGGTGTGATTGGGGTTTCCCTATAATGATATGCAGAATTTTTTTTTTTTTGGTAAGTTACACAACACACACCCATGAAGTGAGGTCAGGCCTTGAGCCTTGGTGCGATGATAAATGTCTTCCACCAAAAGCAACAAGTTGTAGGTTTGAATCTGAAAATCAACATTTCCAAAGAAATTGGGGGCAAGATCAACTAGGGCAAGAAATTGGTTGACTAAGGGAAGGAGGTAGTTTAACTAGAGCTCATTGGCGGTGAAGCAAGATCAACTTCTCATTCCAAAGACTAAAGGGACTAGCCTTTCGCAGGGATACTAGCTTATGTAAGATTATACCTTTCTCGGCCTTTTGGCTAAGATCAAGCGTAGATTTGTTGATTAGCGTTAGCCATAATCGGCCCTTTGATTTCCGACCTTCTTAAATTTATGAAATAATGCATACCAATGCGTCTCTTTATTATTATTTTTTAATAATTTTATTAGGAAGATTTGAATTTTTTGCCCTTGCTGGCCCATCAAAAGGTTTTTGTTGAGGAAGTTAAAAGTCCTACACCAAACAATTCATTGGATGAGATTTCCAGCTATTGACTAAAAGTAGAATGATTTTTATAGAGTGTTTCTGACACTTCATGCATACTTTCAATCCCCCACCCCTGGAATTGCCTTTATATTCAAATTTCACCAACATACTTTTTTTTCCTTGTTATCATGAATATGTAAATACACAGGGTTTCAGATCCTTTGTATGGACAGCAATTTCCTACCAGATGAAAGACAGGCTTAAGTTGTTGCCCATAGCCTCCCAATTTGTGTCTTCAATAGCATTTTTTCCCTGGAGCATTAAACCATTATATGGGTATGGCTCTTTCTTTACTTGGTAAATTACTAAATTCATGGAGGTGTGCATGCACATACACACACAAATACACCTACTTTGTGGCTTCTGATAAATATGTTGATAAGCCTTATATGCTGCTTATTTTTACGCAGTAATGCATGTATATTTAGATTCATGTTTATAAAGTAGGGTAGAGAAATTAGGTACATGTATATGAACACTGACTCCACTTTAGGGCAGAGAAATTAGATTCATGTATAAATCAAATATTAATAGCACAGAAATGCAATTAAAATTCTATTCCAATGCGCTTTTAAATTGGTTGCTGGGAATATAGGGGCTGTGTCTAGAAATCTTCCTTTCGTTATCTTATTTGATATATTATTTGTATCTGATTCTGTATCTCATGTGCAGAATTTTGTCTGATTGTATCCCTATAAAAGGAAGAAAAAGGATTCCATACTTAGTGATTGCAACTGTGCTCTCTCTCGTGCCATGGCTTGTTTTAGGCCTAAATTCAATCCTGAGGAATTCCACAAGGCACCTCATGATCTTCTTAACAGTGCAGAATCTAGGTTCAGCCATGGCTGATGTGGTAGTTGATGCAATGATTGATGAAGCAGTAAGATTTGAGCGGTATGTGAACCCACCCAAGAAGATAGCTATATCTTGTGTTTGTGTTTAGTACTGGTGTGTGGGTCATTTGTTTAAACAAATTACTATATTATCTGCTAGTATATCTACTTGATTATTTGATTTGGAAAAGATATGGATTTGATTATCTTATGATGGCTAAGACTAAGATCTCACAACTACACTTGATCAGGGCTTCATTTGCTGGAGACCTCCTGACAATATCTTGGTTGGCAATGGCTTTGGGAGGAATATGTGGGAGTTTGCTAGGTGGTTTTGCATTAGCAAACTTGCAGATAGATACAATTTTTCTTCTTTTTTCTGTTCTTCCAGCCATACAGTTATTATCATGTGGTTTGGTAGAGGATAATTCAGTGGACAGTAATAATTCAAGAGGCTCCCAGGTGGTCAATGGGAACAGTATTCAGGATGAAGATAATTCATTAGGAAAGAAGTCTGATATTGGCAATTTAAGGAGAAAGAAGAGCCGAAAGAAGAGCCAAAAGAACAGCAAACAGAAAGCAGTTGTCCCTAGTGAATCCAAGATTCCTGAAATAGTTGACTCCTTGGCATTACGTTTGTTCCATTCTCTGAAAGCAGCTGCTTCCAGTTTGTGCCATGCTTTTAAACAACCGATCATTTTGAGGTAACTACTAATGAAAAAACTTGTCAGATCAATACCATAGTGGTTTAAAGGCACAAAATAATGAGTCTCTCTAGGGCCTTTACCATTGTTAAGGCAATCCATTAAGATGATATTGATTACTTAAATAGTTAATGATTAATGGTCCATGATGATCTACATCATTAGTGGTGAAATCATCCGATAGGATCACATTTTTTCCTATTTATTATTATTAATTTTTTGGGGGCATACATATACCAGGTGGAAATGTAATTTAAATGTGCTTATCCACCTATGATCCTTCTTGTCGATGCCTAGACTTCTTGTCTTTGCCATTTCTTTTCTGTAGATATCTTGTTTCTTTCTAATTAATGTTTCTTTTGATTTTAACTTTGCTCTTGGGAAGGCCAGACCAATGACTTGGTTTTTCCTAGCACATGTTACTGTTCCAAACCTCTTGACTGTCATGCTCTATTACCAGACAGAGTTATTAAATCTGGATGCATCTTTCTTGGGGACAGTGCATGTTGTCGGATGGTTTAGCCTCATGCGTGGAACCTTCATTTACAATCGCTACTTAAAGACCATGAAGTTACGGAGAATCCTCATGTAAGTAGTACAAGGTTTAATTTGAATTTCTATTTTTAATAGGTTCATTCTGTTTTTCTATGATTTAATTTGACTGATGATGCTTTGCTTACGATCTACACGGGTGGGCTCATATTGGTTTGTCTATTTTGACTCTCCTAGATATTGTTCTCATGTCTCGAATGAATGTTGCCTTTGGAATATCAGATAAGATCATGGTGCTCTGTGGATCAGCTCTTGCTGATGCAGTAAATCAGTTTAAGTATGTTCACCATTCACTTGTTGCTGTCTCCTTTAGTTAATCTCTTTTTTATCAAACAGTAATCATCTGTAATTGTAGCTTTATGCATGAATATCATATCAGTCTCTCAAGTATATTCACCTTTCACTTGTTGCAGTCTCCTTTTGTTGATCTCTTTTTTATCAAACAGTAAACATCTGTAAAGGTAGACTTTATGCATGAAAGTCATAATAATGTGCCTGTTTGTGTGCATGGACATGCACCAGTGTTATGAATTTATCCATTTATCTTCCTATCCATATTCTTGCATGCACACTGACCACGTGTCAGGAAATTCGAACTCTGATTCTTTCATCATCCTTACTATTGACTGATTCTCATGAACTGCAGGTTTATGCCATTCCTGATCTTATCTGGCAAGCTTTGCCCTCCAGGAATTGAAGGGACTTTATTTGCCCTTTTTATGTCAATAAACAACTTAGGGTCCACTTTGGGATCTTTCATGGGTGCTGGGTTGGCTTCTATTTTGAACATCTCTTCTGGTTCTTTTGACAACCTTCTTGTAGGCATTGTCATTCAAGTCCTCTGCACTTCCATTCCAATTGCATTTCTATTTTTGATACCAAAAGAAGCTACAGGGATATCAGCATAGATTGTGATTGATTCTTCAATGCAAAATAGGACTGCCATCATCTGAAAGTGGCCAGTTTTTTTTACAACTGCAGTTATTCAATAGTGGTAAGGATTCACAGATTAGCACAGTTAAAAGCTTAAGTTTCACCTTCTCTTTTTATACAGTTCTCTATTCGGAGCATGGCTCTGATAATACTGATATGCATAACTCTAGAAAAATTTTGGTTAGAAATTGAATATGAAATACAGAAAAATCAGTTTCCTGACTTTTTTATTTATTTTTTGCTGGATTTTCATTATGACTTCGAAGGAAGCTTTTATTGCGTTAACTCAGATATTATTATTAATCCACATCACAAAGCCAATTGATGGGTCAGTCAAAGGAAGAAGAACATGGTATTTACATTCATTTGTGGAACTAAACTCCCTACTGGGTGAATTTATTGTCCTTGCTGCATAAGGTTGAGTAACATACTCTGGATGTAACAGAAATACTCTTCTAAGTAATCATATCCTTGATCGCGTAGAGTTTGATGTGGAAAACGATTTAAGGATTCTATGCTAACATGTATGGAGTAGTAATTTCATTCACTCTAACTGCTATTTGTCTGACTTGGTCCAGATAAATTTTGTTAAGCAACTATAGTAGGTACAAGTTCACACCACTCCTCAAACAAAGGGTATCTCATGCGCTGGGCATATGAGACTTTTGTCTCATTAACAAGTGGGCCCCACAGGTGTGGGGCCTACTCTGTCAGTGAGACAGACGGCATATGTGCTCGACGCATACAAAATTTTCCCTTGAAACCATGATGTGCATCACCAAAAGTGGTTGAGCCATGAGAAAAAGGTGTAGTCAAGTGGGAGAAAATACACCTTGTTACGGGTGTTTGTTTCTCTCCTCTCATAGCTAGTGGGTCTCACCAACTTGTGAGAAGGAGGAAGCATACACCCGTAACAGAGTATACTTCCTCGTCAAGTGGATATACTTAGAATGACACGTCCTCTAAAGTGTCATGACCTAGGATAGGAAATGAATCAACGTTAGAGTCATCAAAAGAGCCATTTATATTGCCGCTATCTATATGTCAATGGTAAGGAGAGTACAATGACACAATCCCCAACCAACCCATTTCTTTGACACTAGGATAGGCCTCAATGAATTTTGACATATAGGTTGAAAATTTCTCATGAGTTTCAAAAGATCCCCAAACAAGATTGGCTATTTCTTTCAACTGTGTGTGTATATATATATATTAATAGGTAAAACTTAGAGAGAAAGTTTAATTAGAATCTGAAATTAGAATCCAATTTTGCGCCATGTATTTAAATTTATGTGGGGACCATACCATAATTATTCACTTAAGTTTGTGCCATGTGTTTATTTAAGTATTTTAATTTTTGTGCTAAGTGAGTTAATGAGTGCAAAATATTAAGAATATAATATTAATGAACTATAATTTTTTTTTTAAAAAACTAATCACATAAATTCAATAAAAATCATTACATAACAAAGATCACCACATTCTATGTTATTAAAAATTAGAAAAAAAAAATGATCATAAGTAGTATTAAATGTGGGTAAGAATTTTAATATGTGATTCATTACGTTTACTTAAAAAAAAATTGACTAGTTATTTATATTTTTATGATAAAAATTTTGTTTCATTTTAAATGTATCCATACATATGCATGTGTTACATGCCATTTTTTTTTTTAAATAATATGATTTGTGGGGATAAAAGCCCAAGTTCATTTATTGGGCCTTGGGCCCTATTTGAGGATGTGGGTATATCCGAGGAGGAGTAAATGATTGGGAGAGACCCCATAGTGGAGAATCACATAAGTAAAGGATGGGAGAACATAGTTCGAGGAGTGTATCCTTCTCAGATACAATAAATATCGGCCAAGCAAGTACTGGAGCGATTTAGGTGATCTTCCAGGAAGTTCCATCGATAACGATGAACTTCAAACACGTGTAAAGATGATAAGAATACAGAAATATCAAAAGGAAAAGCTCCTACCACCTCATTAAATACACTGCAACAACTTTTCTGACTGCATTTATGTGAAGAAGACTCCTAAACAGTGCAATTTGAACCACCACCAAGCACAGAGAGTAAAAGAAGGTGCTTGATGGGACATATACTCGAGTGAAGGTTTAGATGATTAATAGGTGTACGATCAAGATTGTCTGAAGAAAAATTATATAATGTAAAAGACCCCTTATAAGAGAAGGATGGAAAAGAAGAGGAGAGGGAGAGAGAAAAAGATTTATTGTACCACTAAGAATTGTATTAACTTTCTGAAATAGTAGTTCAGTTCATAGTTCAACTCTTTGGACACAAATTTAATCAAGGTCTAAGCGTGTTTTTGTACTTATTCGTATTTTAAATCCTTACTAGCCATTGTTTAATTCACAAATAGCCCAGCTCTTTCACCCACTCTCTACAAATTCATTGTATTGGGTTCATATCCCACTTCTTTTGGGCTTGGGCTACAAATTATAACCCTACAATTGGCGCCGTCTGTGAGAAGAGTGAGAGCAATAACGATGGCTGAACCAGGTCACCAACCAGCAGAATCCAAGGCATCCCAACACGTTGATCCTTTTCTCAACCTAGGGCAAAGAGGTGATCGTGAAGGTAATGTACATACCACACATACTGACCGAAACCAACCTCGAGGTGGAAGTCATATGTCTCATGCAGAGAATAGCAAGAGCATGCAACTAGAGATTGATCAGTTAAAAAGGGAGTTACGCCATGCAAAGAGGAAGCAAACTTCTTCGAACTCTGATGACAATTCTGATGACGAACAAGATGTTAATTATAGGCTGAAGTCTCGAACCCCAACTAGTGAATCATTTTCCTATGAAGATGAACATTATCGTAAACAGTAACCTCGAAACCCATCACATGAAGGCATAAGGAGTGATGCTATGAGCAAGGCCCTAAACCAAATCTCCAGATCGCTTTTCACACGTAGGATTGAAGAGGTAAGACTTCCTTGTCATTTTCATCAGCCAACGTTTACTATCTATAATGGTTGAACAGGCCCTGTGGAACACATGAGCCATTTCAACCAAAGAATGGCTGTACATTCCAAGGATGAAACTTTGATGTGTAAGGTTTTCCCCTCCATTCTAAGACCAGTAGCAATGAAGTGGTTCAATAGCATGAAATCAGATTCTATTAGCTCCTTCAAAGAGCTCACTCAAGCATTTGGTTCCCGTTTTGTCACTTGTTGAAGAGTCGCTCAGCCCTTAACTTTCCTGCTATCCTTGAACATGCAAGAAGGTGAGACCTTGAAAACATATTTAGATAGATACTGAGAGATGTTTAACGAGATGGATGGCAATTTCGATGAGGCGGCCCTCAATACATTTAAGCTCGGCTTCCCCACTTATCATGGTTTGAGGAAATCTCTGACTGGAAAACCTGTCACTAGTGTGCATCAACTGATGGATAGGATTGATAAGTATAAAAGGCTTGAGGAGGATCAGCAGCAGGGGAAAGAGAAGGATAAGGTTATCCCTCAAGAAAGGAAGGATTTCAAGTCGGATTGTTACAGTAGCAAAAGACCACGAAGAGATTTTGCTGGACAATCAGGATCAGCATATCTTCAAGCAGTCAACGCCGTATTCCGAGAACCAATGCATCAAGTTTTGGAGAAGATTAAAAATGAACCGTTCTTCAAATGACCGAATAAGATAATGGGAAATCCTGAAAGACGTAATTATAACATCTATTGCCAGTACCACTAGGATCATGGGCATACCACAGAAGATTATAGGAATCTGTGGGATCACTTGGAACAGCTTGTCTGCGAGGGTAAGTTAAAACAACTCCTGCATCATTCCAGTGGTCAGGGGAGCCAAGCAACCTCAAAATCTCGAAGAGATGTTTCTTCAAGACCCCCCTTAGGAACTATCAATGTCATCTTCACTGCACTTAGGAGAGCAGCATCCTGCCCTTCCAAGGTAATGTCTGTAGCCTGTCTATCCACAAAAGACATTAATCAAGATCCGAAGAGGGCTAAAATGGATATTTCACCAGTTCTAGGATTCTCAGATGAAGATAAGATTGGAACCATCCAACCCCATGACGATGCTTTGGTAATCACCCTCAGAATTTGGGGGTATGATGTGAAGAGGGTAATGGTGGACCAAGGTAGTGGAGCTGAGATAATGTATCATGATCTCTAGAAAGGGCTGAACTTAAAACCTGATGACTTGACGCCCTATAGTTACTCCCTAGTAAGTTTTGACAGAAAAGTTGTTATCCCGAAAGGCCAAATATGACTACCTATGCAAACTAGTCTGGAGGTAGTAGAAGTAGACTTCATTGTTGTAGATGCATATTCACCCTATACTGCAATCGTGGTCAGACCTTGGCTTCATACGCTAGGGGCTGTTTCCTCTACTCTACATTAGAAGGTTAAGTATCCATCTGAAGGCCAGGTTAGTGAAATTTTGGGAGATCAATCTATGGCCAGACAATGCTTAGTGGCTGCCATTCAACATAAGCCCAAGGCTGAATCCTCGGCCTAGACCGGAAAGGATTTATAGTAGTTAAAACCTCTGGCATTGCCCATTGATGATTCAGCCGAGGGTGTGAGGTGCGAAGATTTGGTAAAAGTTGCTATCGGAGACAATCCGGAGAAGTTCTTTCATGTTGGATCTTAGTTACCTCTTCAAGAGAAGGAAGAGCTAATTGAATTCCTTAAAAGAAACATTGATGTATTTACCTAGAATGCTTATGAAGCCCCAAGGGTGGATCCAAAATTCATACGTCACCACCTGAAGGTCAACCCATTGATCATCCCTAGGAAATAGCCTCCTCGACACCCATCTAAAGAGCACGTTGATACAGTGCAAGAGGAAGTAACGAAGCTCAAACAAGCTAGAGCTATTAAAGAAGTTTTTTTTATCCTGAGTGACTAGCAAATATTGAGGTGGTGAAGAAGAAAAATGGGAAATGGCGAGTGTGTATAGATTTCACGGACTTGAATAAGGCTTGCCCTGAGGATCCATTCCCTATGCCTAAAATAGACCAGCTAGTGGATGCCACTGTTGACCATCCTCGGATAAGCTTTCTGAATACTTTTCAAGGTTATCACCAAATACCTTTAGCCTTGAATGATCAGGAGAAGACTGCTTTTGTCACCTCTATTGGGAACTACCACTACAAAATGATGTCATTTGGCTTGAAAAACGTAGGATCCACCTACCAAAGAATGATGACGAGGATGTTTGAGCCACAGTTGGGTAAGAGTATTGAGATTTACATAGATGACATGTTGGTGAAAAGCAAGGTTGTTTCTAAGCATATGAAGGATCTTGGAAACATTTTTGAAGTTCTTAGAAGATACAAGTTGCGTTTAAACGCTTCCAAATGCTCGTTTGGTGTGGGATCAGGCAAATTCTTGGGTTACATGATAACTTACAGGGGAATTAAGGTCAACCCCGATCAGATAAAGGTCATCAACAATGTACAACCACCTCAGAATCCCAAAGAGGTCCAGAAGTGGACTGGAATGGCTGCTACTCTGAACCAATTTATCTCTCGATCAATAGATAGGTGTAGACCTTTCTTTTTACTAATCAATAAGTGAAAAGGATTTGAGTGGACTGAAGAATGTGCTTTAGCTTTCCAGCAACTTAAAGACTATCTAGCTCTGCTACCAATCATGTCTAGCCCTGAGCCAAATGAAGTCCTGTTTGCCTACATTGTTGCGGCTCCTTATGCTGTAAGTTTGGTGTTGGTACGAATGGATCGTGGTGTGTAAAGACCAGTTTATTACGTGAGTAAGTCGCTGCATGAGGCTGAGATTCGTTATCTGTCACTGGAGAAAGCCATCCTGGCAGTAGTGCTTGGTACACAAAAATTGCCTCATTATTTCCAAGCACATACGGTTGTTGTTCTTACCCAACTTTCGCTTAAAATCATACTCAGAAGTGCTAACTACACAGGGAGAACAGCTAAATAGGGTACTATCCTAGGGCCTTTTGACATCAAGTATATGCCCCGTACCTCCATAAAGGGACAAGTCCTCGTGGATCTGGTGGCCAAGTTCATTGAGCCTTTGTTAAAAGAATTGAAACCAGCACAAAACACGAATAAAAAATCAGTTGGCATGATCTCTCAACAAGGCCCTTCATTGTGGGAGGTGTATGTCGACGGTGCAACAAATCAGAAAGGTTCCGAAGTGGGACTAGTGCTAATATCCTCTGAGAAGATCTTTATTGAAAAGTCAGTAAGGCTAAGCTTTACGGCCACAAATAATGAGGCTGAATATGAAGCTCTACTGATGGGAACGACAATGGTTCAAAGAATAGGAGGAAAGTCAGTGGAAATGTTCTCGGACTCAAGACTAGTCGCCGTTCAAGTAAAAGGGGAATTTGAGGTGAAAGGTGAATGAATGCAAGGGTACTTGAGCCAAGTTAAATGTCTACAATCAGAGTTTGAATCTTTTAACTTGCTGTACATCCCTAGAAATGGTAATGCACATGCTGATTCTCTAGCCATGCTTGCAACGTCCTCGGCTTAGAATCTGCCTCGAGTTATCCTAGTCGAGGACATACACAAACCCAGGGAGATAAGAAAAGAGGCAGTCCGAGTTTATCAAATCAAAGCTGAGCCAAGTTGGATGGACCCTATAATTCAATTCTTAAAGGAGGATACTTTGCCTGAAGAAAGGTTAGAAGCTGACAAAGTTCGAAGGAAGGCTACTAGATTTTGGCTATCCGAGAACTAGAAATTGTACAAGCATTCCTTTTCAGGGCTGTATTTGTTGTGCATACATCCTGAAGCAGCTGAATCACTCCTCGAGGAGTTAAATGAAGGAATCTGTGGAAGTCATACTAGAGGCAGATCCTTGGCACATAGAGCCATTACTCAAGGCTATTGGTGGCCAAATATGCAAAAGGGGCCCATGAATATGTTAAAAAGTGCAATCAGTGTCAACGGTTTGCACCAAATATACACCAACTAGGGGGAATCTTTAATCCATTATCCAGCCCGTAGCCATTCGCTCAATGAGGCTTAGATATTGTGGGTCCATTCCCTAAAGCAGTAGGAAACAAAAAATATCTTCTAGTTGGTACAGATTATTTTACCAAATGGGTTAAAACTGAACCTCTAGCTAACATCAAAGACGTGGATGCGAAGAAGTTTGTCTAGACAAATATTGTCACTTGATTTGGGATTCTTCATACCCTCATCTTGGACAACGACCTTCAGTTTGACAGCAAAGTGTTTAGAAGTTATTGTTGCGAATTAGGAATCACAAATAAATACTCCACCTCTGCTTATCCCTAGGGGAATGGGCAAGCGGAAGCTGTTAATAAGGTCATAGTAAATGGACTAAAGAAAAGACTAGATGACACGAAGGGCAAATGGGTGGAAGAACTGCCACATGTCCTCTAGACATATAGAATTACACCTCGTAGGTCTACTGGAAAGACCCATTTTTCAATGACTTATGGGGTTGAAGCTGTTGCCCTTCTGGAAACTGGTTTCCCAATGCTAAGAACTACTTCATTCAGTCTAAGTAGTAATAATGAGCAGTTAGAGAAAAATTTGGACTTGATTGAAGAAAGGAGAAAAAATGTAATGGTCCAATTGGCATACTATTAACAAAAGCTCAAACAAGGTTATGATGCCAACGTAAAGTTAAAGCCTTTAACACCCGGTGATCTAGTGCCCAGGAAAGTTGTGGGTACTGCAAAGAACCCAGCTTGGGGAAAATTAGGACCCAATTAGGAAGGACCATATCATATTACCTCAAGGGCTGGCATTGGGGCATATTTTTTGGAAGACTTAGATGGTCATGTAATACCACGCCCCTGGAATGTAAACAACCTTAAAATGTATTATTATTAAATAGGTTTTTTCTTTGATCAATATGTTTATTTATTACATAAAGATTTTGGGGAAAGTGTTTAAACTTAAATTCAATCATGCCTAAAGTCCTCAGACTAGATGATATGGGTTAGTTAACACTCAATTACAATTCTTATAAGTGTTTAAACTTAAATTCATTCATGCCTAAAGTCTTTGGACTAGATTATATGGGTTAGTTAACACTCCATTACAATTCTTATAAGTGTTTAAACTTAAATTCAATCATGCCTGAAGTCCTCGGACCAAATAATATGGGTTAGTTAACACTCTATTACAATTCTTATAAGTGTTTGAACTTAAATTCAATCATGCCTGAAGTCTTCGGATTAGATGATATGAGTTAGTTAACACTTCATAACAACTTTCATAAATGCTAAAATGGATCTTAAATCACGTTAGACTTCTCAGACCATATACTTGGTTTAAAGTTAACGCTCCATGATGTCCTTTGTAAGTACTGTACATAATCCAGTTTAGGTAAAGTCTTTAATTATTTACTTAAGTATTAGAGAATATATAAGACCTTTATACCTGTCATTACTTAATAAGTTCATTAACAATTCTTATATGGCCCAATTTTTGCCTGTATTTATCTAAGTTATCTGCATCATTAGCAAAATATTATTGTCGAGCTTGCTCAAATTAAGATAGTTACAGGTTAACATTACTTGCAACAACAATAAATTTTATAAGGTGTGCAATGAAAATGTAGAAAATAAAAGAAGAACACTTTCATTGATAAAAAAGATAGTATCTTTCAGTTCCTTACAACACTAAAACAACAACAGTAAAAAAATAAAATAAAAAATAAAACAATAATAATTAAGGTCCTAATATCTAAGCCTTCTTCGTGGAGACTACGGGGTCAACAGTCTGGCTGAACTAGGTAGCAGCAGCATCTGGGGTTTGGTCCTTGGGTTCAGAAGGAGTTTTCTTCTTACCCAGACCCTTACCCTTATCTTGAAGATCCTCAGATTTCTCGCCTTGACCACAAGCTTCCTTAGGAGCTTTAAGGAGGACAGGAGGGACTTGGCCAACTAGGGGCTGCTCCGATGCCTCTAGAAGTTGTTTGGAAGGAGAGGGGTCAGGACTTGGGAGTTCGCAAATTTCAAGATCATAGTAAACACTCCCAAGTCACCTCAAGTTAGAATATGCAGAGACCTTAGCAGCATCAAGGGCTTTACCCCAAGTAATATCACAGTACTCCCTGCAGACTACAGGGAGCTCCTCTGTAAGTCTAACTTGAGTCTCCTCCACCCCAAGCTTGTATGCTACCTGCTTTTCAGCCTCAGCTGCCTCCTTGGCCAATTGGGCAGCTTCCCTGGCTTTCTAAAGCTCGGCTTGAAGATCCTTCACCATTTGCTTCTTTGTTTCCAAATTAATTTCAGTCATATGCAATTGACGGTGTTGGACTTCGGCCTGCTTTTTAGTATTCTTGAGGCCTGCATCATGACTGTCCTTGGCCCTAGTCACCTCTTTTAGTTGCTTGGACAGCTAAGCATAATCTTCCTTAAGATTACCCAGTTTTTTCTCAACCGCCTTGGCTTTATTGCAAGCGTCTTTATTCAATTCCTCGGCCACATAAACTTGTTGGGTAATCTGCATAATAGAATGGGAAAAATTTTAACAAAAAAAAAAAAAGGGACGAATAAAAATGACCAACAGTTTAATTTAAGAAACGGATCAAATCACTTACCATGACCAAGTCCCTTTTAAGGGATAGGAGGAGTTCATACTGGCTGAAGCGCCTATAAGCATCCATATCCTTTGGCAGGAGAAGTGGTTGCTCCAGGGCCTTAGCAATGAGACTTGCCCGCCCCCTTTGATAATTCCTGATTGTGGTATCCTAAGGGAGGGGAGCACCATCCAACTCCAGCTTAGGAGACCAGATGCGCAGTCCTCAGCGTACATCAGTGGTGAGAGAATCCTCTCGACTTTCAACGGAAGAAGCTCTTTTGTTCCGTTGGTCCTTAACCACTTTCTGTTATTTATTCCCTTTTGGGGGTTCCACCTCTCCCTCCTCAAGAGCTGCATTAGGCCTTTTCTTCTTCAGCTCAAGGATTGGCTTTAGACCGAGGTCAGAAGGAAGCTAAGGAGGGGGTGAGAGAAGATTAACAACGAGCTAGGACTTATTATTTTCTTTGGGCACAACTGTTTTAGTCCTTGCCTTCATAAGATCCTTTAGGCTCTTGCTCCCAGTATTCAACGCCATTTCTTCTTCTTCTTTCGAAGAGTTGTCTAGAAGGACAATTATTAAAACAAGAGTATGGACGCTGGAATGCCTATCAGTCTCTTCCTCGGCATCTGAAAGGGGAAGCACCTGAACCTCCCTGGATGCCTCTCCTTCGAAACAAAACTGGGTAATCTGTTCCTCTAGAGAAGAGGTCAAGGAAGCAACTCTTTCCCCTGATGAGGTAGCTTCAAAGGGAATCTATTGAACTGGAGGGATGAGCAGTGGTACACCCTGCAGGACCAGATGTGGTAGGGGGGAAGATCGAACGAAGCTAAAAAATTAGGCTAAGATACATCTATTCGGTTTATCCAATGGTCTCCTTGCCTTATAGCATTGCCGACTGGTTGAAATGGACAGCCCGAAGTTGCCCATCTTCACTTACAAAGATCTCTGATCTCAATAGATAGTTAAGTGCAACAACGTTAGTTAGGCTGAGTCGAGGAGCAACATGCCTTCTATCTGTTAACACCATAACAGCGCTAAGCATAATCAGAAACTTAAAGTAAACTATTGATAGGAAGAGAAGAAAGACAATGCTAATGATGAAAACCCTAAATCTATTGTTAGGGAACCTAAATCTAAGATATCCCACCTGGCTCTCTTGGTTGGGTTGGGTAATGAAGACAGTCATGCCATGCTCCCGAGACGATTAGGTAGTCGTCTTTCATTCTCTTGTTAGACTTGAGAAGATAGGAAATGAGCATGACGATGTCAGATCGGGATTTAAGGTAAAATCCTGCCCCTTTTTGTTGGTGGCATTCGTACATATGGACTACGTCTAGCCAGGTGAGTCCCAAGCCCAAGTGTTGGTTCAAAGCATCAACTGCTCCTAAGATCCTAAAGAGGTTCGGTGCGTAGTGGTGGGGACAAATTCTATGGTTACGTAGGTAATCTCTAGTAATGCGACCTATGGGGAGAGTCATTCCCCCCTTCTATAAAGGCTATCATAGGGATTATAACCTCTTCCACCTCTCAGCCAGTATTTATTCCTTCCGAGGGGACAATACCTCCGATTTAGTTCCTATGGTATGTCATATCTTTCCTTAAATGTCTTTATCAAAGCAGGACTATCAACTAAGTACTTAAATCTACCCATTCTGGATAAGTGAAAAAGCGAGAAGCACTAAAAACGGCAACTACGAAATGAGAATTTTAAGGTCCAGGAAGCTGGCCAAGGAGATAAAGAAGGGTTTAAAAAAGTTAGAACTTACATGAACTGAGTCAGAAATTGATCCTTGAAATCTTTAGAAGAATTCTCAAGGATTTTTGAAGAAATGAGATTGATGATTTGATAATCTTTGTAAGTTTGAATGCTTGAGTTCGTTGGAGAGTCTGAAAAATTGTGAAGTAAAAAAAAAGAAATGATCTCCTTTGAGGCTTTATATAGGGGCCAGAAAATGAGTGGGAGTTATCCCGCTCAAACCGAGGAAAAATGTCATTTGTTGGATCAATGGTTCACTGTTGGATGTCAAAGACAGAGCGTCGTCTGGAGCAATTAATGACACTTTGCAAATTCTGAAATGTCAGTAGCAATGATGAAGCGTCTAAATCTACACTCCCAAACATGTAAACTTGGGTATTTTTACATTTCTAGCCCTTATTTCTATGGCAGATCAAAATCCCATTTTTTCTCCTCGGATGCGAGGGAAAAATTAAAATTTTGAGGGGCTATTATGGGGATAAAAGCCCAAGTTCATTTATTGGGCTTTGGGCCCTATTTAAGGATGTGGGTATGTCCGAGGAGGAGTAAATGATTGGGAGAGGCCCCATAGTGGAGAATCATGTAAGTAAAGGATGGGAGAACATAGTCCGAGGAGTGTATCCTTCTTAGATACAATAAATATCGGCCAAGTAAGTACAGTACTAGAGCGATTTAGGTGATCTTTCAGGAAGTTCCACCGATAACAATGAACTTCAGGCATGTGTAAAGATGATAAGAATACAAAAATATCAAAAGGAAAAGCTACTACTACCACATTAAATGCACTGCAACAACTTTTCTAGCCGCATTTATGTGAAGAAGACCACTGAACAGTGCAATCTGGACCACCACCAAGCACAGAGAGTCAAAGAAGGTGCTTGATGGGACATATACTCGAGTGAAGGTTTAGATGATTAACAAGTGTACGATCAAGATGGTCTGAAGAAAAACTATATAATGTAAAAGACCCCTCATAAGAGAATGATGGAAAAGAAGAGGAGAGGGAGAGAGAAAAAGATTTACTGTACCACTAAGAATTGTATTAACTTTCTGAAATAGTAATTCAGTTCATAGTTCATCTCTTCGGACACCAATTTAATCAAGGTCTAAGTGTGTTTTTGTACTTATTCATATTTTAAATCCTTACTAGCCGTTGTTTAATTCACAAATAGCCCAATTTTTTCACCCACTTTCTACAAATTCATTGTATTGGGCTCACTAGGCTCACATCCCACCTTTTTTGGGCTTGAGCTACAAACTGTAACCCTACATGATTAATAATTTATATTTTTATAATAAAAATTGTATTGAATTTTAAATGCATCCATGTGTTTGCATGAGTTACATGTTAATAGATCTTAATAAATCACAGTAAAAGAAAACGCACTTCAAAACAAATAGTTAACTGAAAATTATATCTTTGAGAGTTGTTATCATTGAAATTATATAATATTTAGATTAAGAAGTCAATTGTACCCATTCAACCAAAAAATAAAGGAGTACCCGCATCTAAAACTCCTTGATATCCCTCTTATCAAAAGTTATTTGTAGATATTAATGACACAATTTTTTTCATTACAATTTTCAATACTTGATGAGGATATAAATTGTAACTAGCTCAATATCACTTTCATATGAATTCATTATAGACAATATATTTTTATTGTACATCAATTATAGTATGTCATCTCAATAGTAGTGAAAATTTTTATGTCATTAGACTTAATGCAACAAAACTATATGCCAAAAACACACTTGTTTACGAAAGAAATGGTGTTAAGTCAAACTGTAGACACAACAGAACTAAGATTATCATGTAATTGGATCTTTACAAATAAAAAGGGTGAAGTAAAAAAAAAAAAAAAAAAAATCAAAGGTTTGCTCATTGTGACAAATTAAACTTTGGCTTCTTAATTTTGTCATATTAAATCCTAAACTTTATAAACCATTACTATCTAAACACTCTATCCAAATATGTAAGAAACTACTAATAGAGTGTAGGGAGAAAATTTTGACTATAAATAAGAGAAGATAGCACTCGTAAATTATTGAATACCACTTATTTTGCTGAAACTGAAAAATTATTGTTGAAAGTACTGTAGATAAAGGTAAAAGTTAGTTGAAATAGTACAGTAGGCCCATGAATAGTGCCAGGAAGTGCAGTGAGACCTATAAATAATAGCAAAAATAAACTAAATAATGAAATAATTTTAATTTTTAAGTGCAACTCAAATGCACACTAAATATAAATTAGAAACAGTGAAAATCATATTTTAAAGGGCGGGAATTAAAGAACTAATGACAATCAAAAATTGGTTTTCCCTTTATGATTTGTTTTTTTAAATAAAAATATGGATTATATTATCATGGGTAGTAAAGCTTGAAGTTTAAAATAACAAATTAAAGAGTCAATATTTAATGGGTAAAATACTATTTTGGTCCCTAAACTTTAAGAAATTCATTTTTCATTCCTAAACTATTGAAAAGTTTATATTTCGTCCCTAAACTATTGAAAATGTTTTATTTATGTCCTTAAACTTTACTAAAAGTTTGTTTTTCATCCCTAAACTATTGAAAAAGTTTTCTTTTTTAATCCTTATTTTTGTCTCTATACTATTCAAAAACTTTTTACAAAGTTTAGGGATGAAAAAAGAACCTTTTAAAGTTTAGGGACAAAAAACAAACTTTTAGTAAAATTTAGGAACCAAAATAGTATTTTACCCATATTTAATTTGTTACAACGGCGAAACTTTGAAGGGTTGTTTTTTTTTTTTTTTTTTTTTTTTTTTTTTGTTGGAAATTTTACCAAAAAAAAAAAATCTTGAGGGGGGGGGGGGCAGTGAGGAGGATTATAATGAATTATTTAAAAGTATTTCATCAATTCTCATAAGAGTTTAGTAAGAAATGATAAGCATTCCTTAGTGAAATAATATACATACATACATATATATATATATATATATATATATATATAATGAATTATTTGATTTGATTTATTTTTTATTTTTAGAAACCAAACCAAACATCACTTGCAACTATGAGACTCATGTTTTTTGAGTAACGAGTTATGAAAATTGAGAATTGGTTGATGAAAACACACAAATTAAACATGCCATAAAAGACTTTACCAATTGAAATGAACTCAAAGTTTGCATTTATATTAAAATATTAGTTTATTGAATTAGCCAATAGATAAATGCATATATTAATTATCTATTATTGTTCATTAATTATTTATATTAAATGAATTTATATGAATATTTTTATAAACTCTATAGAGAAAATAATTTTTAGTTGGAATAATAATAATAAATTTAGAATATGACATTCTTATTCATGTTTAGTTGCTTTGACAACAATTGTCACAAAAGCCATAAAAAAAATTAAATATTTGTGAATTCACTAAAATTAATCTTAATCCTTTAAATTTCCTAACTCCTTTGTGTGTGTGGAACTAACATTGTTGTATGTATTATATATGATTAGAAAGATTACTAATATAATAAATATGTTTATTTTTTTATATTGATTATTTTAAGTATAATGATATTTTAATATCATTTTTCTAAGACTTATATGAGAAATAATTCATTTTTTTATGTAAGAAAAATTAATCTGAAATATGGTATTTTTATTCAAATTTAGTTGTTTTTGCAACAATTGAAACCATGTTCAACAAAAAGGGGGAAAATTTTTAGTAACACACAATCAAGAATGTAAAAAATAATAATTGAAGAATATATGCATTTTTCTAGTAGGCATATGAAACATGCCTATCTTTATTAGCTACTATATTATGCAATTTTCAATTTGTAAACACACACACACACACACGCGCACACACACACACACACATATAATATGATCAAATAACTATATTACTCTTAGTGTATTTCTATTTTGTCTATGTATAAAATAATGAAAGATTACAATTTTTTACAATGAAATTTATTGAAATATCTTTTTTATACATCAATTGTTGGTGTAGGGATATGAATCTTGAATGTTTCTATTGGAAATTGAGGTGTCGATTAATTAAATTACAAGATTTTTGGTACAACTTATTAAAATATTGGAGAAAACTAATAATAAATTGCATTGCACATCGTGCAGAAACTAGTTGAATATAACAGGACAAGTTGTTCTTCTAGACCCTCAAAATTAGACTTATGGCCTCTTTGGAAGTTAAAAAAAGGAGGGGGAGTAGAGTAGAGGGAGAGAGAGTAATTCAATTACTTTGTTTGGAAGTTTTTTAAGAAAAGGAGGGGGAGGGGTTTCAACTACGTCTAACCTCTCATTTTTAATTCCTCCAAATTGGAGAGATTTGGAGGGAGAGTAGAGTAGATAAATTATTGACTAAATAACTTCCCTAATTTACCATTTCTAAATTAACAAAATTACAAACCGATTATATAAAATAAATTCACGTTTTTTTTTTCTCGAGAAAATAATGTTTGAAAAAAGTTTTCTCGACCCACACTTTCTGGAAAACCAAACAAGCGGCGAATGTTCGTAGTCCTTGTTAGAATCGCTAGTTCTCGTCGACGACATTCCCCGATTAGCTCACAGACGAGGCTTTCTCTCCACGGTGGACTTGTCGTAAACAAAAAGCTGTGGCTTCTTCTTCATGCGGCCTACGAAGATCGCGGTGAACCAGGATGGAGAAGATGAACTCGTAGAAGCAGTAGTAGTTGCAGTAGTAGTAGTAGCCAAGGGCTCACGAGTCGAAACCCTAGGATCTGATTCCAATTTCTTGGATTTGGACCTGAACAGTTCGAAAGCAACGAGAACCTACTGTTCTTCTTCCAATACGACCCACTATAATATTTTGTTGATTTTTTCAGTAAACAAACAAACCAAACATTTTTTTTTCTTATTTTAATTATTATCAATTAAGGATTTTTTTTTTTAATACACGAAGGATGGTTTTTTTAGTATAATAAAAAAGTAGAAAAAATATTTAATCATAAACCAATGTTGATTATTTAATTCACATAAAAAAAAATTATCAAAAAAAATATTGCATATTATAGTCATAATTATTTAATCTAACAAATTAATCATAGACCAATGTTGCAAGTCTATTTTCAAATAAGGTTAAATTTGTCTATTTAAATCATTTCTTCTTATTTCCATCCTAATTTTTAAAACATCCAAACAAGAGGAATGACTAATTACTCTCTTCTCCCTTACTAATTTTAAAAACATTCAAATAAGGTGGAGGATAACTATTCTCCTCTGCTTTTCTCTCCACTACTTTCCTCCCTCTCTAAACTTCCAAATAGGCCTTTATGCCTTCCACTCTTCAATAAGTTTTCTTTTTCAAGATTTAAGAAAATAAGGAAATAGATTTCATTGGTCAATGAAAGACAATTTTTTTTTTTTTTTTTGGTTAAAAGGAAATATATATAAAAACTAAATAGCCAAGATGGCTAAGTTGGCAACATGTCTACAAAACGTTTCCCCCTTTTTGTCTGCACTCACTAAGGCAGCAATTACATCTGATGGGGGAAAATCAAAAAATACAAGATCATTCTGCAAATTACAGCCCATTCTAGCAAGTGCATCAGCACTTTTATTTGCCTCTCTAAATACATGCTTCACAGTGCAGTGAGAAATCTTTTCTAGCAATAATCTGCAATCAAACAGCAAGGAAGAATAAGCAACAGTAGGGGAGTTTCCAAAACTAATAACATCTAATACAACTTTAGCATCAAGTTCCACTTCCAAATATTGAACACCAAGCTGAATGGCCAGTTTGTAGACTATCTCTTAGAGCCCAAAACTCTGCTATAATGCTAGTAGTTGAACCAATACTCCTTGCAAACCCCCTGACCCACTCACCAGCACTGTTTCTTATCAATCCACCACCTCCAGCCCTTCCCGGATTGCCACAGGAAGCCCCATCTGTGTTCAATTTGAACCAGTTAGAAGGAGGCTTATCCCATCGCCCTTGAATGCTAGCCAACCTCCTCTATTTGTTTATTTTCCCCACACAGTAATAAAATTCTATTGCCTGGCTTATACACGTTCTGTACAAATTGATATTTAGGGGAATATTTTCAAAATCAACCTTATTTCTATGCTTCCACAGTTCCCATACAGCAAAGGGAAATATATATCTCCAAGGAACTGAAGATTGATGCATTTCTTTACTCAAGCAATTGACCCGAAGCCAATCATTAACATTTCTTTACTCAAGCAAAGGGAAATATGTATCTCCAACAAAATTTTGTTCCTGCGCAAAATAAGATAACCAACAACAAAGAAAACAATTATGAGGTAAAAACTATTTTGGTCTACCGTAGACTCGCGGTAATAAGGTTTTTTTTTTTTTTTTTGAAAATTGAAACAAAGGCGAAAACAAAGTGGTATAAGAAAGAACTCTTAAAACTGAATCAGATTATTGAGAGAGATCCTTCTCCAGTACAACTCTGAAAATGAAAACAACCTCGAACTCCACTCCACACTTTTCACCCGAAACACACATATCCCTCTTTCCATTATTGAAACAAAACAAAACAAAAAAGTATTAATCTCAGCTTGAAATAGTACGAAGAAGAAGAACAAAAATGAGAAGACGACCAGGAATCGGAGGCTTACAGACCGCCGCTGCTGCTAGGGTCTGTTCTCATTTTCCTTCTTTTTTTATATTTTATTTTGGGTTGTTTCTTAATTTTTGATTTGTGCATTGAAAAATATTTATGTAGGATCAATATCGGTTGGTGGGTGAAAATGTAGCGAAGATTAGAACCGATATGATGAAGGAACAGCTCGCCACTTTTCGCACTCAACTCGAAGAATTCGCTAGCAAACACAAGGTCTTTTAAAAAAAAAAAAAAAAAAAAAATTTAAAAAGAGCAAATTTTGATGTTGTTATCGTGTTTGATCATTGAAACATCCAACGTTGTAATTGTAATATGTTGGGTTTTTTTAACAGGAAAACAGCTGCATATTTGGTGTTCTTTTTGTTGGTTTAGGTGGTGAATATGTGAAAACCCGGGTCAGATTCAGTTCAATTTTGGAATATTTAAGTGGGTTTTGTTTAAGTATATGCAAATTGTTTTGGTTTGGAAGGTTCTGATCAATTAGTTCATGTGTTTGATAATCCAAAAAAAAAACCCAACATTGGTTTTTCTTATTTATTTTTTATTTTTTATAATTATTTAAGGGATGAAATTGAGTTAAATGTGGCTGCTTGGTGGTGCAGAATGATATACGCAAGAACCCGGCATTCAGGTCACAGTTCCATGAAATGTGTGCAAAAGTAGGGGTGGATCCATTGGCCTCAAACAAGGGTTTCTGGGCTGAGTTGTTGGGGATTGGTGATTTCTACTATGAACTCGGTGTGTATTGCCTTTTTTGATCCTTTGTTGTCTGTCTTATCAATGAAAAGTGTTTAATGTCTCAGATGTGTTGGTTGATTCTAAAGTTCTTTAGATGAAATGTAAATAAATATGCTAGGAGAGAGTGTGGGAGAGAGCATATGTGCTTTCTTTTTGCTACACAAAGAAATTAGATTGCGCACATGAATAGAAAAAGAGATTGGGGGAGGGAGAGGGGGAGGGGGGGTTGCTGAACTTAGAAATAGACAATGAGCTTCAGTTGCCAGTTTGTGCTACTGTTAATTTGCGTTGTTCTATCTCTAGTCATTACTGGGATTTGGTATATTCCCTTGTCTGCCTAAGTTGTGTTTCCCTGGTTTAATTCTTTTATTTATAAAAAAAATTGATCATTCTTTTTTTTATTGAAATTTGGAAGTAGGATTTGTAAATTGTAATGTATTTTTGGTCCCTTCTACTTGTGAGAACTCATGCATTTGATCAGATTTTCCGATAGGATAAGAACTCTTCCCTCTTTTTTGCCTGTCAGACCAAATTAATAATTTACCAATTGTGAATTAGTTTCTTTCTTTACTTATTATTGTTTACTTTCCAGTTGTTCCTTATAACTAAAAAGCTTACTTATCATGATTTTTCGAAAATATAATACTTAAAAGACTAAAACTGAGCTACTAGGCTAGACAGGAGTACAAATTGTTGAGATTTGCTTGGCAACAAGACCCCACAATGGAGGCTTGATAAACCTGCAGGAACTTTGCATTCTGTTTCATCAGCAGAAAAGTGATCATGAAGCTGTTTCTGAGGATGACTGCCTGCGTGCTATAAGTAAACTGAAGGTATTCTGGTTTCACCATAATCATTACCTTTATCACTTGTATTTGGGTAGAGAATATATGCTTCATTTGAAGTTTCAAAAATTAATGGTAGACTTACTTTCTTGATCTGCCTGCTAGAAAATGTTCTTGAACTTTGAGTGGCTTTTTTTCTCTTTTGACGAATTAGCTTAGAATTAATTCATCAATCGAAACAAATACAACACACAGCCCGCTGCCACCAAAGAGGACACCAAAACAGTGCTGCTAGAAGGGAAAACAGAGCAGACTGACATCTAAACAAACAGAACTAACTCTTAACAAAAACAGTAACTGGAATAGACTGCACAAAAATCTATTCTGGATAGTGGACTTTACATTCTTGTGCAAAGATAATCTACACTTAACATCCTGTTTCTCAGCTTGAAGAATTTCAGCCTCAGTACAAACCTTCCCAACATAATTCAAGTAAATTCAACCAATTAAAACCCTAAATTGTTTGGGAAAAAAATGTTGTAAATATGTTGAATCATTAATAATGATTTATTTTCACTAACATCAAGCCATTAGCAACTCTAGTGATATACATGAACTTTGTGGGAGTTGAGTTTGATTACATAACTACAGCTCGGTTTCATTGCAAGTTAGGGACTAGGGGAACCAAAGGGATTGATCTTAAGGACGTTGATTTAGTTAAAGCCTGAGCAAGTACGACGGATCTAGATCAAGAATGGAAGCTTGTGTGTGATGTGGAAAAGATGGTTAGAATGTAGCAATTTAGATTCACTCAGCCTTTGGTCATGCTCGTTATTGAGAGTAGTTTTGCATAAAAATAACCTAAATTCTCTATGCTAGGTCGTTCTCCTTCTCACTAATTTTCCGAATGCTAATATGATGACTTCCTTTTAATTTTATAGCGAAAAATGGTTTGAAAATCTAATTTTCCATTCCATATCTATATCTTAGAGTATTTGAGCACATATTTACTCTCTTGATCGTTCTGATAAAAGTTTGTAGTGAAAAACAACTCCAAAAAATTCAAAATATAGAGGTTTTCAGCAAAAGTGTAGTTTTGACAATTTAGAGTGCTTCTTATAAGATCATTAAAATAATATAAAATTATATAGGAAATTTCTAAAAACTCCTGTTATTAGAATTTTAATTAGGGTAGTATTTTTTTAAAAATACTTTATTTCCATCATAAAGTTTTACAGTTTTTTTAATGTATAAAAACAAAAGGGGAGAACATCCACTGGATACAACCACAATGTGTATGATATAATTTTTACTATATTTTTTTTTATAAGAGAATGTATAGTTACAATGGGGATGAGGAATTTGAACCCCAGACATCTATGTTGAAAAGATTGGGAAGTGCCAGTTGAATTGCAAAACTCTTTTAGAGGCATTTCAAAGCATTAGTTTTTCTCATGTTCGTCGGCAAAGGAACTCTGTAGCTTATAACCTTGCTAGACATGCAAGACATGTTAACAATTTGGTAGTGTGGATGAGGATGTTCTACCACAACTTAATAATGTACTTGCAGCTGATTTTGGCTAATTTTTGTTAATGAAAGCTTAGTTTTTCTTCTAAAAAAAATTACAATGCTCTTGACAATTTTTAACTGTATAATATATGATATAGTATGAATTGATCATGACTTGAGCTTATATAAAATTAAATTGTATATATTTTGATGACAATAACTCAATGACTGAGATACTATACCAACGTCTTTATACTTTCTCGAGGGACGCTTTAAAAAAAAAAAAAAAAAAAAAGGTAATAAGTTTAGTTACAATAATTTTTGAAAATTTATATTATTTTTAATTAATAGTAACTCATTGATGTTGTATATTCAAAAGATTTAAAATGTTCACCAGGCTAACTAAAACTTTTTAAAATTTATATAAGGTTTAATTTGAAATAACTATAAATTATATGAAAATTATATAATTAACAAAAGTTTTTAATGAAGTTTAACCACTTGATGCAAAAATAGTGTAACCACATTTAATGGAACGATATCTTTTAAAATCCAATTTTTATTGTGTAAGTGTCGTCTTACAGTTCCAGCCTTTGGTTATATTATTTCCCCTCTAGTGGATAAGACATTCAGAAAACCGCATAAACTAATAATTTGTGGCTTGAAACTAAAACCTTCAAGTCTATGTCATTCTTTAAGCCAACGATCCTACCATCTCAATCGGGAGTATATGTGGTAGTATATGATTTAATTTCCTTGTATTCCTCCAAGTAATTAATGACTAAAATTTTGATGTGTGACCCTTTTATATTAACTCTTTTCGTCAGCCAAGATGAGGGTGACACTCGAATCATTCTAGTATTCAATAAATAGGGATGACAATTTAAATCCGACCCGCGGATACCCGGCCCGGCCCGATCCTAATGGGCCGGATTTTACCCGGCCCGATAAAGAATAGGGTCGGGTATGGGTTTTTAAAAAAAAATCCGAAGCGGGTTCGGGTCAGGTCCGGGTTTTATTAAAAAAACCCGAAACCCGACCCGGATAAGACCCGGTTATATATATATATATATAATTACTAAATTACCCCCCATATATATATAGTAAACCCTAAAACTCTTTTCTTCTTTTTCTCATTTCAGCTGAATCATCAGCTCACACATCCGCCTCTCCCTCTTCATCTCTCTGGCTCTGCTCTCTCACACTCACGGCCACAAGTCCACAACACATACGGCCACAGTCCTCTACCCCTCTCATCTTCCTTACGCCACCGCCCCTCTCATCTTCCTCACGCCGTCGCCGCACATGCTTTATCCCACGCCGCCGCCGCACCGGATCTCTACAGTCTAATCTCTCAACTCCGTTTCATCTTCCTCGCCCATGGCCACAACTACAAGCGTGACACGGCCTCACTCCACGACATTCTCCATTTTTTTTTCTTTTTTTTTTTTTCTTTTTCTTTTTTTTTGGGTTCAGTTTTGCAGTTCGCCTTGGTTTGTGTTTGTGTTTATCATTTCTGAAAGGGAAATTTGTGTTTGGTTTGTGATTTTGAAAGGGAAAATTGTAGATCTGAAATCTGTGTTATGATTTCTGAAAGGGAAAAATGAAAATCATAGATCTGATATTTGTGTTTGGTTTGTGATTTTGAAAGGGAAAATTGTAGATCTGAAATCTGTGTTATGATTTCTGAAAGGGAAAAATGAAAATCATAGATCTGATATTTGTGTTTGGTTTGTGATTTTGAAAGGGAAAATTGTAGATCTGAAATCTGTATCTGTGATTCTGTGTTCATGTTTGTGATTGCGTTTGGATTTATGTTTGTGTTTGTGATTTCGGGCCGAAAAATCCTAAATCAAAATTTTTGTTTCTGATTTTGGGTTGGACTGGTCATGAGGGACGGGGCTCGTGGGGCCCGCGGGGCCCGGCGGGGGCGGGTCCGGGCCTCGGAAAAAAAAAATCCGATTATTAAACGGGCCGGGTTCGGGCCTCGGATTTTGGCCCGCGGGTCGGGTCCGGGTATGAAAACGCAAAATGATCTCTTTGGGTTAATGTAAGAGTTGTTGCAATCAGCAGACTATTGGGCCAATTCTTCATTTCATTTCTGTTGAGCATTGCATGCTGTGACTTGACATGAATAATTGTATGAGAGAGAGAGAGAGAGAGAGAGAGAGAGAGAGAGAGCATATCTCATTTTTGAGGGAGACTCCATTGGAAAATGTGGTCATATATCGTTTTCTGAGTGTGATGGAATCATAAATCACCACAGTTCCAATTAATACATGTGTTGATGTGATGATGTATCTTCCATATGCATAGAATGATAACGCAAAATGAAAAAGATGAAAGTAAACTATTAAATTTATCGGTTGCTTGAATTTGTAGATAGGAACACTGAAATCCATTACATGCAGGAAAAAAATTTTGGTTGAAATTTTTTAATAATAAAATTTAGTTTTTGTTTAATAATATTTGTTTTTGATATATTTTACTGTGTAACGTACCAATTGATTATTATCGATCCTTTATGTGGATCAAGTTTTATAAAAGATATATATATATATATGTATGTATTATATTTCATCAATGTCTTTTATGTCTCATCACATCAAAAAAAAAAAAAAAAACTCTTTTATGATTCCAAACATAATATATATATATATATATATATATAAGATGAGTTCAAGTTACACTGGTGTAACTCTTTAGAGTTACACATTTTCTAAACTATTAGATTTAAGTAGATCCAACGGTAAAAAATAACACTCATTAATGCTAATATTCTGATTAGGATTTCATTAATTATCTCTTATTTATTGTATTTCATACCTATCTCTAAACCTAAAAAAACAAAAAAAAAAAGTATACATCTCTCTTTATTTATTTATTTTTCCACCGTTTCTTAAAATAAATAAAAAAAATTCCTCCACTACATGTCTCTCTACATCTCTATCTCTTTCTCCTTCACCACTCTTCCTCCTCCACGACCAGGTCGGCAGCAGAAGAAAAAAAAAAAAAAAAAAAAAAACCGCTGGCTGCTCAAATTACGCCACTGTTTGGATTTTGTAGTTTATTAGAACTATTAAACCAAAATCTTTGATTTCCGTGAAACAAATTAACAAAAATTAAAGTCAAATAACTTGGAGGGTGAAGATGGGTTTGAATATTCCAATATTATGGACTTATGGATATATAGAATTGAATGGAAGATTCATGTGAAACAATTTGGGCTTTAAAAATTAGTACACCTGGGTCAACAAAGTCACAAGCTTCGTTGATATTTGTGATTATTGGTCGATTCAAACAGATTTTGCCCAAAGCTTCTGAAGAATTTCAACGAGGAATATATATTTTTTTCCAGTGCAAGCGCTTCATTTGTTCTCTGCAAAAGGTTAGTTTCAATTTTTAAGTTATTTACTTCAGCCTTATGTTTAATTAGTTCAAGTTTTTGATTCATTAGATTTTGTATGGCTGCGGAGGTAGAACCTTATGAAAATGGAGGTGGACGAGCAATGGAGGTGAGAGAAACGTGTAGTGGATGAGAAAGAGAGAGTAGAGAGAAAAATATACATATTTTTTGGAGTAAAGATAAGTATGGAATATTATAAATAAGGATAATAAATGAGATATTTGTCAGAATATCAGCATTAATGAGTACATTTTTTTGACCGTTAGATCTACTTAAATCCAATTGTTTAGTTGTTTAGAAAAGGTGTAACTCTTTAGAGTTACATCAGGTGTAACTTGAACCCATCTATCTCTCTCTCTCTCTCTCTCTCTCTCTTTCTATATATATATATATATAATAAAAAAAAAAGAAGGGGG
This sequence comes from Quercus variabilis, assembly GCA_030445155.1. Taxonomy (NCBI): domain Eukaryota; kingdom Viridiplantae; phylum Streptophyta; class Magnoliopsida; order Fagales; family Fagaceae; genus Quercus; species Quercus variabilis. The sequence goes on along the minus strand of CP129453.1, from coordinate 32,445,964 downwards.
CAAAAGGAAAATAAAGTAGTATTTTTAATCTAAAAGGAAAAATACAAATAAATAAATAAAAGAACATTGCCACTACTTTTGAAAAATAAAAAAACTTTGTTCTTGTTCTTCTTCAAGTGAGAATTTGTACAAAAACAATTAAATTAAATTATAAGATATATATATATATATATATATATGTGTGTGTGTGTGTGTGTGTGTGTGTGTGTGTGTGTGTTTATTAATTTAGTTCTTTTTGGTTTCCATACATTAGTGATTGTACACTGCCTTATGCGATTAAATATTTTCTTTGGAACCAATGTGATAATATATATATATATATATATGCTGTGATATTTACTACATAATGATTGCTTTTTATCATTAGGTTAAGATATCAAAAGGCACTTTCACCTTCCCTTTAAATGCATTATGTGTGTATATAATTTGTTAATGACATATTTTATGTAATTTGCTAATCCTTTAACAAAAACACACTTTACTTATAATTGGATAGATCTAGGATGTGTTTAGTACTTCAAGAAACATATTATTCAAGTCTAGTATTAAAGTCATGAAGATTGGACCAAGAAACAAGTGAAGGGAAGTTGTTCATTAAAGCTGGACAGATAACTTGACAGCTGTTGATAGATAACTATCTATTGAGATTTATCGAGGTCTCGACAGCTGTGGACAGATAGCTATCTATCGAGAATTACGAAATCAGAATTTTCAGATATGATTTTTAGCCCATCCTTATGTATTTGTGTAAGGTTTCTTTTCTCATAATCGTAGACATATATAAAATTTATTTTAGAGACCGCCACACATGAGAATACAAGGAAAACAAATGCCAAAAAGTGACCAATGCCTTATTCTCTTTGAAAGAAGCTATTGCGTCTTTGCGCCTTAGGGTTTTGTAACCAAGTGCTTCTTGATCTTCATTATTGATGAAGTGAAGAACTTTGCAGTCAATATCTTTTTCAAGTTGGTGAGTTAGTCACGTACTAGGAGTTGTGCATTTTTTGTTAGTTACGTACTGGGATTCGTGCAAAAATATGGCGTTTATATATTTAAAAGTTCAGAGGTTTTGAAGTGGTAGAAGGTTTTTGCTGTAAATTCATCTACGGGAATTGTAAGTTTAGGGACAACAATTTTGTATTAGATCTAAAACTTCTCTTTACTATAGCGGATTGCTTTTCGGAAAGGTTTCTCCCCAAGTTTTTTACTGTAAAACTAGTTTGTTTCATTGGTTTTCCTAAGTCATCATATCTTGTCTTATTTATTTTTCTACTGCATGATTTTGACATGATATTGATGTTTGTTTCTTTTAACAAGTTTTATTCATAATAAATCTAATTAACAACTTGGGTTTAAAACTTGTGAATTCTATCAACTGGGGTCTAAATCTTCTAACATAATTTGTTAATAAAAAAAATTATATTAATAGTCTTACATCTTAATCCTGATTGTTCTTTGTTTATTTCTAATCCTAATAGTTCTTTTCAAGCGACAAGTGAGAATTATTGGTGATATTTGGTGATCCAATGATATTTATCATCTAAAAAGAACAATAAACTATTTAATACTAACAAAATCAATGCTAATTTGATATATTATTGGTGATATTTGGTGATCCAATGATATTTATCATCTAAAAAGAACAATAAATTATTTAATACTAACAAAATCAATGCTAATTTGATATATTAAATAAATAACTTAATGACTTAATACTAACCAAACTAACGTTTATTTCATATAAATAATTAAATATAATTCGTTAAACCATAAAAAATGATTTTTGAAGACATATTTTGAAAAGGAAAACTTCACAAGTTTTCCAAAAGTGTCACTTTCGAATTTTAAAAAGGAAGTTGGGTTTTTGAAAAAGGAAATTATTATTCGAATATTTGAAGGACAGAGAATTCGATTAGATATTTTAAAAATCGCATGAATTTTTCCCTTTGAGATGATATTTTCAAAAGGGACCCAAATAATGATAAAACGTTTTTAATGGAAATTATACTTCAAAGAAAAAAAAATGGAATTTTTGGAAAATGTTCTAGAACTTATACTAATTTGAAATTTTGTTTTTGAAAACAAGTTGGGAAATTAATTTTGAAAACTACTAGTAAAACTTGTTTTAATTTATGAAAATGTTTTTGGAAATTATTTCAAAAAATGTTTTCGAAAGAGAATGTGAATCAAGCCATTTGATATAGGAAAATGGGATTTAAAATACTAGCCAAAAAAACCCATTGCAAGATAATAACAAAAATAACAAAGGTAATAACAACATGCTAGTAAACATTAATCTAAAAAATGAGAATCAAATCAAGTAGCCGACATTATAAATTCCACATGCATATATATATATGTGTGTGTGTGTGTATTATGTATGTATGTATGTATCATGGAAAGAATCTCATTCATAGCCAATGCATCCAACTGATCCAAGCATGTAATTATACGCTTATTCCAAATAGAAAATCAATTCAATCATACTAACATCCAAACATGTTAGTCATGCTTATTTCAAAGTAATATCTCGTTAGAATTTTCTCCATTGACTAAATCTTTGTGTTTAAATTTACTTTTCGCTATACCTTAGATTTGACAATTTTTATTTATTATTATTATTATTATTATTATTTTTTTTTGGAGAAACAAACACATGCACACAAGAGAAAGGAAAATGAGTTCTAATACAAATGCATATTATAATTCCACTCAAAAGTTATTGTAACTTTTAAGGGAGGATGAAACAAGTTATATTACACACAACACATTATTAATTGAACCAGTTTAATTGGATTAATTAACAACTTGGCTAATTAAACTAAACTGGGGTCTAAACATTGTTTTTACAACACTTACTACGTCCTAAGCCTACTCAAAAGATCATGGACCATGAATTGCAACACTAAAAAAGTACGAATACCTTACATCTTGTACTTATAATTTCCTTGTTCGTTACATTCTCTCTTTTTTATTCTATGTCCAAGAATATCAAAATGTTGACTTAACCAAGTTCATCCCTCAGGCCAATGATCCACTTCCTACCCCTTAGGTTGCCCCCATTGCCTTCTAGCTCGTTGGCCCCTTTGGCTCATCTAGACAAGGGTAAGGACGTCGATCCTCTAGTAAACCTTGTATCGCCTTTTGACCCTCTAACAAAGTTTGAGCATGCCCTAGAACATCTTGAGATAATTTAGCAAAAGATGGACTTTATACTAAGTTGGACCTCTTAGGTAATTACATAAAATAATAATAATAATAATATTATCTACGACCAAAAAAAAAAAATACCGCATTATATCTTTGATTAAATTATCCATTTATGACTTCTATAAGTTATCATACTTGTTTTATAATTTTTCTCATCCTGTTTTCCTAGGTTCTAACTTTTACCAAGGACTATTAATTTTAACAAACCCCGTAAACAAATGCGTTAACTACTGTAAACAAAGGGAGACTCGTAGCCAAGTGGTGTGTAATTAACTTAGTAGTACAATTTGTTCTCTTTTATTAGGAGAATTATTGTTCAAATTGACTCTCCATTATTACTACAATTGTATTATTATTTAAAAAAAAAAAAAAAAAAAAAAACCTTGTTCTTTTAATAAATTTTGCATGCGCTAACTTGAGTAGTTAATTACTCTCTCTCTTTTTTTTTTTTTTTTTTTTTTTTTTTTTTTTTTTTTTTTTCTTTTTTTAATAAAAACATATAGTGGACGAGGGAAAGGTGGGGTTAAGTATCTAATTACTTTAATTAATAATACTAACTTGCCACACCTATGATACACATTCATCCACAATAGAACCTATCATCTGTGGCAAGAATTTCTCGTATGGGACAGACTCAAGTCCTATTTCTCTTCTTATCACATAAAGACTGAAAGAAAGTGAAGACACGAAGCAAATCAATCCTAATAACTGCAAGATTTTGACGTGTGGCCCTTCATATCTTAACTCTTTTCACTGGCTCTTCAGGGAAAAACAAACAGGAAAAGTATTCAGTCCTTGATGCTAATGAACTAATTAATGGCAAGTTGGTGATAGTTGTATGTTTGTGATTGTGAGAATGACGCAATTGCTATTACGTGTTTTATGCTTTACTTGTTCGAGAGAGAGAGATCTGGGATCACTCGATAAATAGGAGCTAGTGCAAGAAGATTTTAAGAATATTTTATGAAGTGTGTAATAATGAAAGGGGAAATGTTAACAAATGCTTTAAGGGCATTGAGTTATGAACCATTTTAAGGAATATTTTATAGAAAAATGAAAAAGCAATTAATTTGGTTGACATCTTTTTATATTATAAAAAAAATTTCTATCATAGTTCATTAACAATTGCTAAAAGGCACCCATTAATGTGACCCTTAACTAAATTACAAAATTTTTCTTTGATGAGTGAGTTCTAGCTATGAGGAGAGAGAGACTCAGAGATTCTAATTAGTAGCCTTGCTTCCTTAGACATAATCTCTTGCCGATTGTGCTGTTTCTTGCGGTTAAGTATTCATGCATTTTTCTTTCAAATAAAACTTGAACCTGCTCCATCCCTTCACTTTATTTTTTTGTTCAAATAGAGCCAAAAAAGAAGAAGGGTAAAAGTAGATATAGAATTATATATAAAAAAAGAACATATATCACCTCAATCTAATAAAGGATAAAGTTAACAAATGTCTTAAGTGCATTATTTTAGTAATTATTTTTAAAAACTTTTTATGGAAAAAGAAAAAAGTAATAGATTTTTATTATAGCTTTATATATATATATATATATTAATAAAAGTTGTATTAAAATTTGTAAAATACTAAAGTCACAAACTGCTAATATGGTAAATAATTATTAGTAAGTAAAAAAATGATGTTAATCATGAGTTTTGATGAAAATCAATAAGAATTTGCCATATTAATAATTTGTAAAATAATATATTCCTGTAGCATTAATCTTAAAAGTTTCCTAAAATTTGAGTAATTTTGTTTTAGTTTTCACAACATGAAGGCGAGTTTCTTGGGGGCACCTAGCAAGTTATCAATTTTTTTCCCCAAGTCCTAGTTTTATTCAAAACTTTGGTCCATTCCATGGGATTTGGCATATTTAAGTTGTTTCCCATCTCCAATATGTTTTGGTCAAATATTACATTTATGGGTTATGCTAACGAGTGCTCTAAGGGTATTTGTTAACAATCAATTTTTAAAAAGTTAGAACACAATTTTTATGAGAAATGAAAAAGGATGTCAAAACATTAATTGGTTTTTTTTTTCTTTTTCTATAAAAACTTTCTTTAAATAGATTATTAACCAATACTCTAAGATATTTGTTAGAATTTCCCTACATTTATATAAATTGTTTTTCAGTCATAAATTATTAGTCTTTCATAACATTTTAAAATATACTAAAATGCAGTTTCCTTTGAAAATTTAATAAATAAAATTTTTCTCTTACTATTTATACTTTATTTAAAAAAACAATATATCTCTTTTATTAGAGTTTATATTAAAGATGATAGTTTGAAAATTTGTATTACTTTATTTATAAGATACTGAATCAAATGATATTCCCGTAAAACCTTGGGTTTTCTAAACAAAATCAACCATATATTTGATTGAGTTAATTATTTTTTTCTAAACGGAATCAACACAGAGGTAGATCGATATTTTGAATTTCATGATTTACTATTTATTATTAAACATCAACATTTTTATCTTGTATATTATAATTATTATTTTTTCCTTAATCTATTAAGATTTTTAAATAAAAAAAAATTTTGAAGGATTAAATCTTAATGTCACATAATATGTAATAAGGTATATTAGATTTTAAATAATTGATCCAAATAAATTATTTAGAATAAACAAAAGCTAGTAGGAGTTTTTCATGGTTTACAAAGAGGCAATGACTCATACATGAGGGGAAATTGTTGGGTACACATGCATGAGTAAAGTTCTATATTAAATAAGAGTGAGTGTTTAATATTATAATATAATGGGAAATGCTAACGGATGTTATTAGGGTAATGATTAATAATTCATTTAAAGAAAATTTTTATAAGAAAAGAAAATAAAAAACAATTAATATTTCGGCAACTTTTTTCATTTCCCATAAAAGTGATGTCAAAACATTCTTATAATTAGCCCCAAACTTATTTGCTAAAACATTTAGGTCAAATGATAACTTTATTTACTATATTAACTACTCCGTTAGAATCTCCAAAACATCCCCAAACAACTTTTCCACAAACGTTTCACAAGAACTAGTATTAATTTTTAGTAGCCCCATTAACAAACATCTCAACTACTCCGACTAAAGACTAAAGAGAGATTGATGGCTTATTAAATGTTTATTAACTGAGTGCCTAACTACTTCGACAATCCTAATTAAGTCCAGCTATGGCACACGTTTATTCACAATTAATAGGGCCAATCTCGTGGTACGCATGATGTGCAACTGAATTTGTGACTCTTATAAACGCGACAAGCATCTCTCTTATTCTCATTGGACGTACTCGGGTCTTGTTTCTATCTTTCTGTGTAATAAGATGTAAATGAATCATATTATTAACTGAAAAAATAAACTGATATCCTAAAGATATTGATTTAACAAATAATTTTAGAAACTTTTTATGAAAAAAAAAATGTAATTGATTTTTTTGACAGATTTTAATATTTGGATCAAATTAATAGGTATCCTAATGACTTTGATACCTAAGTTGGTTGAGTTTATAATAGAAGAAATCAATTAAAAGTAAGGGAATCTCTCTCATACAAATTCTTTTTTGATACAAGATAGAAATTCTACTCTAACCTAACATAATCTAAGTGTATATGTGTATGAAAGCTCCCTCTTGGAGACTTAAACTCTAACCCTTACCTCCCACACCCCATAAGAACTTATACTTATGAAGTGATCATTGCACTAAAGGTGTGCAGTGGTCTCATACCAATTCCTAATACGTATCCCATTAGCTTTTTATTGTGATGTTTTCCTTGATCTTAGCAACATCGCCATCATGAACGATTATGGGGACATAATTACCATCATGGCCAAGATTTAGAGCATGAGATTGATGAATCGACATTGTTGGTTACGGTCCCCAAACATTGCACTAGGTCTTTAGGTTCGAGGCTTTGAACTCGTCATCTATGGTTGAGTTTATCTTTTGCACTTAAACTCTTTTGCTCAAACTCCTGCTCATCATCATTAATTTCTCGAGTGGTCCTAGAGTCCTAGTCCTCATTCGTCCAAACACGGACTTCATCGAGGACTATTGGGAGATACTGTGTTGTATTTTTATCAAGCTATACTTGTTTGTAACAACATGTCCGAGCTCATTAAATCCGATTGGAGCCTTATTTGCGTTCCCTTTTGTACGTTTCAGGACTCTTGTGGAGAAGCACTGTGACTGTGATCCCCTTGGTATCATGCTATGATAGCTTTGTCTCCGAATTTGTAGTTCTATATATCTTAAACTTGATGCATAGCATTTCTACTTTCGTTTAGTAGGTTTGTTCCTCTTATGAGTCAAGAAGACTGTTAGTGAGTCAGTGGCCTCCACTTGGATACTCAAGATTCTCAATCTGAGCCGGACTTGCATCTATTGGAAACAGTTTGAGCAAGAGTAACGGTAAAGACATAATAAAAAAAATCATAGCAATTTCACAATATTCTTAAATTAACATGTCAATTCATACATGGGTCAGCTATGTATATTAATCTTTACAAAAAAGCTGTAGTAATCTTCAATTTTTTTTTTTTTTTTTAATGATATAACATACTAATTTGAAAATGTTGTGAAATTGTTTTAACTTTTTCTTAAGTCCATAACATTACTCTTTGAGAAAATGCAAAGAAAGAATAGGATTGGGGACATGAATCTTATTTCATTGGGAATTTTAATTGCATGAAATAAATCTCAAAAGAAATTTCTTTTTCCTAGGAAGAAGTTGTTAGAATATATTATCATAATCATTTACTATCCCACAATAAAAATGGATCGTGAGCTACAAAATTTTAACATCCACACAAATTTTTGATTCTAACCTTCACGAGGATCATAAATTTTAACAACCACGTGATAGAGGATCTTAAGTACTGTCACTAGTAAAGACTTGAAGTCCCATTAAGTTTTGTGTTAACAAGTAGGACCTACCTTAGATAATCCCAACTACTAGTATTTGTGATAGGGAAAAAATAAAAAATACCTTAACAGTATTAACTTAAGAAATATTTTTAAAATATTTTTATGTAAAATTACAAATTAACTAACATTTTTCACAGCCTTTTTTTATATTTCTTATAAAAGTTGATAGGCCAAGAAAATATTGACCCCTTATGATGAACTAACCAATTAATTAGCCAAGTAAAGTAATTAATTCAATTTGCATGCAATAAGCATGGTAGTACAAACAAATCACCAACTAAGTAAATATGCAGCGGAAAATAAATTGACACGGTAATTTGTTTACGGATGGGGAAAACCTACACTGTAAAAACTTCCGAGAATTTACTATTATCACAACAAGTGGTTACAAGTAAAGGAATCTTAGTACCTTATACCAACTTATAGTTGAACCCTTACCCCAATACCCAATTGGACTTATTCTATAGTGACAATCTCTCCTTTCAATGCACAGCTCCCAGTACGTGACTAACTAATTCGATGCGTGGATCCCAGTATGCGACTTACTCACCAACTTGAGAAGAATGTTGGCTGCAAAGTTCTTCAGTTCATCAACACGATGAAGATCATGAAGCTCCTTGGTTAGAAAACTCTACGGTGCACAAACACAGCAACTTCTTGAATAGAAAGATGAACTAGGGCATATGTCTCTGATTCACAATATGATTGTAAAAAACTTTTGCATTAAGGTGCATCAACTGTGACGGTTCTTAAAACAATACTTATATATGTTTAGGGTTGTGAGAAAATAAGCCCTAAACATGTACACACAGATTGGAATGAAATTAGATCTTGAATTTTCAAATAGTGTATAAACCACTATAAACGTTTAGATCCCCAATTTACAAATTACCAATTCAAGCTTAATATCAAACAATGTATGTGCGGAAAATGATTATAAGGTTATAACAGAATTGATAAACAATTTAAACCAAATAAAATCACATCCATAGTAGAAATTAAATTACAAAGATTAAGGAAAGAGAGATGCAAATATAAGGACAACACAACGATGTGTTATCGAAGAGGAAACCGAAACTCTTGGTGTAAAACCTCTCCACCGCCCTCCAAGCGGTCAATAATCCACTAAAGAATGAAGTTGGGATACATGAACAGCAGAAGAACCTCCAAGTCTAATCTACCCAGTGTACCTAAGCCCTCCAAGCTTCTTGCTCCAACGAGGTTACGCCGAACCTTTGTCTTCTTTAGCTTACCGAATTCTGCTATAGCCCATAGCATCAACTAATAACCATTGGTCTCTTTCTAACTGCTTCCCAAAGTACCAAATAACCTTCTTACAAATGTGGGCATGGTGAGAAAAAGATTTGGGTAAGAACATCTCAAGGATGTAACAATGGAGAGGATGAGAGTAGAGGAATTTGAAGAGTCTCTATGTAAAGATTGTGGATGAATCAATCTTGTTTTTCTTTAGGGTTTCTCTCTCAAAATTCTCTTTGGAAGCTCTCTACATTTCGTGGATATAAGGGGTATTTATACTGGGATGAGAGTGGAATGCGAAGAGTCAGGTTTTTAAAAACAGGGTTGGCTGACGGCTTGGCCTTGCGACTTGACTAAGTCGCGAGTTCAAGCCGCGAGATAACAAAACGGCCAGGCTGGACTTTTTGTCTTGTAGTGCTCAAGCTGGCGTGACTGTTCATCTTCTCTGCACGCTTCACTCGTGTGCTGCAGTTGGCGGCTTGCCAGTCCGAGTCCCAGCCATGAGTCTCTGCATCCTTGCACAATCTTGATCATTTTTTCACACTCTCTCACTCACTACCTTTATATGATTCTCAGCTAAATATAAGGTTACTAATTGCTAAATTACAAGCAAATTTGGCACGAAATAAAGCCAACACAATGGTTGATTAAATTCAATCTTACAATCTCCCCATTTGGCGATTTCGTGACAAAATCCTACAACAAACTCTAGACTTAACGCATGAGTTGGGAACAGTTGATCAAAACTCACTCACACCTAACTCTAGAATCTGTGAAGCTCTAGAATCTGTGAAGCTCTTGAACCATATGAATAAGTATCTCCTGAAACACAACAACACAATATGATCATTGTATGCAGAAAACTTGTAATGCATATGGAGCAAGCACAATGTGATCAAGCAAAATGAAAATAAGTAATAAACCAAGGCTTGACCAAACACAAACAATCACTATAAAAAGTGATGACAATACTCACTCACATATGGAATGAACATCCGGACATGCAAGCTAATAAACTCAATTGCAAAGCATCATTTGGAACAAAAAATAGCTATAAACAGTATGTGCAACAAAAATGTTAGACTATCCAAAAGTATGTGTATATGTAGCAACTTCCTTTTCTTGAGAACACAACTCCCCCTATCAGTATGCACACCATTCTTGTGTTGTTCTCCCCCTCACTGTATGCTATCTCTCCCCCTTTTTGGCACAAATAGCTAAAGACTTTCTTCGATCTTTTGTTGAATAGCATCCAACTGTGTCTCAATGGTTGTGAGACACATTTGAACTTGGTTGTTGGTGGAGTAGATAAGCCATTCTAAACCGGAAATCCATTATACATATTCTCAAACAAAGAACTCAAACTGTCAGCTGGAGAAGTAGAAGGTGCAGGTTGAGTGCTAGATGTTGGCATCTCAAACGGAATAGGGGAAATGGTCTTGGTATGCACAGGTGTAGCTAAGTCATGGCCTGATGGAGTGACATGGGTGAATTCCTCACTCTTAGGTGTTTTAGAGGAGTGACTTTTGCTTGCTTGAAGAGTTACCATAGATATTGGTTGAGGACGTGACACAATTTTTCCATCTGTTGGTGGACTGACACCTTCACTCAGCATGATCTTCATGATAAGGCTACAAAAAGGAAGACTCGTTCGAGTTGTTGATCTAGCTGCTGCTTTCCCAATAATCTAAAAGATGTGGGCACATATGTCAATCAGAACTCCGGTAATGTGATCACATAGAAATTGTGTTTTTCCAAGATTGATGAAAGCAGTGTTAGACAATGGGTAGAGTTTGGAAAACATGATCAGTTTTAGAGTTGTCAATTCAAGCATAAACTGTGCAGTGCCTATAGATGAACCTTTGCTTCTAACTTCGTGATTAGATCCAAGAACTGGAAGAATTTCTTGTAACTTAGGTTGTTTGTCATCATATGGAGTGAGATCCACATTTGCTGGTCTGGTGATGTGGAGAACCTTTGCAATGTAGTCTACATTGATGAAGAATTCTTTTCATCTTACCAAACATTTCAACTCTACTCCGGTGTTTCTGGCATTTTAGAAGAATTCCTTAACTAATTCATCAACCAGGTCCATGAAATTCTTGAATAGATCAGCCCAATCTCTCACTTCAAAGGTCCCAGGGATAAACGTTCCCAATGTATCAAAATTTACTACAGGTTCCACAATGGTAGGAGCATCTATGAAAATATCTGAGGAAGTCTGTGAGTCCACGGAGTCCTGAATCTCTCATTGATTGAGTCTTGAGATGATTGAGTCGAACGACTAGTCCGCTTAGCAACAGGGGATGGAGCATCAATTACAAGCTCTTTTCCTTTAGAGGAACGGTATGACATCTGCAAAAGACAAGACATGCAGCAAAGAACCAAAAGCGAGACCACAAGACACAAACATCAACTTAATTAGATTCAAGTTATAACAAAAGAAATTCAAAGAGAGAACTCACTCAAATAATCACAGAACATCACGTGAATTAATCATACCAACACTGAAGCATTGTATATTTAAAGAAAGATGTCCAAAAAAATGATTGATCGATAATAACTCATAACAAAGTAATCAATGAACATCACACAGTCACAAATAACTGTCATTGTGATACTCTATCATGAACATGTTATGTACAGAGCAACACAGTCAAGAAGCATAACTCAGAACACAAACACCAAGAAAATGAGAAAAGCATCTAACAAACAATATCACCAATCACTCAAACAAACAAACTCAACAAAATAGATCAACCCCATGTTCGAACACTATATAACTCAAATCACAAAATAACTCACAAATCAAGAAAACAAAGCCATAATTATGAAATGTGTAGAGAGAAATAGAAAGCCTATACCTTTTCCTTGAAGATTTAAGATTGAATAGAAGCAAAAATGGAGGTTTTTGAGACTGACACGGTGAGTTTGAGAAAGGGTTGAAATGGAGAAGACAATGAGCAGTCACAAAAAATTGAGGAAAAACTAAAAAACGTTTTAAAAAATGCTCTTAAAACGCAAAACATGCGTTTTTCGCGACTGGGTCAAGCCGCATGCAAGTCGTTAGGGCCAGCTGCCAAAACACTTAAAACAAAAATTTTGAAAAATTTTTCTAAGTGTTTTTCGTGATTGGAAAGTCTACCCACTAGAAAGTCACAAGGTAAGCCATGAAAATCTTTGTATAACTCTAGCAATTGAACCTTCCACCCGCGAACAAGTCGCCACAGTAAGTCGCGAGAAACATGAAAACCTAAATTTTGAAAAATATTCTAAGTATTTTTCGCGATTGGGACATTGACTTGCCAGTGAGCTACGAAAAATCTCTGTATGGGCTCGCAACTAGGGCATGCGACTGGACCAACCCGCAACTGAGTTGCCAAAACAGGACACCACTGTTTTTGAATTTTTGAAACTTTTTGTAAAAACAAAATACTTTCCAAAAACCAATTAAAAGACTCAAAAATCTTTTTGTGTTTGATTAACAAAGATTGAGCATGTGAAAACACATTTAATCAAGCACAATTACACAAATGAATATGGCATTCATTAAACATAGACATGTGTGATGTGTGTGGATATCAGAAATGAGATAGTCTTTAGTCTAATGTGAAGCTTCAATGATCAATTCAACCAAGACATACACAATTAACACTAGATAATATGACACATCTCAATTATAAAAATATGCACTTATGACCTCCCACATGAACTTGATTACATTTCTTTGAAGCTTTTCATTTGGCTCCATGAACATCATATCATTTGATCTTTTGAATCAATACATCTTATTGTGAGATTGATGCCTGAAATTTTGATATTTCAATTTAATGAGTTAGCTTTTGGCTTTTTGGGCATAATACATTTTATTTTTGGTTGCTTTCCCTTTTTTTTAGTCAAATACTAGTATGTGCGATAAGTTTTTGTAGTTCAAAATCTCTTTTCATTTGGAGATTTACATTTGGTGAGCTCTTTAAGTAAAAGCAATAAAATAAAATAGTGGGAAGATATATAGGCACAAGTCTATGCATGTTTCAAGATCAACAAAACCATTCACTAATCATTCATGACAAGGTTGAAGATCTATTTACAACAGTCAAATAGATTTCAAGATTTCTCCCACAATTATATGAGTGCATAGGAAATAAGCAAAGCTCGTAGATGCACAAAGCCATAAGTACAAAGGTACAAGGCAAAACATGTTTTGAGACAAAACTCAACAATGTTGATCAAACTTTTTGGATTTTCTACTTTTTATGTGTTTTTGGATTTTTGACATAAAAGCAAGAAAATATTGATCAAAAGCAACAATGTAAAAACATTTAAAAGGAAACAGGTAAACAACCAAACAATTCAAAACAAACAAGTAAAAAGCACACAACCAAGCATATTCAAAAAGCATAGGAAGATTTAATGCATAGACATGTTGTAATGCTTATGCATGAGTACCCCTCTTCACCACACTTCACGTGCGTTTGGGGTGATATCCTTATAGGATTGGGTACGAGAGTTAGGATTTTCAAACCTTCTATTGAAACTTTCCAAGCAGGTGGTGAATGCACCAATCATCTTCATCATGTCCATCACACCAAGATCACCATTTCGACCTCTTGATGACTCAACAACCTAAGTCCTCTTGTCATTTCTTGGTGCTCTTGACCTTTGATCAGTTGCATTCTTTAATGCTTTAAGCTTATGACAGTTTTGTTTTGTGTGTCCTTGAAGTCCACAATGATGGCAAAAGTGGTTCGTTCTCGAACCTCTTTGTGATCTTAGAAGAGATTTCCCTCTAACTTCAAGTTTAATCACTGATTGATTACGGGGCTTGTTCAACACCCTTTGGTCAGCCATGTTCTTCCTCTTTTCATCCCTTACTATCTTAGGTGAAAGCTTGGAAATGTGTCAAAAACACATGAGCTGTTTAGACCCCTAAATTAAAGTTACGGATTGATTGATTTTACACTAACTTAATACTAAGTGCAGAATAGTGTAAATACAAATGTATAAGCAAAACAACTACTCTAATCCATATTTAAAGCAACCCAACAGTAAAAATGAAATGAACAAGAGTAGGAAAGAGAGATGCAAACACAGATAACACCAAGACGTGTTATTAAAGAGGAAACCGAAGAACTCGGTGAAAAACCTCTCCGCCGCCCTCCAAGTGGAAATCGATCCACTAGACAATTAGTTGGGATACAAGGGTGAGCAAGAGATCCTCCGAGCCTAATCTACCCTATATACCTAAGCCCTCCAAGCTCCTACTCTAACAAGGCTTCTCGGAACCGTGTTTTGTCTAATTCTCCAAATCTCTCAACAAGCTCCATGTTACATCTGCCATTCCAGACTTCTTCCAATACTTCCCAGCAGCACCAAAACTTCACTTGACACTGTCAAAAGGTGTGGTAAGTGTTTGGGCTATCAACCTCTCAATGATATGGAAATAGAGAGGTAGGAGATGAGGAAATTCCCAAAACAAATGTGTAGAGGATTATGGGTATAGCAATCTCTAATTCTCAAATTGTTTGGCTAGGGTTTCCTCTTAGAAGCTCTTCTCAACATTTGTGGGTAATGTGGATATAAATAGTGTAGGCACAGAAAGTGTGTATCAGACTGGACAGGTTGGCAGAATAGAATGCCTCGCGGGTATCTCACGGGAAGGCCTTACCCGCGAGATACTCGCGAGACACAGCTGTCTCCGTTTAGCCTAACTCTTCGCATTCTAGCATGTGCAGGGCACATGTGTCACTTCGAGGGAAGCTAAGTCGTGAGATACCCATGAGAAATCTTCAGTCTTCAAATGCTTGAGTCTTCACACACTCTCTCTAACACACAATCCTTACAATGAAATCCCACAATAAAAATAGGGTACAACAGATTGAATATAATTACAATCAAATTTAGTATGGAATATAAGCTAATAAAACAAATAGTTGTAAATAACAACTTTACATTAGGTTTAGAGGTAGCCACTACAGGTTCTTTGGCTTGCACAAACTTCACTTCTTTAGTGATTTTGACAACTGAACAACTTTCTTCGGTATATCCCAACCCAGATTTTTCTGAGAATTGTTTTTGAGAGGAAATGACATCATCTAGTTTCTTGGTGGAGACCCTCTCTACCTTGGCATTTGCTTGAACTACCTCAAGATCAAGAAACTTTATCTTTGAATAGGCTTTAGTTAGCTCTCCATTTAACGTCTCTATTTCACACTTTGCCTCTTTATGTCGCACAAGAAGACTTCTATAGTCCTCTTCTGCCTTCTTCATCTTTTTCATAGTTGCCTTGGCCACACGTGCATATTCTCCTGATTTCTCAAGGAGTGAATTGAAGTTTTTTTGAAGACCCCTTGTACTCTCATCTTTTTCACCATCTGATTCTTTGACAATTCTCATTGATTCCTCATCACTATGCTCCCCAAGCTTTTGTACAAGCAAATTCAAGTCCTCCGAAGACTCACATGAGCAATGGTCATAAAAGTGGAGTAATTCCCTTCTCCGTCACAACTTTCCTTAGAATCAAAATTGGATGAATTCAAGTCACTAAGAGTTGTGGCATACGCCTTGCCCTTTGATTTCAAATAATTGGGACATTCTTTCTTGAAATGTTCATGCATGTTGCACTCAAAACAACTGATTCCTTGTGTAGATTGGGATTCCTTTCCGTCTTTCTTTTTGAATTCCTTTTTTTCCCTTCCTGAACTTTGGAATTTACCTTTATCACCAAATTTTCAATTGTTCTTGAATTTCAAGAATTTCTAGAAGTTTTTCACAAGGTATGCAACATCTTTATCAACAACATCCTCATCCGATGAGTCATGGACCTCCACTCTTTCATTAATGGTCTTAAGAGCAAGTGATTTGCTCTTCCTTTGTGTGGGCAACGATAGTTCATAGGTCTGAAGTGAGCCAATCAGTTCTTAGACTTTGATATCATCAAAGTCCTTGCTTTCTTCAATCGCTATCACCTTGGCACGGAAGCTCTTCGGCAACGAACAAAGGATTTTCCTCACAACTTTAAAGTCCTCCGTTTTCTCCCCCAAGTTGAACTTGCCGATGACTATTTCATTCAGCTTGCTATAGAAAGAGTCAAAGGACTCGTCCTCACTCATTTTCAACTCCTCGAAACGAGTGGTCAACATCTGTAGCTTGGTATCCTTCACTTTCTTTGTTCTCTCATACGTGGTCTCCAATATCTGCCACGCCTCCTTGGCAATAGAAATGTGAGATATCCTGTGGAACTCTTTTGGAGACACACCCCAAAAAATCGCGTTAAGTGCTTTGCTATTTGCATTAGACGCTGCGAGGGTTGCCTTATCCCATGTGGATTTGGCAGCCTCGGCCTAGTCCATCTAATATCCACTGCATCCTAAACGATTTCATCCATTGAACACAAAAATGTCCTTATCCTTACTTTCCAAAAGGCATAGTTGCTACCATCAAAATATGGTTGAGCATTTAAAGATTGAGACCGGTCGATCTCAATAAGGGGTCAAGGATCGCACTAAGGTGTTTAAACCACAAAGAGTGCACCCGCTCTGATACACATTAAATGTTTAAATAATGTATAAACCACTATGTACGTTTAGACCCCCAATTTACAAATTACCAATTCAAGCTTAATATCAAACAATGTATGAGCGGAAAATGATTATAAGCTTATACCAGAATTGATAAAAAAATCTAAACCAAATAAAATCACATCCACAACAGAAATTAAATGGCCAAAATTAAGAGAAGAGAGATGCAAATACAAGGACAACACACCGATGTGTTATCGAAGAGGAAACCGAAACCCTCGGCGTAAAACCTCTCCGCCGCCTTCCTAGCGGTCAATAATCCACTAAAGAATAAAGTTGGGATACATGAACAGTAGAAGACCCTTCAAGCCTAATCTACCCAGTGTACCTAAGCCCTCCAAGTTTCTTACTCTAACGAGGTTACGCTGAACCTTTGTCTTCTTTAGTTTATCGGATTCCGCTATAGCCCATAGCATCAACCAATAACCATTGATCCCTTCCTAACTACTTTCCAATGAACCAAATAACATTCTCACAGATGTCGGCATAATGAAAAAAGGATTTGGGTAAGAACATCTCAAGGATGTAACAATGGAGAGGATAAGAGTAGAGGAATTTGAAGAGTCTCTATGTAAAGATTGTAGATGAATCAATCTTGTTTTTCTCAAGGGTTTCTCTTTCAAAATTCTCTCTGGAAGCTCTCTACATTTCGTGGGTATAAGGGGTATTTATACTGGGGTGAGAGTGGAATGCAAAGACTCAAGTTTTTCAAAACAGGGCTAGCTGGTGGCTTGGCCTCACGACTTGACTGAGTCACGAGTTCAAGTCGCGAGATAATAGATCGGCCAGGCCAGACTTTTTGTCCTGTAGTGCTCCAGCTGGCGTGATTGTTCATCTTCTCTACACGCTTCACTCGTGTGTTGTAGTTGGCAGCTTGCCAGTCGCGAGTCTCCTGCGAGTCACTCGTGAGTCCCAACTATGAGTCTCTGCATCCTTGCACAATTTTAAGCATTTCTTCACACTCACTCACTCACTACTCTTACATGATTCCCACCTAAATACATGGTTACTAAATTACAAGCAAGTTTGACATGGAATAAAGCCAACACAATGGTTGATTAAATTCAACCTTATAGATCTAAAAAACTTGTTTTCATAAATCTCGATAGATACTCTATCTATCAAGTAGCGGTCTAGCATTAAGCTATAACAATTTTTTAAGCCTCAATAGATACTAGCTGTCGAGCCTTAAAATCTAGCACTTCTTCACTTGATTCTTAGACGAACTTGTATGGCTTTAACACTTAAAACACTTAAACTTGAAACCTAGTTCCTTGAAGCATTAAACACATTCTAGATTTACGTAATTATAAGTAAAGTGCGTTTTGTTAAAGAATTAGCCAATTCTATGTTGACATGTGTTCCTAACATGATTCACATATGCCCTAACAAAAGTAGTATTAAAACTTTCCTAAATATTAAATGTCCTAACTTGAGAATTCCAAGAATTTGGGTTCAATAAAAATAATCTTAGCCCCCTAAACATAATCCTTAACCACTTAAACAAAATAAATAAATAAATAAATAAATAAAGTTCCAAATAAAATTAGCCCAAATGATAGCAAAAATAGACTAAACAAAAATAAAATTAGGTCAAAGTACAACAACAAATAAACAAAATATTAATCAAAAAGCTCATTCAAAAAAAAAAAAAAAAAAAACAAAACAAAAAAAAAAAAACAAAAAACAAAAAAACAAAAAAACAAAAAACAAAAAAAAAAACCCTTCAACCAATTCCTAATCTCCTTTAGATTCATAACTCATTCAATCCATTCAATAAACATAATCCCTAATTTCATTTTTCCAAAAAATTGGTGCCAAGAGAGATACAGTGGCAGTGAGTTTCACAATCAACTATGCTCTTCTCGGAGGCTTGGCACAATTGCAGCAGTTATCATCTGTTGCTTTCTCTGTCACTCTCTATCCATTTTTTATCTTCTCTATCATCATTTCTAAATTCTCTCTCACTTTATTATTATCATCTCAAAATTCTCAATTCTCATTTTATTTTTCATCAGTCCCCTTTTTCCTTTTCATTTTGTTAGTAGAAAGAAATTGTAAAATTTTATGTATTTATGTGTTTTTTTTTGTTTTTTTGTTTTTTTTTTTTGTTTTAATGATGTTAATATATTGAAGTTCTCAATTAATTATATTTTGTATACTTTAAGTTTCTTAACGACTAATCTATAAATAAATTTTTAGAACTGCCACTGATTCCGTAAGAGGGATGTTCTGTTCAACTGCTGTAGATAATTCTTCTATAATCTAAATCCATTCACATTGAAACCGATGATGTGGCATGCATGTGCTACGAAGTGTGAAAAGTATACATCTCTTCAATTCCAGTTCAAGGTCTTGGCCTAAGGTTCCCATTACTAAAAACAAATAAAGGAGAGCCTTATATATATCATAAGATTTTGGGTTTTTTCTCAACAAAAAAAAAAAAAAAAAAAAAAAAAAAATCCAAAATATTAGACAAATAGAAACTCAACCCAATTAAAACCCTAAATTGTTTGGCAAAAAAAAATGTTGTAAATGTGTTGAATCATCAATAATGATTTATTTTCACTAATAATAAACCATTATCAAGTCTAGTGATATAAATGAACTTTTTGGAAGTTGAGTTCGATTACGAAACTACAGCTTGGTTTCATTGCATTGCAAGTTAGTGACTAGGGAACCTAAGGGATTGATCTTAAGGATGTTGATTTGGTTCATGCGTGAGCAAGTACAACGGGTCTAGATCCAGAATGGAAGCTTGTGTGTGATGTGGAAAAGATGATTAGAAGGTAGAAATTCAGATTCTCTCCGCCTTTGGTCATGCTCATTATTGAGAGTAGTGTTGCATAAAAATAACCTAAAATCTCTATGCTAGGTCGTTCTCCTTCTCACTAATTTTCCAAATGCTAATATGATGATTTCCTTTTAATTTTATAGCAAAAAATGGTTTGAAAATCTAATTTTCCATTCCATCCCTCTATCTTAGAGTATTTGAGCTCATGTTTACTCTCTTGATCGTCTGGATAAAAGTTCGTAGTGAAAAACAACTCCAAAAAATTCAAAATCTAGAGGTTTTGAGCAGAAATGCAGTTTTGACAATTTAGAGTGCTTCTTATGAGATCATTAAAATAATATAAAATTATATAGGAAATTTCTAAAAAATCTTGTTATTAGAATTTTAATTAGGGTAGTATTTTTTTTAAAACTCTTAATTTCCGTCATAAAGTTTTACAATTTTTTTTAATGTATAAAAACAAAAGGGGATAGAACATCTACTAGATACAACCACAATGTGTATGATATAATTTTTACTATATATATATATATATATTTTTTTTTTTTATAAGAGAATGTATAGTTACGATGGGGATGAGGAATTTGAACCTTGAATGTCTATGTTGAAAAGATTGGGAGGTGCCAGTCAAATTACAAAACTCTTTTGGAGGCCTTTCAAAGCGTTAGTTTTTCTCATGTTTGTTGGCAAAGGAACTCTGTGGCTCATAACCTTACTAGACATGCAAGACATGTTAGCGGTTTGATAGTATGGATGGAGGATGTTCCACCACAACTTAATAATGTACTTGCAGCTGATTTTTGGCTGATTTTTATTAATGAAAGCTTAGTTTTTCTTCTCAAAAAAGAAAAAAGAAAAAAAAGAATTACAAGCACTTGACAATTATTACTGTATAATATATGATATAGTATGAATTGATCATGACTTGAGCTTATATGAAATTAAATTATATATATTTTGATGACAATAACTAAATGCCTGAGATACTATACCAAAGTCCTTATAGTTTCATGTGGGATGCTTTAAAAAAATTAAAAAAAAAAAACAATTTAATAAGTTTAGTTACAAATTTTGAAAATTTCTAATATTTTTAATTAATAGTAACTCATGGTGTTGTATATTCAAAAGATTTAAAATGTTCACGAGTTTAACTAAAGAGCAAAACTTAGGTACAGTATTTAGGTTCCTCTTTTAAAATTCTACCACATGAATTTTTCCCCATAAGATGAAAGTGTAATTTTTAATTAAGTAGCCAAATAACTAAATTTTAAGAGGGAAACCTAAAGAACAACACATAATGTATTGTATCTAAGTTTTGTCCTTAATTAAAACTTTTTAAAATTTAAGGTTTAATTTGAAATCACTATAAATTATATGAGAATTATATAATTTACCAAAGTTTTAATGAAGTTTAACCACTTTGATGCAAAAATAGTGTAGCCACATTTAAGGAAACGATATCTTTTAAAACCCAATTTTTATTGTGGACGTGGCGTCTTACTGTTCCAGTCTTTGGCTATATTATTTCCCCTCTTGTGCATAAGACATTCAGAAAACCGCATAAATTAATAATTTGTGGTTTGAAATGAAAGCCTTCAAGTCTATGTCATTCTTTAGGCCAATGAAAACCGCATAAACTAATCATTCTTTTATTCAGTAAAATGACATTAGGAATGATCTCTTAGGGTTCATGTAAGAGTCGTTGCAATTAGCAGGCTACAGGGCCAATTCTTCATTTCATTTCAGTTGAGCGTTGCATGTTTTGACTTGACAGGAATAATTGTGAGAGAGAGAGAGAGAGAGAGCATATCTCATTTTCTCTCATACAATTATTCATGTCAAGTCACATCATGCAATGCTCAACTGAAATGAAATGAAGAATTGGCCCTATAGTCTGCTGATTGCAGCAACTCTTACATTAACCCAAAGAGATCGTTGCTAATGTCATTTATTGAATACTAGAATGAGTCATTTTTGAGGGAGACTCCATTAGAAAATGTGGTCATGTATCATAAATCACCACAGTTCTAGTTAATACATATATTTATGTGATGATGTATCATTATCTTCCATATGCAAAGAATAATAACGCAAAATGAAAAAGATGAAAGTAAACTATTAAATTTTAATAATAAAATTTAGTTTTTGTTTAATAATAGTTTTTTTGATATATTTTACTGTGTAACGTACCAATTGATTATTATTGATCCTTTATGTGGATCAATTTTTATAAAAATATATATATATATATATATTTTATATTTTATCAATGTCTTTTATGATTCCAAACATAATATATATATATATATATATATATATTATAAAAAAAAAAAAAGAAGGGGGCAAAAGGAAAAGAAAGTAGTATTTTTAATCTAAAAGGAAATATACAAATAAATAAATAAAGGAACATTGCCACTACTTTTGAAAAATAAAAAACTTTGTTCTTGTTCTTCTTCAAGTGAGAATTTGTACAAAAACAAATAAATTATATAATATAAATATATATATATATATATATATATATGTTTATTAATTTAGTTCTTTTCAGATTCTGTACATTAGTGATTGTACAATTTCTTATGCGATCATATATTTTCTTTGGAGCCATTGTGATAATATATATATATATATATATTGTTGATAGCCAAAAATGAATTGATCCCTTGTGATAAATTAATCAATTAATTTAGCCAAGTGAATTAATTAAGTTAATTAATATGCAAACGCGTGGTAGCACAAACAAATCACTAATAAACTAGTTATGCAGTGGAAAATAAATAATATGGTGATTTGTTTACGAATGGGAAAAACTTAAGAGAAATGATATGTCTACAATATTTTTACAACATTTCTACAACAAATCCTAAGTGGCAGATTGTTACTAGTTGTTATTGTTGGGACAAAAAAGTAATCTTAGTATTAGTTTCAAATTTGAACCAATAATAACTAACCACCTGTGATTTGTTGTAAAATTTTTGTAAAATTGTTGTAGACGTAGCATCCCTCAAAACTTAATGGCAAAAACCCCACCAAGTGATTTTCAAGTCACCACTCCCGAAATTCCACTATTATTATAACAAGTGGTTATAAGTAAAGGAATCCCAGTACTTTATACCAACTTACAGTTGAACCCTTACCCCAATACCCAATTGGACATGTTCTGTAGTGACAATTTCCTCTTTTGATACACGGCTCCCAAGTACGTAACTAACCAATTGCACAGATCCTAGTACGTGACTTCAATCACCAACTATAGAAGGTTGTTGGCTGCAAAGTTCTTCACTTCATCCCAATGATGAAGATCAAGAAGATGCTTAGTCACAAAACCCAAAGGTGTACATACACAACAACTTCTTCAAGAATGATTACTAGGACAAAATTTTGTCTACTGTCACAAATTGCTTGAACAGACTTTGCTCAATGCTTATGCAACTTATGTACTCTTTGACAGCCCTTAAAACAGTCCTTTTATATGTCTAGAGTTAAGAGAAAAGAAAGTCTAAACACATAAACACGGATCCCAATAAAATCATATTAGAATTCTGAATTTCAGAAACCTCGACAGATAGGAGCTATCAAGCAGGTGTCGAGCACACGGGGATGGAACAGCTTTCTTAAGCTTGATAGATGCAGCTATCGAGCTTTAATGAACTTGCACTTTCTTAGCTAGTTTCTTGGACAGACTTGATGATTTCAACACTTGATCTTGAAACTTTATTTCTTAAAGTATTAAAAACACCTAAATCTACCAAATTACAAGTAAAGTGCATTTTGTCAAAGGATTAGCCAATTACATAAAAGAATGACATATGTTCTTAACAAGTGAACCACGTATGTCCTAACAATCTCCACCTTTGGCAATCCGTGACAAAACTACGACACACAAATGATCATATGAGAGAAGTCATAAATCACTTAACTCATATTCACTTGTTGAATACAATAAAATCTATCGTAACATAAACTCTTGAAAATTTTTGCAAGAAAAGAGTTTATGGCAAGTAGACTTTGACAACCTGTATTTCTGAAACACTTTAAACAAAACTCATCAAGACATCTTTGTGTAAAACAGAAATAAAGATTGCATATAAGTATAAGAAGTATGTGTATAAAGAGAGAAAAGAAACAACACATGTAAGGGTTAGGTGAAAGAAAAACATACATCCACATATAAAGAGGATAAATACAATGTACGTGTAAAAATGGTTACAAGACCCAATGTAAAAGAAGAATGTATTTATAAAAGAAAGGAAAGAAAAGAAAAAATACATAAAATCCTCACTACATCCCTCATATCAACACTCCCCTATCAAAATGGTCCTATACTAACTCTTTCCCTAAGAATGACTACTCTCATATCCCAAAACTACCCTCCCTTTTTGTCATGAGTGACAAAGGGTAAAAGTGTCAAGTAGACATCTCATAAGTAGAGCTAGAATCTCCATCATCATCATCAGAAGTATCATCGTCATCGTCATCATCATTATCATCCTTAGCTACAAAATCAGAAGCTATAGAAGGTGGTGGAGGAGAAGTCTCAGAAGCAAAACCACCCATGGTCACCTGCCGCCTAGCAATACGGCCAACACAAACATTCACCTGATACAACTCAGTAGAGAGTGTATCAAGGCGAGCATCCATGCGCAGCAGCTGTGCCATGATGTCTCCAAGAGTCACATCACCCATGGAAGAGGAGGGGGTGGATGTGGATGGAGTAGATCGAGATGAAGGAGTCGAACGGGAGGGAGGTGCTGCTAACTCCTATCGCGACCTAAATTGCGCCTCACTACGTTTTACGGTAGCGGCATCTATGGCACACATGAAGGTGGACGGAAAAATGGCATAGAATCCATGTGATAGCGGAAGGAAATATGAGCTTATCATGGGATGCCGAATCTAGATGAACATCTATGATAGAAAGAATGAAATGTGAAGGGAAGTCTACAGTAAGATGCTCAAGTAAGGACAACAAAAATCAAGCACGAGGCTCTGTAATGGAGTTGTAGTGAGAGAGATAATGGAGTACAAAAGTCATCACCATGTTCAAGAATCTAGGACCTTTAGTAAAAGGTTGACATGGTGTAAACTGATGCTCACCCCATTCAAAAGAGCGTTCATAGAAAGCGGACATGAGCTCATCCTTGGACACAGTCCTCAAACGCTCACAGCTAGGATAGTCAAGAAACTCTATCCTAGTAACCTAAAGCACATTCGTAACAAGTTGCGATGTAACAGGAATGCGCGTACCTCGAATGCAAGTGAAGAAAAGAGGTATTGAACGATCAACCTCGTGTATGTTAGAGTAAAACTCCTGGATAAGCATGAGAGGGCAGGTGACCGGGACATTACACAGTAACTCCCATCCCCGACTGTGAATGACAGTGGGAAGGTCGGTGTCAGCGAAGTCCGCCAAAATGACTTGACATTCCAAACGAACACCTCGTCTAAAAAAGTTCTCCAAGAAAGCCTTTCGGGCATTCTCATCATAGAAACGAGTGTTAGGAGCAGGATCAGATGAAGACGATGCCCCGGAACGAAGAGGGTTTCGAGACAGAGTAGATTTACGCTTAGGTGCTATAGACATGACTAACATAAATAGAAAGAGAAGGAGAGAGAGAGAGAGACAATTAGAAAAGTCCCAAAGCAATTCAAATATAACAAGTATATTGAATAGAGAGTACGTATGCATGGGGAATGCATGAACATGTGATATGCAAAAGAAATTGCATCATGGGCTCAGCCCAATCCACTCCTACCAGCACACAAACAGATTGCACGCATCTAAATGCATGAAAATACTATTATAATGCATATGTGATGCAATGCATGAAGTTTTAAACTCATTTAAATGAAAACCCATCCCAAAATTGAACAAACACTCATCAATTTAGAAAAACCCTAAAAACCTAGGTTTCAAAACATGAAATGCAGGAAGAATGAGATATTAGAAGCTTACCAAGTGATGAAAAACTTGAAAAATCTTGAAGGAATCTTGAGGAACAAGATTGGAGTGAGATAAGAGTGTTTAGGAGAGAAAAGAGAGAGCCTTAGTAAAGCTCGATAGATAAAGGTATCGAGGGGTGTCAAGACATCTATCGAGGAAGGTATCGAGGAAATGGTCGTTGACAGATGTAGGTGTCGAGGAACAAACCACAAGAACCAAGAACAAAAGCTCGATCAATCAACCCAGCTGTCGAGAAGCTATCGAGGAAACAGAAACTTTTTCGACCGATCCACCAGGTGTTAGAAGCTGTTAAGATTGCGATAAGAAAAAGCTTAAAAGCTTGACAGATATCTAGGTATCGATGAGGTGTTGAGCCAGCTTTTGAAAACAATTTTTCGAGAAGTGAAAAACATAAATATGAATGCAATCCAACATGCAACTCAACCAATAATCCAATCAACATATTAAGCTCTCAAAATCATCTCTCAATAATAATTTTAAGCACATGGATCTCAAAAACACACACATACACACACTAAACAAGTCTAATCAATTTTATATTTCAAAATCAAGTCAAGACAGTTTAATGAGTATACATTAACACATGTAAAACCTTGTGACGGCCAAATCACATTGTACTTGCACATGTATCAAAAGTAGCAAAGAATATTACGTGTTGTGTGTGAAAAATATCGCAAGATTACATAAGTGTATACATGTTATAACGATTTAAGATATGAGAAAATCACTTTAACTCACATACAATCATAACTATTTGATGGGGACTATCGCCTTCGAGGTACATCTTATAACTCCCACATCCCCTAGAATACACGCTTGCAATCATATTTAAAGCATTTTTAATATTTTTGCTTTTTATTTTCTTTGCATTTTTTCTTTTTAAGAGAGAAAAAAGAAATACCCAATGATATTTAACATTCCAATCTTGCTATACCGAAGCACACAAATGTCATTGACATCACACTTTTGCTATGCCGAAGCATACAGATGTCTTTCATGATTGGCAGGCAATAGTGGTGAGATGGTTATTT
Organism: Quercus variabilis; assembly: GCA_030445155.1. Classification (NCBI taxonomy): domain Eukaryota; kingdom Viridiplantae; phylum Streptophyta; class Magnoliopsida; order Fagales; family Fagaceae; genus Quercus; species Quercus variabilis. The sequence continues at coordinate 32,419,209 of CP129453.1, read as the reverse complement.
ATGTCTTTCTCTTAGGATTTTCTAGTCCTTCCCGTCAAAAAGAGTAATATGAGTATTAAGTCTAAGAGATAACTTAATCTTACTCATCACAAACAAGAGCTACAAAACTCACTTGCTTAGTTGTGCATGGAAATGCTCATCTAAGCTACGAGAGATACAAAGTTTAGAAAACTTTGTTTCAATGGCCATCCAAGGTACATGAGTACCAATGTACACATAACACACATTGTTTTTATATTTTCTAATTTTTCAATTTTTTTTTTTTATTTTATATGAAAAAGAAAAGTAAGCAAAACTGAAAAATAACTAAACAAAAACATGTTAAATAAAGCAAAGCATAAAACTAGACTGATTCAAAACAGTAAAGCAAAACACATAAGTAATGCAACAAACAAAAACAAGAAGATAAAAGATAGAACACTTGAAGCCCTCTTCCTTCCACACTTTGGAATAACCTTTCCATTGATTAAACCTTTAAACTGGCGATGAGGGGGAAGAATTTAAACCATTCAAATTCGAAAGGAACATGAGGGCTTTGAGAAGATCTACAAGAGGAGCAAGAGAGGATTGAAGTTGATTCTAGCTTCCAGATGCTATCATGCCGTTGCTCTGTTGACTGGCTAACCACTTATAGCAATTTGGTCGAGTATGACCGGCAACTCTACAATGATAATAGAGATGCTGCTTCTTCTGTTTAGGCTTTTGAGATTTAGCATTCTTAGCCCTAGGGTTTTTAACATCTTTCTTATCTTGCTTAGGGTGTGCTCCTAGGATAGATTTACCATTGTCTAAGTTCTCACTAGCTGATTCAGTTTTAACATCATTGTTCTCAATTTCAACATTATTAGTAGGAGGAACAAAAACAGTATTACTAGTAGAAGCAATGTTAGAGAAAGAAAGACCATACCCTAAACCTATTTGATCCGAAGCAAATTTCTTAATGCTAAGCATCTCATCAAACTTTGCACTTGAAGTCCTCTCCTATTGAGCTCTAACTTGAAATAGCTCCGCTTTAAGCTTTTTGGTCTTCTCAGCCAAGAAATTGTTCTCAAACCTTAGTGCTCCAATAGTCTGATTAGCCTCATCAAACTTTGTGGACAGGTCTTCATGATTAAGTTCCACATCACTGAGTTTCTTAGTGGCTAGCATATACAGTTTCTCATGCTTCTTAGAAAGCTTGTACAGTTTCTCATAGGCTGTATGGATATCATCTTGATCATCCATTTTCTCACACTTAGAATCCACCAATTCTTCTTCTTTGTGCACGTCTTCAACAATCCCTTCAGTAGGATTAACTGTGGCAGTGAAGGCATTCAAGATTCCGTCATCCTCATTGTCGGAATCATCTTCAGGCTCAGTGTCACTTAAGGTTGCAGCAAGTGCCTTACTCTTCCCAATGCTCTTGAGATATGTAGGAAACTCTTGCTTTATGTGACCGAAGCCATGATACCCAAAGCACTTAGGTCCTGTGGGAACAGTGTACTGACCGCTATCCCTTCCATCCTTCTTCCCTTTATCTTGACTCTTGAACTGTTTCTTAACCAATCTTCAAGAAAAGGTATGAGTTTTGCTTCTTTCTCAATGCATTTCATATTTCTTGCCTTAGGTTTCTTAGATTGGTTTATTGATGAATTTGTTGAACTTATTGTGTGGGTTGTGTTGATTATGTGGTGTTATACTAGGCCTTAGGTTGTACTTGGTCACATTTGTTGCACACGCACACCCTTTAACATGGGTGAGATCTGAATGTCATGATTTTAGGGTTTCATTCAAAAATTCTAATTTAGGACTAACTAAGTGCTAATGAAATTTGTTGCCTTGTGTGTTCTTCCTTGCTCTCTAATATTATATGATACATATTGATATGTCTCCATTCAAGAAATAAGTTGTAAAAGGAGGTAGTAGCAAAGGAAATAACTAGTGATGATCTTGACAACTTCACTCCTACATTCAAAAGGTGTTGCTCATCGACAAGATTCTATGATGCTAGCAAGTTCAGATTCTATTCAGCATCACAAGCTTATGAGATCTACTTCATGGATGCTCCCATGTTAGTGGAAAAGGTGCTTGATCAGGGTTCTCTCTTGGACACAAAAATCCCCATAGGGTTTGCCACCAAGGATTGGAACTTCCTCCTCTCCAACTTAGATGAACCATATGAAAATATGGTGAAGGAATTCTATGCAAATGCTATTTCAGAAGGGGATGAGTTGAAACGTTGGGTTAGAGGACAGCACTTCATGGTAACACCCTACCATCTTGCTAACATTTTGCACATCAACCGACCAATGTTTCCAAAGCCACTGATGTATGATGACTTAAATCTGGATGGGAAATTACTTCGGGACACTCTTGGAGAGAACCTGGAATTCTCTCCCAATGGGAAATCAATTAGTGTTTCCTCACTTTCTCTGAAATTGAGGGTACTTACAGCTATCATGTTTCACAATCTCCATCGTTTATCAAGCACCAGGTACATGAATCTCAGAAGAGCTTTGTTCCTTCATGATTTGATTACTGATGAAGAGATTGATATTTGTGCTTATATCTTTCATATTTTGCGCAAAACTGCTGTGATAACTACCTCAAGGCATTGCATTCCTTTTGGTTGTCTCATTCCAAGGATATTGAAACTCAAAGGCATTCATCCATCGGACGATGTGTCTCCCTACCCGAAGCCAAGTCCAACAAACATTCATACCCTCAATGCTAGCATTGGTCATAGTTGAAAGGGAATCAAGACAAAGAGTCCAACTTCTCATGGTGGTTCATGCTCAGCTCCTTATGCTGGTTCAAGCTCTAGCTCACAATCCTATGATGAGAAGTTAGACAACATAATGGCATCCGTCCAAGACATAAGCACTAAGTTGTCTGGACTAGCCTCTCTCCTATACTTTCACAACATCTGTTATGATACAAAGTTCACTTCTCTCCAAACTCAATTGGACCAAATTCAAAGAAAACTAGAAGAAAATGAGGACTGGCTATTCCATGATAAAAAGGGGGAGATGGTGATGATAGGGTGAGTATAATGAAAGGGGGAGAAAAATGCTTGATCAAATAGGGAGTATTAAAGTTGAAGAGTAAGAGAAAGAAAAGGCCTACGCATAATATTTTACTTCATATTATCTTATATCGGGATCTATGTTGTTTACTTAAACTATGCTTTATGTTTTGTACCTTAGCTTTGTAGCTCAGTACTTTTACTTAATGCTATGCATTTCTTTTAGTACATCACTTTTGTGCCCTTGTTGGATTTTTATTCTTGATGCAATTACTTTGAGTTCTTGTATTAATTGAGTGTTGGACATGCAAATGATACTTTGCATTGAGCTTATTAGCTTGCATGTCCGGATGTTCATTCATTGTGTGAATGATCATTGTGATCACTGTTTATAATGATTGTTCCTGTTTGGTCAAGCTATGCTTTACTGCTTTAATTCTTTACTACTTGATTGCATTGTGCTTGCTCCATATGCATTTCAAGATTTCTGCTTACAATGATCATCTTGTGTTGTTGTTTTCAAGAAAAACTTGTTCTTATGGTTCAAGAGCTTCATAGTTTATAGAGTTAGGTGTGAATAAGTTTTGGCAACTGTTCCCAACTCATATGTTAAGTCTAGAGTTTGTTTTAGGGTTTTGTCACAGAATAGACAAAGAGGGAGATTATAAGGTTGAATTTATTCAATCATTTGTTGTCTTTATTCCGTGTCAAATTTGCTTGTAATTTAGCAATTAGATATCCTGTATTTAGGTGGGATTCATGTAAGGGTAGTGTGTGAAAGAGTGTGAAGAAATCTTAGAAGTGTGCAATTCAAGGGAGTCTCGCGACTAGATCTTGTGACTGGCAAGTCGCTAGAATGGCACACGTGTGAAGCATGTAAGGGGAGTTGAAGGGTCACGCCAATTGTTGCACTACAAGACAAAACTTCCAGTTTGGCCAGGCAGTTAGCTCGTGACTCAAACTCATGACTCGTTCCAGTCGCGAGCTCGAGTTGCCAGAGTGCCCTGTTTAGTTGTAACTTACTCTTCGCATTCCTCATACACTTTACTATAAATACTCTTATACTCATTAAATGTAGAGAGCTTCTAGAGTGAATTTTGAGAAAGAAACCATAGAGAAAAACAAGATTGACTCATCCACAATCTTCATCCTTTGATTCTCCAAATTTCTCTACTCTCACTCTCTCCATTGATATATCCTTGAGAGGTACATTTAGGAAAATACTTATCTCACCATATCCATATCTGTGAGGAGGTATTTTGGTGCTTAGGAAGTAGTTCAAAAGGGACCAATTCATTTTGGTTGATGCAATGGGCGATTGCGGGATCCAGTAAGCTAGAGAAAACAAGGTTCGGTGTAACCCTGTTGGAGTAAGAAGCTTGGAGGGCTTAGGTGCACTGGGTAGATTAGACTTAGAGGGTCTTCTGCTATTCATATATCTCAATTTCATTCTCTAGTGGATTATTGACCGCTTGGAGGGCAGTGGAGAGGTTTTATGCCGAGTACTTCGGTTTCCTATTCAATAACACATCGTTGTGTTGTCTTTGTGTTTGCATCTTTCATCCCTTTCTCTTTACCGTTTAATTACTATTGTGATTGTGATTAAGTATGGTTTAAAGTGTTTTACATGTTTGGTTTAGCTTATATTCGTATTCCACACATATATTGTTTGATTTGTGTTGGTAATTTATAAATTAGAGATCTAAACGTTCATTGGTGTTTTTACACACTATTTGAATTTTCATTATTAAAAAAAAAAAAAAAAAAAAAAAAAAAAAAAAAAAAAAAACTTGTCCTTACAGGGGTTAAGTGTCTAATTACTTCAATAATACTAACTTGCCACACCAATGATGCACATTCATTCACAATAGAACCTATCATGTGTGGCAAGAATTTCTCTTATAGGACATACTCAAGTCCTATTTCTCCTTATTTCTCGTGATCCTTATAAATTGATTGCACCCATTGCACCTATGTAAGTACCTCAAGAGCTTAGAGCCAAGAGAGAGTATCATGAGTTGTCCATGCCCATAAGCCAAGTGTTTGATAAGCTAAAAGCAAAAGGGTTACTGAAACCCTTGGACCTAAGACCAATTCCAAACCCCTTGCCCTCATGGTTTGATGGGAATAAAAGATGTGCCTACCACCAAGTCCTTGGTCATGACACTATTTCACCCTTCGTCATGCAATTTAAGACTTAAAAGAAACAAAGTGATTGTGCCACCTACAAGGTCTAGCATCACTAACAATTCCTTGCCCAATCACAATTTTGGGAAAAGGACCAAGGATTAATTGCTTGATGACCAAAGAAGGTAATAAGGAAGACCTATCCAACTTGATCTATGACCTACCCGAGTGCTTCATGATGACATGGGAAGAATTAATGGATCAGACCTCTACTACCACTGTAGGATATGACATATGGAAGGAAATACTAGAACTCAAAAACAACCAAACATCCACAAGTGGGGGGAGACACTTCAAACCCTAAAAGAATAGCCAAGCACCTACAAATTGGGGGAGACACTTCAAACCCCAAGTAAATAGCCAGACATTCACAAATTGGGGGGAGACACTTCAAACCCCCACATTTGGAAACCGACAACCTAGTAGAAGCTTTGAACAGATCCATCCAAAAAACACCTGCTAAAGAAGATGAAGTCCTCAAGCAACTACAAAAGACACAAGCTAATATAACCTTATAGGGTTTACTCATGGCCTTGTATAAACACCGACAAAATCTAGTAGACCTTTTCAACTAAACCCAAGTTCCTACAACCACAACCTCTCAGGAAATGCTATTATTAGGTCCATAAATAGGGAACTCACCATCTCCTATTCTGACAAGGATCTGACCAAGAAGGGGAAGCACCACAACGATCTATTGCATATCACTATAGATTCCATGGGGAAGAGGATACCAATGGTTTTGGTAGACGATGGAAGTGCTTTGAACATGGGTCCTTTGAACATGTGTTCTTTGAAGACTACAAGTTTCCTTAGTCTAAGCATTGAAGACTTTATGCCTACTATATAAGAGAAGTCTTGGGAACCATAACATTAGAGCTTACCATCGAACCGATGGTCAAAAAGGTGGATTTTCAAGTCCTTAATATAGCCTTATGCTTCAATATGCTCCTTAGGCGACCATGGATCCATGACACAGAAGTCGTACCTTCCTTTTTATCAAAAGGTTTGGTTTCCACATGAAAGGGCCATTATAAGCATCTATGGGGATACTTTGACTGTGTCTAAACCTGTTTATGGTGTTGATTCTGAGAAAAAGCCATTGGCTTTGGATGGCTTTAAGATCGAGAAGCCTGGTTTTGAAAAGAGAGAAGAAGAAATTGAGAAGATCTTAATGGACTTTGTTCTTTATGGTAACAACAATGTGGTAGCAATGATGAGAAGAATGAACTACCTTCCTAAGATGAATTTGGGGAGAGTTATGAAGAAGCCAACTGTTCAAGACCTGGTAATTCCTACTATCACACCACCTTTTGGGCTATGCTATAAGCCCACTGATGATGATTTGTTAGAGATGAAAGTGAGAAAGATGGCTTGAGCCAAAGCCAAAGCAAAAGGACTTCCTTGTCCTTTAGAACCTCTGAAACCCTACACTCCTACATTGAATGGTAAGTTTGTAAAAACTGGAGAATGTCAATGTTGTTGAGGATTCCTGGAACTGAGAATTGATCCTATAAAAAAGACAATGGTGCCCTTTTTCGCGATACTACTTGATTGCAACAACAAGGTTCCAGAATTAAAAAAGGAAGATACAACCTGGGTTTCTATTGATTGGGCTGATCACATGGATCCTGATGCCATGACTACACTCTTTGGAGATTATATCTACAACATCGAAGAAGAAGAATATTGGGAAGCCTGCCAACATACAATGAAGAGTCCATATGAACTAAGAGCCAGTGATAGAGATGAGGAAAGAGGAACAACCCCTAATAATGATGAAGATGGAAATGAAGACAAGAGTGATAGTAGTAGCGACAACAGCAGCAGTGATAGTGGACATGATGATGATGACAGCAGTACCAATAGTGATGACAACAGTAGTAGAAGTTATGATTGCCCGTACAACAGTGATGATTCGGGTGAACCCCTTAGTGATAGAGAAGATGAAGATACAAACCTATTCTATAAGGAATATGACAGTGATGTGGATTATTATGATCACGATATAGAAGATGATGCCGAAGCTAACAGGTGGAACAACATTGACAGTGATCAATACAGGTTGATAAATGTGTTAGAGAATGCAAGAGAGGAGAATGCACAAGCCAATTAAATGTATCATGATGAATATCCCTATGGGCATCTTTCAAATTGAAGTGATATCACTAATGTTAGTTCAAGGTTTGGCCCTAGGTATAACAAGCATGGAAGAGAGGTTCCAGAATTGGGGTCGTATTATGATTCAGAACTAAGTACACCAACCCTACATATTGAAGAGAAGGATGACATAGATGTTAGGATGGCCGTTCTAGACCAAAAATTGATTGTCCACAGTCTAAGAATCATGAAACTTGAGAATATTGAACGTAATGAGGAGAAAATGGAAGAAAGTGAGTCTGAGCATCTCCTTCAACCCACTAACTTGGGTAATAGAGACAAACATGATCTATTTGATGAATGGATGGATAGCATAGAGTGCGTGGATACTTTTGTGACCAACAAGCCTATAGACATGGAGGTTGAAGAAGAAACTACATATTATATGGATGTAGATCCCACAATACTGATGCTGAGGGAAGAAAGAGTTTATTGGGAGCCACCTACCATTGTGGAAGCCATGACTGAGTTGAAGAACTGGGCATGAGAGGAAGTTGCCCACCCCATGGAGGACTCTATGAGGAAGATCAGGACCGTCAAGTCAGTCACTTTTGCCAAGAAGATCAAGACCGTCGAGCCAGTCACTCCTACCAAGAACATTGTTTTTGTTCCTATTGACTCTATTTCTGCTAGTGTTTCTATTCCTGTTAAGTCATTTTGTGATAGTTTTCCAGTTGAGTCTGTTGAGTCTACAGAGTTTGTTAAAAACTCTTTCCCTTTTAATATGATTTCTGATTCTACCTATTTGCTGGCTTTGAATGTTTTTATTTTTGAAATTGGTAAAGAAACTCTTAATAATAAGGAATTAAAACATGGATATCTAGAACCCATAAAAGAAGAAACCCAACCCATTATCTTGGGAACTGATGATGAGCCCAAAATAATCCAAGTAGGCAACACCCTAACTTCCTCAGAGAAAGATGCATTAGTGGCACTGCTAACAGAGTTCAAGTAGTTTTTTGCCTGGTCATACGAAGACATGCCTGGGATTATAATAGACATAGTACAACACTGCATTTCAACAGATCCAACCATGAAGCCAATCAAGTAGAGATTAAGAAGAATAAAGCCAGAGTGGACTCTCAAGATCAAGGAAGAAGTGAAAAAGCAGTAAAATGTAGGATTCCTAAGAGTGGTCACTATCTAGAGTGGTTAGCTAATGTGGTTCCAATACTGAAGAAGGATGGGAATGTCCAAATGTGTGTAGATTTTCGAGATCTGAATAAGGCCAGCCCAAAAGACGACTTTCCTCTGCCTCACATTGATGCCTTGGTTGACAACACAGCAGGTCATGCTTTGCTATCGTTTATGGATGGATTTTCAAAATACAATCAGATCAAGATGGCTCTAGAAGATATGGAGAAAACGTCCTTTATCACTCAATGAGGGACATATTGCTACAAGGTTATGCCATTTGGCCTTAAAAATGCTAGTGCTACTTACCAACGAGCAGCCACCACTTTGTTACATGATTTGATCCACAAAGAAGTAGAGGTTTATGTTGATGACATGATAGTGAAGTCCAAAGACCGTGAAGGGCATATACCGGCTTTGAGGAAGTTCTTTGAAAGAATCCGGTTCTACAAGTTGAAGTTGAATCCAAAGAAGTGTACTTTCGGAGTCACATCTGGAAAACTGTTAGGGTTTATGGTAAGCCAAAGGGGAATAGAAGTTAATCTTGACAAAATCAAGGCAATTATAGAGATAAAGCCTCCAAAAACTGAAAAGGAGATCTGAGGATTTTTGGGGAGGATACAGTACATGAGCAGGTTCATAGCCCAACTCACTATCACATGTGAACCAATCTTCAGATTGCTCAAGAAAGAAGTTCCTACAATGTGGAATAAACAATGCCAAGAAGCCTTTGAGAAGATCAAGAATTATCTGATGAAACCACCAATACTTGTCCCGCCAGTTCCTGAAAAGCTATTACTATTGTATCTACCACTACAGATACAATAGTGGGGGCTTTACTTGCTCAATACCTAGAGGAGACAAAAAAGGAGAATGTGATTTACTACATCAGCAAGAAGATGTTGCATTATGAAGAGAAGTATTCGCCACTTGAGAAGACATATGTAGCACTTGTATGGGCAACCCGTAAACTCAGACATTATATGCTAGCTTACAAGATTCTGTTGATTGCAAGAATGGATCCTTTGAAGTACTTAATGGAAAAACCTGTGCAAGATGGAAGGACTACTATATGGGTTTTGCTTCTATCAAAATTTGATATTAAGTATGTGAGTTAGAAATATCTAGCTCATTGTTCACTAGAAGATTAAGGTTTGAACCTAGGCCAAGTATACTCACATGCGTGTCTTACCACTAGACTAGTGGTATACATCTTAAAATATTTTGCGCATAGTTATAATTAATACATATCGGTTGGTTTCGGTTCGGTTTGGACTTTTATTTTCTAAACCCGAAATTGAAATCGAAAATTTTGGTTTTCATTTTTGCAAACCAAAACCAAACCAAAATTTTGGACACGGTTTGGTTGGTTTCGACCCATTTTTTAGGTTCCTCAGTAAGTAAATGGCTGAACCCTAATCCAACCTATTTAATAATCGTGTCATGATCCTTCAACCCTAACCTGACTTGTTAATGAGCTGGATTGACCTGATCCAACCCACTTGATACGCTTAATAAACAAGTCGTGTTGGGTTGACAAGAATACGACACAACAACCCATTTTAACCTGCTTAATATTAAATATAATATCCATCTAAAAATAAATATTTTTTACATCCCAAAAGTAGTGCATACACTTCAAATCTTTAACCCATATTCAAAATAATATAGCTCAATTTCCAATTATATTAGGGTACCTAAAATTTGTAAAGTTTCAATTTCCAATTATACTTGTAAGTTTTTTGTAATTACTCACTTATCATTTTAAGTTTAAAATATAGGTTGTATATAAAAGGTATTTGAAAAATCTAAAATAAAATGAATATTTTTTTGTCATACAAGTTAAACAGGTTATGTTAAATGGGTCATTTTAGGTTGACACAAATAAATTGGCGTATCGAACGTGTCTATTGTGGGTCATGTGGGTTGACCCTCTTATAACCAGTTTCTTATCATGTTGCTTTCGAGTCAACTCGTTTATGACCTAAACCTACTAAGGGCCAACCCTAACCCGCAAAAATCCATGTCGGGTTCATGTTATGTTTGCGGGTTGGGTTGAACATTAACACTCCTATGTGAGAGTGCTTTTAAATGTAAAGATGAAAATTCTTGGAAGCTTCGTACTCTTTCGTAACTTCCCTGTATACTTTTTATTTCTAAAAATACCATATTTGAATATATATATTTTTAGGCTGAAATGAAAATTGGATCTTTTAAGTTTGACTAAAATTTATTTTAGTCATTTAACTTTACTTTTGTTTAATTGAGTTCTCTAAGTTTCAAATTTACTAAATTCAAGCATTTTAATCCAATTCTATTAAAAAATTGTTGTTTAGTATGCAATTAACTAATAGGAAAAAAAAAATTGTTTGAAAAAAAAAATTTCACATAAAAAAATCTATAAAATATTTTTATTAATTTTATAGAATTTTTTCATGTGAGGAAAATATTTTTTAATGACAATTTTTTAACAAAATTAGACAAAAATACTGAATTGAATAAATTTAAAACTTAGAGGGCTCAATTGAACGAAAGTAAACTTCGATGACTTAAATGAATTTTAGTTAAAATTAGGGGGAGAAATTTGCATTTTAGCCTAATTTTTTAAATAACTAATCTCATCACTCTTTATAAAGAATTATTTTAAAAACATTAAATTAGATCAACTAATATAATCATCTAGCTTATAATAGAAATAAGTAATATATATATATATATATATATTCAATGCGTAATCTCAAAACAGTGCACTAATACTAAAATATTCTATTCCAGTAGTCAATCTAGGATGGCCTCATAAACAAAATTCAAAACCTGGGTCCAAATGTAATTGGAATGCAAGGTGAAAGTTAATTGAGAAATTTGGTACTTGAAACCATTGTCTTAGTATAAAGCTCTCTTGAGCTGGTGAAAATTTTTATACCTATTTGTTGTATGTAACCAAATAATAGTAGGTATATGAAAATTATAATTAGAAAATTATGATTTTTTTTCCCCCGTTTATTGGTTTGGTAAGAGGGATTTTTCAGTGTGCAAATCCAACTAATATCATTATTTTAATATCATTACTATTTATTTTACACTATTAACACAGATGTTGCTACCACTATTGCCACTATTACCATCCATCTGATCTTCACTACCACCGTTCATCATTCATGCTATCATTGTCATTACTACTAACCACCGCCAATAGCACGCAAATTGTAATATATATATATATATATATATATATAAACATGCAATGTTTTTACCACTTGACAAAAAAAAAAATTAAAGGTTAAATTTTGGAGATCATATTTTTCATGGGTTTTCTTTCACACCCTTGTTTTGAAATTCAATGGGCAGAAATTGTGATGAGAAGCCCACCCGATCTCAACCAAGTTACATTGAGACAATTTATAAACAGACATGAGCAAAAGCAAGTCATGTTACGGAAAAAAAGGGGCTAATCTACGTGTTCATTTTTCTTGATCAAGATACAGGGTTAGGTATTTCTTTGCCAAAAAGAAAAGAGAAGGCAGGGAGAGTTCTTCCAAATATAGAATGCAAAAGAGGAACATATTAGCCAAGGTGTGGAAACATCATTCTTAGAATATCTTTTTGTTTTGTTTATTCTTAAATAGTAGACCTCTTCAAGACGAAAGGAAGTGAAAATTTTATTTCTCTACAAAGATTTTTTCTTTTAAGAAAAAAAAGAAAAAAGAAAAAGAAAAAGAAAGTGACATGTACATATTTGGCGATGAGGATGGAGACAAGTTGGAGTTAGTTTAGAGTGACTGCTAAGCCGTCCTCAATTATCAAACATATTGCTTGATTCATGCCACATTGCACTATAAATAAAGGAGCTCCATTTGAAACTTTCACAGCAGTAGTTAATCAAAGTCGAAAGAGAGAAACAGAGAGAGAGAAAGATAAAAAGAATGAGAAGCCAAGAACAACCGCAGCAAGTAAGTGATGTTGTACCACCATCATCATCATCATCATGGGGTGAAGGGAGCAAACGTATAGCTGCCCTTAATCTAGAGGGGACCCCAGCCCCCAATATCACTGATAGTCCTGATCATAAACAGTTTGATCATCATGATGAGGACTGTCAGGTTTTTCTCACCTCTTTTCGTGCTTTCGTAGCTATGCATTTTTTTATCTTTAAATTTCTTGTTTCTATATGTTTGGATAGATTATCTTGTTAGAATCAACATTTGAGTATATATGATTGATGTTCCAGAAACCTAGGTGGAGAAAGTTCCTATCATATGTAGGTCCTGGATTCCTTGTGTCCTTAGCTTATCTTGACCCAGGCAATTGTGAGTCTCTTTTTGCCTCTTCCTCTGTCTCTATGTGTTTGTGTGCATGGGTGTATTTGACAAAGTAATATCATTTTTACCATGTTGCAGTGGAAACTAATCTGCAGGCTGGAGCAAGTTACAGATTTGAGGTAAATCAAATAGAAAAAAGATGGAACTAGCTATTACACGAAAAATTATGAAGAGAGAAAGCCGGCCTTTAACAAAAGTTTAGATATATTATAGGTTTATTTTGAAACATTTCCTAAGAAATATTACTTTTACTCCTTATAGAAGTTTTAATTATATTACTTCTCTTTAAAAAGAGAGGAAATATTAAAATTTTAGATTAATGTAATTTGAAATATTAATTTATTTCTTGAGTGAACTCACGAATATGAATTTTTTTATTGCATTTTGTTATTTTTAGTTTCAATTGCTGTCAAAACTTGAACAATAATGTCAAATTTTGAATGAATTGTTTCTTATATAAATTCTTTTTACGTGAATAATTAGTAAACCGTTTATAGCTTAATAGATGAAAATAAATTTATTTATCCCATTAATACATGAAAATAAATTAATACTTTGACATAAATGCAAAGTTTTGTTGCAATGAAAAGTTAATGAAGAGTATTCAATTTATTTTAGAATAAAGTGCACTTTTGACTCTTAAAGTTTGTTAAACATTTTTATTTTAGCCATTTTAGTTTTAAATATTACATTTTGACTTTTCATATTGGATTCAATCTTCATACTGGCCTCTTTAGTTAGGTTTTTTTTTTTTTTTTGGTTGAAAATTTTAAAAAGTAAAAGGCCAAACAAAAATATTAGGACATATGTGATTTGATGTTAGGAACATATGTCAATATTTTATGTGATTGGCTAATCTTTCGACAAAACGTACTTTACTTGTAATTGGGTAGATCTATGATGTGTTTAATACTTCATGGAACAAAGTTTCAAGATTAAGTGTTAAAGCTATGCAAGTCTGTCCAAGAAACAAGTGAAGAAGTGCTGGTTTTTAAAACTCAACAGCTAGCATCTATCGAGGATTAAAAAGCTGCTGAAGCCCGAAGCCCGAAGCTCGACAGCTAGCTTGATAGATTGAGTATCTGTTTAGATTTATGAAAAACAGATTTTCAGTTCTGATTTGCATTCAATCCGTGAGTATGTGTTTAGGCTTTCTTTTCTCATAACCCTAAACATATATAAAGATTATTTTAAGGGCCGTTAAAGGTTGCAAAGTTGCAGAAGTGTAGAGCAAAGTCTTGATCATGCAAATTGTGATCGGAGATAGAATTTGTCCTAATTCATCTTTCTCTTGAAGAAGCTATTGTGTTTGTACACCTTAGAGTTTTATAACCAAAGAGTTTCGTAATCTTCATCATGTGATGAATTGAAGAACTTTGCAGCTAATATCTTTTTTAAGTTGGTGATCAAGTCACGTACTGGGATTCGCGCATCTATTGGTTAGTCACGTACTGGGAGTCATGCATTGAAAAAGAGAGATTTTCACTACAGAACAAGTCCAATTGGGTATTGAGGTAAGGGTTCAACTGTAGGTTGGTATTAGGAGCTGAGATTCCTTTACTTGTAACCAATTATTTTGATAATAGTAGATTCTCGAGAGTAGTGACCTTAAAATACTCGATGGGGTTTTTGTCGTGTAGGTTTTCCCCATTCGTAAACAAATCACTGTGTCAATTTTTTTTCCGCTGCATTTAGTTATTTGGTGACTTGTTTGTGCTATCACGCATATTGCATACAAATTGAATTGACTAACTAACTTAGCTAAATCAATTGGTTAATTTATCACAAGGGGTCAATACATTCCTAACCTATCAAGAAAACTGAATCAAACATAAAGGATTAAAATAAAATTTTGAAACATAAATGATCAAAATGAAAATAACCCAAAACTTAAGGACCTAAAATATATTGAATAAAAAAAAAAATATATATATATATATATATATTCTGAGAAACTGAATCAAACATAAATGGCCCAATAATTAGAAATTAGTTTAAAAGAGAAATATTTGCTATTTTCAGCTACTGTGGGTGATACTTATTGGATTGATCTTTGCGCTCATAATTCAATCTCTGGCTGCAAATCTTGGTGTAAGCACTGGTAAGATGCACAGCAAACAAATTCTAGAACAAAATAATATAGAAGTTACTATAGTTTCTGCCTCAATTTTCTTCTTCTTCTACTAACTTATCAAGATAAGTTTTTCTTTACGTATTGCCACAGGCAAACACCTTGCAGAATTATGTAAGGCTGAGTACCCAAAATTTGTGAAGTATTGCCTATGGTTGCTAGCAGAGGTTGCAGTCATAGCTGCTGACATACCCGAAGGTAAAACAATAAAATTGACTTACAAAAACAAATGATATCATTACCATATTATGTTGATGCATGCACTAGCCTCATCATTCTTGAATTATCCTCTCATCCATGTCTCCGTGATCATACTCAAATTAAGGAATAATAAAATTTTTCAATTTTTTCAATTTGTGGCAGTGATTGGAACAGCCTTTGCACTAAATATAATGTTTCACATCCCAATCTGGACTGGAGTTCTCATCACTGGTTTAAGTACCCTCTTACTTCTTGGCCTACAGAGATACGGGGTAATTTATTTTATTACCCATTTAAAATTTTCTGCTCCATTAATTATGTATTCAGAATTTTAATTGGGTGTTTAATTTTTATGCTCAACTATATATCCACTTACTTTGTGTGATCTTTTTAAGCCAACTATTAATTATCTACGTACGTTTTTGGCTAGCCGTTAATTATTATTTTATTAATAATAATTAATAAAATACTACTAGTCAAAAGAATTTTCGATGAAGCATATTTATCTACCAAGTCTGGTAAGGTCCTTTTGTCTTTGTACTCTGATTATGAAATGTATTATCAACCTGGTTTAAAACACTAACGGTTTGTTTGGATACCGCTTATTGCCGAAAACTAAAAACACTGTAACAAAATAATTTTTAAATGTGTAAATAGTGCCGTGAGACTCAGTTTTAACTTAACATTTACTGAAATTCGTACTTGTAGGTCTCGTGAATAGTGCACGAGACCTAGCCAAAAGAATGCAAACGCGCAAAACACTGGGTCTACCGCTATCCAAACTCACACTAATATTATTATTTTTGTATGTGTTCTAATAAGTATTACTGTTTGCTCAAAAAAAAAAAAAAAAATAAGGATGTTTAACTCATATTAGTTGTATGTGTGTAATGTCCATTGTTTATAATCCCAGTCTACAATTACAAATGTTAGGCCCTTTTGTTGTTGTACTCTTGGTATGTAATGTATTATGAATCCAGTTTAAAATACTAATATTACTATTTTCATGTGTGTTCTAATAAATATTACTGTTTACTTATAAAAATCTACCAAGTTGTGAATTAGTAATTAATAATGTATGCATTTTAACTGTTTGTTTGACTCTTTTTTTTCCCCACTTTGTGTCGAGGATTGCATCATTGTTTTGGGCTTTTAAGAATTTTGCTTGTTTTTTTTTTTTTTTTTTTTTTTTTTATTGTGTGGATAATGCCCTGAGTGTTTAGAATTTGCTGCTCCGTGATTCTTGCTCTCTAAGTCAAACAAGTAAATTAGTACACTAATTGATCTGTTGAAAACGATTTCTTATTTTGTGACACGTTAGAATATAAATCTTAGCATATTCTTTTCTTTGTTTTTGGCAACTTCACTTGAAAGTTGAAACTGCATTTTTATAATTATGAGAAACAAATAGATGCTCTAAAAAAATTTAGCATTTAACATCTCAAAATGTCATTTTATTTATTTTAATATCTCATTTTACAATACATTTAATATTAAAGGTTCTACTTTTAATATCGGGTATGTAGGAAATGGCCAAGGACTTCAGGCGGATAATGTTCTCCCATGTTAGAAGGCAGAGTAACAAACCTACGCATTTACTTGCTAAACATGCATCTGGTATTAGCAACAGTCTTGCATGGAGTAAAGAGTACACTGCTTTATTGAGCAAGCTCAAGCTCTAGCTCATGACGTAAATTCGATTTCCTTTATGCAATAAAATGTCAGCTTTAACCCAAAAAAAAAAAAAAAAGTTCTACTTTTACATTCATTTTATTAAAATAATATAAACAATTCACTAAAATAAAATAAAACATTTCCTCAAAAATTCATAGCAATAGCAACTAGCCACCAACCTTGTTCACCACCACCAGCACCACCGTGGTAGCCACAATCCACCACCAAAAAAAAAAAAAAAAAAACTCAAAACAACCAACCACCAACACAACAACAACCACTGTCATCAACAACCCAGAAAAACCCTAAACAATCCACCAAGACCACCACCACTTGAAAAATAAATCCCATAAAACTTCAACTACCACCACAGCACCACCATTACCACTGTGACCCAAAATCAACTACACCACCAGCAACAGCCATCAACCATTGCAAAATCCAGAAAAACCCATCAAATGGATACCCACCACAAACCATACCCACCCACCATCAACAATGGCAAAACGTCGTCGTCCACCTCAATAAGCCACGTACTCATTCCCTCGCTCGTCTCGCATCTTCAATCTCTAGATAATTCTCCAATTCGGCGTCATTTTCCGCTGGATAATTCTCCGATCCCTTCGTCTTCTCTGCTATCTCCTTCAGGTCCTGCCAATTCGTTGATTTTGATACCCAATTGGATCAGACCTGTTTCGCTATGGAGCCCGATTGGCTTTCTTTCGCTTCGACACCAAGCTACAGAAGAAGACGTAGAGCCCTCAGCTTTAAGAGCGGCGAATCTGGCATAGGGATTGGAGTTGTCTGTTCATTTTGTGCGATTGAGATTAAGATTGAGGAACAACGGATAAGGAGGGAGATGAGAACAAGAGGGAGAAGATGAGAACGAGAGAGAGAAGCAAATTGCAATAGACAGAGAAACAGTGGCACGCGTGAGGGGCAAATGAACATCACAATAAACAACAATTACAACCACTCACAACTGCTACCATTGTCGCCACCGCCACCAACTATTCTACCGCCACAATTGCTATCGCCACCACTATCGCCACCACCACTGTCGCTGCCACCGACTTTTCCATCGCCAATGCCACCGACTCTTCCACCACCACTGCCACAGATTCAAAAATCAACTATTCAACTGAACAACTCTTTAGAGAAATAACACCAACTAATTCCTTTTTTCTTTTTAATCATTTCATTTCCTTGCAAATTGCTTTATGTAATCAACAAAACCAACACTAACAATAATAAAAATGAAATCTTTGTAACATTAAAGAAACTTTCTTCACAACAATTACACAGTAAATATCAAATACCCAAACTAAACAAAAATACATGTACCTATTATTGTATCAAACAAAAAAATACCCAAAGGAACTAGAATCATTAAACAAAAAAATTAACATCAAGCATTTAGAATCATTAAAAAAAAAAAAAAAACCCAAAGGAACTAGAATCATTAAACAAAAATTAACAAAACATTAACTCAAAAGGGAAAAAAAATACACATTACACGAAGGGTCGCCAGTTGGGGGTGGGAGGTGAAGGGTTGCCAATTGGGTGTGAAGGGAGTGAAGGGAGGTGAACGGTCAGCGAAGGGAGGCAAGCTAAGGTGGCGACGAGCTGGATTGGCAGTGGCTGCAAGCTGGATCGGCGGCGATGACGAGTTAGGGTGTGGTGGTTGTGAGGGAGAGAGTTTGAGAGAGTGAGCTTGAGAGAGTTTTGAAAGAAAGTGAGAGCTTGAGAGAGTGAGTTGAGAGTGACACTGAGAAAGGCATAGTGAGAATAAAAGAATATAAAAAAAAAAATAAATAAGCAAACATATATTATTTTAATCCGGCTGAGGATAATTTTTTTTTTTTTTTTTTTTTTTTAGCTACAGTGCACAGCCATATATAGCTGTGCACAGTAGCAATGAAGATAAAAATTTTACCTTTAGCTCCACTACTGCAACCCTCTTTTTTGTGTTTTGGTGAAACTAAAATAGCTATATAGCTATTTAGCTACATTGCTGCTAGTGCTCTAATGTAGTGTTTTTTTTTTTTTTTTTTTTTTTTTGGGAATGAGATGCTAAAAAATTGCATTTTTAACTTTTGAGAGTTTTAATGTGAATGCTCTTAGATCACCCTGACTTCAAGTAGATGCATAATCTCTTACAAAACATGAGTCATTGAGATATGTGGAACTCTCACACTGTGAGCGAGTGAATTCTGCATGAGATACCTACTCTTACTTTGTAGGAGAGGTAGATAAAAATTTTCTTTTGTATTCACTTTATTTTATACTCTACCTAAAAAAAAAACAATCAAACAAATTATATATATAATTGGTGAAATATAAAGTGAAACACTAAAAATCAAGGTCGACTCGATATTGGGATAATTTATCTTAAAGGAATAAAACCGTTACAAAATTGGGAGCTTTAGGCCTAAGTCTCAAGTGTTATGCTGCTACTCGGAGTTCAAAACGTTGTATTTCATGTTCCTTCCCGTTTTCCACTATAGTTTTAATTCTTGTTAAAAAATTTCTGGTTGGGTAGGTTAGGAAGCTGGAATTGCTGATAACAATACTGGTCTTCGTAATGGCTGTATGTTTCTTTGGAGAAATGGGTTATGTAAAGCCTCCAGCAGCTGCTGTGCTAAGGGGAATGTTTATACCCAAGCTCAGTGGCCAAGGAGCCACCGGGGATGCCATAGCACTTTTGGGTGCCCTTGTCATGCCGTACGTTATTTATTACTTCGTTAAATATATATCCTTCATTATTTCATAACTATTTCTTTTCTTCCTTCTAATAATTAATTTGTGTTATACCTTATTATTTATTCCATTTCTTTTGATCAATAGGCACAATCTCTTTCTCCACTCGGCTCTTGTGCTATCCAGGAAAATACCAAATTCTGTCCATGGTATCAATGTAAGAACCTAGTGCTTACAAATTGCCCCTTTTAATTTTATTCAAAATTCAATTTAGTATATAACTTTTTATTTAGTCAATTCACTCCAATAACATCCATTCGTTTTCAATGTAGTCCTTTCGTTAGGATGGTAGCCAGTTACATGTCCCAACACAATGTAATTTTCGTATTTTTTAATTTCTAAAATGATCGACATCGTTTTTAAGACACCTAATAGCACTATCTGACGGAATTAGACGGAAAGACTACATTGAATCAAAGTATAAATATTTTTACTAGTATAAATATTTCAGAAGTTACAAGATTGAATTGAATTTTAGACAAATTAGAAGATGTAATTTGTAATTCAATCAAAAAACAAATTATATACAAGTGAGCTCCAGACTCCAATAATTATCATAATCACAGATGGTAAAACTAGCTTAATTTATTAAATTGTAGAGAGATAAATGCTTTCTTTATTTTCCAAAATAATTGCTTTTTGCTAATGTGTCAAAATGCTTGTGTTCTACCTTGTCGTGCTATATCACAGGATGCATGTCGATATTTCCTAATAGAGAGCGGATTCGCATTGTTTGTTGCATTTCTAATCAATGTTGCAATTGTCTCTGTATCGGGCACTGTTTGCTCAGCCAATAACACCTCAAATGAGACTGCAAATCAATGCAATGATCTTCACCTCAGTTCAGCCTCTTTCCTTCTCAAGGTTCAAATTTATATATAGGAAATTATTTTACATTAGAATAATGTTTAAATAATTAAATTCAATAATTTTTTTTTAATTTAAACTTTTGGGACAAATAATAGTCTATCAATTTGAATGCAATTAGAATGTTTATGCACAAGGTCTAACATAATTTTTAATTTTTTTATAATTTTATTGATTTATGTGTGTAGAATGTATTGGGTCGGTCAAGCTCAACCATTTATGCCATTGCATTACTAGCCTCAGGGCAAAGCTCCACCATCACAGGCACTTATGCTGGGCAATTCATCATGCAGGTCTTGAAAATTAAACATACAACATGCACACACAAACATATATGTTTATATCATGTGAAGCTACCCTAATTAATTGGGATTAAATTTTAATTAATTTAAGGATGGTGTGGCTTTTATAGGGTTTCTTGGATCTTAAGATGAAAAAATGGATTAGAAACCTGATGACAAGGTGCATTGCCATTACACCTAGTCTTATTGTTTCCATTATTGGAGGATCTAATGGTGCAGCCCGACTTATCATCATCTCATCGGTTTGTAACTTGTGATCTTTGGTTTTTGTTTTTTTGTTTTTTTTTTTTGTTTTTCTGTTTTTTTGTTTTTGTTTTTGTTTTTGTTTTTTTTTTTTTTTTTTTTTTTTTTTTTTTTTTTTTTTTTTTAACATTGATACCTATATTCAAACATAGGATAAAAATTTATTGGGTTTTTCTTTGCAGATGATACTTTCATTTGAGCTTCCATTTGCTCTAATCCCCCTCCTTAAATTCAGTAGCAGTGCCACCAAGATGGGACCACACAAGAATTCAATATATGTAAGTTGTTCACGTACTTTTCTTTTTCTTTTTTTTTTTCGAATTTTGCTTTTAGATGACTAATTGAGGTAGGTGATAGGCTGAATTTACAAAGCCCATAAGTGCAATTCATATGTATAAAATTTAGGTGTTATATTTTAGATTCGTGAATTAAATTCAATTATATGACTACATTGCTCAATATAGTATAAACAAAATTAACCTCTTTTAATGACAATTAAATTTAACTAGATGGTTTATTAATCAATACAGTAACATGATTGAATTTAATTGAAAAACATAATTTATAACATCTAGGTAACCATATCTAAGTTTAAAAGTATGAAATTAGATGGCCAAAGCAAGCAAGGCATTAAAGAAAACAACTACATTTTTGTTTATCTTACACAAAAGAAGAATGAAAGAAAGAGTAAGGCAAACATCCTTTTATTAACTAAGCATCGAACAATTATGTCTGTAGGTTATTGTGATCTCGTGGATCCTAGGGATGGGAATCATTGGCATCAACATCTACTACCTAAGCACAGACTTTGTTGGTTGGCTAATTCACAACAATTTACCAAAGGTAGCAAATGTGTTCGTTGGGCTCCTAGTGTTTCCCTTAATGCTCATCTATATCTTAGCAGTCATCTATCTTACCTTTCGAAAAGACAATGTTGTAACATTTGTTGAGCCTGTAAAGCATGACCACCCAGTAGCCCAAAACAACTTGGAACACGGGCTAGGCAATTCTTGTGAGGTGCGCGAGTTGGACCACATTCCTCACAGAGAGGATCTGGCTGATATCCCACTACCAGAGTGAAGAGTTTTTCTTTTCTAGATCAAATGCACCAACAGCCAAGCCAAAGTATATCGTGACTGGTAGGGAGCTCAAAGTTAAATGTGACTTGAACTTTCTTCGAGTTCATCTAAGGCTTTACTCCTATGGAAATTGTTTGTAATTTCAAACCACCTATTGTAGTTTCCATTGTTCAATTGTAAGTTTATGTTGAACCTTTTAGTTTGCCTTTAATGAAATTCGACTTTTCATAATAGCTATTTAGTGTCATGATAAATTATTGATAAACTTAAGTCTCCTTGTGATATTGGAGAATGAGGAGAGAAAATGGGAGAAATTTTAGAGATTTGATTTCAATAAGTCAGTCAACAAAATTAAAAAAGGAAATATTTGGTTTGTTAGTTGGTGAAATCCCAATACTGATCCGGATATTCTGTCTCCCGACCCTCTCCTCAAGTTAAAGCATGAATGCCAAACTTGTAATTGAGGTGACAAAACTAATCTTTGCCAAGAGGCTTAGTAAAGAAGCCAGCAATTCGAGAAGTTCATATTAATCTAGCTTCAATCTTTTCATAAATAAGGTGGCAATCCGGTTCAATATGTTCAGTTTGCCAGCAGATGATGATGAGATTAACAAGAATATGGAGTACTACTTTGTTGTCACAATAAAGTCTCATATGGCCATTATGGTTGATGCCAAGGTCCTTGAGAAGCTATTGAAGCAAAATGAGTTCACATGTGGAGGTCATGACATAATATTCGGCTTAAGTAGAAGAGTGAGCGACACTAGTTTACTTCTTGATCTTCCAAGAGATGGGGCTGTTACCCAAAAAAATCCAATAGTGGGTGACAAACTTGCCAAGTAGTTGGACAAGTACCTAATCAACCAAATCTGTTTTGAACACTAATTTGATAGTATAATTTGCTTTGGGAAAAACTAATTCCTATTTCAAATTTAAGCTTTCTTGGCTGATCCATTTAACCCTTTTCCACCCTTTTCGCTTCTAGCACATAAATTGAAAGCTCGAATGTGTTTGAAAACACAAGAGCTATTTAGACCCCCAAATTAAAACTTACGGCTCGGTTGATTTTACTCTAACTTAAACTAAGTACGAAATAAAGTAAATGCGAGCGAACAAACAATAAAAATACTCTAAGCCATATTCATCAAATCACAGTAGTAAAATGAAAGCTAAAAGAGTACGGAAGAAGAATGCAAACACAAGATAACACGCCGATGTGTTATCGAAGAAGAAACTAAAGAACTTGGCCAAAAACCTCTCCACTACCCTCCAAGGGGTAAATTGATCCACTAAAGAATAAGTTGAAGTACACGAATAACAAAAGACCCTCCAAGCCTAGTCTACCCCTTGTATTTGAGCCCTCCAAGCTCCTACTACCAACTGACTTAGCCTAGCCTTGTCTTCTCTAGCTCTCCGAATCATGCAATTCAGCCCGATTGCATCCACCAAACAAATGGCTTCTTCCAATGCTTCCCAGCAACACCAAAACCTCACTTTACTGTGGTAAGTATTTAGATTATCAACCTCTCATGGATTTGGATATGGAGAGGTAGGAGTTAAGGAAAACCACAATGGATTGTGTAGAGGATTGTAGGTATGACAATCTTTAACTCTCAAAGGTTGTGGCTAGGGTTTTCTCTTTGAAAGCACTCCTCTCAATATATGGGTAATGTGGGTAATGTGGGTATATATAGTGTGGGTAAAGACATAGTATATCAAATATGACAAAATAGCAAAACAGAATGTCTTAGGTATCTCGTGGGAAGGCCTTACCCGCGAGACACTTGCAAAAACCAACTGCCAACATCTGTCATAACTCTTCGCATTCTAGTCATGTGCTGAGCACATGCTTCACTTCGCAAGAAGGTTTCTTGTAAGCTACCCATGAAAACTCCTTTGGTCTTCAATTTTCCTTCAGTCTTTACACTCTTTGTCTCTCACACAACCTTACAAATAAATTTCACATAAAATATAGGGTACATAGAATTAAACATAATTACAATCAAATTTGGCATGGAATTAAAGCCAACACAAAATAGTTGTAAATCACAACTTTACAATCTCCCCCTTTGTCTATTCCATGACAAAACTCCTAAAACAGACTTTAGATTTAAACGTGAGTTTGGGAACAGTGGTAAAACTCACTCACATCTAATCTAGAAGATGTGAAGCACTTGCACATATACACCTGTAACCTGAAACACTCGAACACAAACAAAACTTTCATTAAACTTATGACAAGTTGAATACACGGTACGTATATGAGCAAGTGAAATACGATCAAGGTAATAAACACTATATAAACAATGAAGCATAACTTGATCAAATAGAAACGGTCATTAAAGAATGACTACAATAAACATTTAGCTAGTAAATGATCATCCAGACACGCAATGCAATTAAGAGCAACGCAAGAATCAATTGCATGTCCAACACACAACCAATGTGAAATACAGAAGTATTTGCATCAACAATACAAGATCCAATGAGGGCACTAAAGATAATGCAACAAAATTTAAAAGTACTTAAAAATGCTACAAAGCAAGGATACAAAAACAAAGTACTAAATATAAAATGAAAGTTTTAAACCGAAGTACTTAAAAGCTATAAAAGAAAGCAATGTAAATAACCAACGGTTATAAAAACTATAAACTTGACTACCAAGAAAACTAATAAGCTGTAAACTAGACTAACCAAAAGTATGTGTCAACTTTCTCCTTTTGAGTTCACAAAACTCCCCCTTTCAATATGCACACTTACCACACTTCCCTTCTTGTGATGCTCTCCCCCTTACTGTTAGGACATATGTGGATCATGTTTGGAACATATGTCACTATTTTATATAATTGGCTAATCCTTTAACAAAATGTACTTTACTTGTATTTGGGTAGATCTAGGATGTATTTAATATTTCAAGGAACAAGAGTTCAAGTCTAGTATTGAAGCCATGCAAATCTGTCCAAGAAACAAGTGAAGAGGTGTTGATTATTTAAAACTTGATAGCTTCTCGACACCTCTTGACAGCTAGGCTATCTATCGAGCTCTTCAGCTGTTTCTTATCTCAATCTCGACACCTCTTGGCAGCTAATGGATCGATCAAGAAAGCTCCTATCCCCTCGATAGCTTCTCGACAACTTTCAATCGAACGAGCTCTACAAAATTCAGATTTCCAGATCTGATTTTCGGCCTATGCTTATGTATTTGTGTAGGGTTTCTTTTCTCACAACCCTAGACCTATATAAGGCTTATTTTAGAGGCCGTTACATAAGAGAATACAAGGAGAACATATGCTAAAGGTGACTGGTGCCTTATTCTCTTTAAAAGAAGCTATTACGTCTTTTGCACCTTAGGGTTTTGTAACCAAGTGCTTATTGATCTTAATTGTTGATGAAGTGAAGAACTTTGCAGCCAACAACTCTCTCAAATTGGTGTGTTTGTCACATACTGGGAGTCGTGCACATTTGGTTAGTCACATACTAGGATCCGTGCATCAAAAGGGTGGTGTTCATATATTAAAGAGTTTAGAAGTTCTGAAGTGGTAGAAGGTTTCTACTGTAAGTTCATCTATAGGGATTGTAGAGTCTAGAGACAAAAGTTTTGTACTAGATCAAAAACTTCTCTTTACTATAGTGGATTACTTTTCGGGAAGGTTTTCCCCCAGGTTTTTTACTGCAAAACTAGTTTGTTTCATTGGTTTTTCTGGGTTATCATATCTTGTCTTATTTATTTTTCCACTGAATGATTTTGATATGATATTGATGTTTATCTGTTTTAACAAGTTTTATTCACAATAAATCTAATTAACAAATTGGGTTGTTTATTCTATCAACTGATGTCTAAATTTCCCAACACTTACTCTATGCTATCGTCCAAACTATAAAATGAGTTGCTCTCTCCCTTTTTGGCACGAATAGCTAAAGGCTTTCCTTTGGCTTGCATTGAATTGCATTTAACTGTGTCTCAATGGTTGTTAGATGCATTTGAACCTGGTTGTTGGTGGAGTACATAACATTAGCAAGTCCTGAAATAAGCTTATGCAAACCCTTAACCAAGATAGTCAACTTGTTGGCATGAGTGCTAGTAGACTGCGGCTCAAGAGTGTAAGGAGATGCAATCTCAATATGTCCAGGGGTAGTATGAGCAGTTGAGCAATGATCAGAAGGAGTGGCACGAAGGAAAGATTCACTCTTTGGTGTTTTGGACAGATTTTGCTTTTCCCATTCAGTAGAAGAGTGACTTTTGCTTATTTGAAGAGACACTATGGACATTGGGCGTTGACGCACTAGGATAATTCCATCTTTTGGCGAACGGACACCTTTTAAGTACCATGATTTTCATGATTAGACTGCAGAAAGAAGACACATCTATGCTGTTATTCATGCTGTTGTTTTCCCTATAGTCTGGAAAATGTGAGTGTAAATATCAATTGGAGCTCCTGTGATGAGATCACATAAGAACTGTACTCTTCCAAGATTGATGAATCTAGTGTTGGACAGTGGATAAAGATTGGAGAACATGATCAATGTGAGAGTTTTTAGTTCAGTTTCAAACTTCGCAGTTCCAATGGACGTGCCTTTAGCTGAGACCTCATGATCAGCTCCAAGAATTTGAAGAATATCTGTCACTGGAGGAAGTTTGTCATCATATGGAGAGATGTCCACATTTTCTAGTTGATTGATGTGAAGGATCTTTGTAAGGTAATCTGGAGTGATGATAAACTCCTTTCCTCGAACCCAACACTTTAGTTCAACTCCAGTGAATCTAGCATTCGAGTAGAACTCCTTAACTAATTCATCAATCAGATCCTTGAAGTTTCTGAATAGATTTGCCTAATCCTTATCCGCAAAAATCCTAGGGATAAAAGTGGATCCCAAGGTGTCAAACCGTACAATCTGTTCCACCACAATAGGGGCATCCTTAAAAATTCTGGAGAAAGTCTGAGAATCCAGGGGAGTCTTGAATCTCTCACTGTTGGAGTCATCGAATGAATGCCATGTCCTCTTTGATACAGGGGATGAAGTAAGGTCAATCACGTGTTCTTTACTGCAAGAGGAACAGTGATACATCAACAAAAACAGATACAAAATACAAAGCAACGAGTGCAAAAAACATAAAACAAGAACGTAAACTTGATTAGTACCAAGTTAGTTCATAAAATAAACACAAAGTCTTAAAAAGAATAAAAACAATGTCACAAAATCATGTTAAAAGAGCTAAACATGAAATATCATAGATCTAGCATGATTGAAATGCAAAAGCATGACAAGTGTGCAAGTGTGTGCATATGGTGTGCATATGTGATGCATGTGCAAGACATGACTAAACACATTCAGGTCAAAGTGTGTAAAACACACACCCAATGATCAAAACATGATAAACAAGTCCAATCATGGTAATCCCCAAAGTTTGGTACTCATTAGAGTCCAAAACAACACCAAAATGCCATTTGGGCATTTTACTAAATACAAGTTAAAATTGCCACAATTGACCAACACAAACACAAACAAACCAAATGGGGCAAAGACCAATCAAGAAATTGAAAGAATTTTCACAAAATTTAAAGTTTCCCAACCCTTTTTCAAAATAACCCAAATCAAGTAAAACTTAGAATTTTCTTTATAATCTAAGGAAGTAAAGAGAAAAGATTGTATAAACATACCTTAGAAATGATTTGAAGAAGTTTTCTTTTGAGATTTGGTAGGGTTTTTTGAGTGAAAATAAGGTTTGGGTTGTTTAAGGCTTGAGGGAGGCGAAGTGAGGTAAAACAAGTGATTTTGAAAAACTATCTATATCAGCCCTTTAAAACTGAAAACATGCATTTTTCGCGGGTTAGCTTCTCGTGAAGTTACTCGTGAAAAGTGCCTCTAAAGCACAAAACTTTTTACGGGAAGACTTTACTCGCGAAACAGTCACACGATAGTCGCGAAAGTTTCTATTTGAATTTTGTGTTTTCTTGTTTTGCCTTAACTCGTTTTTGCAGGAAGTGCTTAGTTGCGAGCTTCTCATGAAAATGCCTTTGAATGAGTTTTTTTTATGAAAAACATGAAAAATGCAATTTGAAAAAAAAACTCAAAACACAAAATCATAAAAACACTTTCAAAAACATATAAAATACTCAAAAATCTTTTTGCGTTTGATCGACAAGCAATTGAGTATACACATCACATTTGAACACGTACAATCACACAAATGAAATAAGTATTTATTGAACAAAGTCTTGTGTGTTGTGTGTGAGAATCAAATGTGGAATACTCCTTAGTCCAGAGTGAAGATTCAATGATCATTTCAATCAAGTCATACACAACTGGTACTAAATCAAGTGAACTATGTCAATTATAGAAATGAGCATATATGACATACCACAAGAAAATGATTACATATCTTTGAAGTTTTTCATTTGGTTTCTTTACAATTCATAACTGAATGTTCTATATGTGTGAAAAACACCTATAAACGTTTAGACCTCCAAATTACAAATTATCAATTCAAGCTTATTATCAAACAATGTATGTGTGGAATATTGAAATAAGCTAAAACAGAATTGATAAAATAATCTAAATCATAATTAATCACAACCACAGCAGTAATTGAAAGGTAAAGATTAAGGAAAGAGAGATGCAAACATAAAGACAACACAGCGATGTGTTATTGAAGAGGAAACCGAAGTCCTCGGCGTAAAACCTCTCCACCGCCCTCCAAGCGGTCAATAATCCACTAGAGAATAAAGTTGGGATACATGAATAGAAGAAAACCCTCTAAGCCTAATCTACCCAGTGTACCTAAGCCCTCTAAGCTTCTTGTTCCAATGAGGTTACACTAAACCTTTGTCTTCTCTAACTTACCGGATCCCCCAATTATCCTATTGCATCAATCAATATCAATTGGTCCCTTCCTAACTGCTTCCCAAGCTCCAATAACCTTCTCAGAGATATAGGTATGGTGAGGTAAGGATTTGGCTAATGTACCTCTCAAAGATGTAACGATGGAGAGGGTGAAAGTAGAGGAATTTGGAGGATCAAGAATGAAGACTGTAGATGAGTAAATTTTGTTTTTCTCTAGGATTTCTCTCTCAAAATTCTCTCTGGAAGCTCTCTACAATATGTGGATATAAGGTTATTTATACTGGTGTGTGTTTGGAATGCAAAAGGTCAGTTTTGTTACAGACAGAGCTACCTAGCGACTCGAGCTCGTGACTAAAATGAGTCGTGAGTTTTAGTCATGAGCTAACGGCCTGGCTAGACTGAAAGTTTTGTCCTGTAGTGCAACAGCTGGCGTGACTCTTCAACTCCCCTGCATGCTTCACACGTGTACCTCCTTTGGCGACTTGCCAATCATGAGATCCAGTCGTGAGGCTCTTTTTAAATGCACACTCTTGAGCTTTTCTTCACACTCTCTCACACACTACCCTTACATGATTCCCACCTAAATACAGGGTTTCCAAATGCTAAATTACAAGCAAATTTGGTATGGAATAAAGCTACCAAAATGGTTGAATAAATTCAACCTTACAATCTCCCCCTTTGGCTATTCCGTGACAAAACCCTAAAACAAACTCTAGACTTAACATGTGAGTTGGAAACAGTTGAACAAAACTCACTCACACCTAACTCTAGAATCTGTGAAGCTCTTGAACTATACGAATAAGTATTTCCTAAAAACAACAACACAATACGAACATTGAAAGCAGAAAACTTGAATTGTATATAGAGCAAGCACAATGCGATCAAGCAAAATAGATTAAAGCAATAAAGCAAACCTTGACCAAAAATGAACAATCACTATAAATAGTGACCACAATGATCATTCACACAAGGAATGATTATCCGAACATGCAAGCTAATAAGTTCAATGCAAAGTATCATTTGCATGTCCAACACTTAACCAATACAACAATGCAAGGTAATTGTATTAAGGATATAAAATCCAACAAAGGGCACAAGAGTAAAGTACTTAAAGAAATGCATAACATTAACAACAAGTACTAAGCTACAAAGCATGGGTACAAAACATCATATTGAATATAAACTAAATTAAGCAAACCAAAGTATCAAAAGCTTTAAACAGTAGCACAATGTAAATACCAAGAGTTATAAAAACTATAGACACATAAGCACAAAGCAAGCTAAAAGTGAAGTATGTATGTACTGATATCCTTCTTCTGAGCTCACACAACTCCCCCTTTCCATATGCACACTTCCCATTCTTGTGTTGCCCTCCCCCTTGCTGTATGCTATCTCCAAAATGTACAATGAGTTTGCTCTCCCCCTTTTTGGCACAAATAGCTAAAGGTTGTCCTCGAGGTTTTGTTGAATAGCATCTAACTGTGTTTCAATGGTAGTGAGACACATTTGAACATGTTTGTTGGTGGAGTAAAGAACCTTTTCAAATCTGGAAATACGTTGATACAGATCCTCAATCAAAGTGCTTATCCTGTCAGCTTGAGAGCTAGGATGTACAGGCTAAATGCTAGTTAGCTGAAACTCGAGAGTGTGACGAGATGCAGTCTCGATGTGCATAAGCGTAGCTATCCATGACCGAAAGGAGTGGCATGAGTAAAAGATTCACTCTTAGGTGCTTTAAAAGAGTGACTCTTACTTGCTTGAAGATATACCATGGATAATGGTTGAAAACGTGGCAATATTTTTCCATCCTCTGGCAGACGAACCCCTTCATGTACCATAATCTTCATGATTAGACTATAAAAAGGAAGGCATGTTCTTGATGCTATTCGAGCTGCTGTTCTCCCTACTAACTGGAAAATATGAGCAGAAATGTTGTTGATGCCCAATTTTGTGAATCCATATCCAAAAGCCCATGAAGAAGAAAGCCCAGTAAGTTGCAAAACACAAATATGCCGCAGGATACAGTTCTCTGGCAAGATGGCTTTGGCAGATGAAAATAATTTGGGCCTAAGACCCTTTTTGATCCAGTCAACATCATTTGGCCCACAAAGGCTCAAATCCTTTTGTATAAAAAAGATAGGCGTGAAAGCTGAGAAGAAAAACACACGGCCGACCCAAAAGGGCCAGGATTGAGATAAGCAGCAGGAATAACAATCTAGTGTGGCAGAAAATGCCAAGCCATGAAGCAAACACCCAAACTAAAGGGAGGCCCAATGATCTAACAAGGCCCAACTCTCCAAAGAAAGGGACAAGTCATAAACATTGGCCTGCCGGAGATGCAATCTACACCAGAAAAGGCCAAAAAGCGCAAAGCAGGATATGCGCACCCATTTTCAGACCTCGGCAAATGTATGAAACATCAAGAAGGTAAAGCATGCGTACGACCCAGGCATCACTAGCCTATACCCAGCCACTATGGGAAAAGGTGAGGTCATGAGAGAGGGCACGGTCTGGCAGTGGGGAGAGGAGTGGAAACCTATTCTTGTGTTTCTTGCCCAAGCTCTTTCGGTGGGTACAGTCCTGCTGGAATGACATGCCACCCAAAAGAGGCAAAGCTGGTTAAGAACCACTGGGTGCATGCCATGAGAGACCGAGAGGGAGAGGGTACGCACTGGACGAGTAGAAAAGGAACCGTCATTGTCTGAAAGCCACAGGTCAATGGTGGTAGTTAGAACCATTGACTCGGTAAGTGGTTGGCAAAAGGTTCTCATATCAGACAAGGGCTATGAAAGGGCTAGAACAGTAAAATCGGTCACGACAGGCTCTATATAAGAGACCCGTAGATGTGTACAAGAGGGGAGAGGAAGGAATGGAAAGAAAAAACAAAGAGGAAAAAAAGAGGAATTGAAAGAAAAAACAAAGAGGAAAAAAAAAGGAATTCGAAGAAAAAACAAAGAGAGGGGGAAAAAGGAGAAAACAAAAGAAAAGAAAGAAAGAAAGGAAAAAAGAAAAGAAAGGCAAGAAAAAAGAAAGAAAACAGAGAGAAAAGATAGAACAAAAGAACAGAGCAGGAAGAAGAAAAAACAGAGTGTTTTATGGTGGGCATGCACCTAAATGGGTTAACCCCCTCTCTCCCTCAATAGCCTTGCTCTCTATTGAAGGAAAATACGACTCATACCCGGGCACATATCATTTGGGGTTGGCCTCTCAAAGCAATTAATTTCTCCTTTGAAGTTACTTGCATTGAGGGAGCAGTTTTCCCTTCCATGGTTAAAGTCCCGCGGTAATACTTGGTGTGGCAGACCCATTACTTTGATTCTACTAACCCCGTTCTACTCTTTGTTTAAGTTTTATTCTTTGAACGTGAGGCCTTTTAAGCCATTTACTCTATTTATTGTGGCAGAAATAGTGACTGCATTTTCTTTACGTTTTCTATATATTGTCTGTTTGCCATAACCTCTTAACAATGACTCTGCCTGCTGTGAGCTTATAAACAGACTTTAGCAGATGTGGTGTGGCTTACGCACAAGCCAGGCCAAGGAAGTGGAAAAGTATTTCTGCAGTAAAAAATGGTAGTCATTCACATTACCGAAGGCTTTACTGCACGACAGACAACTTTAAAGCACAGCAGACAGCTTCATTGCACGGCAGAAGGCTTTACAGTAGAAAGCTTTAATGTACAGCAGACAGCTCTATTGCACAACAGAAGGCTTTACGGCAGGAAACTTTACTACAAAACAAAAAGATTTATCGCACAACAGATAGCTTCATTGCATAGTAGAAAGTATTGCTGCACAGCAGAAAATTTCCTTTTGCGGCAGAAATCAGAGAAAAGTTCCTTCTGCGGCAGAAATGTCAATCCTGCGGTAGAAACTGGAGAAAAGTCTTCTGTGGCAAAAAACAGAGGATAAGCCCACTTTGCTACGTTTTCCCTCAGACTTGGACTCAACGTTTGCGTACAAGCCGGACCAAATTGAGTTGCAGTTAGACCGGTCTCAACTCTCTTACTCAAAATACTTGGGCCTACTACCGCGGGAGGCAGCCCAGCCCAACGCACACAACGAAAAAGGCCCCTACATTAAAATTGCGACTTCACTGGGGAGTTGGGATCAAGATGGGGAGAATGAGAAATTTCTCCCTCGCAAACATATTTCCAAGTCCTCACCAAAGCAAGACATGCAGATGTTCTTAAACCTTCCAAGCTATACTCTCAAGAAAGTATCCAAAACGTCATAGCAATCCCATAACAGAATCCTGCGGTATAATACAGCAATGTTACCGCAAGACAGTACCATAGCAGAATTCTATGGCAAAACGCAGCAGCGTTACCGCAGGACAGTACTGTAGTAGAATTCTGTGGCAGAATACAGTAACGTTACAACAAGACAGTGCTGTGGCAGAATTTTGTGGTAGAATACAGCAACGTTACAACAGGATAGTATTGTGGCAGAATCTAGCAATGTTACAGCAAGACAATACTGTAGTAGAATTTTTGGCAGAATACAGCAACATTACAATAGGATAGTGCTGTGGCAGAATACAGCAACGTTACAACAAGATAGTATTGTGGCAGAATTCAGCAATGTTACAACAGGACAATACTGTAGCAGAATTTTTGGCAGAATACAGCAACGTTACAGTAGGACAGTGCTGTAGCAGAATTCTGTAGCAGAATAAAGCAACGTTACAGTAGGATAGTATTGTGGCAGAATCCAACAATGTTACAGCAGTACAGTTTTGTAGCAGAATTTTGTGGCAGAACACAGCAACATTTAAACAAAGCAGTATCTTGAGCAAAATGCTATAGCAGAATATTGCAGCAGAATGTTGTGGTAGAATACCACAATACCATAGTAGAGTTCAATGGCATTGTCTCAAAAATGCGGTAGCAAAATATCACTACAACACCATAGAGTTCTACAACAAAAATGCCACTTGTTCCTATCCTGTAAATGCCACTTGTTTTCCTTGTCATGCATGTGAGACATGTGGCAAGCCACTTATTCAAAAATGCAAAACCAAGAGTTCCACCACTTTTTGCTCTCATTTATTTTAAGGAATCACTAGAAGCTTTCTAAACTCTCTCCACCTCCACCTTCAGGTCCAGCACTTAAAGTAGAAAAATCCCTTCATTCCCTCACAAGGTTTCAATCATTTTTTTTTTTTTTTATGCTAGTGGTTCTAGCTCTACTTACCCTGAAGAACCAAAAGCTAGAAACAAAAAAAAAGTGAAGCTATTGTAGCCAAAGGAAAATTTTCATCATTACTGTATTGTTGCGAATAACTATTTCCTCCGTAAAGTATCCTTCAGCAGACTTTTCCAGAAGTGCAAAATGTCCCTCCACAAAAATTTTGTAGCAGAAAGTGCAAATCCTTCAGCAGACTATTCACAGCAAAATCTGCTGAACCCCAAAAATGCAGAATGTTCATTAGTAGAATGTTTCATAGCAAAAAGTTTTAGAAGCCAAAGTGCAAATATCACAGCAGACTGCTCATAGCAGAATATTCTGCGGTAAAATATTCTACAGCAGAATTTTGTATTCCAGCAGGTCTTTTCGCAGAATATCCTACCACAAAATTCAGTATTGAATTCTTGAACTTTCTAAGTGCAATCACAAATCTAATCTGGTTATCTTCTACAACAAAAGTGATCATTGCCCCATCAAAAATTCGTGGGAACACAAAGTTAGGAAAATGGCCAAGGAAGCCCAAGACAAAGAAAATGGGCCGAGGATGCCCAAGGGAAAACACAAGGGACGCATGAGCCCATGAGTAAGAAAACCTATGGCCAGATAAGCCATTAGGGAAAGAATAAGCGGCAGGCCTGGAAAGGCCCAGCAGGATCAAGTCATTGCAGCAGGAATGACTGAGTAGTATGGCAGGACATGATCGTAAATCTTTAGAAAGAATCTGCAGAAGAGCTACAGCCACAATCATTGTAGTAGAAAACACATGGGAAGCAATTGTGCTTACAGTGGAATGAAGTCAAAGCATGCTTAGAAAGTAACTTTTTTCCCAAATTCTCCAGCAACGAAGAATTTCTACAATATGGCAACTTGCAGATCCCTGGCATCTAATTTTTTACTAAAGGATACATAAACCACAAGATGGGGCATTAACACCAAGAGAAGGTGATATCAAGCTCATCCAGTTGTCTCACACGCTGGGGGCTAAAGCTCATTCTGCGGTAAACACAGAAAGCCTACTGCTGAAAGCTAAGGGCTTATTCTTGTATACTAAGGGCTATCTCATTCTGCAACAAAATTTGGGAAGTCTTCTTCAAAAAGCTAAAGACTCATCCAGTTGTCTCACATGCTGGGGGGCTAAGGCCCATTCTGCAGTAAATTTAGAAAGCCTGCCGTAAAGCGCTTAGAGGAACAATATGAAGCAGCAACATCATGTATCTTCTACAAAAACTTGGTGTGTTGCGTGGTTCAAGAAAGTTTGGAGGAGGAGAGTAATGAAGTGAAAAACAAAGAAGTTGTGGCAGAAAAGGATGTATAGGTTGTGGCAGAAGAAGAAATGAAGAAAGTTGACTTGGGGTCTATTTCGCAAGGACCAAGACCCATCTCAATTAGCTCAAGACTTTCAGAAAAATGAGAAATCAGAATTGATACTATTGCTGAAAAAAAATTCAAAGATGTCTTCGCATGGGATTACAGTGAAAATGCCAAAATGGGATCTTGTGCTAATAGTGCATACATTGAATGTGGATCGCGAGGCTAAGCTAGTAGCCCAACCTGCCAGGGCGTTCCACACCAGGGCATTCCATACTGCCTGCTAGGGCGTTCCACACTGCCTGCCAGGGCATTCCACGCTGAGATAGAAGGGGCAAAGCTTTGAGGAAAGAAGTACAGCAGGCAGCCTTCAAAAGGCTACAACAGATCATGATGAACCTTCCTACTATGCAAGCCCCAATCCACAAAAAAGCCATTGTTACTCTACGTAGCCACCAATTTATGTGCCACTGGTGCATTAATGGCCCAGAAGATGGAAGAAAAGTTTTGAAATAGAACATGCTCCAAGGAATGAAAATCGCTTTGCCAATGCTTTAGCCGCACTAGGCTCACAAATAATGTTCGAAGAGGATAGCACCAGAGTGGAGGTTAGCAAGAGAAAAGAGTCCATAATTGAGAGGCTGAAAGAAAGATTCAAAGAAGAATAGTGCGAAGGGGATTGGCAGATCCCCATAAAAAAAAAAAGCTTTGACGAAGGAAGAAAATGACGCAAAACTAAAAGTATTGAAAGACTATGTCCTAGTGAGAGAAGAATTGTACCGCAAGATGCTGGGTGGTGTATTGTCCAGGTGCGTGTGGCAGGAGGAAGCCCAAAGAAAGTTAAAAGAAGTATATGACAAGACTTACGGATCCTGCGGGGAAGTCAGCCTTTACCGCAGACTCCAAAGGGCAGACTTTTATTGGCCAAGTATGGGTAAAGATGCAGATTAAGTCCAAACCCAATGCGAGACCTGCCAGCTTGTGGCAGACAGAGAGGAAAATTACACTGTGTTCATTAGCAAAGACTGGAGAAGCCCATTCATACGGTACTTAACAGAAGGCATCCTGCCACAAAAGCACAGTGAAAGATACAAGCTTAAGAGGTTGGCAACACGTTACTGCCTGCAAAATACAATCCTTTTCAAAAAAGGGTATGATAGGGACCCCTTTGAGGTGTTTGGGCCCTGAAGAAGTAAGAGAAATGATAAAAGAAGTACACTCAGGAGAGTGTGGCAAACACCAGGGGAAGAAAAAGCTTTACAGGTGTCTGCTGCAAATGGGCTACTACTGGCCTGCCATGAAGAGAGACACGGCAGGATTTGTAAAAAAAAAAAAAAAAATGCCACGGCTGCCAACTACAGGCCAACTTGATTCACACTTATCCACAGAACTTACACAGCATGGTCACCCCATGGCCCTTCCACACTTGGGGGCTTAAAGATCATCAGCGAAATGAGCTATGAGTATACAAGAGGATGGGCAATGCATCTGCCAGATGCTCTAGAGAAATTCGCCAAAGTCAGCCACAGGGTATTCATTCTTTTCCTTAGTCTACGGGACAGAGGTAATGAGCCCGGTAGAAGTAACGACTCCATCCCTGAGAGTTATGCAGATGCAGTAGAAAGAAAAGGAAAAGGAAGTCTTTACGGCAGAAAGATGCGAAGACTTAGAGGGGCTTGATGAAAGGAGGGAAGAGGCCCAAGAGCACAGTCGCAGATGTAGACAAAAGATGACTAAAGCCTATGGCAGAATGACAAGAAGAATATGTTAAAGAAGAAAAAAAAAAAAAAGCAAACACGAAGGAATCAATAGTTGCTGTGGTAAAATGACAAAGGAAATGTTTAGAATGAAAAGAAAGTGAAGATTTCTTGTGAAGCATCCTCATTTCCCCTTGAAAGACGAACACTATAGTGGCACCACTTGTAGGCGCCGTAAAATGAGTGGCAGACTCAGTCACTTCTGCAGAAAGATCACTTTTGCAGCAGAACCAGAATTTATGGCAGGATCAGAAACAGCCCACAATGCAAACAACAGAGGTACAAGAGTATTGATGATTGTAGGGGCTAAAAGGTCCTCTACTATTGCAACAATACATTTCCCATGTCAGTAGTAGCTCCGAATAAGGAGGCCTTCCATAAATACATCATCACTGAAAGAAAACTTGCCTTTTCACAAGGCCCAACATCCTTCTCCGTAGAAACTTCATCCTGGCAAAGAATACATGGGTTCTTTAACACAGCAGAGAGTATTATCAGCAAATGAAAGAGTACTCTACTATGATGAGAGCTTGCAATGTTAGCTTTACGCTTTGTTTTAAGCAAAAGAAATGAAGACGTGTGAATGCAAAGAGAAGAAGAAGGTACAAGAAAAAGGGAGTGAAACCACCCTTTGATCTACACACTTAGAGGAAGCTTTCCTCTTGTGAAAGAACTCTATTTGCAGAAAGTGAAGTGGCAGAGATGTTTTGATGAAGCAACCTTAGGTGGCTAAAAGAAAAGAAAAATGAAGACTGTAAAAAGGATCCTTGCTCTGCAAAAGTGTTGTTCGCAAAGTTGGCAAGAGAAAGAAGAGTCAAAGAAATTCGGAGAGACAATTTTAAGCATTCTACAAAGACGTAGAACATCATAATGGAGAAGAACCCAACAAGTAAAGATTCCACGACATCTGTGTCTTCCAACCATTCTTGGAGAGCAACTACACTTATGGAAGAGTGAAGAGATGATACAAAGGAATACGTGGGGAAAATAAGCAGTCAAGCCTAACTCTTCTTTCGCAGAATCTGCTACAACCTTCACTTCCTACGGTATAGATGCTGCTCTAGCAAAAGCAGAGTAAGAGGTGTATTGACATAGAGAAATAAGTGCATGTATTGCGGTAGAAAGTGTCTAAATATTCTGCGGAAGCAGAAAAATGAGTATTTATCCCTACGAAAGCAAAGAAATGAGTACATGCTGCAGTAGAAACGTGAAGAAATAAGTATACAAATTGCCCCAGACATAAAGAACTGAGTACCATTGTAGAAGTCCAAGATCACAAGGAATTTCCAAGAAGCAAACCAAGAAACAAGCAAAGAAATGATGAAGAGAAGGATGCACACATCATCATCATCAAACAATCCCATTGAATGAAAACCATATGGGAAGAAAATAGTTGGTAAAGTGAGAAAAAAACCATTAAGCCCAAGCGACAGGAATAATGGATCACAGGTCCATGAAAAGAATAAAATGGGACAAAGGAGCTCAAATGGGACAAAGAAGCCCGAAAGAATTGAAACGGGCTGAGGATGCCCAAAAGAACAAAATGGGACAAAGGAGCCCGAAAGAATTGAAACGGGCTGAGGATGCCCAAAAGAACAAAATGGGACAAAAGAGCCCGAAAGCAATGAAATGGGTCGAGGATGCCCAAAAGAATAAAATGGGACAAAGGAGCCCGAATGGAACAAAAGAGCCTGAAAGTGATGAAACGAGCCGAGGATGCCCAAAAGAACAAAATGGGACAAAGGAGCCCGAAGGTGATGAAACGAGCCGAGGATGCCCAAAAGAATAAAATGGGACAAAGGAGCCCAAATGGGACAAAGGAGCTCGAAAGAATTGAAACGGGCCGAGGATGCCCAAAAGAATAAAATGGGACAAAGGAGCCCAAATGGGACAAAGGAGTCCAAAAGAATTGAAACGGCTCGAGGATGCCCAAAAGAATAAAATGGGACAAAGGAGCCTGAAAGCGATGAAATGGGCCGAGGACGCCCAAAAGAAT
Organism: Quercus variabilis; assembly: GCA_030445155.1. NCBI lineage: Eukaryota > Viridiplantae > Streptophyta > Magnoliopsida > Fagales > Fagaceae > Quercus > Quercus variabilis. The sequence goes on along the minus strand of CP129453.1, from coordinate 32,380,056 downwards.
AAAATGGGACAAAGAAGCCCGAAAGAATTGAAATGGGCCAAGAATGCCCAAAAGAATAAAATGGGACAAAGGAGCCCAAATGGGACAAAGGAGCCCGAAAGCAATGAAATGAGCCAAGAAACCCCAGAACAGCATAGTACAAATGATAGTACTAGACTAATGGAATTTAGCAAAATGAAAGCATATAGCAGGCCCAAAGAGGCCCAGCAGGCACAAGTTATGAAGGGCAAAAGGAAAGCATACAGCAAGCCCAAAGAGGCCCAGCAGGCACAAGTCATGAAGGGCAAAAGGAAAGCATACAGCAGGCCCAGCAGACCCAACACCACCCTTATGAACAACAACTTTTTGACTACCCTTGGAGGGTCGTAAAATTGTAGAAAGAAAGAAAACAACGTGCCTAAGGAGAGTAAATATTGAAACAGCAGGCACGTGAAGAAAAGAAGAGAAGCATTCGCATGTGAGTTGTGAAACAACCTACAGAAGAAAACTGCATGAGTTTTCGCAAACGAATTGCAGGAGCAATCCATATGCTCAGGGGGCTAATTGTTGATGCCCAATTTTGTGAATCCATATCCAAAAGCCTATGAAGAAGAAAGCCTAGTAAGTTGCAAAACGCAAATCTGCCGCAGAATACAGATCTGCCGCAGGATACAGTTCTCTGGCATGATGGCTTTGGCAGGTGAAAATAAATTGGGCCCAAGACCCTTTTTGATCCAGTCAACATCATTTGGCCCATAAAGGCTCAAATCCTTTTGTATAAAAAAGATAGGCGTGAAAGCTAAGAAGAAAAACACACGGCAGGCCCAAAAGGGCCAGGATTGAGATAAGCAGCAGGAATAACAATCTGGTGTGGTAGGAGATGCCAAGCCATGAAGCAAACACTCAAACTAAAGGGAGGCCCAATGATCTAACAAGGCCCAACTCTCCAAAGAAAGGGACAAGTCATAAACGTTGGCCTGCCGGAGATGCAATCCACACCAGAAAAGGCCAAAAAGCGCACGACAGGATATGCGCACCCATTTTCAAACCTCGGCAAATGTATGAAACATCAAGAAGGTAAAGCATGAGTACGACCCAGGCATCACCAGCCTATACCCAGCCACTACGGGAAAAGGTGAGCTCATGGGAGAGGGCACGGTCTGGTGGTGGGGAGAGGAGTGGAAACCTATTCTTGTGTTTCTTGCCCAGACTCTTTCGGTGGGCACAGTCCTGCTGGGATGACATGCCACCCAAAAGTGGCAAAGCTCGGTAAGAACCATTAGGTGCATGCCATGAGAGACCGAGAGGGAGAGGGTACACACTAGACGAGTAGAAAAGGAACCGTCATTGTCTGAAAGCCACAGGTCAATGATGGTAGTTAGAACCATTAACTCGGTAAGTGGTCGGCAAAAAGTTCCCATATCAGACAAGGGCCATGAAAGGGCTAGAATAGTAAAATCGGTCACGGCAAGCTCTATATAAGAGACCCGTAGCTGTGTACAAGAGGGGGGAGGAAGTAATGGAAAGAAAAAACAGAGAGGAAAAAAAAGAGGAATTGAAAGAAAAAACAAAGAGGAAAAAAAAGGAATTCGAAGAAAAAAAAAAAGAGAGGGGGAAAAAGGAGAAAACAAAAGAAAAGAAAGAAAGAAAGGAAAAAAGAAAAGAAAGGCAAGAAAAAAGAAAGAAAACAGAGAGAAAAGATAGAACAAAAGAACAAAGTAGGAAGAAGGAAAAACAGAGTGTTTTATGGCAGGCATGCACCCAAATGGGTTAATCCCCTCTCTCCCTCAATAGTCTTGCTTTCTATTGAAGGAAAATACGGCTCATACCTGGGCACATACCATTTGGGGCTGGCCTCTCAAAGTAATTAATTTCTCCTTTGAAGTTACTTGCGTTGAGGGAGCAGTTTTCCCTTCCATGGTTAGAGTCCCGCGGTAATACTTGGTGTGGCAGACCCGTTACTTTGATTCTACTAACCCCGTTCTACTCTTTGTTTAAGTTTTATTCTTTGAATGTGAGGCCTTTTAAGCCATTTACTCTATTTGTTGTGGCAGAAATAGTGACTGCATTTTCTTTACGTTTTCTATATATTGTCTGTCTGCCATGACCTCTTAACAATGACTCTACCTACTGTGAGCTTATAAACACACTTTAGCAGATGTGGTGTGGCTTACGCACAAGCCAGGCCAAGGAAGTAGAAAAGTATTTCTGCAGTAAAAAATGGTAGTCATTCACATTGCCGAAGGCTTTACTGCACGGCAGACAGCTTTAAAGCACGGCAGACAGCTTTAAAGCACAGCAGACAGCTTTATTGCACGGCAGAAGGCTTTACAGTAGAAAGCTTTAATGTACAACAGACAGCTCTATTGCACAGCAGGAGGCTTTACGGCAAGAAACTTTACTACAAAACAGAAAGCTTTATCGCACAGCAGATAGCTTCATTGCATAGTAGAAAGTATTGCTGCACAGCAGAAAATTTCCTTTTGCAGCAGAAATTAGAGAAAAGTTCCTTCTGCGGCAGAAACGTCAATCCTACGGCAGAAACTGGAGAAAAGTCTTCTGCGGTAGAAAACAGAGGATAAGCCCACTTTGCTACGTCTTCCCTTAGCCTTGGACTCAACGTTTGCACACAAGCTGGACCAAATTGAGTTGCAGTTGGACCGGTCTCAACTCCCTTACTCAGAATACTTGGGCTTACTACTGCGGGAGGCAGCCCAGCCCAGCGCACACAACAAAAAAGGCCCCTACAAATGTTAATTTGAACTCCGGTGATGAGATCACATAGAAATTGCGTTCTTCCAAGATTGATGAATGCAGTGTTCGAGAGTGGATAAAGATTGAAGAACATGATTAATTTAAGAGTTGTTAGATCAGGTGCAAACTTTGTTGTTCCAATGGTTGTGCCTTTGGATGAAACCTCAAGATTTGGCCCAAGAGTTTGAAGAATATCTTGTACCTTAGGAAGTCTATCATCATATAGAGTGAGATCTACATTCACCAGTCTATTGATTCGAAGAACCTTCGCAATGTAGTCAGGATTGATGCTGAACTTCTTTCCTCGTACCTAACACTGCAACTCAACTCCGGTGTATCTAGCATTTGAATAGAACTCCTTAACCAATTTCTTAATCGAGTCCTCAAAGTTCCCGAATAGGTCAGCCCAATCTTTTGCTTCAAAGATCCTAAGAATAAATGTTATTCCCATGGTATCAAATTTCATAACCCTTTCCACCACAATAGGAGCATCTTTAAAAATGTTTGAGAAAGTCTGTGAATCGATGGGAGTCCTGAATCTCTCATTTTTTGAATCTTGAGACGAACGTCGAGTCCATTTTGAGACAGGAGATGATGGAACATCAATTGTAGGCTCTTTTCCTCGAGAGGAATGATGAGACAAGACATCTGCAAAATAACATACACACAGCAAAGAACCAAGTGCAAAACCACAAGACATAAACATAAACTTGATTAGATCCAAGTTAGTCCATGAAGAAAACACATATTGTTATTTAGAAAGACATATCACTCAATCATGGTAAATGAACCAAGTATGCAGTGTATAAGCATGAGCACACTGGTGCATGTGGTGTGCAAATGTGATGAGTGTGCAGGCACAACAGAGCACAATGTAATCTATGAAAGCCTCAGTAACACAAATAACTGTCTTTTGAGACAATTTGCTATAAGCATGATTTGTGTACCATAGCACAATCATGATAAACTACTCAAAAATGAGACACAAACACAAAAACATGTATAACAAACAACATTTTATCAATGTCAACAATATCCATTCAACAAACTCAATCAAAAAAATCCAAACCATATTTGAAACTCAAGTTTTTCAAAACTCAACAAAAACTCAAAATCCAAGAATTTAAGGGTTATAAACATGAAATACTTTGAGAAAAATGAAGAACCCATACCTTTGCTTGAAGATTGAAGAATAAATGATAAAGAAAATGGAGTTTTTGGGAGTGAAGCACAATGAGTTTGTGAGAGAGATGAACAGACAAGACAATGAACAGTCAAAATGTTCGAGGGAAAACTGAAAAATTTTTGAAAACTATCCTTAAAGCATAAAACACGCATTTTTCGCGACTAAAACAAGTCGTGGGCAAGTCGCCAAAAACCTTCATGACAAAATTTTTGAAAAATTGTCTAAGTGTTTTTCGCGACTAGAAGGTCCACCCACAAGGCAGTTGTGAAGGGAGCCGCGAAACTTTCTGAGTACACCTCGCGACTGAAGCTTCCACTCGCGAACAAGTCACCAAACCGAGTCACATGAAATCTGAAAATCCATATTTTTGGAAAAATTTCTAAGTCTTTTTCATGACTGGGACTTTAACCCGCCAGCGAGTCGCGAAAACCTACTGTGTAAGCTCGCGACTAGGGCACGCGACTGACTTGACCTACGAGTCAAGTCGCCAGAACAGGGTTGCACATTTTTTGAAAATTTTTGAAATTTTTAAAACAAAAAACACTTTCCAAAAACAATTAAAACACTCAAAAATCTTTTTGTGTTTAATCAACATATAATTAAGCATGTGCAACATATTTAATCAAGTACAATCACACAGATGAATAAGGCATTCATTGAATATAGACATGTGTGATGTGTGTGGGTATCAAAAATGAGATAGTCCTTAGTCTAATGTGAAGCTTCAATGATCAATTCAACCAAGACATACACAATTAGCACTAGGAAAAGTGACCTATCCCAATTATAGAAATATGGATATATGACCTCCCACAAAACTTGATAACATAACTTTGAAGCTTTTCATTTGGTTCCATATACATCATATCATTTGATCTTTTTGAATCATTACATCTCATTTTGAGATCGACGCCTAACATTTTTGATATTTTGATTTGATGAGTAAGCCTTTGGCTTTTTGGGCATCATACATTTTTCATAAAAGTCACTTTCCATTTTAACTAGTCAAATACTAGTACGTGTGATGGCTTTTGTAGCTCATTATCTCTTTTTATTTTGAGATTTACATTTGTTAAGCTCTTTAAGAAAAAATAAATAAATGAGTGGGAAGATATATAGACACAAATTTATGCAAGTTTCAAGATCAACAAATCCATTGACTGATCATTCATAACAAGTTTGAAGATCTATTTACAACAGTCACATAGATTTCAAGTTTTTTCCCACAATGATATGAGTGCATAAGGTATAAGCTACGCTCATAAATGCACAAAGCCATTGGCATACAAGTACAAGGCAAAAATTGTTTGTGACAAAACACAATAATGTCGATCAAACTTTTTGGATTTTCTACTTTTTATGTGTTTTTGGATTTTTAACACAAAAGCAATTAAAGATTGATAAAAAAAAAATGTAAAAACATTCAAAGTAAAACTCAAACAAACACAATTTTTCAACACATGCTAGAACAAAACCCAAAGCACACAACCAATCAAAGTCACAAAGTATAGGAAGAATTAATGCATGGACATGTTTTGGCTTTCAAAACTTTTGTTGAAGCTTGCCAAGCAGGCAGTGAATGCATCAATCATCTTCATTACATCTCCAAAGTTGGACATAGCTTCTCCCCCTTTTGATTGCTTGGGGTTCCCTTTATCTTTTCTTTGTCCACTTGGCCTTTGATAGTTGCCATTCTTTAATGCCCACAGCTTACGACAATTCAATCTTGTATGTCCTTGAATTCCACAATAATGGCAAAAATGTTGAGTTCTCGAACCTCTTTGTGACTTTGGGAGTGATTTCCCTTGAGCCTTAGGTTTGACCACTGATTGGTTAAGAGGCTTAGTCAAAAACCGTTGGTCAGTCACATTTCGATTCTTCTTCGACTTCACTTTCTCAACAACTGAAGTTTCTACCATTGGTTCCTTAGCTTTCACAAACTTCATTTCCTTGGATATATTAGTAGCCGAACTGCTCTCTTCAGTGTAACCCAATCCACTTCTGTCGGTGAATGGTTTTTGACGAGCAAGTACATCATCAAGCTTTTTGAAGGATACCCGCTCTACTTTAGCATTCACTTGAATTACCTCAAGCTTAAGGACTTTGATTTTTGAATAAGTTTCAGTTAACTCTCTGTTCATCATCTCCATTTTACATTTGGTCTCCTTGTGTCGCACTAGAAGACTTCTATAATCTTCATCTGTCCTCTTCATCTTTTTAATGGCTGCATCAGCCACTTTTGCATGTTCACCGGTCTTCTTAAGGAGGGAATTGTAGGTCTCTTGTAGTCCCACTATTCCTTCATCTTCCTCATCATCAAATTCCTCTACTATCCCTATTAACTTTAATTCATAGTACTCACCAAGCTCTTTCACTAGCGCACCCAAATCATCTGAAGATTCTACTAGAGCAATGGTCATGAATGCAGAGAAGTTTCCCTCTCCATCATAGCTTTCATCTGAATTTGAATCAGAGGAGTCGGAATCACTAAGAGTGGTGGCATACACCTTGCCCTCCCCTCTCAAATAATTAGGACACTCTTTCTTAAGATGTCCATGTCCATTGCATTCAAAGCATTTGATTCCTTGAGAGGATTGAAAGTCCTTCCCATCTTTCCTCTTGAAATCCTTTTTCTCTCTTCCGAAATTTAGGAATTTTCCCTTCTCAGCAAACTTTCCATTCTTCTTGAACTTCAAGAACTTTTGGAAATTCTTCACAAGATATGCCACATCTTTATCAACCTTATCCTCATCCAATGAGTCGTGAGTTTCTATCCTCTCATTAATCATCTTAAGAGCAAGGGTTTTGCTCTTTCTTTGTGATGGTAATGACAGCTCATATGTTCGAAGTGAGCCAATTAGTTCTTGAACTTTGATATCATCTAAGTCCTTGATTTCTTCTATTGTAGTAACTTTTGCACGGAAGCTCTCCGGCAATGATCAAAGGATTCTCCTCACTATCTTTAGGTCCTCTGTTTTCTCACCCAAATTGAACTTGCCAATAACCACCTCGTTTAGCTTGCCATAGAATGAGTCGAATGACTCGTCTTCATTCATTTTCAGCTCCTCAAATTGAGTGATTAGCATCTGCAACTTAGTATCCTTCACTTTCTTCGTTCCTTCATAGGTGGTCTCCAATATTTGCCATACCTCCTTGGCAATTGTTATGTGAGAAATCCTATGAAACTCATCTGGAGATACACCACAAAAGATTGCATTCAAAGCTTTATTGTTAGCGTTAGCTGCCGCAAGAGCTGCCTTATCCCAAGTGGATTTAGCGGCCTCCAACCTAGTCCATCCAACATCTACTGCATCCCAAATAGTCTCATCAATGGAATAAAGGAATGCCCTCATCCGAACTTTCCAAAATGTAGAGTTGCTTCCATCAAAATATGGTGGGGCATTGAAAGATTGAGATCGATCAATCTCAATGAGGTCAAGGATCGCACTTAGATAATTAAACCACAACAAGTGCACCCGTTTTAATACCAATTGAATGTTCAATATGTGTGAAAAACACCTATGAATGTTTAGACCCCCAACTTACAAATTACCAATTCAAGCTTATTATCAAACAATGTATGTGTGGAATATGAAAATAAGCTAAAACAGAATTGATAAAAAAATCCAAACCCTAATTAATCACAAGCACATCAGTAATTGAAAGGCAAAGATTAAGGGAAGAGAGATGCAAACACAAAGACAACACAACGATATGTTATCGAAAAGGAAACCGAAGAACTTGGCGAAAAACCTCTCTGCCGCCTTCCAAGCAATAAATCTATCCACTAGAGAATAAAGTTGGGATATATGAATAGCAGAAGACCCTCCAAGCCTAATCTACCCAGTGCAACTAGACCTTCCAAGCTTCTTACTCCAACAAGGTTACACCGAACCTTTATCTTCTCTAGCTTAACGAATCCTACAATTATCCCATTGCATCAACCAATATCAATTGGTCCCTTCCTAACTACTTCCTAAGCTCCAAAGAACCTTCTCACAGATATGAGTATGGTGAGATAAAAATTTGGCTAATGTACCTCTTAAGGATGTAATAATGGAGAGGGTGAGAGTAGAGAAAGTTGGAGAATCAAGGATGAAGATTGTAGATGAGTCAATCTTGTTTTTTTCTAGGGGTTCTCTCTCAAAATTCTCTCTAGAAGCTCTCTACAATACCTGGGTATAAGGGTATTTATACTGGTGTGTGTTTGGAATGCAAAAGGTTAGGTTTGTTACAAACAGAGCTGTCTAGCGACTCGAGCTCGCGACTGGAACGAGTTGTGAGTTTGAGTCGCGAGCTAACGATCTAGCCAGATTTGAAGTTTTGTCCTGTAGTGCAACAACTAGCACGACTCTTTAGCTCCTATGCGTGCTTCACACATGTGCTTCCTTTGGCAACTTGCTAGTTGTGAGATCTACTCGCGAGGCTCTTCTTGAATGCACACTCTTGAGTTTTTCTTCACACTCTCTCACACACTACCCTTACATGATTCCCACCAAAATATAGGGTTTCTAAATGCTAAATTATAAGTAAATTTGGCACGGAATAAAACCAACAAAATGGTTGAATAAATTCAACCTTACAATAACATTTGATTATTTTTTAACAATACATCTCATTTTAAGATCGATGCTTTAAATTTTTGATACTTCAATGTTGAGAATAAGCCTTTGACTTTTTGAGGACCATACATTTCAATACATGTCACTTTTTCATTTTTCTAGTCAAATATTAGTATGAGCAACAAATTTTGCGGCTCATTATCTCTTTTTGAGATTTGATATTTATTGAGTTATAAAGCAAAAACATAACTTACGGCTCAGTTGCTTTTACTCTAACTTATCTAAGTGCGGAACAAGAGTAAATGAAGTGCAATAAACCGATAAAACTACTCTAATGCATAAACATAAACAACAAGCAATAAAGTAAAGCATAAGAGTAAGGGAAGAGAGATGCAACCACAAGATAACACCTAGACATGTTATCGAAAAGGAAATCGAAGAACTTGGCGAAAAACCTCTCTGCTGCCCTCCAAGCAGTAAATCATTTTACTAGAGAATAAAGTTGGAATACACGAATAACAAAAGACCCTCCAAGTCTAGTCTACCCCATGTACTTAAGCCTTCCAAGCTCCTACTACCAATTGACTTAACGAAGCCTTGTCTTCTCTAGCTCTTCGAATCACGCAATATGCCTGATTGCATTTGCCAAGCCTCACCAACTTCTTTTGGCAGATCCCCTAAGCTTCCCAAGCTCCAAAACTCTCTACACTATAAAAATGTGTGGGTTATGTTTGGGTACAAATCTTCTCTCAAGGTATGACAATGGGAGAGGAAAGGAGAAGAGGCTAGAATGATTTCTCACTAAGGATGAGTAGCTCTCTCTCTAAAAGATGGGTGTGTGTGTTGTAGAAAACCTATCCAGAGTTTTTTCTCTCTGAATGACTTTCTTACAAGTTCTGTGAGTAATGAGGGTATATATAGTATGGGTGAAGGGTAAGAAAGTCATACTCAAAAATCCTCAAAGTAGAGAGTTTCACAGGTATCTCGCGAGAAGGCCTTACCTGCGAGACACTCGCAAAATCCCCCAGGCTCGCATGACTCTTCAGCTTCCAGCATGTGCTTCTCATGTGGCTTTTTTGTGGGTTAGCTTCTCGCAATCTTCTCACGAAATCCACTTGTTCTTCAATTCATACTCGATTCTTCACCAACTTAATACTGAACCCAATACAGTAAAATTCTACAAAATAAAAGGAATAAAATTAAAGCCAATACAATACTTTTTGTCATGGAATAAAGCCAACATAAAATATAGTTGTAAATCACAACTTTACAGTCTCCCCCTTTTGCTATTCCATGACAAAACACCTTGTAACAGACTCTAGACTTAAACGTGAGTTTGAGAACAATAGAAAAACTCACTCACACCTAAATCTAAAACCTGTGATGAACTTGGAACAAAATACCTGTAACCTGAAACACTTGCACAAAACGCATTAGACCCTAAAGGTAAATTAAGTGATAAAATGACAAGTATAATGTAACAAGTAAGAAACGATCAAGTAAACATATTGTGAAACATATGAGCAACTTGATCAAGCACAAAACAGTTATGTGGAAATGACTGCAATAATCATATAGCAAAGCAAATGATCATCTAAACATGCAACCAATAAAGCACAATAACATAAGAATGTATGCATGTCCAACACAAACATGATGCGATGAGAGCAACAAAGTATAGATACTAAACATAACTCAAATCACCATAAAACAATGAGAAAACAAGCATAAAGTAAAACAAAACAAAACAAGGTTTTCTTATAAAAAAATGTATTCTTTTCCTTGGTATATGCATCTCCCCTATGGCTTTCTCCCCCTATAATTGTGCACGAGGTAGAATTTCTCCCCCTAAGAAAGTGCACATGAGTCATATAGAAAATTGGTACTCATCGGAGTCCAAAACAATGAGAAAATGCCATTTGGGCGTTTTATCAAACACTGAGAGTACACACACTACACATGTATGTTAAATAATGCATAAACATATGAAAATCTTGCCTAAATATATGTTATTTTTGCCAAAAGGGGCCAACATCCAAAGCAAATCATCATTTAAAAAAAACCCAATAAAAAAGATTGACAAAAAATAAGTTTTCAACTCCCATTTGAGAAAATCTCAACTATGAACATAAAACTCCTAAAAACATAATCTAAGGATCAAAATTAATGAAAAGAGTTAAAGAGTACCTTAGAGATGTTTATGGAATATAAAACACTTGAAATTAGTTGAGTTTGGATGTTGAAGCATTAAAATAAGGGTTTGGGAGAAGATGGTAGACATTTAAAACAAATGTCCCACAAAATGCCCTTTAAAAAGCTGATCTGAAAATTTTTGTGGGATGTTAGGAATTTTTACTGGTTAGCTTCCCAGGAAATTTTTCATGGGTAAGCCTTACTCACGAAGTAGTCACAAAACGGTTGCAAAAGTCTTTATTCAAAGTTGAAAAACTTAAGAATTGGACCATTTAACTCCCAGCTAAGCTTACTCATGAAATGAGTCACGAAAACACCTAGAACACATGTTTTTCACACAAAAACAACTTGAAAAACTTTGAAAAACATGGGTGATACAAATCACTTCCAAAAGCAAACAAAAAGAACAAAAATCTTTTTGGTTTGATCCACATATGGTTGAGCACACACATATCATATTTAAACATGTACAAACACACAAATGAAATAGACATTCATTAAACATTAAACTTGTGTGTTGTGTGTGTATCAAATGTGGAATTGTTCTTAGTCTAGAGTGAAGATTTGATGATCAATTCAATTAAGTCATACACAACTAATACTAAGTCAGGAGGTCTATCTCAATTATAGAAATGAACATATATGACCTCCCACCAAAAAATGATCACAAAGCTTTGAAGCTTTTTCTTTTAGCTTCTTACAACTTATAACTTTTGATCATATAAGAACATTACATCTCATTTTGAGATTGATGCTTGAAATTTTTAATATTTCAATTTTGTGAGTAAGCCTTTGGCTTTTTGAGGCACCATACATTTCAATACAAGTTGCTTTCCCTTTTTCCTAGTCAAATACTAGTATGTGCGACGGCTTTTGTAGCTCATTATGTCTTATCGAGATTTGACATTTGTTGAGTTATAAAGCATAAACATAAAAATGTATGGGAAGATATATAGGCACAAGTCTATGCATATATCAAAACCATCAAGACTATTGACTAATCATTCATGACAAGCTTGAAGATCGATTTACAACAATCATACATAGATATCAAGATTTTTCTCACAAAGATAGATGTGCATACATAACAAGCTAAGCTCGTAAATGTACTACGCTAAACTCACATGTGATATGTACTCAAACATATACGATCAAACTTTTGAATTTTTTACTTTTTATGTGGTTTTGGATTTTTACTCACACAAAACGAAAACAATAAAGTAAGATAAAAAAACAATGTATATAAAGAAATGCACGATGCACAAATGCATGATAATGAAGCATTTGATGCATAAAAGGTCCTACAAAGGTCGAAAGAATTAGATCAAGGACCAAAAGAGCATAAACTCAACCATAGGAACCCTTTCTTATCCAAATGGAATGATTGTTTGGAATGAGTGTCTCATGAGAAGTGAGACGATGGTTGGAAGAATGAGAACTGGAGATGCACATAGACAATGACGTAAGAAAATCAAAAACTTTCTTCAACAACTTACCATTTTCCCCCAAAACTAGTTTAGCTTTCATAGCACAACTTCCAAGAAACTCAAGTTTCTCTTTTCTTTTTATTCTTTTAAGAGCTTGAAACCTAGAACAATGAGGTCTTAGATGACCAAAATCACCACAATGGTGACAAACAATGGGTTTAGGTCGACTAGGCTTTTTGGGAAGGGATCTAGCAACATGGTTTTGTTCTTTCTTCAACTTTGGATATTGAGGTCTTATATGGCCAATCACACCACAATGGTGACAAGTTGGAACAAACTTAGATCCATCCAAAGCCTTAGTTACTCTTTAATCAAAGCAGCCGGAATAGGATGCTCAACATCTAAGAGAGGTAACTAACCTCGACGCTCAAAGTTCCTATGGATCTCGGGATCTACCTCATCTAGGATAACCTTACGCTCAACCCAAACAAGTCTAAACACATTTAGCTTCTCATAAGCTTCTTGGTTTTTCTTAAACCTAAACCTATCGTTTTGGAAATCAGAAGAGGATGGGGTAGAGGTTTTCTTTGCTCTAGTTTTCTTAACCATGATTCTAAGAGTAGAGAAGAAGAGGAAAAAAAAAAAAAACAAAATAAAGACCAAAGGCAGACTATATTAGAGAGGGTTAGAGTACAAAATTTATCAACAAATAACAATTTATATGATGCATGTAATGAATGCACATATGATGCATGCTCTAATGCATAAAAACTTGTTCAATTTCTCAACATTTAGCAACAATTGACTTGAACCAAGAGTTTTAACCAAAAACCCCAAATTAAAAAAAAAAAAAAAAAAAAATCAATTTCAAAACCAATTCAAATTGATCAATTAATCATTACACTAGTTAGGAAACAACATATAATGATATAATTTATCAATTTTACAATCCAATTTCATCAATTTAAACCCAATTGAACAAAAACTCCATTTTCTCAAAATACCAAACCCTAGAATTTCCAATTGTTCTCAAAACACCAAATTCATCAAATTAATGCATGAGAATCATGTTTATAACATCTAAGAACAAAAACCCAATGATCAAATGTGAATAAAAACAACCTAAAAATTGAAAATCCCAAATTTCCTATATTCGAAAATTTTAAAGAAAAATGAATGAAAATGCATGAAAAATGTAATTAAATGGAAAAGAAAATGGTATTTAGGTCTTACCAATGCTTAAGGACAAAAACCCCTGGAAATTTTGAGGAAGAAAACGATAAAGAGGCTTAGATTGGATCGGTCAAGGAAGAGAATGGAGAAAAAGATAGAAAAAGCTTTTGAAAGTATGAAGATCACATGAGTGAAAAGCCTTTTTAAAAAAAGTCTTCTTTCGAAACTCGATTGGTTGAGTACCAATCAAGGATCAATCGAACCAGGTAGATCCAACCTTAAAAATTTAAGGCATTTTCGATTGGTTGAAGAACACACTCAATTGATCGAAATTCTAGAAAAATTGAATTTTTGAAAAACATTAAAAGTTTTATGCAGAAAACACTCAAACCAACTAATTTCATGAATGAAATGCATGAGTATGAGTTTTAAAATTTTTCAAAAACACTTGAATTCAACCCAGAACTTCCAAAATCAAGATTATGACACATTTTATTCCCAAATTTCAATCAATAAACATATTTTGTATCAAAATCAAAGAACATATAATCTTGGATAGCCAAAGCACATTCACACACAATTTCATGTACTAAGTTTAACAAAGAATAGCTTCTCCAAAAAAAAAAGAAGTTTAACAAAGAATAACTTGTAAAGTGTATGTAACTAGTAATAGCATGAAATACATGTGAGGTGATATGTAGATAGTAATCAATCTCAATTTCTACATTAGTCATCACATAAGTTTGAAAGTGACTATCACTTAAAGCGTTACATCGTATAACTCCCACATCTCCTAGAAAACAAGCTTGTAACCATGCATTTTTTTTTTAAATTTTTTTATTTTAGCCTTAAAATGTACATGCATTTTTTATTTCTTTGCCTTTTAAAAAAATTTTATTTTAAGGCTACACTTTAATTTATTTTTGTGCATATGCTACACTTTCTCGAGTACAAAATCTTATGATATGCATTAAAGTGTTCATGATTGGCTAATAAATAGTGGTGAGATAGTTATTTATGCCTTTCTCATAGGATTTTTTAGTCCTTACGATCAAAAGCATGTGACTTCAAAATCATGATCATGTGATCAAAAACTATAAACAACTCCCACATAACATGCACTACAGAGCTAAAACTAGCAAAGTGCAGAAAAATATAAGCTCATCCAAGCTAAACAAGGTACACAAGCATGTTAAGTAAAGATAATGTGGCCACTTGGCAAGATATGCAATCTCTGTAGAAGAGAGTTCATCATCAAATCCATTATCAATATCATCAACTGACTTAAAAGCCATTAATTTGGATTTTTTTTTTTTGTTTTGGGTAGGTCTAGCTCATATCACTGAAGAGATTCTACAAGCTCATTAACAAGGATGGAGGAGTCCACATCCTTGTTTTCAGTAATGACAGTCACTTTGGGTCTAAAGTTCTCAGTTAAGGATCTGAGTATCTTCCTAACAATTTTAGGTTGATCATAAACTTCACCCAAATTATAAGCAAAATTAACAATATCATTAAGCTTAGCATAGGATTCATCAAAACTTTCATCGTCAGGCATCCTAATGCTTTCAAATCTAGTTGTTAATTGCTGAAACTTATTAACTTTAATTGCTTTTGTGCCATCATGCATAGTTTAGAGAATATTCCATGCAGTATGAGTAATCTTAACATTTGAGATTCTCTTGAATTCCCTCATAGAAACAGCATTAAAAATAGCATTCATGACTTTACTATTAAAAACGGCTTCCACTTTTTGGGACATTGACCACTCACTAACAGGAGTAGTCAGTTTCTCTCATCTGTATTCAATAGAGTTCCACACTCTGTCATCAATAGATTTTAGGAAGGCTTTCATCCTTACTTTCCAATAGGCATAGTTGTTTCCATTAAAGTGAGGTGGGATCAGAAGAGAGTGACTGTGTTCCATGACAACAGGGGCTAAGGATCAACTCTTAGGTCAAGAGATCTAAAAACAAAAGCTAACCTGATCTGATACCACTTGTACGATTTTAGACCCCTTAACAAAAGTTGTTTAATCTAATATTAAGCCAAGTTGATTAACAAGTTCGTTAATAAGATCTAGGTTAAACCAACATGTGTAAAACATATATAATGTAGAAAAATAAAGAACACAAAGATATGATGACCTAGGAAAACCCAACTAGTAAAAAACCTGAGGAGGATTTAACCTAGCTATCCTCAAAGTAAAAACAGATCCATCATGAAAGAAGTTTTTACAATAAGACTTAGACCACTAACATCCTATTGCTACCTCGAGTAGAAAACTTACTACCATGACCACGTGACAGCTTTGAGTCCACGGACTACTTCTTTCTTTGATCTGTAGCAACCACAAGTTCTCCTACTTGTGACTTTAGGACTTCACTCAAAGGTTTCAGATATTCTTTATAGTTCTTTATGTAGCAACTGAAAAGATCATCAAGTTCTTGACGTGAATCTTGATCTTGATAATTCTATGTGTATGTGTGTACGAAGGTAAACACCTTTCAGATCTCACAAAAGATTCAACACACAACTCAACAAGGACTTCTAAAACATAGCTAGGGTTTTTCCTTTTATACTTAGAGTGAAACACAAAACCCTACACATCATACAGGCTTAGGCTGAATTGGAAATTCTAAAGAAAATTAAATTTGCACGACTTTCGATTGATGGAGTCTAATTTTCGATCAATCGAGCCTTGCAAATTTTGACCAATAAATCCTGCAACCACTTGATTCCAATTTTACATTAAACCACACTTTGAGCAAGCCTAAAACTAGACTCTATGTTTTGATCATGGTTTGCCAACATAATACATATTGAAGTTCTAATACATTAGTTCCTAAAGTCTTAGAACCTAACAAATAGTTTAATTTCACACGCTATGACCATTGAACTTACATTATGCAATTACACCCAGATAAAGTCCTCTTCGTTTAGGCATTTCTGGACCCATAACCCTTAAACAAGAAGTCATATACATCCTCAAGACCGCCTTGAGGGTTAGAGCAAGATTTAGCCTTAAAGCTACCTTGAATCACAACTTTTTTCATTGAACAAACAAATTAGCTACGACAATGGGAGATGCCAAGGAAAACGAGAAATGTATAAAACATTAAGAGTACAAGATGTAAGCCAATTCAAGCTCCTTTTACAGACCAATGCCACAATTATGTTGGCAGTAGCAATTTGGGGATCATAATGCCTCTTAAATATAACATTAAGAGTGTTGAAGGTCAAAACTACAAGAAATACCATCAAATGTCTTATTGATGTGGCAAGCAACAAACAAGGATGAAGATATGGAGCAAATGAGTAAAATTGCTTTTAACTACCAAATACCCAGCTACTTCTCAAATACTGAGGAGATTAAATAAAAAATCCAAAATATTTTCTTTAAATGATGAGAAAGCCCTAGGTCTCAATGTCTTTAATGCCCATTTTTTTACAGACAACTTAGTGTGTTGTTTGAGATGAAAGGAAAATTATTGAATACTTTGGGAATACCATAAATGCGTACTCCTCTCTTTCACATGAATTATGGGTCCTACCATAAATTTAAGGGTCATGCTAACGAGTGCCCTTAGGGCACTCATTAATAATCCATTTTAGGAAAGTTTTTATACCACTTTTATGGGAAATGAAAAAAGCTGTCAAAATATTAATTACTTTTTTTTTTTTCATTTCCCATAAATTTTTTCTTTAAATAGATTATTAACCAGTGCCCTAAGGGCACTCGTTAGAATTTTCCTAAATTTAATTAGGGGGGGTACACATTTATAGTACTCTGGGAGTACCCAATAATTACCCAAGATGAAGAGATTCATGCCAAGATACCATTAAATGTTTCTTTGAATCAAGTAAACTATATTGGGATGATGGATTGGGTAGGATTGGATTTTAAATCTTTTGGAAACTCAGATTGGATTAGATTTGGGATGTAAAATATTTAACTTTAGTGATCCAACCCAACTCATGTTATTAACAATAAATGCATGTATTTTAAAATTTTTAGTTGATTTATTTTAAACTTTGAGACTTTGTTTTATCGTAGGTCTATATTTTTTTAAATAAAAAAAAAAAATTTCCCTCTTTCTTCCTCTATTAGTTAGGGCAGCACATGCAAGGCACGTGCTTGCCGTGAAAAAAAAGTAGTAATTAAGCTCAATTCTAGATAGATTTTATTTGTATCACAAAACAAAGATATGAATAATTTGATTTTTAAAGTATATAGAGATTTACATTAATCAAAAAAGACATTAATTTTAAGAATTTTGATAATTATGTCATAAAAAGTTAATCTCATTAACTTAAGAGTTTTGATCAACCACAAAGTTAGGGCAGCTATTTAACATATAAATATTTATTTAACTATAATAGTTTTTTAGTACCTACTTGCTAAAAAAAATATATCTACTCTCTAAAAACTTCTAAAAATACTAATGAATATCATCATCTTCCAACAATAAACAACTGAGTTTTGCTAAAAAATTTTAAAAAAAAAAAAATATATATATATATATATATAACAAAAGGCATGTGTCATCGAATTTTTCATTAGATAAATTATAAATTTTGAAAATTTAAACCTAGAAAATCAATGTTCTTTAGATAACAAATAAAACACCTAATATCATCATTCTAACTTTCTAAGAATTTCTATCATTTAAAACTCAAAATATGTAAAGAAAATTTTTAGGATGTTAAAATTTAGCGAGAGTAATTTAGACATTACATAATAAAATATTTTAAGAATCATAAGCTTTCATTAGAGTTTAATTGAGAGAATAACAATATAATATATTTGCTCTTTTCCAAAATATTAAGAGAAAAATTGCTTGATTTAAAAGTTTAAGGAAAAATTGTAAACTACCCCAAACATAAAGGACGAAAAATATTTTTTTTCCTAACTATGTGTTTTTACTTAAAATAGTGTGTAAAGAAAAAAAATATACAAAAAGTCAACCCAAGAAAATTGTATAATAATGAATTTTGGCTTAACAAAGTTCATTAAACCAACAAAAAATTTCTAAAAATACAACAGAATGACGCAACATTTTCATAATACATTTATAATTTTGTTTTATTTTATTTTAACTTATAAAGAATTGACAGCTCAGTAGTTTTAAAAATATTGTGACAACATCAAGATGTCTTAACATTTTTCACACAAAAAAATGTTATGTCTATAATATTTTCACAACAAATCATAGGTAGTAGGTTACTACAAGTTGTTATTGGTAGGCAAAAATGTAGTTTCATTGGTAAATTTAAATTAGAACCAATAACAATTACCATATTTGATTTGTTATGAAAGTGTTATGAAAATTATTGTGGATATATCACTTCTTTTTCACAATACTTTTATTTTTAGTTGTTGATAAGTCACAATCTGAATGACCCCTTGTGATAAACCCTAATTAATTAATTTAGCCAAGTAATTAATTAATCAATTAATCATGCAATTTTATGGAAGCACAAACAAATCATCAACAACTAAATATGCAGCGGAAAATAAATAACACAGTGATTTGTTTACGTATGGGGAAAACCCTATGACAAAAACCCCACCGGGTGATTTTCAGGTCACCACTCCCGAAACTCCACTATTATCAAATCAAGCGGTTACAAGTAAAGGAATTCCAAGTACCTTACCAACCTACAGTTGAACCCTTACCCCAATACCCAATTGGACTTGATCTGTAGTGACAGTCTCCACATTTGATGCATGGCTCCCAAGTACGTGACTAACCAATGTGTGGATCCAAGTACGCGACTTCAGAACACCAACTGAGGAAGAATGATTGGCTGCAAAGTTCTTCAGTTCATCCTTTATGATGAATAGCAAGAAGATGCTTGGTTACAAAACCCTATGGTGCAAATACACAGCAACTTCTTGATGGAAGATGAACTAGGTCAAGAATTTCGTCTGTTGATCACAATTTGCTTGAACAGAGATTGCTCAATGATAATGCAACTTATGTCACCCTAGACGGCTCTTAAAATAATCCTTTTATATGTTTAGGATTAGAAGAAAAGAAGGCCCAAAACCATATTCACAGACCCCAAGAAAATCAGATTGGAAATCTGACTTTTTAAATCTCGACAGATAGCAGGTGTTGAGGTAGCTGTCGAGCAGGTGTCGAGCTTTAAAAACTTTGCACTTCAACTTGCTTTTTCTTGGACAGACTTGATGACTTCAACACTTGACCTTGAAACATTGTTTCTTGAAGTATTAAAAACACCTAGAGCTACCCAATTACAAGTAGAGTGCGCTTTGTCAAAGGATTAGTCAATTTACATAAATAAGTGACATATGTTCTTAAACAAGTTAAAACATATATGTCCTAACAATCTCCCCCTTTGGCAATCCGTGACAAAACCACAACAAACAAATGAGCATATGAGAGAAGTCATAAATCACTCAACTCATATTCACTTGTTGAATACAATAAAATCTATCCTAACACAAACTCTTGAAGAACTTTGCAAGAAGAAAGCTTATGATAAGTAAACTTTGACAACCTGTATTTCTGAAACACTTTAAACAAAACTCATCAAGGCATCTTGTGTGAAACAAAAATAAATAGATTGCATACAAGTATAAAGAACATGTGTATAAAGATAGAAAAGAAACAACAAATGAAGAAAGAGGTGAAAGAAACATACATCAACATATATAAGAGATAAGATAAGTACAATGTATGTAAAAAATGGTCAAAGGACCTCATATACAAGACCAATGTATCTAAGAGATAAGAAAAAAATACATATAGCCTCACTACATCCCTCAAAAATAACAACACTCCCCCTATCAAAAATGTCCTATACTAACTCTTCCCCTAAGATGACTACTCTCATAGCCCAAAACTACTCCCCCTTTTTGTCACGAGTGACAAAGGGTAGAGTGTCATGTAGACATCTCATCGGCAGAGCTAGCATCCCCATCATCATCATCATCATCATCCTCAGAATCTGACGCTGCTGGAGTAGATGGTGAAGGAGTAGCCTCTAGAGCAAATCCACCCATGTCACCTGCCGTCGTGCAATACAACCCACACGAACATTCACTTGATACAACTCAGCAGAGAGTGTATCAAGACGAGTGTCCATGCGCTGCAGCTGCGCCATAATATCTCCAAGGGATACATCGCTCGAAGAGGAAGAAGGAGCAGATGTAGATGGAGCTGATCTAGATGGAGCTGAACGGGAGGGAGGAGTGGCACCTGGCTGTCTCGACCTGAACTACGCCTCACTACGTTTTACGATTGCGGCATCTATGGCAGATATGTGTGTGAAGTAGTCGGACACAGGAAAGGGAACGAAAAAATAGCGTATAATCTGCGTGATAGCAGAAGGAAAGATGAGCTTATCACGGGACGCCGAATCAAGATATACCTCTATGATAGACCGGATGAAGTGAGAAGGGAAGTTTATGGTAAGATGCTCAAGCAAAGATAGCAAAAATTGAGCACGAGGCTCTGTGATAGAGTTATAGTGAGAAAGAGGATGGAGAACAAAAGTCATTACCATGTTAATGAATCTAAGACCTTTAGCAAAAGGCCTACAGGATGTGAACTGATGCTCACCCCAATCAGTAGGGCGTTCACAAAAAGCAGAAATGAGCTCATCTTTGGACACAGTCCTTAGACGCTCACAAGAGGGGTAATCAGGAAACTCTATCCTAGGTACCCTAAGCACATCCGCAACAAGTTGCGGTGTGACAGGAATGCGCGTACCTCGAACGCGAGTGACAAAGTGAGGTACTGAAAGATCAATCCTGTGCATGTTGGAGTAGAACTTCTGTATCAGCACGAGAGGGCAAATGACCGGGATGTCACACAGTGACCCCCATCCCTACTATTAATGACAAAGGGAAGGTCAGTATCAGCGAAGTCCGCCAGAATAACTTGGCGTTCCGAATGAACACCTCGTTTAGAAAAGTTCTCCGAAAATGCCTTATGGGCATCTCCATAACGAACCGAATGTTAAAGGGAGCAGTATCTAAAGAAGTAGAAGCTCCAGAATGCAGAGGGTTCCGAGCAGGAGTGGATTTACGTTTGGGTGCCATAGAGACTACTAACGTAAAAGAATGAGAGAAAGAGAGAGAGAGACACTCAGAAAATTTCCCAAAACAGTTCAAAAATGACAAATATTTTGAATAACAAGTACGTATGCATGGGAATGCATGATCATGTGATATGCAAAACACAAATATCATCATGGGCTCAGCCCAATCCAATCCTACCAACACACAGCATATGGCACACATCTAAATGCATGTAAATATCATTATAATGCACATGAATGCAATGTATGACATTTTAACAACATTTAAGAGTAAACCCAACCCAAAATTTCAAGAAAAACTCAACAATTTTGAAAAACCCCAAATTTTTATGAAAAAATCCCAAAAACTAAGTTTTCAAACATGCAATGCATGAAAAATGAAGAGAATAGAGATCTTACCAAGTGATTTGAGCAAGAAATGATCAAGATCCAAGAGGGTTGAAGGATTTGAGTGAAAGGAGAGTGAAAGGGAGATGAACAGACACGGAGAGATCGAGAGAGATCGAGTGAAAAATGAAGAAAATCGCGACAGTTCCTTAAATAGGCACCTCAGTAAATCTCGACAACTGAGGTGTCGAGAGGTATCGAGGGAGCTGTCGAGGAAGGTATCGAGAAAAATGCCTTCGACAGCTGAAGGTGTCGAGAGGTATCGAGATGCATGAAGAAATATAGATGCGTAATGCTCGATCGATTGCGAAGGTGTCGAGAAGGTATCGAGGAGACGGAAGATATCTCGATCGATCCACAAGGTGTCGAGACAGGTGTCAAGAAAGAAGACTCAAACAGCATAAGTGAATCTCAATCGATCCATCAGGTGTCAAGAATCTATCGAGGGGACAGAGACTTTCTCGATCGATCCATCAGGTGTCGAAGAGGTGTCAAGATTGCGATAAGAAACAACTTGAGAAGCTCAACAGATGACCAGGCATCGAGGAGGTGTCGAGCCAGCAGAAAAAGGCAGTTTATTGAGAAGGGAAAAACACAGACATGAATGCAATCCAACACACATCTCAACCAAAGATCCACTCAACATATAAATCTCTCAAAAAAATCTCTCAACAAAAATATAAGCACAAGGATCATGCAAAACACACACACACACTAAACAAGTCTAACCAATTTTATATTTCAAAAATAAGTTATGATAGTTTAGTGAGAATACATTAGCACATATAAAACCTTTGTGATAGCCAAATCACATTGTACATGCACATGTATCAAAAGTAGTAAAGAATATTGCGTGTTGTGTGTGAAAAACATCGCAAGATTGCATATGTGTATAGATGTTATGATGATCTGAGATACGAGAAAATAACTTTTAACTCACACATAATCATAACTATTTGATGGGGACTATCACCTTCGAGGTACATCCTATAACTCCCACATCTCCTAGAATACACGCTTGCAACTATATTTAAAGCATTTTTAATCTTTTTGCTTTTTATTTTCTTTGCATGTTTTCTTTTATTTTAGCATATCATACATGGGTATATAAAAGAGAGAAAAGAAATACCCAAGATGTTAAGCATTTGACATTGCACTTTTGCTATGCCAAAGCATACGAATGTCTTTAACACTGCACTTTTGCTATGCCGAAACATACAGGTATCATATTATGATTGGCGGGCACCAGTGGTGAGATTGTTATTTATGCCTTTCTCTTAGGATTTTCTAGTCCTACCCGTCAAAAAGAGTGATATGAGTGTTAAGTTTTAAGAGATAACCTAATCTTACTCATCACAAACAAGAGCCACAAAGCTCACTTGCTTAGTTGTGCATGGAGATGCTCATCTAAGCTACAAGAGATACAAAGTTTAGAAAATTTTGTTTCATTGGCCATCCAAGGTACACAAGTACCAAAGTACACAAAACACACACTGTTTGTATTTTTCTAATTTTTTTTTTCATTTTTTTTTTAATCAAAAACAAAATAAATAAAACTGAAAGTAAACACACAAAACATGTTAAACAAAATAATGCAAAAACTAGACTGACCCAGCAGAAAAACAAAGCACACAAGCAATGCAAAACTCAGAAAAAACAAAAGGAAAAAGAAAGTGATAAAATCACTTAAAGTCCTTTTTCTTCCACACCTTGGAAGAGCCTTTCCTTTGATTGAATCCTTGAACCGGCGGTGAGAGGGAAGAATTTAACCTGTTCAAGTTCGAAAGGAACATGAGGGCTTTCAGAAGATCTCCAAGAGGAGCAAGAGAGGATTGAAGCCGATTTTGGCTTCCAGATGCTATCATGCCATTGCTCTGTTGAGTGGCTAACTACTTATAGCAATTTGGTCTAGTATGACTGGCAGCTCCACAATGATGACAGAGATGCTGCTTCTTTTGTTTAGGCTTTTGAGAGTTAACCTTCTTAGCCCTAGGGTTTTTATCATCTTTCTTATCTTGCTTAAGGGGTGCTCCTAAGATAGATTTACCCTTGTCTAAGTTCTCACTAGCTAATACAGTTTTAACATCAATATTCTCAATTTCAGTAATATTAGTAGGAGGAACAAAAACAGTATTGCTAGTAGAAGCAGTATTAGAGAAAGAAATACCATACCCCAAACCAGTTCGATCCGAAACAGATTTCTGATTACTAAGCATCTCATCAAGTTTTGCACTTGAAGTCCTCTCTAATTGAGCTCTGACTTGAAACAGCTCTGCTTCAAGCTTCTTGGTCTTCTCAGCCAAGAAATTGTTTTCAAATCTCAATACTCCAATAGTTTGATTCGCCTCATCAAATTTTATGGACAACTCTTCACAATCAAGTTCCACATCACTGAGCTTCTTGATGGCCAGCCTGTATAATTTTTCATGCTTTTCAAAGAGCTTGTAAAGCTTCTCATAGGTTGAATGGATATCATCTTGATCATCCATTTTCTCAAATTTTGACTCCACCGGTTCTTCTTCTTCATCCACTTCTTCAACAATCCCTTCAGTAAGATTGACTGTGGCAGTGAAGGCATTTAAGATTCCGTCATCCTCATTGTCCGAATCATCTTCAGGCTCAGTGTCACTTAGAGTTGTAGCAAGTGCCTTGCTTTTCCCAATGCTCTTAAGATATGTAGGACATTCATGTTTCATGTGTTCGAACCCATGACATCCAAAGCACTTTGGTCCTGCAGGAACAGTGTACTGACTTCCATCCTTAGCATCCTTCTTCCCTTTGTCTTGGCTTTTAGACTGTGAAGAACTGAACTGCTACGGTCCTTGTCGAAACTCCTTCCATTGGCATTCTTCCTAAACTTCTTGAACTGCCGAGTGATGTAGGACTTCATCTTAGAATCTTCATCATCGGAAGACTCATCTGTATCACTGTTCTTTGCCTTCAAGGCCATGCTTTTACCTTTACTTGACTTGCCAATCCTAGATAATCCTATCTCATAGGTTTGCAAGTTTCCTACCAGCTCAGTCAAAGGAATCTTGTTAATGTTCTTTGATTCTTCTATCGCCGTAATCTTGGTATGGAATCTCTCGGGTAGAGATCTGAGCACCTTCCTTACAATCTTGGGTTCAGGGATGGTTTCCCCAAGATTGAAGGTTGAGTTCACTATGTCCTTGAGCTTGGCATAGAACTCATCAAATGACTCATCCTCCTCCATCTTAATTTCTTTAAAGCTTGTAGTAAGCCTCTGAAGTTTTGAGTCTTTGACAGCCTTTGTGCCTTCATAGGTAGTCTGGAGGATGGTCCAAGCCTCCTTAGCAGTTTCAGTTGAGGATATCTTTTTGAACTCCTCATTTGTGACTGCACTAAATAGGGCATTTAACGCTCTGCTGTTGAAGTTAGCCGCATTTATCTTAGTATCATCCCAATCGGCTGGATCTTTTGTTGGCTTAGTCCAGCCAATCTCTACAGCTTGCCACACTTTTTCATCTAAAGACTGCAAGAAAGCTCTCATGCGTACTTTCCAGTATGCATAGTTAGTGTCATCAAATAAAGGAGGTATAATTAAAGATTGTCATCTATCCATGACAAACAGAGGTCAATGGATCAACACAGCAAAGATTAAACCCTAATCAGAGTGTGCCTGCTTTGATACCACTTGATAGGTCACAATCTGAATGACCCCTTGTGATTAACCATAATTAATTAATTTAGCCAAGTAATTAATTAATCAATTAATCATGCAATTTTATGGAAGCACAAACAAATCACCAACAACTAAATATGCAGCGAAAAATAAATAACACGGTGATTTGTTTACGAATGGGGAAAACCCTTTGGCAAAAACCCCACCGGGTGATTTTTAGGTCACCACTCCCGAAACTCTACTATTATCAAATCAAGCGGTTACAAGTAAAGGAATCCCAAGTACCTTACCAACCTACAGTTGAACCCTTACCCCAATACCCAATTGGACTTGATCTGTAGTGACAGTCTCCATCTTTGATGCACGGCTCCCAAGTACGTGACTAACCAATGCGCGGATCCAAGTACATGACTTCAGAACACCAACTGAGGAAGAATGGTTGGCTGCAAAGTTTTTTAGTTCATCCTTTATGATGAATAGCAGGAAGATGCTTGGTTACAAAACTCTATGGTGCAAATACACAGCAACTTCTTGATGGAAGATGAACTAGGTCAAGAACTTCATCTGTTGATCACAATTTGCTTGAACAGAGATTGCTCAATGATAATGCAACTTATGTCACCCTAGACGGCTCTTAATATAATCCTTTTATATGTTTAGGGTTAGAAAAAAAAAAAAAAAAAGGCTCAAAAACATATTCACGGATCCCAAGAAAATCAAATTGGAAATCTGACTTTTTAAATCTCGACAGATAGCAGGTGTCGAGGTAGCTGTCGAGCAGGTGTTGAGCTTTAAAAACTTTGCACTTCAGCTTGCTTTCTCTTGGACAGACTTGATGACTTCAACACTTGACCTTGAAACATTGTTTTTTGAAGTATTAAAAACACCTAGAACTACCCAATTACAAGTAGAGTGCGTTTTGTCAAAGGATTAGCCAATTTACATAAATAAGTGACATATGTTCTTAAACAAGTTAAAACATATATGTCCTAACAGTTGTAATTGGTTCTAGTATGATATTTTATTATATTATTTTGAACTATAATGAATTAACACCTTAACAATTGTGAAAATATTGTACCAATTTGTGATGATAATATTTTATTATAATGTGAAACAGTGTGGATTGGACAAACCAAAAATAATATAGCAAATATACTACAACTTTATGCATTCACAAAAAAAAAAAAAAAAAAAAAAAAAAAAAAAGCCTGTAAAACAATGAAAGTTGAACAAACCAAAACTACTGTAGCTAAATTACTATAGCTTTTCTCATTTACTCTTTATATATATATAGAGAGAGAGAGAGAGAGAGAGAGAAAGAGAGAGAGAAATATACATTGAACTTACAATGTAAATTTATATTGTAAACACATAAAAATTGGCAAATGTTGTACACATTTGCAAGTGTATACAATGTAAACTTACATTACAAGTAGAAACTAAACATATAAAGATCCTTTAAAAGGAAAAAAAAAAAAGTTGGTGAACTTGAAGAAATTAAAAAAAAAAAAAAAAAAAAAATTGGGGGCGGGGGGGGGGGGAGTGGGGAGAAACAACTCACTAAACCAAAAATACTATTCATAACACTGTTTATGAAAGAAAAAAAAAAGTTGGTGAACTTGAAGAAATTTGAAAAAAAAAAAAAGGGAAAGAAACAACTCACTAAACCAAAAATACTGTTCATAACACTGTTTATGAGCTTATTAAATGTATATGATGATGCCGAGAAATTCACCAGTGAGCCACACGATACCTACACGCTCGAAAATGAACCTGCACGATACAAAGAAGAAATACCTAACAAAGAGCACCGGTGTGGTACCGGCCAAATACCCTTCGAAGGCTAAGTCAGAAATATTCTCACAGCTCTTGAGTGCTAGAGAGGGTAAATTATGCATACCTTGGTCTATGAGAGTATTTGGGCTTATATAGTAGTAGAGGGTAGGGTCCCCCTCCTTGGCGCGGAAGTATTTTCCTTATATGACTCTTCTCGCAAAACCCTAAACGTGATGGACAAGATATTTCCTTATGGGAAGATTCATATTGATGTACGTATCCTTTAGAATCCTTTTGTGCTAGAATTCCTTTGATCTTGGGATTCTTCATCGTGTGCCGCATGTATCTTGCGACTTGGGTTTTCTTTCTATTGTATGGCAATTCAGACTCATCGCCATGTCATCCGTTCAATCTGGACCCGTTCATAATGGACTATAGATATTCGGCCCATCCACTATCGGCCTACGAAGGATGGCCCGTCAGGCCCATATCATGGAGATTTTCACCTCTTCAATTGCCCCTCACCCCATGGGTCCATAACTCTTTTAGGACTCATGGGGTGACAGTTCGTGACCAGGGGATGACGGTCCAAAGGCTCGTGGGTCAACGGTTTCGTACCTGGCAAATGTATGGCTGAATTGATGCCACATGTCATTTTTCCATTAAATGTTGTCTTGTATCGAGGCACCTCTTCGTCTTTCGTGCCCTTCCTCTATAAATATCAAACCTTCACCTCTCATTTTCCCACTTTCAACAGAAACTCACTTGTCAGAGCGCAATCCGTCATCCTTGTTAGAATACACCATTCAATTACAGTGTCCGTTATCATCAACTTTCCTCCGTTCACGTGCTAATTGGTAAGTACCATCTTTCATATTTTTCTACCATCGTATTATTTTTATAGCTCAAAACTTTAATTTTGTTATCCATTCTTAGCCCCGTCAGAGTCTTAGGTTTTGTCGTCACTTGTAGGCAATGTCTAGTGCGTCAAGTAATTATGGTAGTTGATGCAATGATTGATGAATCAGTAAGATTTGAGCGGTATGTGAACCCATCCAAGAAGATAGCTATATCTTGTGTTTGTGTTTAGTACTGGTGTGTGGATCTTTTGTTTAAACAAATTACTATATTATCTGCTAGTATATCTACTTGATTATTTGATTTAGAAAAGATATGGATTTGATTATCTTATGATGGCTAAGACTAAGATCTCACAACTACACTTGATCAGGGCCTCATTTGCTGTAGACCTCCAGACAATATCTTGGTTGGCAATGGCTTTGGGAGGAATATGTGGGAGTTTGCTAGGTGGTTTTGCATTAACAAACTTGCAGATAGATACAATTTTTCTTCTTTTTTCTGTACTTCCAGCCATTCAGTTATTATCATGTGGTTTGGTAGAGGAGAATTCAGTGGACAGTAATAATTCAAGAGGCTCCCAGGTGGTCAATGGGAACAGTATTCAGGATGAAGATAATTCATTAGGAAAGAAGTCTGATATTGGCAATTTAAGGAGAAAGAAGAGCCAAAAGAACAGCAAACAGAAAGCAGTTGTCCCTAGTGAATCCAAGATTCCTAAATAGTTGACTCCTTGGCATTACGTTTGTTCCATTCTCTGAAAGTAGCTGCTTACAGTTTGTGCCATGCTTTTAAACAGCCGAACATTTTGAGGTAACTACTAATGAAAAAACTTGTCAGATCAATACCATTGTGGTTTAAAGGCACAAAATAATGAGTTTCTCTCTAGGGCCTTTACCATTGTTAAGGCAATCCATTAAGATGATATTGATTACTTAAATAGTTAATGATTAATGGTCCATGATGATCTACATCATTAGTGGTGAAATCATCCGATAGGATCACTTTTTTTCCTATTTATTATTATTAATTTTTTGGGTGCATACATATACCAGGTGGAAATGTAATTTAAATGTGCTTATCCACCTATGATCCTTGTTGTCGATGCCTAGACTTCTTGTCTTTGCCATTTCTTTTCTGTAGATATCTTGTTTCTTTCTAATTAATCTTTCTTTTGATTTTAACTTTGCTCTTGGGAAGGCCAGACCAATGACTTGGTTTTTCCTAGCACATGTTACTGTTCCAAACCTCTCGACTGTCATGTTCTATTACCAGACACAGTTATTAAACCTGGATGCATCTTTCTTGGGGACAGTGCGTGTTGTCGGATGGTTTAGCCTCATGCTTGGAACCTTCATTTACAATCGCTACTTAAAGACCATGAAGTTACGGAGAATCCTCATGTAAGTAGTACAAGGTTTAATTTGAATTACTATTTTTAATAGGTTCATTCTGTTTTTCTATGATTTAATTTGACTGATGATGCTTTGCTCACGATCTACACAGGTGGGCTCATATTGGTTTGTCTATCTTGACTCTCCTAGATATTGTTCTCATGTCTCAAATGAATGTTGCTTTTGGAATTGTTAGAGATATAAATTAGTCATATTAGCCCAATGTAATAAGTCTGAGCCCATTCCTGCTTATACTAGTAATCTAAGATTTAGTCATCTATATATACTCATGTTAGGGTTTATTGTAACACAGATTTTGTACTACACTCTTATATAATAAAGATGTAGCCCTTAAGGGATTCCTCCCTTGATGTAGGCTGACAAGGCTGAACCACGTAATCCTCGTGTTCTTGATGTTCCTATTCTATGCTTCCTCTTCCACATCCACTCTAGCATATACAATATGGTATAACACATCGCGTTACTAATAATACATTTAACATGGTATCAGAGCTAATATTTAACATGGTATTAGAGCCAAACTCCATTCTTGGCATCAAAAAAAATCTCTAGTAAGCAAAGTAGATTCTCACGTGTGTAACACAGATCCACAACAGTACTCATGCCTTCTTTCAGATCTAGGTCTACAGCATCACGCAGCTCCCACGGAAACTCCGTTGCTGCCTCGCTGCTACATCTCTGATCTCTCAAGCAAGTTAAACCACTCACCTTACAGATTTGAGCAAATCCAAGATTCTACTGATGAAACCAACACCACATATGTGCCCCACGACCTCCCGTGAGCAAAACCTAGAAGTTCGAACT
The DNA here is from genome assembly GCA_030445155.1 of Quercus variabilis. Taxonomy (NCBI): domain Eukaryota; kingdom Viridiplantae; phylum Streptophyta; class Magnoliopsida; order Fagales; family Fagaceae; genus Quercus; species Quercus variabilis. The sequence goes on along the minus strand of CP129453.1, from coordinate 32,349,823 downwards.
CCACTAAAGGCTGCACGCGCCCCCACGCGCTTCCGTTGTTTCAACGTAGTTCTCCACGCACTGCCTTGGATTCCTTAGGAGCAGATCCTCCTCCGACAACACTCGCTGCCATAACGGCCTCGTCGTTTGCCGATCTGCCAAAACACCGAAGTCCGAGCATCAATCTCCCTCGCACATGCTCGCACGCCCCTTCCGGAGTTCCAGCCACGTGCCGGTGGAATACTCGCACCCGCCACAAGCGCCTAAGGACTACTGCTGATGTCATCCTGACGTCATCTTCCCACGTCAGCACCATGCAAGCCGTTGCCATGTCAGCCCTAATCCAGGTCATGACCACGTCATCAGCCACGTCGCTAGCCACGTCAGTAGTGTCGCTTCGTCAGCACCACGTCACCTATCTGATCATTGACAGGACCGACCCAACCCGGACCACCCGGATCTGACCCGTGAAGCACTAACCGTTGACTTTGACCCTGGACAGTTGACTTTGACTTTTGTGTTGCTCAGTAGATCAGTTTGAGTATATTCACCATTCACTTGTTGCTGTCTCCTTTAGTTAATCTCTTTTTTATCAAACAGTAATCATCTGTAATTGTAGCTTTATGCATGAATGTCATATCAGTTTCTCAAGTATATTCACCTTTCACTTGTTGCAATCTCCTTTTGTTAATCTCTTTTTTATCAAACAGTAAACATCTGTAAAGATAGACTTTATGCATGAAAGTCATAATAATGTGCCTGTTTGTGTGCATGGACATGCACCAGTGTTATGAATTTATCCATTTATCTTCCTATCCATATTCTTGCATGCACACTGACCACGTGTCAGGAAATTCAAACTCTGATTCTTTCATCATCCTTACTATTGACTGATTCTCATGAACTGCAGGTTTATGCCATTCCTGATCTTATCTGGCAAGCTTTGCCCTCCAGGAATTGAAGGGACTTTATTTGCCCTTTTTATGTCAATAAACAACTTAGGGTCCACTTTGGGATCATTCATGGGTGCTGGGTTGGCTTCTATTTTGAACATCTCTTCTGGTTCTTTTGACAACCTTCTTGTAGGCATTGTCATTCAAGTCCTCTGCACTTTCATTCCAATTGCATTTCTATTTTTGATACCAAAAGAAGCTACAGGGATATCAGCATAGATTATGATTGATTCTTCAATGCAAAATAGGACTGCCATCAACTGAAAGTGGCCAGTTTTTTTTACAACTACAGTTATTCAATAGTGGTAAGGATTCACAGATTAGCACAGTTAAAAGCTTAAGTTTCACCTTCTCTTTTTATACAGTTCTCTATTCGGAGCATGGCTCTGATAATACTGATATGCATAACTCTAGAAAAATTTTGGTTAGAAATTGAATATGAAATACAAAAAAATCAGTTTCCTGACTTTTTTAATTATTTTTTGCTGGATTTTTATTATGACTTAGAAGGAAGCTTTTATTGCCTTAACTCAGATATTATTATTAATCCACATCACAAAGCCAATTGATGGGTCAGTCAAAGGAAGAAGAACATGGTATTTACATTCATTTGTGGAACTAAACTCCCTACTGGGTGAATTTATTGTCCTTGCTGCATAAGGTAAAGTAATATACTCTGGATGTAACAGAAATACTCTTCTGAGTAATCATATCCTTGATCGCGTAGAGTTTGATGTGGAAAAGGATTTAAGGATTCTATGCTAACATGTATGGAGTTGTAATTTCATTCACTCTAACTGCTATTTGTCTGACTTGGTCCAGATAAATTTTGTTAAGCAACTATAGTAGGTACAAGTTCACACCACTACTCAAACAAAGGATATCTCATGCGCTGGGCATATGAGACTTTTGTCTCATTAACAGGTGGGCCCCACAGGTGTGGGGCCTGCTTTGTCAGTGAGACAGACGGCATATGTGCCCGACGCATACAAAATTTTCCCTTGAAACCATGATTGGCATTACCAAAAGTGGTTGGGCCATGAGAAAAAGGTGTAGTCAAGTGGGAGAAAATACACCTTGTTACGAGTGTTTGTTTCTCTCCTCTCATAGCTAGTGGGTCCCACTAGCTTGTGAGAAGGAGGAAGCATACACCCGTAACAGGGTATACTTCTTCGTCAAGTGGATATACTTAGAATGACACGTCCTCTAAAGTGTCATGACCTAGGAAATGAATCAACGTTAGAGTCATCAGAAGAGCCATTGATATTGCCGCTATCTATATGTCAATGGTAAGGAGAGTAAAATGACACAATCCCCAACCAACCCATTTCTTTGACACTAGGATAGGCCTCAATGAATTTTGACATATAGGTTGAAAAGTTCTCATGAGTTTCAAAAGATCCCCAAACAAGATTGGCTATTTCTTTCAACTGTGTGTGTGTATATATATATTAATAGGTAAAACTTAGAGAGAAAGTTTAATTAGAATCTGAAATTAGAATCCAATTTTGCACCATGTGTTTAAATTTATGTGGGCACCATACTATAATTATTCACTTAAGTTTGTGTCCTGTGTTTACTTAAGTATTTTAATTTTTGTGCTAAGTGAGTTAATGAGTGCAAAATATTAAGAATATAATATTAATGAACTATAAATTAAAAAAAAAAAAAAAAAAAAAAAAAAAAAAAAAAACTAATCACATAAATTCAATAAAAAATCATTACATAACAAAGATCACCACATTCTATCTTATTAAAAATTAGAAAAAAAAATGATCATAAGTAGTATTAAATGTGGGCAAGAATTTTAATATGTGATTCATTACGTTTACTTAAAAAAAAAAAATTGACTAATTATTTATATTTTTATGATAAAAATTGTATTTCATTTTAAATTTATCCATACGTATGCATGTGTTACATGCCATTTTTTTTAAATAATATGATTTGTGGGGATAAAAGCCCAAGTTCATTTATTAGGCCTTGGGCCCTATTTGAGGATGTGGGTATATCCGAGAAGGAGTAAATGATTGGAAGAGGCTCCATAGTGGAGAATCACGTAAGTAAAGGATGGGAGAACATAGTCTAAGGAGTGTATCCTTCTTGGATACAATAAATATCGGCCAAGCAAGTACTTGAGTGATTTAGGTGATCTTCTAGGAAGTTCCACCGATAATGATGAACTTCAGGCACGTGTAAAGATGATAAGAATACAAAAATATTAAAAGGAAAAATTGCTACTACTGCATTAAATACACTGCAACAACTTTTCTAGCCACATTTATGTGGAGAAAACCCCTGAACAGTGCAATTTGAACCACCACCAAGAACAGAGAGTAAAAGAAAGTGCTTGATGGGACATATACTCGAGTGAAGGTTTAGATGATTAACAAGTGTACGATCAAGATGGTCTAAAGAAAAACTATATAATGTAAAAGACCCCTCATAAGAGAAGGATGGAAAAGAAGAGGAGAGGGAGAGAGAAAAAGATTTACTGTACCACTAAGAATTGTATTAACTTTCTGAAATAGTAGTTCAGTTCATAGTTCATCTCTTCGGGCACCAATTTAATGAAGGTCTAAGTGTGTTTTTGTACTTATTCATATTTTAAATCCTTGCTAGCCGTTGTTTAATTCATAAATAGTCCAGCTCTTTCATCCACTCTTTACAAATTCATTGTATTGGACTTATTGGGCTCATATCCCACCTTTTTTGGGCTTGGGCTACAAATTGTAACCCTACAATTGGCGCCGTTTGTGGGAAGAGTGAGAGCAATGGTTGACGATGGTTGAACTAGGTCAACAACGAGTAGAATCCAAGGCGTCCCAACACGTTGATCCTTTTCTCAACCTGGAGCAAAGAGGTGATCGTGAAGGCAGTGTGCATGCCACACATACTGACCAAAACCAACCTCAAGGTGGAAGTTATATGTCTCATGAAGAGAATAGCAAGAACATGCAACTAGAGATTGATCAGTTAAAAAGGGAGCTACGCCATGCAAAGAGGAAGCGGACTTCTTCGAACTCTAATGACAATTCTGATGACGAACAAGATGTTAATTATAGGCTGAAGTCTCAAACCCCAACTAGTGAATCCTTTTCCTATGAAGATGAACATTATCGTAAACGGCAACCTCGAAGCCCATCGCATGGAGGCATAGGGAGTGATGCTATAAGCAAGGCCCTGAACCAAATCTCCAGATCGCCTTTCACACGTAGGATTGAAGAGGAAAGACTTCCTTTTCATTTTCATTAGCCAACATTCACTATCTATAATGGTCGAACAGACCCTGTGGAACACATAAGCCATTTCAACCAAAGAACGGCTGTACATTCCAAGGATGAAGCTTTGATGTGTAAGGTTTTCCCCTCCATTCTAGAACCAGTAGCAATGAGGCAGTTCAATAGCATGAAAGTAGATTCTATTAGCTCCTTCAAAGAGCTCACTCAAGCATTTGGTTCCCGTTTTGTCACCTGTCGAAAAGTCACTCAGCCCTTAACTTTCTTGCTATCCTTGAACATGCAAGAAGGTGAGACCTTAAAAACGTATCCAGATAGATACTGGGAGAAGTTTAACGAGATGGATGGCGATTTCAATGAGGCGGCCCTCAATACATTTAAGCTCGACCTCCCCACTTATCATGGTTTGAGAAAATCTCTAACTGGAAAACCTATCACCAGTGTGCGTCAACTGATGCACAGAATTGATAAGTATAAAAGGGTTGAGAAGGATCAGCAGCAGGGGAAAGGGAAGGATAAGGTTATCCCTCAAGAGAGGAGGGATTTCAGGTCGGATCGTTACAGTAGCAAAAGACCACGGAGAGATTTTGCTGGACAATCAAGATTAGCGAATCTTCAAGCAGTCAACGCCGTATTCTGAGAACGAGTGCATCAAGTTTTGGAGAAGATTAAAAATGAACCGTTCTTCAAATGACCAAATAAGATGATGGGAAATCCTAAAAGACATAATCATAACCTCTATTGCCAGTACCATCAGGATCATGGGCATACCATAAAAGATTGTAGGAATTTGTGGGATCACTTAGAACAACTTGTCTACGAGGGTAAGTTAAAACAAGTCCTGCATCATTCCAGTGGGCAGGGGAGCCAAGCAACCTTAGAATCTCGAAGAGATGTTTCTTCAAGACCCCCCTTAGGAACTATCAATGTCAACTTCGCTGCACTTGGCAGAGCAGCATCCTGCCCTTCCAAGGTAATGTCCGTAGCCTGTCTATCCACAGGAGACATTAATCAAGATCTGAAGAGGGCTAAAATGGATATTCCACCAGTTCTAGAATTCTCAAATGAAGATAAGATTGGAACCATCCAACCCTATGACGATGCTTTGGTAATCACCCTCAGAATTTTGGGGTATGATGTGAAGAGGATAATGGTGGACCGGGGCAGTGGAGCTGAGATAATGTACCATGATCTCTATAAAGGGCTAAACTTAAAACCTGATGACTTAACGCCCTATAGTTCCTCCCTAGTGACTTTCGACGGAAAAGTTGTTATCCTGAAAGGCCAAATACAACTACCTATGCAAACTAGTCTGGAGGTAGTAAAGGTAGATTTCATTGCCGTAGATGCATATTCACCCTATACTACAATCGTGGCTAGACCCTGGCTTCATACGCTAGGGCCTGTTTCCTCTACTCTACATCAAAAGGTTAAGTATCCATTTGAAAGCCAGGTTAATGAAATTTTGGGAGATCAATCTATGGCCAAACAATGCTTAGTGGCTACCATTCAGCATAAGCCCGAGGCTGAATCCTCGACCCATACCGAAAAGGATTTATAGCAATTAAAACCTCTAACATTGCCCATTGGTGATTCAGTCGAGGGTGTGAGGTGTGAAGATTTAGTAAAAGTTGCTATCGGAGACGGTCCGGAGAAGTTCTTTCAGGTTGGATCTCAGCTGCCTCTTCAAGAGAAGGAAGAGCTAAAAGAATTCCTTAAAAGAAACATTCATGTATTTACCTGGAATGCTTATGAAGCCCCAAGGGTGGATCCAGAATTCATATGTCACCACCTGAAGGTCAACCCATTGATCATCCTTAGGAAACAACCTCCTCGACACCCATCTAAGGAGCACACTGATGCAATGCAAGAGGAAGTAACAAAACTCAAACAAGCTGAAGCTATTAAAGAAGTTTTTTATCCTAAGTGGCTCGTGAATACTGAGGTGGTGAAGAAGAAGAATAGGAAATGGCGAGTGTGCGTAGATTTCACGGACTTGAATAAGGCTTGCCCTAAGGATCCATTTCCTATGCCTAAAATAGAGTGGATGCCACTGTTGACCATCCTCGGATGAGCTTCTAGATGCTTTTCAAGGTTATTACCAAATACCTTTAGCCTTGGATGATCGGGAGAAGATTGCTTTTGTCACCCCTATTGGGAACGACCACTACAAAATGATGTCATTTGGCTTGAAAAATGCAAGATCCACCTACCAAAGAATAATGACGAAGATATTTGAGCCACAATTGGGTAAGAGTATTGAGATTTACATAGATGACATGGTGGTGAAAAGCAAGGTTGTTTCTAAGCATATGAAGGATCTTGGAAACATTTTTGAAGTTCTTAGAAGATACAAGTTGCGTTTAAACGCTTTCAAATGCTCGTTTGGTGTGGGATCAAGAAAATTCTTGGGTTACATGGTAACTTACAAGGGAATTGAGGTCAACCCCGATTAGATAAAGGCCATCAACAATTTACAACCACCTCGGAATCCCAAAAAGGTCTAGAAGTTAACTGGAATGACTGCTACTCTGAACCAATTTATCTCTCGATTAACAAATAGGTGTAGACCTTTTTCCTTACTGATCAATAAGTGGAAAGGATTTGAGTGGACTGAAGAATGTGCTTTAGCTTTTCAGTAACTTAAAGACTATCTAGCTCGGCCACCAGTCATGTCTAGCCCTAAGCTAGATGAAGTCCTGTTTGCCTACATTGTTATGGCTCCTTATGCTGTAAGTTTGGTGTTGGTACGAATGGATCGTGGTGTAAAAAGACCAGTTTATTACGTAAGTAAGTCGCTGCATGAGGCTAAGATTCATTATCTGTCACTGAAGAAAGCCATCTTGTCAGTAGTGCTTGGTATACGGAAGTTGCCTCTTTATTTCCAAGCATATACGATTGTTGTTCTTACCCAACTTCCGCTTAAAATCATACTCAGAAGTGCTGACCACACAGGGAGAATAGCTAAATGGGGTACTATCCTAGGGGCTATTGACATCAAATATATGCCCCGTACCTCTATAAAGGGACAAGTCCTTGTGGATTTGGTGGCCGAGTTCACTGAGCCCTCGTTGAAAGAATTGAAACCAGCACAGAACATGAATGAAAAATCAATTGGCATGATCTCTCAACAAGACCCTTTATTCTAGGAGGTGTATGTCAACGGTGCAGCAAATCAGAAAGGTTCCGAAGTGGGACTAGTGCTAATATCCCCTGAGAAGATCGTTATTGAAAAGTCAGTAAGGCTAAGCTTTATGGCCACAAATAATGAGGCTAAATATAAAGCTCTACTAATGGGAATGGCAATGGTTCAAAGAATGGGATGAAAGTCAATGGAAATGTTCTTAGACTCAAGACTAGTCGTCGTTTAAGTAAAAGGGGAATTTGAAGCGAAAGGTGAAAGAATACAAGGCTACTTGAGCCAAGTTAAATGTTTACAATCAGAATTCGAATCTTTTAACTTGCTACACATCCCTAGAAATGGTAATGCACATGCTAATCCTCTGGCCATGCTTGCAACGTCCTCGGCTTAGAATCTGCCTCGAGTTATCCTTGTCGAGGACTTGCACAAACCCACGGAGATAAGAAAAGAGGCAATCCGAATTTATCAAATCAGAGCTGAGCCAAGTTGGATGGACCCTATAATTCAATTCTTGAAGGAGGATACTTTTCCTGAAGAGAGGTTAGAAGCTAACAAAGTTCGAAGAAAGGCTACTAGATTCTGGCTATCCGAGAACCAGAAATTGTACAAGCATTCCTTTTCAGGGCTGTATTTGTTGTGCAAACATCCTGAAGCAACTGAATCACTCCTCGAGGAGTTAAATAAAGGAATCTGTGGAAGCCATACTGGAGGTAGATCCTTGGCACATAGAGCCATTACCCAAGGCTATTGGTGGCCAAATATACAAAAGGAGGCCCATGAATATGTTAAAAAGTGCGATCAGTGGCAACGGTTTGCACCAAACATACACCAACTAAGGGAAATCCTTAATCCATTATCCAGCCCGTGACCATTCGCTTAATGAGGCTTAGATATTGTGGGTCCATTCTCTAAAACAGTAGAAAACAAGAAGTATCTTCTAGTTGGTACAGATTATTTTACCAAATGGATTAAAACTGAACCTCTAGCTAACATCAAAGACGTGGATGCGAAAAAGTTTGTCTGGAAAAATATTGTCACTCGATTTGGGATTCCTCATACCCTCATCTTGGACAACAGCCTTAAGTTTGACAGCAAAGCGTTCAAAAGTTATTGTTGCGAATTGGGAATCACGAATAAATACTCCACCCCTGCTTATCCCTAGGAGAATGGGCAAGCGGAAGCTGTTAACAAGGTCATAGTAAATGAACTAAAGAAAAGACTAAATGACATGAAGGGCAAATAGGTGGAAGAACTACCACATGTCCTCTGGACATATAGAATTACACCTCGTAGGTCTACTAGGGAGACCCCCTTTTCAATGACTTATGGGGTTGAAGCTGTTATCCCTCTAGAAACTAGTTTCCCAACGCTAAGAACTAGTTCATTTAGTCTGAGTAGTAATAATGAGCAGTTAGAGAAAACTTTGGACTTGATTGAAGAAAGGAGGGAAAATGCAATGGTCCAATTGGCATACTATTAACAAAAGCTCAAACAAGGTTATAATGCCAACGTAAAGCTAAGGCCTTTAACACCCGGTGATCTAGTGCTCAGGAAAATTGTGGGCACTACAAAGAACCCAGCTTGGGGAAAATTAGGACCCAATTAGGAATGACCATATCATATTACCTCAAGGGCTGGCATTGGGGCATATTTTTTGGAAGACTTAGATGGTTATGTAATACCACGCCCCTGGAATGTAAACAACCTTAAAAGGTATTATTATAAACGAGTTTTTTCTTTGATCAATATGTTTATTTATTACATAAAGGTTTTGGGGAAAGTGTTTAAACTTAAATTCAATCATGCCTGAAGTCCTCGAACTAGATGATATGGGTTAGTTAACACTCCATTAAAATTCTTATAAGTGTTTAAACTTAAATTCAATCATGCCTGAAGTCTTCAGTTCAGATGATATGAGTTAGTTAACACTTCATAACAACTTTCATAAATGCTAAAATGGATCTTAAACCACTTTAGACTTCTTGGACCATATACTTGGTTTAAAGTTAACGCTCCACGATGTCCTTTGTAAGTGCTGTACATAATCCAGTTTAGGTAAAGTCTTTAATTATTTACTTAAGTACTAGAGAATATATAAGACCTTTATACCTGTCATTACTTAATAAGTTCATTAACAATTCTTATATGACCCAATTTTTGCCCATATTTATCTAAGTTATCTGCATCATTAGCAAAATATTGTTGTTAAGCTTGCTCAGATTAAGATAGTTATAGGTTAACATTATTTGCAACAACAATAAATTTTATAAGGTGTGCAATGAAAATGTAGAAAATAAAAGAAGAACGCTTTCATTGATAAAAAAGATAGTATCTTTCAGTTCCTTACAACACTAAAACAACAACAATAAAAAATAAATAAAAAATAAAACAATAATAATTAAGGTCCTAATATCTAAGCCTTCTTCATGGAGACTACGGGGTCAACAGTTTGGCTGAACTGGGTGGTAGTAGCATCTGGGGCTTGGTCCTTGGGTTTAGAAGGAGTTTTCTTCTTACCCAGACCCTTACCCTTATCTTGAAGATCCTCAACTTTCTCGCCTTGACCACCAGCTTCCTTAGGAGCTTTAAGGAGGGCAGGAGGGACTTGGCCGACAAGGGGCTGCTCCGATGCCTCTGGAAGTTGTTTGGAAGGAGAGGGGTCAGGACCTAGAAGTCTGCAAATTTCAGGATCGTAGTAGATGCTCCCAGGTTGCCTCAAGTCAGAATCTACAGGGACCTTAGCAGCATCAAGGGTTTTACCCCAAGTTACATCACAGTACTCCCTACAGACTGCAGAGAGCTCCTCTATGAGTCTAACTTGAGTCTCCTCCACCCCAAGCTTGTATGCTACCTGCTTTTTAGCCTCGGCTGCCTCCTTGGCCAATTGGGCAGCTTCCCTAGCTTTCTAAAGCTCGGCTCGAAGATCCTTCACCATTTGCTTCTCTGTTTCCAGATTAATTTCAGTCATATGCAATTGACGACGTTGGTCTTCGGCCTACTTTTCAGTATTCTTGAGGCCTGCATCAAGATTGTCCCTAGCCCTAGTCACCTCTTTTAGCTGCTTGGACAGCTAAGCGTAATCCTCCTTAAGATTATCCACTTTTTTCTCAACCGCCTTGGCTTATTGCGGGCGACTTTATTCCATTCCTCAGCCACATCAACTTGTTGGGTAATTTGCATAACAAAATGGGAAAAAATTTAATATATAAAAAAAAAAAAAAAGAAAAAGAAAAGGGATGAATAAAAATGACCAATAGTTTAATTGGAGAAACGAATCAAATCACATACCATGGCTAAGTCCCTTTTAAGGGATAGGAAGAGTTCATGCTGGCTAAAGTGCCTGTAAGCATCCATATCCTTTGGCAGGAGAAGTGGTTGCTGCAGGGCCTTAGCAATGAGACTTGCCCGCCCCCCTTGATAATTCCTAACTGTGGTGTACTAAGGGAGGGGAGCACCATCCAACTCCAGCTTAGGAGACTAGATGCGCAGTCCTCAACGCACATCAGTGGCGAGAGAATCCTCTCAACTTTCAATGAAAGAAACCCTTTTGTTCCGTTGGTCCTTAACCACTTTCTGTTGTTTATTCCCTTTTAAGGGTTCCACCTCTCCCTCTCAAGAGCTGCATTAGGCCTTTTCTTCTTCAGCTCAGGGATTGGCTTTAGACTGAGGTCAGAAGGAAGCTGAGGAGGGGGTGGGAGAAGATTAACAGGGGGCTGGGACTTATTAGTTTCTTTAGGCACAACTGTTTTAGTCCTTACCTTCATAAGATCCTTTAGGCTCTTACTCCCAGTTTCAATGCCATTTCTTCTTCTTCTTCTGAAGAGTCATCTAGAAGGGCAATTATTAAAATAGGAGCGTGGACGTTGGAATGCCTATCAGTCTCTTCCTCGATGTCTGAAAAGGGAATCACCTGGACCTCCCTGGATGCCTCTCCTTCAAAATGAAACTGGTCAATCTGTTCCTCTAAAGAAGAGGTCGAGGAAGCAACTCTTTCCCCTAATAAGGCAGCTTCAAGGGGAATCTATTAAACTGGAGCGACAAGCAGTGGTACACCTTGCGGGACCGGATATGGTACGAGGGGGAAGATCAAACGGAGCTAAAAAATTAGGCTGAGATACATCTATTCGGTTTATCCGATGGTCTCCTTGCCTTATAGCATTGCCGACCGGTTGAAATGCGTCCGAAAGAGGCTTGAAATCTAGAATAAGGTGGACGGCCCAAAGTTGCCTGTCTTCACTTACAAACATCTCTAATCTTAATAGATAGTTAAACGTAACAACGTTAGTTAGGCTAAGCCGAGGAGCAACATGCCTTCTATCTGTTAACACCACAACAAAGCTAAGCATAATCAGAAACTTAAAGTAAACCATTGATAGGAAGAGAAGAAAGACAATGCTAATGATGAAAACCCTAAATCTATTGTTAGGGAACCTAAATCTAAGATATCCCATCTGGCTCTCCTGGTAGGGTTGGGTAATAAAAATAGTCATGCCATGCTCCCGAGACGATCAGGTAGTTGTCTTTCATTCTCTTGTTAGACTTGGGAAGATAGGAAATGAGCATAACGATGTCGGATCGGGATTTAAGGTAAAATCCCACCCCTTTTTGTTGGTGGAATTTGTACATATGGACTACGTCTAGCCAGGTGAGTCTCAAGCCCAAGTGTTGGTTCAAAGCATCAATTGCTCCTAAGATCCTAAAGAGGTTTGGTGCGCACTGGTAGGGACAAATTCTATGGTTACGTAGGTAATCTCTAGTAATGCGACCCATGGGGAGAGTCATTCCCCCCTCTATAAAGGCTATCATAGGGATTATAACCTCTTCCACCTCTTGGTCAGTGTTTATTCCTTCCGGGGGGACAATACCTCCGGTTTATTTCCTATGGTATGTCATATCTTTCCTTAAATGTCTCTATCAAAGCAGGACTATCAACTACGTACTTAAATCTACCCATTTTGGATAAGTGAAAAAGGAGGAAGCTGAAGGTCGAGGAAGCTGGCCAAGGAGATAAAGAAGGGTTCGAAAAAGTTAGAACTTACATGAACTGAGTCAGAAATTGATCCTTGAAATCTTTAGAAGAATTCTCAAGGATTTTTGAAGAAATGAGATTAATGATTTAATAATCTTTGTAAGTTTGAATGCTTGAGTTCGCTAGAGAGTCTGAGAAATTGTGAAGTAAAAAAAAAAAAAAAAATGATCTCCTTTGAGGCTTTATATAGGGGCCAGAAAATGAGTGGGAGTTATCCCACCCAAATCGAGGAAAAATGTCGTTCATTGGATCAATGGTTCACCGTTGGAAGTCAAAGACATAGCCTCCCCTAGAGCAATTAATGACACTTCACAAATTCTGAAACGTCCGTACCAATGATGAAGCATCTAAATCTACACTCCCACACATGTAAACTTGGGTATTTTTACATTTCTAACCCTTATTTCTATGGCAGATCAAAATCCCATTTTTTCTCCTCGAATGCGAGGGAAAAATTAAAATTTTGAGGGGCTATTATAGGGATAAAAGCCCAAGTTCGTTTATTGGGCCTTGGACCCTATTTAAGGATGTAGGTCTGTCTAAGGAGGAGTAAATGATTGGGAGAAGCCCCATAGTAGAGAATCACGTAAGTAAAGGATAGGAGAACATAGTCCGAGGAGTGTATCCTTCTCGGATACAATAAATATCGGCCAAGCAAGTACTGGAGCAATTTAGGTGATCTTTCAGGAAGTTCCACCGATAATGATAAGCTTCAGGTACGTGTAAAGATGATAAGAATACAGAAATATCAAAAGGAAAAGCTACTACCACTGCATTAAATGCACTGCAACAACTTTTCTAGCAGCATTTATGTGGAGAAAACTCCTAAATAGTGCAATTTGAACCACCACTAAGCACAGAGAGTCAAAGAAGGTGCTTGATGGGATATATACTCGAGTGAAGGTTTAGATGATTAACATGTGTACGATCAAGATGGTTTGAAGAAAAACTATATAATGTAAAAGACCCCTCATAAGAGAAGGATGGAAAAGAAGAGGAGAGGGAGAGAGAAAAAGATTTACTGTACCACTAAGAATTGTATTAACTTTTTGAAATAGTAATTCAGTTCATAGTTCATCTTTTCAGACACCAATTTAATCAAGGTCTAAGTGTGTTTTTGTACTTATTCATATTTTAAATCCTTACTAACCGTTGTTTAATTCACAAATAGCCCAGCTTTTCCATTCACTTTCTACAAATTCATTGTATTTGGCTCATTGGGCTCACATCCCACCTCTTTTGGGCTTGGGCTACAAATTGTAACCCTACATGATTAATACTTTATATTTTTATAATAAAAATTATATTGAATTTTAAATGCATCCATGCGTTTGCATGAGTTACATGTTAGTAGATCTTAATAAATCACATTAAAAGAAAAAGCACTTCAAAACAGATAGTAAACTGAAAATTATATCTTTGAGAGTTATTATCATTGAAATTATATAATATTTAGATTAAGGAGTCAATTGTACCCATTCAACAAAAAAATAAAGGAGTACCTGCATCTAAAACTCCTTGATATCCCTCTTATCAAAAGTTATTTGTAGATATTAATGACACAATTTTTTTCATTACAATTTTCAATACTTGATGAGGATATAAATTGTAACTAGCTCAATATCACTTTCATATGAATTCATTATAGACAATATATATTTATTGTACACCAATCATAGTATGTCATCTCAATAGTAGTGAAAATTTTTTTGTCATTAGACTTAATGCAGCAAACTTATATGCCAAAAACACACTTGTTTACGAAAGAAATGGTGTTAAGTCAAACTGTAGACACAACAGACCTAAGATTATCAAGTAATTGGATCTTTACAAATAAAAAGGGTGAAGTGAAAAAAAAAAAAAAAAAAAAAAAAAAAAAAATTCAAAGGTTTGCTCATTTTGACAAATTAAACTTTGGCTTCTTAATTTTGTCATATTAAATCCTAAATTTTATAAACCATGACAATCTAAACACTCTATCCAAATATGTAAGAAACTACTAACAGAGTGTAGGGAGAAAATTTTGACTATAAATAAGAGAAGATAGCACTCGTAAATTATTGAATACCACTTATTTTGCTGAAATTGAAAAATTATTGTTAAAAGTACTGTAGATAAAGGTAAAAGTTAGTTGAAATAGTATAATAGGGCCATGAATAGTGCCAAAATGTGCAATGAGGCCTATAAATAATGGCAAAAATAAATTGAATAATGAAATAATTTTAATTTTTAAGTGCAACTCAAACGCACACTAAATATAAATTAGAAACAGTGAAAATGATATTTTAAAGGACAAGAATCAAAGAACTAATGACAATCAAAAAATGGTTTTCCCTTTATGATTTGTTTTTTAAAATAAAAATATGGATTATATTATCATGGGTAGTAAAGCTTGAAGTTTAAAATAACAAATTAAAGAGTCAATATTTAATGGGTAAAATACTATTTTGGTCCCTAAACTTTAAGAAATTCATTTTTCATCCCTAAACTATTGAGAAGTTTATATTTCATCCCTAAACTATTGAAAATGTTTTATTTATATCCTTAAAATTTACTAAAAGTTTGTCTTTCATCCCTAAACTATTGAAAAAGTTTTCTTTTTTAATCCTTATTTTTATCTCTATACTATTCAAAAAACTTTTTACAAAGTTTAGGGATGAAAAAAGAACTTTTTAAAGTTTAGGGACGAAAAAAAAAACTTTTAGTAAAGTTTAAGGACCAAAATAGTATTTTACCCATATTTAATTTGTTACAACGGCAAAACTTTGAAGGTTTGTTTTTTTTTTTTTTTTTTTTTTTTTGGTTGGAAATTTTACCCAAAAAAAATATTGAGGGGGGGGGGGGGGGGGGGGAGGATTATAATGAATTATTTAAAAGTATTTCATCAATTCTCATAAGATTTTAGTAAGAAATGATAAGCATTCCTTAATGAAATAATATACATACATAAATATATATAATGAATTATTTGATTTGATTTATTTTTTATTTTTAGAAACCAAACCAAACATCACTTGCAACTATGAGACTCATGTTTTTTGAGTGACGAGTTATGAAAATTGAGAATTGGTTGATGAAAACACACAAATTAAACATGCCATAAGAGACTTTACCAATTGAAATGAACTCAAAGTTTGCATTTATATTAAAATATTAGTTCATTGAATTAGCCAATAGATAAATGCATATATTAATTATCTATTACTGTTCATTAATTATTTATATTAAATGAATTTATATGAATATTTTTATAAACTTTATAGAGAAAATAATTTTTAGTTGGAATGATAATAATAAATTTAGAATATGACATTCTTATTCATGTTTAGTTGCTTTGACAACAATTGTCACAAAAGCCATAAAAAAAAATTAAATATTTATGAATTCACTAATATTAATCTTAATCTTTTAAATTTCCTAACTCCTTTGTGTGTGTGAAACTAACACTGTTGTATGTATTATATATAATTAGAAAGATTACTAATATAATAAATATGTTTATTTTTTTATATTGATTATTTTAAGTATAATGATATTTTAATATCATTTTTCTAAGACTTATATGAGAAATAATTGGTTTTTTTATGTAAGAAAAATTAATCTGAAATATGGTATTTTTACACAAATTTAGTTGTTTTTGCAACAATTGAAACAATGTTCAACAAAAAGGGGGAAAATTTTTAGTAACACACAATCAAGAATGTAAAAAATAATAATTGAAGAATAAATGCATTTTTCTAGTAGGCCTATAAAACATGCCTATCTTTATTAGCTACTATATCATGCAATTTTCAATTTGTAAACACACACACACACACATATATATATAATATGATCAAATCACTATACTACTCTTAGTGTATTTCTATTTTGTCTATGTATAAAATAATGAAAGATTACAATTTTTTACAATGAAATTTTTTGAAATATCTTTTTTATACATCGATTGTTGGTGTAGGGATATGAATCTTGGATGTTTCTATTGGAAATTGAGGTGTCGATTAGTTAAATTACAAGATTTTTTGTACAACTTATTAAAATATTGGATTAAACTAATAATAAATTGCAATGCACATCATGCAGAAACTAGTTGAATATAACAGGACAAGTTGTTCTTCTAGATCCTTAAAATTAGACTTATGGCCTGTTTGGAAGTTAAAAAAAGGAGGGGGACTAGAGTAGAGGGAGAGAGAGTAATTCAATTACTTTGTTTGAAAGTTTTTTAAGAAAAGAGGAGGAAGGGTTTGGAGGGGTTTCAACTACCTCTAACCTCTCATTTTTAATTCCTCCAAATTGGAGAGATTTGGAGGGAGAGTAGAGTAGATAAATTATTGACTAAATAACTTCCCGAATTTACCATTTCTAAATTAACAAAATTACAAACCGATTATATGAAATAAATTCACATTTTTTTTTTCTCCAGAAAATAATGTTTCAAAAAATTCTCGACCCGCGCTTTCTAGAAAACCAAACGAGCGGCGAATGTTCATAGTCCTTGTCAGAATCGCCAGTTCTCGTCAGCGACATTCCCCGATCAGCTCACGGACGAGGCTTTCTCTCCATGGTGGACTTGTCGTAAACAAAAAGCTGTGACTTCTTCTTCATGCGGCCTGCGAAGATCGTGACGAACTAAGACGGAGAATTGATTCCAATTTCTCGGATTTGGACCTGAATAGTTCGAAAGCAACAAGAACCTACTGTTCATCTTCCAATACGACCCACTATAATATTTTGTTGATTTTTTCAGTAAACAAACAAACCAAACAATTTTTTTTCTTATTTTAATTATTATCAATTAAGGATATTTTTTTTTTATACGAAGAATGGTTTTTTTAGTACAATAAAAAAGCAGAAAAAATATTTAATCATAAACCAATGTTGATTATTTAATTCACATTAAAAAAAAATTATCAAAAAAAATATTGCATACTATAATCGTAATTATTTAATCTAACAAATTAATCATAGACCAATGTTGCAAGTCCATTTTCAAATAGGAATAAATTTGTCTATTTAAATCATTTATTATCATTTCCATCCTAATTTTTAAAACATCCAAACAAGAGGAATGACTAATTACTCCCTTCTCCCTTACTAATTTCAAAAACATTCAAATAAGGTGAAGGATAACTATTCTCCTCTGCTTTTCTCTCCACTACTCTCCTCCCTTTCTAAACTTCCAAATAGGCCTTTATGCCTTCCACTTTTCAATAAGTTTTCTTTTTCAAGATTTAAGAAAATAAGAAAATAGATTTCATTGGTCAATGAAAGACAAAATTTTGTTCCTACGCAAAATAAGATAACCAACAACAAAGAAACCAATTTGAGCATCTCCAGCAGCTTCTCTAAATTTTTGTACTATTTGGAGAATGAACAGTGACATTTAACTTTTACATATCCACTTTTTCAAATACACTTCCAACAGATTCTCTATTCCATTCTTTATCTTATTTAAATATTATTTCTTCATTCATTCTTTATTCTTTTTTTATCATCATTTATTATTTTTTTAACAACTATATTTTTAAATGAGATGTGTTATATTCACAACATTTTACGCAATACTTTCACAACAAAATTTATGTGAAAAATTGTTACTAGTTCTAATTTGAATTTACTACTAAAATTATTTTTTTTTTCTCACCAATATTAACTAATAACAATCTATTACTTAAAATTTATTGTGAAAATATTGTAGTAAAATTTCTTAATTAAGATTTTTTATTTTTTAAATTATTTTTTATTCTTCCATTTCCTTTTCCTTAACACACGTGTCCTTCATCCCCTTTCCTTTATTTCTTTTTCTCCTTCCAGCAACATTATTTTTACTCTTCACATCAGAGAAGAGAGAGAGAGAGAGAGAGAGAGAGAGAGAGGAGAAAGAGAGAGGAGAGATCGGCTTGGGCCTCCACCGCCGCTCCAGCCATCGCTCTAGCTGCCGTTCCAGCTCTAGCCGCCACTCCAGCTGCTGCTCCAGCCGCCGCTCTAGCTGCCGTACCAGCTCCAGTCGCTTTTCCAGCTCCAGCTGCTGCTCCAGCCACCGCTCATCGTCCTGCCCACCACCAGGCTAGATCAGATCGGCTTCGTCTATTTTTTTTTTTTTTTTTTTTTTTTTTTTTTTTTTTTTTTATAATCTTGTTCTGATTCACTTTGTTGTTACAATGGAGCTTAGATAGGCTTTCATGCTCTTGATATGTTGTTTTTGTTTTGATTTTAGATTTGTTGTTCTAATTAAATTTGTATTTTTTTCCTGTTCTTGATCTGTGATTGTGTTTGTGTTTTGATTGGTTACTGTTTGAGAGAGAGAGATGAACAGAGAAGAGAGGAGGAAAGAGAAAGAATTTTTTTTTATTTGGCCGGGTATTTTTTAAGATGAAATAATGGTTTGGAGTTGCTACAGTGTTCTCTAAAACAAGAGAACTACTGTAGCAACTTCAAAATAAAATTTGGAGAATCTGCGCGTACGGAGAAGTCGCTGGAGCATGAACAGTGGCATTTGGTGCTCCAAAAATAGATATACAGGGGCTGTTGAAGATGCTCTTATGAGGTAAAAACTATTTTGGTCGACCGTAGACTCGCGGTAATAAGTATTTTTTTTTTTTCTTTTTGAAAATTGAAACAAAGTGGTATAAGAAAGAACTCTTAAAACTGAATCAAATTATTGAGAGAGATCCTTCTCCAGTACAACTCTGAAAATGAAAACAACCTCGAACTCCACTCCACACTTTTCACCCGAAACACACATACCGCTCTTTCCACGTATTGAAACAAAACAAAACAAAAAAGTATTAATCTCAGCTTGAAATAGTACGAAGAAGGAGAACAAAAATGAGAAGACGACCAGGAATCGGAGGCTTACAGACCGCCGCTGCTGCTAGGGTCTGTTTTCATTTTCCTTCTTTTTTTATATTTTATTTTGGGTTGTTTCTTAATTTTTGATTTGTGCATTGAAAAATATTTATGTAGGATCAATATCGGTTGGTGGGTGAAAATGTAGTGAAGATTAGAACCGATATGATGAAGGAACAGCTCGCCACTTTTCGCACTTAACTCGAAGAATTCGCTCTCAAACACAAGGTCTTTTTTTAAAAAAAATATTAAAAAGAGCAAATTTTGATGTTGTTATCGTGTTTGATCATTGAAACATCCAACGTTGTAATTGTAATATGTTAGGTTTTTTTAACAGGAAAAAAGCTGCATATTTGGTGTTCTTTTTGTTGGTTTAGGTAGTGAATATGTGAAAACCCGGGTCAGATTCAGTTCAATTTTGGAATATTTAAGTGGGGTTTGTTTAAGTATATGCAAATTGTATTGGTTTGGAAGGTTCTGATCAATTAGTTCATGTGTTTGATAATCCAAAAAAAAACCCAACATTGGGTTTTTATTTTTTATTTTTTATAACTATCTAAGGGATGAAATTGAGTTAAATATGGCTTCTTGGTGGTGCAGAATGATATATGCAAGAACCCGGCATTCAGATCACAATTCCATGAAATGTGTGCAAAAGTAGGGGTGGATCCATTGGCCTCAAACAAGGGTTTCTGGGTTGAGTTGTTAGGGATTGGTGACTTCTACTATGAACTCGGTGTGTATTGTCTTTTTTGATCCTTTGTTGTCTATCTTATCAATGAAAAGTGTTTAATGTCTCAGATGTGTTGGTTGATTCTAAAGTTCTTTAGATGAAATTGTTGGGCTTTGTGGAGCTTAGTTTATTTTTGGCCCGTTTTGTAGCCCATTGTAATTCTGTGCCCAGGATATAAAAGCCACTTTTGTGATTCGGGTTTGAAAAAACTGTTGTTGTGTATTTAGAGAGAGAGAAAAAAAACATTGTAGCCGCACTTTGTATTTTTCCCTGATAATAGTGAAATCCCTACAACTCCATAGACGTAGGCAAATTGCCGAACCACGTAAATACTGTCTTGTGCGTGTGATTATTTTTCTTTGATGTATGTTTTCTCTATTTTTTGTTTCTCACAAGTTGGAATTCAGGTTGAATTCCCAACAACTAGTATCAGAGCCTAGGGTTAGGTTTGAGTAGGAGCAATGGCAGAGGAGTAGGAAAGACGTCTGGAATAGAAAATTTTGATGGCACAGACTTTGCGTATTGGAGGATACAGATTGAAGATTATCTCTATGAGAGGAAATTGCACCTGCCTCTTTTGGGGACAAAACCTGAGGTGATGAAAGCTGATGAATGGGCTCTTCTTGACAGACAGGTACTGGGAGTTATCAGGTTAACTCTGTTTAGGTCGTTTGCACACAATGTTGTAAAGGAGAAGACCACAACAGATTTGATGAAGGCTTTGTCTGGTATGTATGAAAAGCCGTCAACAAACAACAAGGTACATCTGATGAAGAAACTGTTCAATTTGAAGATGGCAAAGAATACTTCAATAGCACAGCATCTGAATGAATTTAACACTATCACAAATCAATTGTTGTCTATAGAAATTAATTTTGATGATGAGATTCATGCTTTGATCATTTTGGCTTCTTTGCCAAACAGTTGGGAGGCAATGAGGATGGCAGTAAGTAATTCTACAGGAAAAGAAAAGCTCAAGTACAATGATATTCGAGATTTAATTCTGGCTGAGGAGATTCGCAGAAGAGATGCAGGTGAAACCTCAGGATCTGGTTCTGCCCTAAACCTTGAGACAAGAGGCAGAGGTAATAATAGAAATTCAAATCGGGGTAAATCAAAATCTAGAAATACTAATCGAAATAAAAGTAAATCTAGATCAGGCCAACAAGTACAATGTTGAAATTGTGGAAAAACAGGCCACTTTAGGAGCCAATGCAAAAATCCTAAGAAGAAGAATGAAGATGATTCTGCTAATACTGTAACAGAAGAGATACAGGATGCATTACTTCCTGCAATAGACAATCCACTTGATGATTGGGTTTTGGACTCAGGAACTTCATTTCATACCATTCCACACCAAGAAATCATACAGAATTATGTTGTAGTTGATTTTGGTAAGGTGTATTTGGCTGATGGTTCAGCCTTGGATGTTATAGGTATGGGAGACGTTCGGATATTGTTGCCCAATGGATCTGTTTGGTTACTGGAGAAGGTTCGACATATTCCTGACCTGAGGAGGAATCTGATTTCTATTGGACAACTTGATGATGAAGGGCATGCAATACTATTTGTTGGTGGTACTTGGAAGGTTACAAAGGGAGTTAGAGTATTGGCTCGTGAAAAGAAGACTGACACTCTCTATATGACCTCAAGTCCAAGAGACACAATTGCAATTGCTGAAGCAAGTACTGATACAAGCCTATGGCACTGCAGACTTGGTCACATGAGTGAGAAAGGGATGAAGATGCTGCTGTCAAAAGGAAAACTACCAGAATTGAAGTCCATTGATTTTGACATGGGTGAAAGCTGCATCTTAGGAAAGCAGAAAAATGTGAGTTTCTTGAAAACTAGCAGAACACTGAAGGCTGAAAAATTGGAGTTAGTACACACTGATTTGTGGGGGCCTTCTCCGGTTGCATCCTTGGAGGTTCAAGATACTACATCACTTTCATTGATGACTCAAGTAGAAAGGTATAGGTTTATTTTTTGAAAAATAAATCTGATGTATTTGAAACTTTTAAGAAGTGGAAGGCCATGGTTGAGACAGAAACAAGTTTAAAACTAAAATGTTTAAGGTCCGATAATGGAGGAGAGTACATAGATGGAGGGTTCAGTGAGTATTATGCTGCACAGGGAATTAGGATGGAAAAGACCATTCCTAGGATACCACAGCAAAATGGTGTGGCTGAGCGCATGAACAGAACTCTCAATGAGTGTGCTAGGAGTATGAGGTTGCTCACTAGACTACCAAAAACTTTCTGGACTAATGCTGTTAGCACTGCAGCTTACTTGATAAACTGAGGACCATCAGTTCCCATGGAGTTCAAACTTCCTGAGGAGGTTTGGAGCGGTAAAGAGGTAAAGTTTTCACATTTAAAAGTTTTTGGTTGTGTTTCTTATGTTCATATTGATTTTGATGCTTATATTAAACTTGATGCAAAGTCTAAAATATGTTTTTTCATTAGCTATGGTGATGAGAAATTTGACTATAGGTTCTAGGATGAACAAAACAGGAAAATCATCAGAAGTAGAAATGTGATATTTAATGAACAGGTTATGTACAATGACAGGTCAACTGTAGTGTCAGATGTTACAGAGATAAATCAAAAGAAATCAGAGGTTGTAAACTTAGATGAATTAACTGAAAGTACTGTCTAGAAAAGGGGTAAAGAATATAAGGAGAATGTAGATTCATAGGTAGATCAGAGTACACCTGTAGTTGAAATCCGCAAATCTTCTACGAACATTAGACCTCCACAGCTTTATTCATCCGCTTTAAATTATCTCCTGTTGACTAATGGTGATGAGCTAGAGTGTTATAAAGAAGCCTTGTAAGATGAGAATTCAAGCAAGTGGGAGTTAGCCATGAAAGATGAGATGGATTTCTTGTTGGAGAATCAGACATGGGAACCGACTGAATTGCAGTAGGAAAGAAGGTTTTGCACAACAAGTGGGTATACAGAATAAAGAATGAGCATGATGGTAGCAAACATTACAAGGTCAGATTAGTTGTTAAAGGGTTCCAGCAGAAGGAAGACATTGACTACACAAAGATATTTTCTCTAGTTGTGAAGATGTCAACAATTAGATTGGTGCTGGGAATGGTGGCTGCAAAAAACTTACATCTTGAGCAGTTAGATATGAAGACGACATTCTTTCATGGTGACTTGGAGGAAGATCTTTACATGATTCAGCCAGAAGGATTCATTGTTCAGGGACAAGAGAATCTAGTCTGCAAACTGAGAAAGAGTTTGTATGGCCTAAAACAAGCTCCAAGACAATGGCATAAGAAATTTGACAGTTTTATGCATAGAATTGGGTTCAAGAGATGTGAAGCTGATCATTGTTGCTATGTCAAATTCTTTGACAATTCTTATATCATTTTACTGTTGTATATGAATGATATGCTCATTGCAGGGTCTAGCATTGAGGAGATTAATAATCTGAAGAAGCAATTGTCAAAATAGTTTGCAATGAAAGATTTGGGAGCTGTAAAGCAAATCCTTGGTATGAGAATCATTAGAAACAAGGCTAATGGTACATTGAAGTTTTCACAGTCAGAATATGTGAAGAAAATTCTCAGCCGATTCAACATGAAGGAAGCTAAGCCAGTGAGCAAACCCTTGGGTAGTCATTTCAAATTAAGCAAAGAACAGTCACCGATGACAGAAGAAGAAAAGGACCATATGAGCAAGGTGCCTTATGCCTTAACTATTGGTAGCTTGATGTATGCTATGGTGTGTACAAAGCCAGATATTGCACATGCAGTGGGAGTTGTGAGCAGATTCATGAGTAGGCCTGGAAAGTAGCATTGGGAGGCAATCAAGTGGATTCTGAGATATCTGAAGGGTTCATCAGATACATGTATTTGCTTCACAGGTGCAAGTTTGAAACTGCAGGGTTATGTAGATGCTGATTTTGCTGGCGATATTGATAGTAGAAAGAGTACTACTGGGTTTGTATTTACTTTGGGTAGTACACCTATATCATGGGTTTAAAATCTGCAAAAGATTGTTACTTTGTCTACTATAGAAGCTGAGTATGTTGCAACAACTAAAGCTGGAAATGAGATGATTTGGCTACATGGTTTCTTAGATGAATTAGGTAAGAAGCAAGAGATGGGCATTCTACACAGTGACAGTCAGAGTGCAATTTTTCTTGCTAAAAATCCGGCTTTTCATTCAAAGTCGAAACATATACAAACAAAATATCATTTTATCCGGTACCTTGTTGAAGATAAGCTGGTAATACCTGAAAAGATATGTGGATCTAAGAACCCGGCAGACATGTTGACTAAGGATGTCACTATTGAGAAGTTGAAGCTGTGTGCAGTTTCAGTTGGCCTTCTAGCTTGAGGACAGGAGGATGAGTTGCAGGGATGAGGAATTACTTTTGGAGGATAGCGGCTGATGTTGGTGATTGACCTAGTCTCCAAGTAGGAGATTTGTTGGGCTTTGTGGAGCCTAGTTTATTTTTAGCCCGTTTTGTAGCCCATTGTAATCCTGTGCGCAGGATATAAAAGTCACTTTTGTGATTAGGGTTTGAAAAAACTATTGTTGTGTTTTTAGAGAGAGAAAAAAAACATTGTAGCCGCACTTTGTATTTTTCCCTGATAATAGTGAAATCCCTGCAACTCCGTGGATGTAAGCAAATTGCCAAACCACGTAAATACTATATTGTGCATGTGATTATTTTTTTTTTTTGACGTGTGTTTTCTCTATTTTTTGTTTCTCACAAGTTGGAATTCAGGTTGAATTCCCAACAGAAATGTAAATAAATATGCTAGGAGAGAGTGTGGGAGAGAAAGCATATGTGCTTCCTTTTTGCTACACAAAGAAATTAGATTGCGCACATGAATAGAAAAAGTGATTGGGAGAGGGGGAGGGGGAGGGGGGTTGCTGAACTTAGAAATAGACAATGAGCTTCAGTTGCCAGTTTGTGCTACTGTTAATTTGCGTTGTTCTATCTCTAGTCATTACTGGGATTTGGTATATTCCCTTGTCTGCCTAAGTTGTTTCCCTGGTTTAATTCTTCTCTTTATAAAAAAAAAAAAAAAAAAAAAATTGATCATTCTTTTTTATATTGAAATTTGGAAGTAGGATTTGTAATGTATTTTTGGACCGTGAGAACTCATGCATTTGATCAGATTTTCTGATAGGATAAGAACTCTTCCCTCTCTTTTGCCTGTCGGACCAAATTAATAATTTACCAATTGTGAATTAGTTTCTTTCTTCACTTATTATTGTTTACTTTCCAGTTGTTCCTTATAACTAAAAAGCTTACTTATCATGATTTTTGGAAAATATAATACTTAAAAGACTAAAACTGAGCTACTTGGCTAGACAGGAGTACAAATTGTTGAGATTTGCTTGGCAACAAGACCCCACAATGGAGGCTTGATAAACCTGCAGGAACTTTGCATTCTGTTTCATCAGGGGAAAAGTGATCGTGAAGCTGTTTCTGAGGATGACTGCCTGCGTGCTATAAGTAAACTGAAGGTATTCTGGTTTCACCATAATCATTACCTTTATCACTTGTATTTGGGTAGAGAATATATGCTTCATTTGAAGTTTCAAAAATTAATGGTAGACTTACTTTCTTGATCTGCCTGCTAGAAAATGTTCTTGAACTTTGAGTGGCTTTTTTTCTCTTTTGACGAATGAGCTTAGAATTAATTCATCAATCGAAACAAATACAACACACAGCCCGCTGCCACCAAAGAGGACACCAAAACAGTGCTGCTAAAAGTGAAAACAGAGCAGACTGACATCTAAACAAACAGAACTAACTCTTAACAAAAATAGTAACTGGAATAGACTGCACAAAAATCTATTCTGGATAGTGGACTTTACATTCTTGTGCAAATATAATCTACACCTAACATCCTGTTTCTCAGCTTGAAGAATTTCAGCCTCAGTACAAACCTTCCCAACATAATTCAAGTGTTTCAATCCTGCCATATGTGATAAATGATGCTCTTGATACTTCACTAGATGTATGTTTTTGCTATCTCTCGCCTATCTGTTCTTTGTTTTTTTTAATCACTTCCTGCCTTATGTATGGTTTGATCACTTGGGCTGAAGTAACCGTTTGTTTATGCAGGAGGGTCTTGCAATGATTGATGATGGCTATAGAGATGGTAAACGCCGATATTGGTTCCCTTGTGTATCTTCCAACTCAACTCCAGTAGCTGATACTTGAATGCAAAGGTTTTCAAATCAACTCAATTTCATGTTTGTTACGCCACGCTCAAAAGATAAAGAGCAGAATTGTCACATGAGTACTATTTTTTGTGACAGTTTTGGGAAGGATCTGCTACTGTCAATTGTCAATACCGTATCAACAAAAGTGACCAATTTAAACTAAATTAAATGAATCTTAGAAGCTAAGATGATTGACTCAACTTATTTACATCTTGCAATTATAGCAGACATTGTTATCGCTGAGTGCAAAAAAATGATCAATGCGCCTTTTGTAGCTTGTGTTTATATTTGTTATATATCTCATATTCTCTTTCTTAAGATTTAAATATAAGACATGTAAACCAACTCTTGCCTTAAATCCTAAATTGAGTCAAGAGCTTGTAGGTTAACTGACACTTTTTTGAGTTTCTAAAGGAAATATCTAAGTATTAAAAAAGGGAAAAGGGAAAAAAATGTTAATTATAGTTAAATTTTTAATGAATTGCTAATGATAATTTTAAATGGGCTTGCAATAAAATATCCTCTGAACCATTAAGGAGAAAAATAATATCATGCTCATAAATTGCTGAGATGCTCAAGATCGTATGTATTGTCAACCAAAACTAATCAATGATCATTTTGTCTATTTTTCCAAAGAATTTCACTTTTGAAATTCGAAGGCATCCCATTCTTAATGGATCAAAATCAATTTGAGTCTACATTTAAACGACCAAAATCGAAATGACATAATATTTAAGGAATCAATTTGAGTCTACATTTAAACAACCAAATTCGAAATGAAATAATATTTAAGGAATCAAAATTAAATGAATCGAATATTTTAAAGGATTAAAATGCAATTAACCAATGCTAGTGTTAGCTAAAAAATGTTGCATTAGCAGTACACTTAGCAGGTATTAGCCATGGTTGCAAAAAAAATGGAGAGAAAAAAAATAGGGTGGTTAAATTATCCTTCTTTTTTTTTTTTAACTTAAAGGATAAAATTAGAACTTTATAAAATTGAGCTACTAAAACTAAATACAATCCATTTTTGAGGATGAAATGACTATGATAATTCCCAACAAAAAAAAATGACTATGATAATTCTCAATGGGCTTACAATAAAGTATCCACTGAGCCCATCAAGGACCAAGCAATAGCGTGAGGATAAAGCACGTGGAAGACATTGCAAAGCCTAAGGTCATATGTATTTTCAACTAATAGAATATTATAGACTAAATTATATATAGCTTGTAAAATTTGCAAAATAGATATATCCACAAACAAACCTATCTTCCATTGCAAATTTGGAAGACCATGAATATCCATTGGACAAGGCATGAATCTTACATGTAAACTAATGAAAAGTCAATGGGTTGTAATTTGATAAGGATATTAGTCTCAGATCATTCACATCCTAAAATTCTATCTCATCTTATTTTACCATCTCAAAAAACTACTTTATCAATTATATCATATTATTTTACAATACTTTCAGCATCCCAACTTTTATTTTACAATATAACACATTAAAATAATATTTATACACAATAAAATAATATATCCCAAAACCCAAATAAAAACTAAAATCCAAAATCGGGTGAGAGAGAGAGAGGAATTGATAAAGGTACACAATAAAATATTAGTTTTTTTATTTTATTTTTTTATTTTTAGAATTGCACTGTAGCACTATTGCAAAAAAAAAAAAAAAAATTCCCGATAGTTGGTGAATACAAGTTCGGCTGTGGGGCTAAATTGTAAATTAGAGCTTACATTTGGCATATCCAAGTGTCAGTGCAAATGCTCTCAGCAAGGCCGGCTCAACATATTTTAGCTCTAAGGTAACCATTTAAATTGGAGTCTTCTCTTATTTTTATGTATTAATTGAATAATATTCATATTTTGATTTTATTTTTCATCTAAAAGTATATTTTTCTTACTTTTTAATATGAAAAATTACTACTAATTATTTGTTTGTGCTCAAGTTGCACTAATTTGTTTTTTTCAATTGGTAATATTTGGCTAATCCACCTAATGTTTCTTATGACACAGTCAATCTCAAATAGGATTTATTGATTTTAAATTTGGAAAACTCCTTTTTGCAAACATAATTGTAAAAATGTATTGTTAGTCTTATTTTGTTAGTGATATATGCATTAGAAAAAGAATATAGCCTTTTAATATAATTTAATATGTTCACGGGAGTATTTTTAATCTTTTTGTAAAACTTCTTTTCAAACTTTCAATTTTTCCAAATTAATTAAAATCATTAGTACTAGAATAAAAATAATATTTGAGGTAGTCATTGTCTCTCTTAGCAATGCTAGATTTTAGGTATTGAACATTGGATTTCAGTAATGAATTTTCCAGTAAAACAATTAATATTGATTTTAATTTTGATTAAGAGAAAGATATGATAAGTCTATTCACCTTCCATGTGTTTTGGAAATTGAAATGTTTTACACTCTTGAAGTAGCAAACAAAGTACAATATATTAACAAAGTGCACAACATTTAAAACAAGAATAATTTTTTTATTAAAATTTTTGGGCTTTAATTAAAACTTTTACACTGTAAGATAATCAATGCATTTTATTGGTCAAAATAGATGGTAGATGTATGAGTTTTATTTCTTTGCAATTAAAAAGTTACTAGGAACTTTTATTACTGCATAGCCACTACTTGCTCTTTGTTAGCGTTGGTCAACCTCAAGACTCATTGGCAAACCATAATTTCATGTTGGTCAGCCCGTTTATTGTTAGTCAACGAATTGGCGTGTGTTTGGGTGTTCACGCAATGGAGTTTCCCAAAGAGGAGGTCCCGATAACAAGGATACCAGTGGTTAGTAATAGTTCCGCCAGTAATTATTAATTGCTTGGAAATAGAATAAATACATTTATCACTTCATCTTCTATTTGCTTGTTTACACTTACTTTAGGCACGCACTAATAAGAAACATGGACTATGATGATATAGATTATGATGAAGGTTATAACATAAGAGATATAGACAATAATTAGTTGGAGGGAGCACTATAGGTAAGAAATTGAGGAAATGGACGTTTCTCTACTCTAATGGTTTTTAGGATTTCATAACCTGCTAGCCTTAGACTGTAGAATTTTAGTGTGAGTTTTCTGTTTGAATCCTTGGAGTAACAAGTTTACTCCCAAGGCTTGTAGGGCTTTGTTTCTTGGGGTTTCTGTGAAACAGTGAGCGCTTTGAGTGGTAACTCTAATAGCTATCCTATGGAGGATATCACGAATGGTTGGAACAAACTATCCCTCTCCGATAGAGAAGTAGGTGAATTCAAATTTTAGGCAAAGCATAAGTCTCAGGAGTTCTCGATTGTGGCGAAGTTCTTCACACCTAGAGCTCTAAATGTGGAAGCAGTAGCACGCACCTTCAACCCTATTTGGCAATCTAAGAATGGTTTTCAGATCCAAAACCTTGGTGACCACCGGCTTTTGTTTATCTTTGATAACAAGACAGATGTTGATAGGGTTTTACGCAATGAGCCTTGGAGCTTTGACAAGCATGTTGTTGTACTGCAGTACTTTAACAAAACCCTCTCATTGCGTGATGTGGTGTTCAAGGAAACGGTCTTCTGGGTCCAAGTGCATGACGTACCAATCACATACATGAACCAAGCTACGGCAGAAGAATTGTGTGCTACGATTGGTGAGGTGGTACGCATGCTTGAGGGATCCACCTTGGGCGGACAAGGTTTCATGAGGGTACAGGTACGAGTGGATGTCACTCAACCCCTTTGTCGCGGTAGGGTGGTGACAGTGGAAAACGGTAAGCAATCATGGGTGACTTTCAAATACGAGAGGCTACCTAATTTATGTTATTGGTGCGGTTGCCTAGATCATGCCGACAAGGATTGTGAAGAATGGATTCATAGTAATGGTACTCTCAAATCGAAGGACAAAAGGTACGATTCTAGTATTAGAGCTTTGCCTTTCTATTCCTCAAACAAAAATATTGTTTGTGTGCCTGGCTACTTTGAATCACAGAAACAGAAGCTCAAGGACTATTTTTCCGATGAAGTCTAATCAAAGAGGGAAGCCGGAGGTTTCACGCCGACAGCAGGAAAGAACAGAAAAGGAAGGTGCATCTGATCCGGTGGAGATTAATGCTTATTCGAATTCAAAAAAGGCGGACTCCACGCCTAATTTTCAGAGTCAAAATGATGATATTAATGATGATGCAATCAATCCCATTATTTCGAAGCGCACGTCAAGGGATTTTGATTTGCATGCAAATATCCAACATGAGAAAGCTATAATGGATGACACACAAGATTCAGCAGAGTGTAGTAAAATCCAAGGTGGGCCTTTTTCTAAAAGCCCAGAAAATAAAGCAATATATGTGAAGCCGGGCTTGGTTAGTGAGGCAACAGCTAAGTGGGTTAGGATTACTTGGCCCATTAGCTCATACATAGAAGTTACATCTAACACCCAGCTGGGAAAACGCCATATTGAAGCTTCGTCCACTGAACATTCAGAAGCAAAGTGTCGTCCACAGCAAAATGAGGATCTTCAGTCACTTTATTTCTCAACAGTGGAGGCTGTCCAACAGCCCCCCCGAGAACAATGAGTTGGTTATGTTGGAACATGCGAGGGCTTGGGAACCAACGCACCGTTCATGAGCTTGCTTCGATAATGCGGGCACAAGATCCTGCTGTCCTGTTCTTGGCTGAGACATGGGCAGACGAAGATAGGCTGACAAAACTCTGTGATGAATTGCATTTTGATGAGAAATGGGTTGTTCCGAGAGTGTCAAGAGCTGGCGGTCTGGCTCTACTTTGGAAGAACTCGATTAAGATTGATGTGGACTCTGCCTCCCTTAACCATATAGACGTTATAGTTAATAAAGGGCAGGTGGATTCCTGGAGGTTCACGGGCATTTATGGGATGCCAAAGACTAGAAGGAGAAGCGAGACTTGGGATTTACTGCGTAATCTTCATTGGAAATACACCCTTCCATGGTTATGCACCGGTGACTTTAACGAAATCCTACTGTCTCATAAGAAGCTAGGAAGGGCACCACGAAGTGAAACAGCAATGAGGGAGTTTAGAGAAGTTGTGGATGATTGTGGGTTTATTGACCTCAGTTTTGTGGGGAAGAAATACTCTTGGCGAGGAAGGAAAGGTTATAATATGGTGTTGGAAAGGCTAGACCATGCTCTTGCTAATCATTCATGGCTTGATTTGAATCTGGCAACTAGAGTTCATTGCCTTCGTTACAATGCATCTGATCATTATCCTATTATCATAAATCCTGAAGGAATTACAGCTAGACCTTGCAAACCCTTTAAGTTTGAACACATGTGGCTAAAGAAGAATGGATGCGGTGAAATAGTAAAGGCAGCGTGGCTGTCTCCCTTCCCCCATTCAAACTCTCCATTGATGTATGAAAAGATAAAATTATGTGGGGTAAAGCTTATGGAATGGAGTAAACACTCCTTTGGTAGTGTAAGGAAGCAATTGGAGGAAAAATCAAAACTATTGGAGAAGGCTAAAATTGCAGCGGCACAGGGGGCAGATTTTGAGTCAGTGAGATTACTGAGAGTGGAGGTAAATGAGCTGCTGGACAGAGAAAGCTTAATGTGGCAGCAAAGGGCAAGAGCTTTGCATCTTACATGTGGTGATAATAATACACGTTTCTTCCATAATAAAGCCTCTAAGAGATTTTGACGGAATAGAATTGTGGGCTTATTTGATGATTCTAATTCCTGATGTACAGATAGTGCACAGGTGGCTGACATTATAGTTGGGTTTTATTCAAAGCTGTTCACATCTGAAAGATCCTTCAATGATCACGGTATTCTGGACGTGATACAACCGCTAGTTACTGAGGAGATGAACAATAACCTGACTAAAGATTTTACTAAACAAGAGGTTGATCTTGCCTTGAAGTAGATGGCCCCTCTTAAGGCTCCGGGACCCGATGGTATGCCTCCTCTTTTCTTTCAATCTTTTTGGCCCTTGATTGGTAATGAAGTCTCTAATGTTGTCATGGATTGTTTAAATTCATGTCACATTCCAAAAGAGTTTAATTACACTTATGTTACTCTTATCCCTAAAGTGAAGAATCCTGAAAAAATTTCTGAGTTTAGACCAATCAGTCTTTGCAATGTAATTTGTAAATTGATTTCAAAGGTTCTAGCTAACCGCTTGAAACCTCTGTTGCCATCTATTGTGTCTGAGAATCAAAGTACTTTTCAAGCAGGGAGGGTGATCACAGACAATATTCTTATGGAATTTGAAACTCTACATTACATGAAAACTTAGCAAACTGGCTTTACAGGTTTTATGGCTCTCAAACTTGACATGAGCAAGGCTTATGATCGAGTTGAATGGTCTTTCTTGGAGTGTGTGTTGAAAAAGATGGGTTTTCACAGTCGATGGGTTGATCTTATGATGGAGTGTATTACTACTGTCTCTTACTCCATTTTGATTAATGGGGAGCCTTCACAAACCATCCACCCTAGTAGAGGACTGCGTCAGGGGGGCCCTTTATCCCCATACCTCTTCCTCCTCTGCACTGAGGGTTTACATGGTTTAATTTCTAAAGTTGCTACTTCTGGAGATATTAGAGGTATATCTATCTGCAGGAATGGGCCTAGATTAACCCATTTATTTTTTGCAGATGATAGATTGGTTTTTTGTAGAGCATCAGTCCAGGAATGTATACACTTACAAAACCTTCTTGCTACTTATGAAGAAGCTTCCGGGCAACAGCTGAATAGAGAGAAAACCACACTATTCTTCAGTAAGAATACGGATAGTGAGGTACAAGAGTCCATCAAAGATCTGCTAGGGGTACCTGAGATTAAGCAGTATGAAAAATATTTAGGCTTGCCATCTTTTGTGGGTAGGCACAAGAAGGCAAGCTTGGCTTACATTAAAGATCGGATATGGTCTAAGCTACAAGGGTGGAAAGAGAAGCTCTTGTCTCAAGCTAGTAGGGAAGTTCTCTTAAAGGCCGTGGTACAAGTGATCCCCGCATACTCTATGAGTTGCTTTAAACTTCCCACTACACTTTGCCATGAGATTGAGATTATGACTAGGAAGTTTTGGTGGGGACAACGTGGGGCTAGGAGAAATATTAATTGGGTAAAATGGCACACTCTTTGTAGGCCAAAAGCAATTGGAGGAATGGGTTTCATGGAACTCCAAAAATTTAACAACGCCATGCTAGCTAAGCAAGTTTGGTGCCTATTACAAAACCAAGACTCACTTTTTTTCCGGTTCTTTAAATCAAAATATTTCCCTCATGGGTCAATTTTTGATGCAAAGGACAATAAAGGTTCTTTTGCTTGGAAGAGTATTTTGAAGGGGAGGGAACTCATTACTCATGGACTGAAGTGGAGGATTGGGAATGGGTCTCAGGTGTGAATTTTCCAGGATGCTTGGCTGCCTGGATCTCAGCAAGGCAAAGTCCTATCCCCTGCCCCAGACAGCCATGCAAATGCCTTGGTCTATAGCCTAATTAACCATATTGACTGGTGCTGGAAGGTGACAGAGATTGATAGACTATTTTTATCTGAAGAGGCAGCAACCATCAAGGCCATCCCACTTAGCTTGTTTGATCAAGCTGACCGTCCATTCTGGCCTTTCACCCATGATAGTATCTTCTCGGTCAAGTCGGGTTATCATCTTTTGATGGAGCCAGATGAAGCAGAAGTGCAAGGAACAACTCATGGTGGGGTAGTCTCACCGGTTTGGAAAGCTATTTGGCGTATGCGTGTTCCAAACCGGGTAAAATCTCTTATGTGGCAAGCTGGAAACAATGCTCTGCCTACACGGGCGAATCTGGTTCGAAGGCATGTTTTGTCTGATGCGGTGTGCCCAGAATGCAAGTTTCAACAAGAAGACACGATGCATGCCCTCTGGTCTTGCCCGAAGCTACAAGATGTGTGGAAAGTGATGTTCAGCAAGTTAGTGACAGAAACAAGGAACTGCACCAGCTTCTTGGAGATTCTTGAATGTGCGTTGGCAGAATACTCACTTGATCTTCTTGCGATGCTGATATCTGAAGTTTGGCAACGCCGAAACAAGGCACGAGTGGGAGAACCTACTGTACCGCTCAGTCAAATTAATCCCAAGGCGTATGGTACGCTCCAAGAATTTCAGCAACTTCGCCCCACTCACTCTGTGATTCCTAGGACAGCCCATGCAGTAAAATGGAGGCCTCCTATTGCGCCATGTGTGAAGGTGAACTTTGACGGCGCGATCTTCTCTCAGGATGGACTAGCTAGCATCGGCGTGATAATCCGAAATGAATAGGGATTAGTTATGGCTGCTCTTTCACAACAAATTCCATCACCTGCTTCGGTGGAGATGGTGGAAGTGTTAACGGCTCGTCAGGCTGTGGTGTTTGCTAAGGAACTTGAGTTTGACAAGGTGGTTATGGAAGGTGACTCCGAAACTGTTATTCAGGCTATTCTTGGTGACAACATGGACTGTTCTTACATGGGTCATGTACTGCAAGATATTAAGTATTTGCTTTCTAGTTTTTCTTCTTTTTCAGTTAAGCATATTCATAGGGAAGGGAATTGTGTTGCCCACAAACTTGTTAGAAGGGCTATTAGAGATCCTTTTCTTGTTTGGATGGAATCTATTCCTTCAGATATTCTTGATGTTTATCAGATTGATCTTTTAAGGATGCAATAAGATATTCTGTACCCCGTTGGGGTTCTTTCTCAAAAAAAAAGACAATAATTAGTTTAATGGTAATATGGATTATGAAATAGATTTTGATTTTGATAGTGATACGAATGATTATAATTATAACAATAATAATAGCACAAATCATTGGAATACATTAATAGGAGATAAAATCAACCGACAGACTGATAGACACAGTAATAGTTTCTTAGATAGAATTAACAAAAAAAATTGGAATCTTTAGAAGCTATTGAAAGATCCACTACTGTAGAAAGAAAATGATAGAGATAATAAAATAGACAATTTTTTGGACCTTTATGAAAAAAATTAAAGCTTTAAATTCAAAACAAGAAAGAAACTTTGAACCCCATCAAAGATCATCTTTAGCGACAAATAATTGGTACAATAGAAAAAATAGTACCTTAGTAAGCACCGACAGACTCATAAATATTAGTTGTAGAAAAGATGATGGGAGAAATAATTTAAAAAATTTAGAAACCACTCTAACAAAAAGGAAAGAGTATAGTCACATAATAAGAAGTTATATAGAAAGCCAAGAAAATAATAATAGGAAAGATGACATAATAGAAACAATACAAAAGAATAAGCTAAATGGAGACAAAGAAAAATGAATAATACAAAAAGGCATAGTAAAAGAGATGTCAGAAATAATAGAAAGACAAAAAGGCAATAGTACTCTAATCAATTCAAAAGATGGAACTCTACATAAAGAGTCTAGCATAGAAAGAGACAAAGACAAAGAGAGAAACATGATAAAGAAAGAGAAAGAAAATGATGGCTTGATAAAAGTAGTCAAGAAAAAAGAAGAGATAATTCCAAAAAGAGTAATAGTTTCAAAGAATAAATTGATGAAAGACTAAAATCTATTGATATTTCCATAACATATACCCAAGATAATGGTTTAGTAGAATTGGCTGAAAAGATAGAAATTTTAAATTCATAGATAGAAATAAAAGAAATGAAAAATAACATAACAGTTTTAGAGATTATTAAGTTATCAGATAATAAGAAACTTGAAAGACATATTAGAAATATTATTTGTCATAAATGCAAAGAACATGGGCATACTAAAATACAATGTGACAAACATAATAAAAATGTAAAACAATGTAAAGAATATGTCTGTCACATTATTTTTTAGTATTTCCATATTCTTTGCATTTATGACAAATAATTATGTCTTTCACATTGTTTTTTAGTATGCACATGTTCTTTGCATTTATGACAAATAATATTTCTAATATGTCTGTCAGGTTTCTCATTATCTGATAACTCAATAATCTCTAAAACTATTATGTCATTTTTCATTTCTTTTTTCTCTATTGGTGAATTTAAAATTTCTATCTTTTTAGCCAATTCTACTAAACCATTATCTTGGGTATATGTCATGGAGATATCAATAGATTTTAGTCTCTCATCAATTTCTTCTTTGAAATTATTACTCTTTTTGGAATTATCTCTTCTTTCTTTGTTGACCACTTTTATCAAGCCATCATTTTCTTTCTGTTTCTCTTTCTTTATCATGTTTCTTTCTTTGTCTTTGTCTCTGTCTCTTTCTATGCTAGACTCTTTACGTAGAGTTCCATCTTTTGAATTGATTAGAGTAATATTGCCTTGTTGTCTTTCTATTTTTTTCTAACATCTCTTTTAGTATGCCTTTCTGTATTATTCATTTTTCTTTGTCTCC
Organism: Quercus variabilis; assembly: GCA_030445155.1. Classification (NCBI taxonomy): domain Eukaryota; kingdom Viridiplantae; phylum Streptophyta; class Magnoliopsida; order Fagales; family Fagaceae; genus Quercus; species Quercus variabilis. The sequence goes on along the minus strand of CP129453.1, from coordinate 32,313,335 downwards.
GTCTAGCTTCTTCTTTTGTATTGTTTCTATTATGTCATCTTTCCTATTATTATTTTCTTGGCTTTCTATAAAACTTCTTATTACATGACTATACTCTTTCCTTTCTATCAAAGTGGTTTCTAAATTTTTTAAATTATTTCTCCCATCATCTTTTCTACGATTAATATTTATGAGTCTGTTAGTGCTTACTAAGCTACTATTTTTTCTATTGTACCAATTATCTGTTACTAAAGATGGTCTTTGATGGGGTTCAAAGTTTCTTTCTTGTTTTGAATTTAAAGCTTTAACTTTTTCATAAAGGTCTGGATTTCTTATGGCCTTGAAGCTATGATTCTTCCTCCTGATCTCCTCAAAGCCTATGAAAGTTTCAAGAAAGAACCAAATATACAGCATCTTAAAGATTTTCCACATCTTTTATAGTTCTTTTACAGGTTTCCAGATCTCCCATGGATCAGCAAATGGGAATACAAGATAGAAAAGCATCCTTAGTATCCTTTTCCCATGCTCACCAGGAAGTTTAAATTAAAATGGTGGAATAAGTTTAATTTTGATCATATTTGCCAAGAATTACAGAAAAGGACCTCTTCCTCCCAGATAGAAAATCCTAATTTCTTTTTAGAAAAAAGCCAAGTCCAGTGTCAGCTTGCCTCTGTATCAGACAGAAGACAGCTTAAAAAGCAATTGCTTGAAGCTGCATCACAGATATCCGATGATGAAGATGACACAATAATGGAATCATCCTCTCCAAACTACAGGACTCATCCAGAAGCATTTCAAGAATCCCAAGACCCCTATGATATGTGATAGACAAGTGATAGGTAAGATAAAAGGACAAAATAATATTCTCAAGCAAATAGACAAAAAGATCTAGAGAGATATTTGACAAGATATTAATTGCACGCGTACACCGACAGATTTTCCATAGATATTCTGACAGATTCCACAAGATCAGACAGATTACTGTTCAGGATTTACTTTTACTATTCAAGATTCCACAAAGATTCTACTGACAGATTAACTTGAGTTCACTTTACTTAACTCAGGTTACTTTTGAAGCTTACCATGATTTATTTCATCTATAAAAGGACAAACTCCAAAGATAGAAGACAGGTCCAGAACTAAGATCCAATTCCAAGTTAAAAGCTTAGGTCCAAGATAGCTCTCTCCTTTTCTCAGAAAGACTTTTGCAATCCTTTCTCTAGTAACCCTTCCCTTCCAGACAGATAATCTTGTAACCCTTTTCTAGTTTTACTTTGTAATCTTGTAACCTTTCAGACAGTGTTTATTTTCAAGCTTGTATCAAAGACAGTTTATTTTCAAAAAAGAAGTTTTTATTCAAGAAAGCTTTATCAGTTTCAGTTTTCATATTCCGTATTCCGTTTTAACTTATTTTTGAATATATCTATTTTGCTATTTTCTTATTTATCATCTATTTTATCATTGTTTATGCTTCCATATTACTGCTGTGCTCTCTCCTGGGTAGTTAATGGCATCAGAGCCATGGATGGTAGATGTATGAGTTTTATTTCTTTGCAATTAAGAAGTTACCTATAGACATACCTATTGCCTGTATTAGATGTAAGAAATATGGACACCATGTTACAGAATGTAGAAAACAAGAAAAAGCAAAACAAGGAAAAGACAAGCAAGAAAAGATAGAAAAGAAAAAAGATAATGAAGAGATAGAATCAGTAACTTTACAAGATTTAATGACAGAATCGAAAATACTCAAACAAGAAATTAAAGATATTAAAGAAGATAATCACGTAAATATAAATGAAGGGAATATTGCAGAAATAATAAATTTAAAAGAATTATCTAAACCACCACCTTTATTAGAAAAAGACAATGGTAATAAACAAAATTTCTTGAGCTTAATTGATAGAGTAATCTTCCAAAAATGGTATACAGAAATTACTTTAGTAATAAATAAAGAATTTTCCTTGACAGAAATTGCTTTAATAAACTCAGGTGCTGATATGAACTGTATACAAGAAGAAGTAGTACCTTTAAAGTATTATGAAAAATCATCTGAAAGATTAACCCAAGCTAATGGAGAAAAACTAATAATTAATTATAAAATACATAATGTCCACATATGTAATGATGGAGTATGCTTTGAAACAGTTTTTGTTTTAATTAAAGATCTTTCTTCTAAAATCATTCTAGGAAATCCCTTCATGGCTTTACTTTACCCCTTTTTAACGACAAAAGAAGGAATTAAAACTAATGTGCTAAGAAAAGACATACTTTTTAAATTCATCTTGCCACCTATCTCGAAACAAATCTATTCCCTTGATAACATTTCCATAATAAAGGAAATTGATAGAAAAAGAATTGACAGAAAGAATAGACATTTAGAATCTTTAAAGACAGAAATAACATACAAAAGAATTACTGATCAATTAACAGATCCTATACTACATCATAAAATAAAATCATTCAGACAACAAATTGAGGTAGAAATTTGTTCTAATCTCCTCACTGCCTTTTGGCACAGGCATTGACATATAGTACAATTACCTTATGAAAAAGACTTCAATGAAAGACAAATACCTACTAAGGCTAGACCAATACAAATAAATAATGAATTATTAGAACACTATAAAAAAGAAATTAAAGATCTTTTAAATAAGGGTTTAATCAGAAAAAGCAAGTCTCCTTGGAGCTGTGCTGCTTTTTATGTTAACAAACAAGCAGAATTGGAATGAGGAGTTCTAAGATTAGTTATAAATTATAAACCTTTAAATACAACATTACAATGGATAAGATATCTTATTCCTAACAAGAAAGATTTACTTGACAGACTTCATGAAGCAACCATATTTTCTAAATTTGATACGAGAAGCGGATTTTGGCAGATACAGATAGATGAGAAAGACAGATATAAAACTGCTTTTCCTTTTGGTCATTATGAATGGAATGTTATGCCTTTTGGATTAAAAAAATGCACCAAGTGAATTCCAAAATATAATGAATGATATATTTACACCTTTTACAGAATTCTTAATTGTCTATATAGATGATGTATTAATTTTCTCTAAATCAATTGATGACCATTGGAAACATTTAGATATATTTGTCAAAGTAATTAAACACAATGGATTAGTTGTTTCAGCCACTAAGATAAACTTATTCCAAGATAAAATTCGATTTCTAGGACATAATATTTATAAGGGAACCTTAAGCCCCATTGATAGAGCCATTCAATTTGAATCATAGCTTCAGGGCCATAAGAAATCCACCAGTCAATAAACCATCTAGGTACCATCATGTCTTTCTTTCTATACATATCAAATCGGAAAAACCAAGTGTGTCTATGAATACTGTTTTGGAATAAAAGGAATCTGTCCCACGCTTCTATATAGTCATAATAATTATAGAACTAAGGCTCAAAGGGATGAGAAAATTTTCTGGGAATCCAGGGCTCTGCTTTTCACTAGGAAGGGATGAGAATCTATTTTATAACTATTTTAGAATAACCAATTCTATTTGGGTCTTGGGAGCAAGGCATGTGTGTAACTAGGATTGAGTCTGTGTTAACTAAAATAAACTCATAGAATGTCTAGGTCTTTAATGTTTCTATCTTAGGGTGCTCCCATCCTAGGGGTAGTGAGAGGGGATCTGTAATATGCTGGTATTCTCTTTCAATCCATAAAATAAAATTCCAAGAATTTTTTGGGAGTTCAACACTATGATCTTCTCTTGGGGTTTGGGTTTGAGTTTGAGAGGTAGAGGGTCTGTCTGTTGATTGCTTAGAGGGAGAGGTTAACGGGGGAAAGGAAGAGGCAACTATGTTAAATGGTGTTTTTAAAGGAGGAGGAGTTGAGGGCATGGCATAAGACTGTTTAGATGTTGGATTGAATAAATGCAAAGAATATGGGCATACTAAAAAATAATGTGACAGACATATTCTTTACATTGTTTTACATTTTTATTATGTCTGTTACATTGTTTTTTAGTATGCCATGTTCTTTGCATTTATGACAAATAATATTTCTAATATGTCTTTCAGGTTTCTCATTATCTGATAACTCAATAATCTCTAAAACTGTTATGTCATTTTTCATTTCTTTTTTCTCTATCGGTGAATTTAAAATTTCTATCTTTTTAGCCAATTCTACTAAACCATTATCTTGGGTATATGTCATGGAGATATCAATAGATTTTAGTCTCTCATCAATTTCTTCTTTGAAATTATTACTCTTTTTGGAATTATCTCTTCTTTCTTTGTTGACCACTTTTATCAAGCTATCATTTTCTTTATCTTTCTCTTTCTTTATCATGTTTCTTTCTTTGTCTTTGTCTCTATCTCTTTCTATGCTAGACTCTTTACGTAGAGTTCCATCTTTTGAATTGATTAGAGTAATATTGCCTTGTTGTCTTTCTATTTTTTCTAACATCTCTTTTAATATGCATTTCTGTATTATTCCTTTTTCTTTGTCTCCATCTAGCTTCTTCTTTTGTATTGTTTCTATTATGTCATCTTTCCTATTATTATTTTCTTGGCTTTCTATAAAACTTCTTATTACATGACTATACTCTTTCCTTTCTATCAGAGTGGTTTCTAAATTTTTTAAATTATTTCTCCCATCATCTTTTCTACGATTAATATTTATGAGTCTGTTAGTGCTTACTAAGCTACTATTTTTTCTATTGTACCAATTATCTATTACTAAAGATGATCTTTGATAGGGTTCAAAGTTTCTTTCTTGTTTTGAATTTAAAAGTTTAACTTTTTCATAAAGGTCCAAAAAACTGTCTATTCTGTTAACTATAGATGGAGGGTCAAGGGTGGTTTTCATAAGTTTATAATAAATTCTATAAATAATAGCTAAAGATTTTAAGCCTTTTTTTCATATAATCTCAATCATGGATTTAAAAATAAATAAATAAATAAAAACTTTATTAGAAGTAAAAAGTAAAATTAAAAAAATAAAAAGTGAAAACTTTTTATAAAACAACTAAGGTGAATTACCCTCGAAACAATGCCTTGTATTGCATTTGCATCGGATTTTAATCCTAATCCCGCTATATTCCAATAGCAATTGTTTGCTGAAAGCCTGACACGGTCAGATCGTTGATTTATCAGCCATTACTTTTCACTCAACCGGCCCCACTTGGTAAGATAGCAATCATTCAGTTTTGCTTTTTAATTTGATGGACACTAGCCATTACTTTTCACTCAACCGGCCCCACTTGGTAAGATAGCAATCATTCAGTTTTGCTTTTTAATTTGTTGGACACTAGCCCATTACAAATTCAGTCTGATTAATGTATTTTCGTATATTAATCATTTATTTAGAAAAAGAAATTTATAAAAATTTGAAAAAATTATCAAAATAATTAATCATTTTTGTATATTTTTTTAAAAAAAATATTTTATTAATACGTGTCTAAAGACATATGTTAGTAAAATTCTTACAAATTATATATACATCAAGGGTTTTTTTGAAATCTAATTATTTTGTTGAAATTAAAATTTTTTAATTAAAAATACTACAATAAAATTAAAAAATAATAGTAAAAATAAACTAAATAATAAAATAAATTTACAAAATTAATAATGCGAAACGGTTACCAATTTTTTTAAAAAAAATTTGTGCACGTTTAATCAATCTGTGCATATCAAAATTATTATTAAAAAAAAAAAAAAAAAAAGTTGTGAAATAGTACATGCATTCAAACCACTCAAAATGTGTGGCGCTAAAGTTTGAGCACATCCAAAGGTTCCAAACACAAAGTAGAATTAAAACCTAGTTTTGCTGAGAAACAAAGTTGTAGCCATGGGCATACATGGGATGCTATTAGTCGTCCAGATATCACTGATAGGGCTGATAATATCATCAATAATGGTGGCAGCAGCAGCATCTCTAGCCAAGTTTGACTGCCCCAACAAGTGTGGAGATGTAGAAATTCCATACCCATTTGGCTTGAAGAAAGGCTGTTCGCTGAATGAGGACTTTCTCATCACTTGTGACAATAAAGTAGCGAAAACAGGTGATGTTACTGTTAAGAACATATCCATTGAGAATCATGAGTTGCGTGTCTTGCACTTTGTAGCCCGAGACTGTTACGAACAACATCGCAGCGTGGAGTACAATCAGCCCTTCGTCTGGCCTTCGACGTTCATAATTTCTCAGAGCAGAAATAAATTCACAGTTGTCGGCTGTGACACTTAATGCAATCCTCCATGGTGTACACAACGGAGAATATTACTCAAGTGGGTGCTTGACTGTGTGCAAAAGCCTTCACAGTGTGAGGAATGGGTCATGCTCTGGTGTTGGGTGTTGCCAGGTAGCGATTCCCGCCGGATTAAGAAATATATCAATGGAGGTAGATAGCTTTAACAATCATACAAATGTATTGGACTTCAATCCCTGCAGCTCTGCTTTTATTGTGGAACAAGGCCAGTTCAATTTCTCCTCTAATTATCTCAGAAATGTGTCGAAGGAAATGCTCCCTATAGTGCTTGACTGGACAATTGGGAATGAGACATGTGAAGAAGCAGCCCGAAACAAAACAAATTTCGCATGTCAGAGGAATAGTGAATGCCATGATCACTTCTCTACAAAGTTAGGATACCAATGCAGCTGCAAGCCGGGTTATCGGGGGAATCCATACCTTGGGTGTCAAGGTATGACTATTAATATATGATAAATTTAATCATTAAGTAATGCAAGTCTAACAGTTTAAATGAATGTGTTTGCTTATGGTTACTATTGAGTTCTTATTCTTGACCTCATTTGCAGACGTTAACGAGTGTGAGCATCCAGCTCATAATAATTGCATAAAAGCGAAAGACTGTGTCAACACAAAAGGCAATTACACATGTCGTTGTCCGAAGTGGTACCATGGGGACGGAAGAAAGGGTGGTGAAGGTTGTATTCCGGAGCCCTTACTAATGCTTAAGATTGCCTGTGGTAAGTATATTTTTGGAAATTTATTTCTAATTCTTAGGTTGCTCAATACCTTTTCTTTGTTTTATCTTTTCTTCCTTGAAAGCTTATTATAAAATTTGAAACATTTTAATATGCATTATAAAATTTTCAAATTGCAATCTTTTGTGAAAAAAGTCCCCAAAAAAATTATCCAACCTCCCCTTCACCCAAGAAAATTATCTTACGAAGCATTTCCTCCCATCATCCTCAATTTTCCTAATAAATTATAAAAACCCACTTCATCCTTAAAAAAAATTAAAAATTGTATAAACATTCATTTAAAATATTAATGTTTCATTTTTACCTCTAACATCTAAGACCGTAGTCTTGGCCTCTCTGTTCCCAAATCTCGATTCTATCCTTCCTTAAAATTGTTTGGATTATATAAGGATTTCTTATCTGATTTTCTTTTGAATCTTTGGTGTTAGTCTTGACTGTTTGGACAATAATTTTTATACGGACTAAAATATATATATATATATATATATATATATAATTCGTCCCTAAAATTAGTTTAAATTGGATTTTTCTCTTCTAAATTAGAAAGTTATGGTTTCATCCTTCAAAAGTTTAAAGGATATTAATTTTCTCTTTTCCATCAGATATTAGATTTATTTTAGGTCATTTTAACTTTTTAATATGTGATGGCAACATTTCAGATGCACAATTTCATTAATGGCATATTAACTACTTTTAATATGTGATGGCAACGTTTCAACTTTCTACAGCCATAATTTACACCGCCAGACATTTGGTCCAAGTGAGGTCTGAGTTGTATTAGGATCATTTCTAACCATATTCTCAACAAAAAAACAGCCTTAAGTACAATTTCTTTAGTGACAAACGGAGAAAAAAAAAATGAAATATATTTTTTTTTAACTTTTCGCCAAGATTCTTGTGCACTTCTTAGTTTTTCTAACGAAAACATCAAAAGTTCAAATTCTCCCATCCCTACTATTAACGTATCAAAAAAAAAAAAAAAACCATTTTTTGATATAAAAGACCAAAATCGAACTTGAATCAATTTCCAAAAGAGGATGGATTAGTGGTAATGGCATTTGTTAGAATTATAGTTAAGTGATTAAATTCATCATTTTCTAATAGTTTAAGTTTTTGAAACAATTAATAATTTAATATAGTATCATAGCAGGAGATCCTAATTTTGATCCTTGTCTTTTATTCTACCTCCCATTTAAAATGTTAAATTACCACTTGTTGGACCCCCATTTATTCAAAGGAAGTTTAGGCTCACAAGTGAGAAGAAGTGTTAGAATTATAGTTAAATGATTACATTCATCATTTTCTAATAGTTTAAGTTTTTGAGACAATTAGTAATTTAACAGTATCAAACAATGAAATCAAACTTCATGCTCACTTATGTGGTATGATCCTCACCTCTCATTTTCCCTTCCTCTCCCCTCTAGGCTCCCCCACTGTCCATCTATGAAGGAAGAAGTATATTTTAGCATTTTTCATTATTCTTAATTAATAATCCCAAATTAGGTTTAATACTATATCCCAAAATCCCAATAGGGCTTCATGCTTATATTTTAGCATTTTTCATTATTCTTAATTAATAATCCCAAATTAGGTTTAATACTATATCCCAAAATCCCAATAGGGCTTCATGCTTATATTTTAGCATTTTTCATTATTCTTAATTAATAATCCCAAATTAGGTTTAATACTATATCCCAAAATCCCAATAGGGCTTCATGCTTCAATTCCATAATGACCAACCAACATACTGTAGAAAATGGTTGATGTAAATGTCAGAACTTAGATCATTTCAAACGATTGGAAACATTTACTTTACTATAATGCAGCAACACAAGAAATTGATTAGTATCCTTTAAAATCTATAGGTATAAAATATATCCATTAATTATATAATAAGTTGATTAGATTTTATCACATTATTAATGATTTAAATGAATACCAAAATATTACTAGATAATATTTGGTTAAATGCTATGACATGATAAATCTAATTAACTTGTTTCATAGTAAATATCTAAAAATTTAAAAATTCTATAATAAATTTATCTTAAAATCTCTAAAGATCCTAATCCAAAAAATAGAATGATCAATCATATATATATCCCCATGATAACCAACCTTAATTTGCTAGCATGGTGCTACTATACTAGTGGAATAATTTTTTTTAAGATTAAATATGCTTTAATTAAGTTCCCCAAATTAAGTTTATTTTTCAATTTGTCCATAAAATTTAAGAATAATAGAAATTAATGTAAGTATTTAGCCTTTTCTATAAATTCTTACTACTATTCATTCCAAAACGCTTACATGAGATGAAGAAAGAACAAAGTACACCCCCAAAAGAGTTTGGAGGAAAATTACTCCAACTAATCACTTGACAATTGATAAAACTATCTATGTTACTTTTAATCATGTGACATATTTAATGAGTCATTGGACTTGTTTACATAACACACTTTGATAATTTTATGAGTTGCTAAGTAAGTTCCCCAAATTAAGTTTATTTTTCAATTTCTGTCCATAAAATTTAAGAATAATAGAAATTAATGCAAGTATTTAGCCTTTTTTTTTTATATAAATTCTTACTTCTATTCATTCCAAAAACTTACATGAGATGAAGAAAGAACAAAGTATAACCCCCAGAATAGTTTGGAGGAAAATTACTCCAACTAATCACTTGACAAATGATAAAACTATATATGTTACTTTTAATCATGTGACATATTTAATGAGTCATAAGACTTGTTTACATAACACACTTTGATAATTTTATGAGTTGCCAAGTAATAAGTTGGAGGAGATTCTCTCAAATTGATTTGGAGGAAGATCATGTCCAGAATTGATACTTTTGATTTGTAACAAAATTAATAAGAGACCCACTTCTTAATTCCATATGCAGTTGCTGTCATAAGCTTAATTGCTATACTAGTGATTAGCTTTTGGTTGTACTTTTTAATCAAGAAAAGAAGGCTCGTCAAGCTCAAAGAAAAATTTTTCCGACAAAATGGAGGATTGATTTTGCAACAACAACTCTCTACCATGGAAGGATCTAGTGAAACAACTAAAATTTACACTGCTAAAGACCTAAAGAAGGCCACCAACAACTATGATGCAAGCAGGATCATTGGCCAAGGGGGTTATGGAGTCGTTTATAAAGGATTTTTACAAAATAATAAGGTTGTTGCGATCAAGAAGTCCAAGACAGTAGATCAAGAACAAATTGAGCAATTCATTAACGAAGTGGTTGTTCTCATCCAAGTTAACAATAGGAATGTGGTCCAATTATTGGGGTGTTGTTTAGAGACACGAGTTCCTTTATTAGTTTATGAATTTGTCCCTAATAGTACCCTCTTCAAGCACATACATCATACATCCACCATATCATGGGAAACCCGTCTAAGGATAGCTATAGAAATAGCAGATGCACTATCTTATCTACACTCTGCAGCTTCTATACCTATAATTCATAGAGATATCAAGTCCACAAATGTATTGCTTGATGACGATTTCACTGCAAAAGTCTCTGACTTTGGAACTTCAAGGTTGGTTCCACGAGGTCAAAAGCAATTACCTACTGTAGTGCAAGGTACTCTTGGATATTTGGATCCTGAATACATGCAAACAAATCAATTTACAGAGAAAAGTGATGTTTATAGTTTTGGAGTAGTACTTGTGGAGCTATTAACAGGACAAAAGGTACTTTCACTTGTAAGGCCTATGGAGCAAAGAAGTCTAGCTATGTATTTGCTTTGCGCATTGAAAGAGGATCGGTTGTTTGAAATTCTTGAAAAGCGTATTATGGATGAGGGAAACATGGAGCAACTCAAGGAATTTGCGAAGCTTGCAGCGAAGTGCTTAGAAGTAAAAGGGGTCGAAAGGCCTACTATGAAGGAAGTAGCAATTGAGTTATATGGATTGAGAAAGATGAAGAATCATTTGTGGGACAATGATGAATCAAATTTAATGGAAGAGACCGGACCCTTGATTGGTGAATGTTGAATGGTGAGACATCTGGCGATTAAAAATATGGTGGTTAACTCTATCATTGTAATCCCATCTCTTTGTAAGCTTTGATAACGAAATATGAACATCTCCCACGATGTCATGTCCTAGTGGTGCGCTGATTGTTGTTATTTTTGATAACTTTACCGACTTCTTAGCATTCTCTTTGTCGTCAGTTCATTCAGCAAAGCTGGTTGTGGTAGATGCCAAGCATATATTATTCGCTTTGCTGGACATTATTGGATGGTGAAAATGACATACTAACACATTGCATAATTTTCGTTCGACCTTATAGTTCTATTGTCTTGCTCTTTGTTCTTTTTCTTTTTAGAAAATTACCCAAAACCCGATAGTGAAAATGACATATTTTGTCAAATTTTAGGTACAATCTAGTGCAGTACAATAGGTTGCGAAAGCTTTTGGACTCTAAAATTATTGAAGAGGAAAAGTGTGTGAGCATTTGACCGAGTTAACGAACACAAATTTTACAGCCAAAAAAAAAAAAAAATTAAAGGTTTTATGTGTCTATAATTTGTTCATCAAAAAATAATTTGTATTGGGCTAGTGTCCAACAAATCAAAAAGAAAAAAAAAATGAAGGTAGTAAGGACTATCCTTGTGAGGGTGAAATTTGAATCACTTTACTGTGTATATATATATGCCAACAATGTGTCACAAGTACAATGATTGTAGCATGGGAACATGCAATGGATTTGATACGCCACGCACATGGGCAACGCCCCTAGCTTTTCAATTTTCTATTATATATAGTATACAAATCATAAAAATAATACAAATTATAGAAAAATGTAGTTATTGGCCCCTCCTCATATTTTAGAATTTAGGCTTTTAATCCCTCAATTCTTTTGAATTAGTCCAGAGCACAAGTTTTATACATTGTGCAATTGTTTGGCTTTTGGATAGTTCATATATATATATATATATATATATATATATATTATTTAGCTTGGCTCCTTGAAAAACTTTTCTAGTTCCGCCACTGCCCATGCACATGGCTGAGGGGAAATCCCACCACTACTTACAAACAGTGCATACGTTAGTGTACGGCACCAGGCCCCCAAGAACGTCTGGGCCTTGGGCCCAAGCTCCACAGGATGGCCTATGGTTACGAACTCCCCTGTCAAAAGCTGGGATAATGGCCCACAAGGGACACGAATGTGTGCCCCGTGACCTTGTGGTTAGCCCAAAACCTGTTAAGCCAGTCATTGAAAAGTTGGCTCATGGTTCCGCGACAATGGAACGTGACAGGCAAATCTCATTGCCACCTAAGAACGACTGCACACGAAAACCTTATCTCGAATGCCCGGTAAAACTCTGAGAAACACCGCCTCTGAGCATCCACCTCCAACGTGAACTGGTTCCAAAGCCACTCCCACAAAACATCTACCTAAAGAAAACAATATTAGACCCTTGAAACCACTAACTGCAAAAGTAATCATAGCACCCCACTAATCGGAATACTATAAATAAGAGAAGTTGGAGAAGAAGAGGAGGTTGGTTGTTGAGAGGTTCTAAAAGAAATAAAAAGTAGGAAAGGAGAGATACAAGAAGCAAGGGAGCGAGAGAGAGTGAAAGAGAGAAAGAGAGAGAGAGGGAGAGAAAACTTCATCGAGTTTCTGGGCCAAAAATGACCTAAAGTAAGAAATTCAAAGCCCACATTACAAGTAAGTTGTGAGCCCAGGTGAGTCTAGGCCAAAAGCATCATCTAGGCGCGCACAGTTAGTTTTTCAAATTAAATCAATTAACGTATGCATTGTTTGTAAGTAATGGTGGGGTTTTCCTCAAGCCTTAGCCTTATATATATATGACCAACTTGGACCAAATAGGACCAAATTGGACCAAATGGGCCGAATAGGACTGAAGCAGATCAAAGTGGACAGGATGGACCGAATAGAAACAATGAAGACTTGAATTGGACCAAATAGAACCCAAGTAGACAGAATGGACCAAATAGGACCAATGTGGACCGAATGGAGCCAATGTGGAGGCACCAACAAATCACCAAATAACTAATATGCAGCGGAAAATAAATCAACACAATGATTTGTTGACAAATGGAGAAAGCCTCTTGCAAGACAAAAACCCCATTGGGTGAATTTAAGGTCATCACTCCCAAGAATCCACTAATTATTAATCAAGCAGTTACAAGTACGAGGAATCTTACCACTACCCTGGCCCATCCCAAAATATCAACCTTCAGTTGAACCTTCGCTTCAATACCCAATTGAACTTGATATTGTAATTGCTTTCTTTCCTTTGTTGCACAAATCTCCAATCTATGACTAACTCCTTTGCACAGATCCCTATACATGACTAACTCCAACAACTCAAAAATAGAACAAGCACCCCCCCCCCCCCGGTCCCCCTTTATGGATCCAAGGGACAATGAACAAATGATCATACTGCAAACTATGTTTAAATTTTTTTTTTTAGCCTTGCTTCATCTACCCATGTTTTGACGATGAATACGACAGAGGGATCTTTAGCCCGAGTTATATCACCAAGCTCCTTCTCTGTCACTAGGTTCCCAAGCCCACGACAATTCCATACTAGAAGACTCATGGCTCTTGGCGGGGCTGCTCCGCAGCCTTCACCATTAGAATTGATGTATTTTGATCACCTTGAGGAGCCTGTAAGCATTTACAAGGAAAATATGAGTGATTTGTCATGCTCAAACTTGGCTTTCTCTTCCTCTCCTACTTGACTTAGATCTTTGCCACACTAAGGTTTGGTTGTCTTATGATACACTTCCAAGACCTGATGTTGGTTTACTGCACCACATTCTCAGCCGTTGATTAAATCAACAGTTCAAGACAAGTAGGGTTTGGCACATGATTGACTTGCTTAGGGTTGGCTAGGGTTTTTTTTTTTTTTTTTTTTTTTTTTCATTGAATCTAAAACACATTTAATGACAGCTGGCCTAATTGAATTTACATTTAAGCCAGATTCTCCAAAATGTTTCCCTGGAATAACTGGGTCCAATGTTACCTTATCAGTAACAATCTAAGATGAGCTGGGGTTATTAATTTCCTGATTTATCTCTGCAAGTTTGGATAGGAAAAATGGGTCATTGCTTCACAAGTTGGACTTCAATGTTTGCGAGAAGCTTAGGCTTTAGTTATTTTGACCTTGAATAGCCTCCTTAACAAGAAATTATTGTGTACTCCCGGAGTATCATAAATGCGTACTCCCTCCTTTCACATGAATGGTGGGTCCCACTAATTAAATTCATGGCAGGACCTACCATTCATGTGAGAGGGGGGAGTACGCATTTTTGGTACTCCGAGAGTACCTAATAATTTTCCCTCCTTAACATACTTCTCACTCGATTTATTTTAAGCATTAAATTCATCAACAGCTTCTGTGTTCAAGCATTCCCCCATCCCCTCCACTTCCATATCGGGAATTGCCTCAATTGGTGGTGAGTTGGCTAAGTCTGACTCAGCCGCAACATGAGCATCCACCTCAACCCTTACCTTCCCCTGAGGTTTATGGATTTTCTTCTCAAAATAACCTGGAACATAAATGACATCCTTACCCGCTGATTGTTATGGAGGAGCTCTCAGACTTAGGCCAAACTACTAGTTAGTGGTTAGAGTGCCATCACTTTAAAGCCATTGATCACAATCCCTATCATCATGCTCTAGGTGTCCACACCAGTAGCACAAGCTCGGCAGATGCTCATCCTTGAAATTAATCCAAGTTTTACTACCATTTGGTAGAGTGATAACCCTTCCTCTACACAACGATAGAGTTATGTCAACCACCACCCTAACACGGAAAAAGCTACGTCCATCCCCATCCACCACTTCGTTTGATTTCTGGACTTCACCTACTTTTCCTCGTAAACTCTCCACCACCTTTCTTGTTAAGAAACTATTTGGGATGTCATGAACTTGCACCTAAAATGGAACTTTGTCAAAAGCTATCTCGTGCATAAGGGCATCATTTACGTATCTTTGCATAACAATCAAGTGGTTATCAAAACTCCAAGGTTGGCTCTTAAGGATTTTGTCTACATCTGCTAGGTTATTGACTACAAACATGACAATATTGTTTCCTTGCTTGTGAATTCTGAAACCATTGTTTGACTGCCACAGTTGCTTGAAAGTTCTTGCCATGGTTAGTGGCAGCTCCAAGAATTTTTCCCAGGATGTTCCTTAAGAATTTCTAAGTTAAAGTCAACACGAATTCACTTAGAAGATGAAGATGAATTTTGCACAGGAGATGAATCTTGGGTACGTGGTTTTCTTATCAAATATTTGTCCATAATTCTAGCAAAAGAATAAACAATAAACTATAAGTTCATTTGAAATATTAATAAAATTATTAATTATTTTTGTTTAGTCGTTTCATTAATTTGTTTGTCTTTTATAAACTACTATAATTTGTTATATTGTTGTTTCATTAATTATAAAATTATTAATTGTTGTTTAGCCTAATATAGTAACATAATTTAATTTGTTTGTCTTTTATAATATATTGGTTAATTAAATTATTAATTATTGTTTATTAGTTGCTTCTCCCAATTAATTATTGGTTAATTAAATGATTGTTTATTAGTTGAACTGCTGCACTAGCACACAGCCACACACCCATGTGCATTTACCCCAGCCCCATGCCCCCATCCACCCCCCAATTCAACAAACAAGTCCCAATGCCCCATGGCCCCAATCACAAGACTAGAGCCAATCAAATAAAGCTAATTAATTGTATCTCACCAAAAACACAACACCAACACTAAAAGACAATTAATTTATCTCACCGACACCACACTAACACCAATGGATAACTCCAAAAATAGGGCAAATATTAATAAAAATTTATAAAGTAAACTAAGCAAAAGGCAAAACAAAAGACAAATGACAATCACAGTTCAAAGTCTTAAAGAGAGAGAGAGAGAGAGAGAGTTTGAGTCACACCTGTGTACAACTCCTCAAACTCCTTCTCCAACAGATCAGAGAAAGGAGTGACTCCGTGGACCGCCGTGGGGTCCAGCACTTAGTGCTTGGCCGCCCTTATCATGTTCTTTTCGTTTGAATGAGAGATCGAGTTCGAGGCCCGATCTGGCGATCTCCTTCTTTGTCCATTCTGTTGGTCATCTCAAAGGAAAAAGCGAGTGACCCAAGGCAAGGAAAGTGAACATTCCCTTATATCCAGGGCCAGCCGCAACGTATCCTAGTGGTCCATCGTCATCCATGCCAAGCGTGCTGCCTACGAAGCCGCCATCATGTCCAAGAAGCTCCTCCATAGCATAGGCAAGGCGATGTGGATCATCGGCACCACCTTCCTAATCTTGGTTGTGCCACTCATCATCGAGATGGACCGCAACCAACAACTCACTGAAATCGAGCTCCAAAATGCCAACCTCCTTGGCACCACTCCCACACCCAAGTGAGTGTGACAAAGAGAGAGGCCCTTTTGCTTCTTTCTTTTTCAATTAGGGTTTTCAAAAAGTTTCAAACTTTTTTTAGAGATAGAGACAGAGACAAAGTTTTTAATTTGGGTTCTGTTTGAGGCCTGATCTAATTTCAGTATATTAGGTTAGGGTTTTTTTTTTTTTTTTTTTTTTTTGAATCCATGGGTTACTAAGTTTGCTACCATCTGTTGGGCTTGCCATGGGCTTGCCATCCATTGTTTTTTTTTTTTTTTTTTTGAGAATCCGTGGGCTTGTCGCTCTATCTGTTACAATATATTTTTTTTTTTTTTTAGATTTTAGTTTTTTTTTTTTTTTTTTTGGCTTGAAAGTAGAACAAATAATTTCTTTTTTTAGGGTGTTCCTAAATTTTTTTTTTTTAAAGGGTAAACAAATAAAAAAATTTTAATTATTATATATATATATATATATATATTTTTTTTTTTTTTGCAGTTCAGGGTGTTCCTGAAACACCCTGAGCATAACATGGTGCCACCACTAGCCATGGCCTCCATTTGAAGAAATTGAGATGTTAAGAATTTCGCAGCTATAACAAATTCTCCCTTTCTATGGTCTTCGGGAAGGATGAAGCCAATACGTTCCTTATCTGATAAAGATAGATTATGCCAACTCATTGTCAAATGCTCCATTTTCCGGGAAGGATGGTGCACGTGTATTCCAGAATGAGAGTAGATCAAGATAATTATTGAAATGCATTAAAAATAATTATTGTATACTTTCTATTTATATATTATTAACATTTATTAGACATGTTTTATTTTTATGTATAAATTTATTTTTGAATCCTTGTATATTCTTATTATTAAAGAGTGAAAATCTTTTTTTCATACTTTGTCCCCACTGCGCCAACACAACACCCCCCACCCCCCCCCCCCCCCCCCCAAAAAAAAAAAATAGGTTCCGTCCTTGTCTTCATAGCAGGAAGTAGTGTGTGCAACCAGAAGGAAATGCATGATAAGGACTAAGATGGTGCTTGAAGGTCCAAAACAATAATTCTTAGCGGACTCAGATGTAGTTCCAAGGAGTATAGAAATAGATGAGATCCCAATGGATCTTGATCTAGGGTGTGCGATTTTTAGTTGATAGCAGTCGTGACAGCAACAATTGATGAGGAACGTAGATTGTGAGTCTGATACCATGTTAAAATAGAGTTAGGAAAAAAAAAAAAAAAAGATTTGCGAGAGAGAGTTAAAGAGAGCAAATAAAAATTTTGAGTTAGAGGGAGCTAGCTAGCAAAATAAAATGATTTTCCTAACGGCACATGCCCGTAGTCTCAAACAGCTAATTCTTTCTAGATTGAATCTTATGTTACATTGAACCTGAAGCAGAGTGTAATAAGAATATATTAGACCTCATATGATAAATCTAAAATCAAGGTTTGCTCCATTTCAAACGTACTGAGTAATGCTTTAGAGATTAATAGTGTCTTCACTGTTTGTTTTTTTAAGAGCACTCGTATCAGTCAAGCTATTTAAAATAGAAAAAAAATGTCAATTTTACATATTCAACACCAAAAATCACTCACATCAACTCATTCAAAATTGTGCAGATTTACATTTGAGATAGAGAGAAGAGACTTAGAGAGTGATAAGGTGATGTCGCAAAAGCCTGAAGAAAGCACACATGATGCTCTCTTTGATGGACAAACTAAACTGTTAGTTTTTTGTGGTAAATCTCGAATCCACAAGGGGTTTCTTGAATCTACAATGTGATAAACTAGAATCCACTAGAGAAAGAATTTGACAAAACATCTGTATTTTTATTGATAATAAGATATTTTTCCTTTGATGCCTACAAAACATATATCTACAAAGAAAATAAAACCCTAGGACAATTAGGAAATGTCTAAAACCTTAATTCGTACTAATTACGAGATTAGGTGGCAAAGTACTAAATTTGACCAAAAACGGTAAAATTGAGTTAAATGCAAAATCATAAACTACTGACCTTAAGAGTAATCCCAAAAACAAGCAAAACCTTATTATGACTTCTAAGCAAAAAGTTATTAAGGAAACAAAATTACTATAAACAGCAAAATCATAGTTTTTGAGGGCTAAATGGAGGAATTTGCCAAAATCAAGCGGTTCCTCGTGGCCAAGCAACAACTATTGCTCAAAAGACCGTTTCCCTTCAGCCTGCCAAATTTCTTGCAATTCCAACTTCATCGCCCATGATTTCTACTAATGCCTTTTTGCCTTACGCGATTTCAGGCACGCGTGAGAATCCAAAAAGGCCATAGCGGTTTATTCTACATCAAAAGGAGAGACTAGAGAGCTAAGAGAGAAGAGAGACTAAGACATAGGGTGAAAAAAATAAACAATGTTAAGTTTAGAACCTAGCTACAGTAAGTTGTAAATGTAAGAACTCAATGTAGCAAGGTTTTAAATTTTTTTTAATTATACAGGAGCCGGATGTTGGTAGTATTTTGCTTTCCGCTAGTTCAAGCCTGAGCAGCGCCACTGATTCACATTTGGAAGAATTGGAACCAAAAACTGGCAAATTTGCACCTGTGCTGCCAACAAGTGTTTCTTTGGGAATTCGGTTGCGTATCCCATGTTATTCTACAAAACCATGAAAAGTACCTTATTAATGGTATGTAATGCGTGATATGTATAATGTTCTAAAATATTCTAACATTTGTGCTCTAGTGGTACTGAAATTCTTCACCTTCTTTTAAAAGATTGCACCTTTTTAAATATTGCTAAACAATTTTGAAATAGATTACGAATTATGGCTTCTTTTGTATCCAATTTTCATCACCTATTCAAACGTACGTGGATTTGTGTTAACTGTGCCTTCACCGATCGAGAGACTTCCCCTGGCCTCATACCTCAAGTCCCTGTAAAAGTTGTACTTCCAAGTTCCAATGGGAATTTGATCACAGGTAATTCCAAATATGTGGGTGCGAGGGGTAGAACCTGATCACGAGTAGTTCCAGACTTTCAGTACTACATAAACAAAAAAAAACACTACAAGTTTCACATGGATCCGCCACTCACAATCTTCCGCGCGAACAACTATGACAAAAGTTAAAGTTATGTGTTCCTAAGATTTTTGTTTGATTATTCTGGTGTGATCCCAAAAGTTCCGCTCAAGGACTTACAGACTACAGTTGGCACACATAGCAATTGGAACGATTGATTGCTCAAGGCGGACACACAGATAAAAGATTGAATTGTTTCTTGTTGCTGAGTTCTCAGCCATTTTTAGTCTGTGAGTATTGAATAAACACTTCATTTTCACATGAATTCACTACTTTTTCGCTAAAATTCATGACCAATTAAAAGTTACAATACAAAAGTTGTATACTTTTTTCTCAAATAAAATATAAGAAATTAACCAAAGAGTGAATGAAATAATACATAATAAATTCTAAAAACACAATTTTTACAGCTTTATCACAATTTATTAGAAACATATATTGTAAGTGAAAATAAAAAAGTGTTAATTTTGAACTTAAATGTGTAAAATTAACACCTTATGTTATTTTACTCACACTGATGTGAGTGCTTTGATAAAGAAAAAAAAATGTAGAGAAAATATAATAAGACAAAACTTAAATACAGTACATTGGGTAATATTCCTCACCCCTTAAATTTCAGCCATCAGTCTCTTTTAAACATCTCGACGGTATATACATTATTTATTTCTGTTCTCACTTTTATAATAATAGCAAAACAGTACAGAAATTAAAATACTGAAGGAAAATAATAGTGTAAAGGATATATTATGATAGTGGAAACAAATTCAAAGATTGAGATCTGGAATGGATAGACACGGAAGATACACAAATTCAATGTAAAGGCAGACTGCCGAATTTCCAGAAGCACAAATTCAATGAAAAGATGGAGAAAGACGAAGCAAAAAAATACAGCAACGGACGCAGAGAACATTAATCACGAATATATAAATATTGGGACTTCCAAGTTTCATACTTTCATCTCTTCTTTCACTTATTATTATTATTATAAAATATTTATGGGTGTGGCGTGATTTGTGACAGTAGATCACTTAACCTTTTCTTTTGAGGAGGGCTTGTTATTAATTTACGAGAGATAATGGTGTCGGTGAAATTGTCCTGGAATGTGATTCTCTTGTAGTTTCTCAGGCAATCATAGGAAAGTCTCCTCCTCTATATATCATCAATAGCCTCAATTGTTTATGGAATCATTTCTCTATCCCATGCATGAGTTCAATTGTTTTGCGGTCTTAGTGTTTCACATATATGTAAAAATGGAAACTGATCTGCTCATTTGTTAGCAAAATGTGCTCAAAGTGTTGGGTACTATGTTACTTCAATTAAGGAGAGTCCTTAATTTTTTAGAACATGCTCTCTCAAATTATATAATTTCTTTTCAAACTATCAAAAAAAAAAGAAAAGAAAAAAGAAACCCTTTCTTTTGATACTTTCTTTGTACTTGTTTTGTAAACGCTACTTTGATGTAAATTGCTCAATGTCCCTAGCACATGAGGCTGAGGGGAATTAGATGGGGAAATAACACATGTACATTTTTATTTTTTTATCCACATAATCCACAAATATGTCAATACATAAATGCTGTTGTACTTAAAAAAAATGTATGTCATCATCTTCTTCTTGCATTTTTTTTTTTTTTTACCAAATTTATATTTCAACACACGGTCCAAGTTATTTATTTTACACCTCTCATATCCAAGGTGAAAGCTTGACTTTGGAAGGAGAGTTTTCAATATAAGAAAGGGAAGGTTATAATGCCCGTCAAAATGAACCAAGAACCACCAAGAAATTCCTTAAAATTGCAATTGGATACTTGGATTTGGATTTGAATTTTAAATTGGTGGATTTGAAATGCCTTAATTCCAAATCTATAAATATTGAAGTATGTTTTATGAATTTCTAAAATTCTATGAGTTTAGAACTTATTTCAAACTAGTCACAGACACGCTATGCGTGTAAATATATCATTCTCTACAAATATATCAATCTTTTTTCTCTTTTTTGGGGAAAAAATTGGTGTGTTTAATTGACATTATTCTCTTATTATTATTATTGAGAAGAGCTATTATTCCTTTTTCAATTGATCTATATTCTTCAAACTTTTGTTACAGTGTGTTATGTTTTCCTTTTTTATTTCTACAACTAAATATTTTTAAGGAGATTGTCAAGTTAATCAAATCTCATCACAAATTTAAAATTGATATTACTCAAATAATTGATAGACACATTCAAATATTAAAATTGTTCTCTTTGATTGTTAAATGTTATCTTATTGCATTATAAAGAATTAAAAATAGTATATAAGATTTTTTTTTTTTTTTGTTCTCTTTTATTGTTAAATGTTATCATATTCTATTACATAACATGATTTGGATAATTTGGAGTTTATTATTATATCTTTTTTTTTCTTCTTCTCATCTTATCTTATTCACCATCTAAATTCAGGCACATCCTCCATATTATTAAATTATTTATGTTTCTCCTCATTTTTTATTTTTAAGAATTAAACATGTAATATTTTACTTAAATTCAACAAAATAAAATTTTCAAATTCTCACTTCTAATATATGTAAGAATTAACTCAAACCAAAACTATATGTGATGAGAAACTCACAAAACATACCACCAAAATGCATCGACCCAAAGTATTGAAAGTAGAGTTGCAAGAAAGAATATATATATATATATATATATATATCTATAGAGAGAGAGAGAGAGAGAGAGAGAGAGAGAGAGAATCACATATTTATAGGTTCTAAATTCATTAACCCACAACCCGACTCAAAATTTCAGTTTTTAAAAGCTTGAGACGTGAATCCAACCTATCATGCTATTTAGGCCCGCCCGCTGGGCCTCGGGTCGGGCGGGTCTAGTCGGTTTGGTTAGGTCACACTGCTCATTGGACAACCCTAAAGTACATGTTGTTTCAGGAACTCCATGTTAGCATCCACATGGTGTTTCTAAGTCCAATGAAAAAGTGACATGTGTACTAAAGAAAACACATCAACACTTCAACCTTTTGTATAACCAAAAGACAAATTTGTCCTCAAATTTTTGAAATCCCGCCACACTCTTTCTTTCTTCTCTCTGATATCCCATTTCCCCAAAATCAAATTTCTCTCCCTTTCTAGTTTCTTCTCCCTGGAATCTAAAACCCATTTGTTCCAATTTTCAATTCAAACCTTCACCATGCTCTCACACACATTCCTTTTCACTCAAAACCTGCACCAGCCAACTAATGGCACCTGTCTTATCATTAGGTTGATAAGCCAACCAGGTTTCTTAGAAGAGTCTCGGGTCTGTCACTGTAATGGCCCCAATGTCACGAAGAATAACCAAAGTTTGATGAGCATCTCAAACAACACTGCTATGCATTACCCTTGAGCATCCCAAAACGAAACTTGATTGGCTTATCAACCTAATGATAAGACAGGTGCCATTAGTTGGCTGGTGCAGGTCTTTCCCATAAGTGAAATCAGTAACCTATTCCAGCGCTTTTGGGTTTCCTATACCAGCGTTTTTGATAAACGCCGTAACAGGATTTCCTATACCAGCGTTTTCAAAAAACGCTGGTACAGGCTTATCTATTACGGCGGTTTGTAAAAACGCCGGGAAAAAAACGCCGGGACAAGCCAATTTTTTTGTAGTGGGTCTACGAGATCTTATCATTGGATGTGCTTTGCTGCCAGTATATTCAGCTCTAATCTCAACCAACTTCAGTAGTTCCAGCTTTGGTCATCTAAAGAAGAGGCAATCTTTTCATTGTGTTGAGTTTAAACTTTAAAACTTGTACCAAAGAAATGTAAGACAAGTGCCATGCATAATACAAATGCTTATGTTTTACAAAAGACACATCAGTAGGAGCAGAAAGTGCTTCAATGTCCCTCTGAAAACCAAGATAAGTTTTCTTAAGAGTACACAAATTTTTAAGGAAAGTGAAAGGGGAGAAAAAAAAAAAAAAAAAAAAAAGACAAAGAAGACTGGGTTATAGTGCTGTCTTGCAGACTAGTTTTCCATTATCTTACTTGATGACATATGTTTGCCAATCTATACTGATGATGTATCAATTATCATGTTATACATATTTATTTCTACAGTTGTACTTGATATGGAAGCAAAAACTATTCTCAGAAAACAACTTTACTGTACATACACATGCCATAAATTACAAAATTTAAACCAACCACATGATGAAGAATGTCCAAATGATCCATAGGTTTTCTGGTAAAGAGTTTCTACATTTTTTCTGACAATGCAGAAATTACAAATGATATTGTTTCATCCTACCAATAGAGATCATAAGGCCTGTAGAATAGCTTCATTGGTATCTGTGGACGACTAAATTTCTCGGTTCGAAATAAAGTCAAACGAGTAAAATAGTGTCACAAATGTGAATTTGTATTGATGAATGTGTGGTACAATTCTCTGTGATTACAAAAGAGTTATCCTCTTATTCGATCTCCTTGAAAGACTTGTTGATTTGGATTGTAATAATGTAATTTTGATTTGAACACAAAATATCCTTCAATTTGGTTGAGGGATAGATCGAAGATTGTTGAAACAGAATTACAATGAATCTCTGGCTATGAGCTTGTTAGAAATCCCTTGTTCTTCACGTTCTTCGTGTTCTTGATGTGTTCTTCGTCTTCGAAGGTTTGTGGTGGAAGTTCTTCGGGGCTTTAAAGGCTTGAATCCGTAGAGCTTCGCTGATTTGTGATTTGTGATGTTTCTGGAGGCTTTTGAGCTTGATTCCAATGAACTTTGAGATGATTTGGATGATTCCTTTTCGAATGTTCTTTGTATTCGAAGGTTTGTGATGGAAGTTCTTCGGGGCTTTAGAGGCTTGAATCCTTAGAGCTTCGCTGATTTATGATTTGTTGAGGTTTCTGGAGGCTTTTGAGCTTGATTCCAGTGAACTTTGAGATTTAAGAATATGATTTGGATGATTCCTCTTCGAATGTTCTTTGTATTCGAAGGTTTGTGATGGAAGTTCTTCGGTACTTTAGAGGCTTGAATCCGCAGAACTTCACTGATTTGTGATTTGTTGATGTTTTCGGACACTTTAGGCTTGATTCCCGCAAACTTTTGGATCTAGGCGGATGATTTGGATAATTTCTCTTCGAATGTTCTTTGTATTCGAAGTTGAAGTTCTTGAAGTTCTTAGAGGCTTTAGAGCTTGGTTCCGACAGAGCTTCTAGACTTCTGAGTGCTTCCAATGGCCTGGTCCCCTCTCCAAATCTCTAGATCTCTTTCTTAGATCTCTAGATCCCCTCCAAATGCTTTAGGAAGGCTTCTATTTATAGGAGTTTAGGAGTAGGTAAGCGACACGTGGCGGAGTCTGATTGGTGACACATGGCAGAGCTTGATTGGTTCGCTTATGTCATCGCTTGCACATGCTGGAATGATTGTGTCATCGCTTACACGTGCGAGGTTACTTAGGTCATTGCTTACACGTGCGAGGCTGCTTATGTCATCGCTTGCACGAGCTGATGCATGATTGGTTCTTGCATGACACTTGGCGAATTTCTGTTGGCTTCTGAATAGTAATAGTAAAACCTAGCAGCAATATGTGGCGCTTTGTAATTGGCTGCATTTTGTGGACTTGGTAGTGTGATGTGTCAGCTTGTGATAGGTCGAGAATTTTCCATGTCTACAGTATCATAGTGATCTGTTTTCTTTTTTTTCTTTTTAATTATAAATTTTATTGATGAAGAGGCACTACCTCATGTATAAAGGATGTATACATGATGTAATCCTAAGGAATTACAAAGAATGACAGTTACAATTTGAAAGATTGAGAATCAATGAAATCTACAAGAGAATGATTGTCATTAGAGCCCAAAACATGGGATCATTCAAACAATAATCATATAAAAGTTGACTTTAATTGAAGAATCAATGTTCCCACAAATATTGATCTTCATGCCATTAAAAAAGGTTTATCATTCTTTTCAAGTATTGTGCTTTACCAAAGCCCTAGCCGTTCTTTAAAACCTAATTCTTCTTTCTGAAGTTATTTACCATAGATCCTCAAATTCTCCAAAGCCTAAGCCCACCACAAACACACATAAATGTCCTCTGCCATAGGCATAGCATGAAAGAAAATTACTTTTACACACATACAAGTTGCAATAAATTGTAAATATTAAAATTCTTACAAGGGTCATTAATGGTGGCAAGGAAAACTTAGTCCTCTCATGGTCCCATATCCCTTTTAGGATGACAATAATGACTTCTTGCAAGGGCAATCCCTTTACTGCAACCTGCAATGTTTCAATAGAAAAGAATTATAAAGTTACGACAGTTTTCAAAAGCTACTTATTAAAATTAACTTTTAATGTTTTGTACATGAAGAGAGACAACATATATTCACCCTCTATGTATTTTTTCATCTTAAAGTTAGGTAATAAATTAATCTAATAGTAAGATGTTTTCATCCAAAACTCAGTTATGGCAGCCTA
Source organism: Quercus variabilis (assembly GCA_030445155.1). Lineage (NCBI taxonomy): Eukaryota > Viridiplantae > Streptophyta > Magnoliopsida > Fagales > Fagaceae > Quercus > Quercus variabilis. The sequence continues at coordinate 32,287,497 of CP129453.1, read as the reverse complement.
AGCAAGCTGTTTTGGATTTCTTTTCTGGTTTTGAAAATTTCTTCTATTTTCTAATTATTTTCCCTTCTTCTTTTTTTTTTTCGTGCGCCGGGGGGGGGGGGGGGGGGACGGCGAGATTGTGTTGGATTTGTAGATAAGCCTAGAAGGGCTAGAAACTGACAAGTTCCCTAGGGATAGCACTAAATGACTAACCCTTAACCCATGAAAAGAAGTGGCACCTCAAACAGAAGTATTTAAAACTAAAACATTCTAATAGGCTCCATGCCTCCATTCTATAGAAAACCTAACCCTCAACTGCCTAACTAAAACCAGATCACATGAGTGACCGTTAAGATGTTTGTTTGTCTATGATCTATCAATATTAGGTATGTAAGGTGATCATATCAAAAAATTGAAGATATATTTGCCAACAAAGCTTTGTAAATGAACTAGATGGAAATAAGGGGTAAATATAGTCTTCCAGAAATCTTTTGAAGTTAACAACCCCAAGAGAAACTCAAATGTGATATCATAGATACAACGTTCCTCAACCTTTCCTTAAGGGATAATTTACATGTCATTCTAAGTAGTATAAAAATTTTCAGAATATGAATGATATTATATGAACATCACTTTGCTACCAGAAATTTTTAATAGGTTACTTGTCAAAAAAAAAAAAAAAATAATAGGTCACTTTGTTACCAGAGTCACTAACATAAAGTAAAAGGAACTTAAAAGTTTGGATACTGTACCCTATAACAAAGGGAAGAAGATAAAAGAGACCAAAGTATGATCAAACTAAAATGATTCCACAAGTGTGATTCAGGGAGCACGAAGACAATTTTTTTTATTTTTTTATTATTGTTTTTTGATAGCTAAATAAAATTCATTAAATAAAAAAGGCAATACCAATACACGGTGTGTACTGAAACGACATGAAGGAGTACAAAAGAAGAAAATATAAGGCATCGAAAATAAAACTAGCTAATGTACAAAGAATTCACGAAATCTTGCAACCCCTCAGCCGAGAAGGATACAAGCAAAGCAATCCACTCATATAGCATCTTCAAGAATAAAAACTTCAACATTGCAGTGTTAATTTCTTAGTCATCAAAACGGCAAGCATTATGTTCCCACCAAATACATCACATGAGACAATAAGCTTTCCAAATTGTTCCTAAACTTCTCCTGCCAAACCACCCCCTCCAACACTCCAACATCCCAACAAGGAAGCTGGCATTACCCAAGAAACACCCAACACAAAGAAATTTCTTTAATTTTAAAAGTTAATTGTATTTTTACTATCAAGCTATTGAATTTTGTTTTAGGTCTTATTATTTTATTTTATTTCCTAATGTCAATATTTTTTTCATAATACAATAATTAGGCTCTAGCCCAAGTCAATTAGATTAGGGTTTAGTTTTAGTAGTCAATTGTACTTCTACGCGGACAAGCTTATGGCAACAGAATTTCAATTTGAATTTATCTAATGCCTGTGTTGACTCCTAGGTTTCCTATCATGCTTGGTATCTATTTCAAGCAACCTTAGGTGTTGATTCGTACATATTTGTTTTCTTTTTTTCCTATAAATTTCTTTAGACAATTTTGTACATCTATGTTGGTATTAAGCTTTTTATTTTGCATCAATAGGTGTAAGCCATCGGTCCAAATTCGATAAGGGGCTTTGGCTATCTTCATAAAATCCCAACCAAAATATTCTAATTTGAAGGGGGAATAGGGAATATTTTGGGACCAAGAGCAGAGCTAGTTAGGAAACGAAAATGTTTGTGTTTCTGGTTCAAGATGTAATAATGACTTTAGCTCAATTGTATTGATTAACATAAATTAGGGACCTCTTGTTATGTACTTATATTTCCTAGTGACGCGTGTGTACATTAACAGCCCTAATAGATTCTAGGAAAAGGGTTCAATTAGGCCACGATTGTTTTGTCAAAGGCTATTTATTAGCAACTGCATTGCACCAATTGGCACATTATTATCAACAATTGGCATTATCCTTGCAAGAAGCTATGAAATTAAATGGTAAATAGATATGAAGGTACATTAGTATTGCTTTAAGAGAGCCATATCCAACATTTGCCTTCTCAACTTATTGCAGAAGAGGAAAACACCAGGTAGGGAATTAAACAGTTTGGCACAAGAAAAATCAATAGAAAAAGAATATAAATGTGAAGCTTTTTGGATAGTTTCACATGGTTTCATTGAATAAAATACCAAAGATCTCCACCTTTTTTTTTGGGGGGCTAAAGGATCCCCCCACTTGCATATTCTTGGGCAGGGCATGTGAAATATTTGCTTTGCTTGTCCTCTCTGTCCCTCTTACTCTCCCCCACAAATATGCATCAATCATGCATCCAATTGAAAAATATATGATCAATTGTACGAAGGTTCCACTACTTGAATTTTGCATTTTACAATAGCAAAAGTTGCAATTTGCAACTTGTTCACAGATATTAATCAGAGAAGAACTCACTAGTCACTATTTTAATGCAACTTGCTAACACCAAATACAATATTGCACAGACATCGAGACCAATGATATATATATATATTTTTTTTTTTTTGGGGGGGGGTGGGGGTGTGGAGGGGTCTATATTATGCAAAAATAAAATGATACAATCACTCTTAAGGTAAGCTAATTAAACATGAAGAGAGGCATATCGATTAATCAAAGCCAAGGCATTGCTAGTCAATTGTGCAACGTTCACAATCCTACCCCCTCACAAGGGTCTTTGACCACTCTTAAATTTAAAAGGAAACCTTCTGAGTCTCTCTACCCTTTTCTATTTTTCTCGCTAACTTGCCTCTCTATTTTCATGCTCTCTCTTTCAAGTTTCATCTCTCTCTCTCAAATCCCAGCTCCTACCTTTGCCTTCCTGCCGCCATAGACGTGCTTCTCCCAAATCACTAGCCCTAGACCTGCTTCCTTGTAGAGCTAAAAACACCTCTAACTTGCTTTGATCTTGTGAAATTTGATGGTGGATGTACTGATATTGTGATGCATGCAGTGATGGTGGGAACTGGGAAGAGGAGTGGTGGTGGTGCCGTTTGGTGATAATTCCTTTTCTTGACTTGAATTTACGTGGTGAAAAAGCAATGAATATATGGGCTAGCCTAGAAGAATAGAGCATCATAAAAGGAGACTAACATATTTTGGCTTTTTTATCTCATATAAAATCCTTCTAATTTAATATCTTTTTTTTGTTTAAATCACAAAAATAGATATTTAAAAAAAAAAGGGTGAGACCCCCATCGAGATTGACAAGGCTTTACATACTAAATAAACATTTCTTTGTACATGTTGGACGCAGAGTTTTATAATTGAGATAAATATCTTTAAAGCTTTAGAAAGTCCAAATAACCTTTGAAAAATGAAAGGGGCCTAGACTTAAAAACGCAGCTTTATAAGTAACAATTTTGTGCTTTTAAAGGGAGGTAAAATAATGCCAAAAATATTATCAAATTGGAGCTGAATATGGGTCAAATTTCAGGCCCCTGGCTAAAAAATTTCAAGAAATAAAGTAAGTTCATTGGCGACTACTATTCTTAAAATGACATGGGAAGTAAAACTCAGTACACCAAGGTCATGTGCTGATTAAGTTTAAATAGATTTTTCCTGACCAAAATTTTGCATGTTAAGGACATGTTGGATTAATCTGAGAATTAAAAAAGTCCTGTAACCATTGTCAATGGAAAATGGGCCTGCAAATCATTTACACTATGTTTGGAAAAATAAAAGGGAGTGAAATGGAATGGAATATGATGTGTTTTCTCCATTGTGTATGGGATTTTATAAAACATAGAATGGAAATGAAATTAAAAAAAAAAGGGTTTCACTTTAACCTCCATATTTTACTTTTTTTTTCTCTTCAAAATAGAAGGAAAATCAATATTTCACCTCAATTTCAGTGAAGGAATATGGGTGTTCCTCCTACTTTTGGAAATTAGAATTCCTTTCTGCCATTCCATTCCTTCCTACTTAACTTCCAAACAAACTTATCAAAAAAAAAAAAAAACTTCCAAATAAAGAATATATTGAATGTTATTAAAAAAAATTCCTTTGAATCTATTCCATTCTACTCCATTCCTTCCCCACTTCAAAATAGACTGATAAAGATAATATTCTGACACTCAAATTTTAAGCAAGAAGATTTTTTATTATATAGAAATAATCACTGCCTATAGAAGAGAAGTAGTTGCAGAAGAGATTGATTTATAGATAAAGATAGAAGTGTTGCTGGATCTCTATGATTGGACTATTAAAATTCAAAGTTAAATCAAAAAACTCTCATAGCTTCCTCTATATAAACAGTGCGTCCCGGCAGAAAGAGCTAAAACTCTGCTGAAATTTTTTCAGAGAAGAAGAGTTTCTGCTGGTCTTTCCAGAAGTCTCATTGGTTGAAGAAGACTAAAAGATTTATGGGGGCAGCTTTGGAGAAAAGAAAAAACTTTTCTATTCTGTTCTCAATGTCCTCTTCATTGCATTCGTTAAATTTGATCTTAGAATTTATCAAAATCAATACATCAGAAACTGTCATTAATGTGTGTAATGTCTTATGCTTTCAATCTATTCTTGTATTTCTATTGCTTTTCTTTTAGAATTAGAGGTTTTCATTTGTAATTTGCATTCTAGAGTTTTCTTGATTGAAAGTTGGATCCTAGAGCAAAATATACACACTAACACCTATGGCTAAAATTTGTATCATTAATGCATATGACGTTTCATGAATGTTTAACAAGGGAGATATAATCACATCTTAGATGCCATCATTGCCTCAACTTCTGACACTTGCTGAAATGACTAAAACTTCAAAAAAAAAAAAGTCAATTTTTATAGGTTTCATGTCTATCATTCTGTGTGAAGGTTTTCCTGCTAAGTGCATGCTTATTTTAACTCAAGCAGTCACTCACTGTTAAATCAGACATGCTCAAGTTTCAAATTTTCAGGATTTAATCTTCCCTTCATTTTGTAACTATTAATGACAGTTAAAATTAACATGAAAGTAACACAATAGCAAGCTTTTAGTTCAGTAGCTAATGCATTTTTCACTCTTGGCATTCTGAGCCCAGTTAGGGATTGGATTCTTGTTGAGGGAGCGTCCTGTGGCTGCCCTTGCTACAGTTGCAACAGCAGTGGTAAGCAGATTTCTGTTTGCATTGAAAAGTTCTTATTATACAAATAAATTGATGTAACCTCTATAACTATATAGCGAGTTTGGACTGTTTTCCCATATGCTGTGGCTGCTTCAACGGCATTATTCCTTTTCCTGTGATGCCGCTACTCCTCCTAGTTCTCATAGTTGTTTCTCGATCAAGAACACAATCTAGTTCTTTGAGTGGGGAGAACCTGGGTTCGAATCCCCTAACTCCACTTGTTGTAAGCAAAAAGTTAGCATACAACTAATTGATGCGTATCATTGTCAGTATTCTCTCTTTTAGATTTTCTTAATATAATTCACTTTCTTGGAGAACAGATCATTGTACTAATTGAAGAACAGTAAGGGACTTACCATTTTCATCTTCATGGGGGCAACAAAAATGATCACCTTACGGTACTGTACTTTATTTTGAGGTCATGGAATTTTTAGTTGTTTGGTACATTACACACTATGGGTAACTGGCACATAGACAGGTAGTTGTACATATACATGCAACCTTATGGCCTCACAAGCAGGTAAGGGCTTGCGGTTTTGCAGAGAACAGAGTGAATTTATAACACAATGCTTTACACTCAGACTGGCTGACACTAGTGGATAATGATTGTTGAGCTTGTGAGTGTAGGAGTGCATTATTGTCTTTTTAACTGAGTCATGTATTCTTGTCATCATGTGTATGTTTCTTAATATGTTAATATCTCAGGCCAATGGTTGTTGTGTCCTGCCAAATCAGTTAACCGCTATGTCGAACCTAGGATAACTCGCAGGAAAAAAAAAGTTTTAGTTGCCGCTATTATCAGGGAAATAGTCTCTTCTTAACATTGTCCAAAAAAGTAATTAATAGTAAACCTTATTACATCTCTATTAGTATTGGCATTCAAGGCAGTTCTGCTTGATTTGACTTTGAGAAGACTTCATTCTATTTACATACTCAAAAAGGAAATGAAAAGAAAAAATATATAAAAGTCTTAGTTTCAGGATAAATATTTCATAAGTTGTATTGAGTCTATTGACTGGTAATCAGCTGCCATGCTTGAAAGATGCTAGATAGGAGAGCTGAATGCTATAGGCTCCTATCAACTCTGCCAATACCTCTGCAACAGTTGGCCTTTGTGATGCATCTCTCTCTACTGACTTCACAGCAACGAAGGCTGCCTTTCTCATGCTCTCTACTTCAAATGTTCCTGTTAAGCTCTCGTCCACTATCTCAAATGCACCTGCTTGTAAATAGGGCTTGGCCTGCAGTTGGCAAATCCAAAAACACCACAATGTCAATGTTGCAATCATCAATATCATACTCTGAATGGAGCATTCACTACTTAACTTTTAGATTTAAGATTATGCAGATACAAAGACTGACTATAGAAGATCAACATCTATGCTAAGGACCTAGACATGATTTAGTTGGAGTTGGTCTCGTTTCCTAATCTTTGATGAGGAAGCACAAATCATTGTTTCCTTATGGTTCAAACAAGCAATGTTTAGCGAAAATTTTAGACATTAAACTGCTTGTTTTCATGTCCTTTTAAGCCTATAGTCCAAGAATTACTACAAATGTAAGCAAACAAGGCTACTTCAGAAATCGTAACCATTTGTTCTTGCAGGGGCAGAAAATTGACAAATATTACTGAGCATAGAGTACAAGATGAGCTTCAGTTTACCCATAAGACCAAATTGAATGAGTCTGGAGTTCTTGAGTGGCTCAATGGTTCCCTACCACAAATGAGCTCCAAAAGAACGACCCCAAAGCTGTAGACATCACTTTTCTTAGTCAACTGTTGGGTAGAATAATATCTGCACATGACATTTGTTTTAAGCATCAAAATCATCAAGAACCGATAAATATCCTTTCTATCTTTGGTTTTTTTTTTTTTTTTTTGAAAACTTACTCAGGATCTAGATAGCCAGCAATGCCCTTGACAATAGTTGTCACATGAGTTGCAACTGCCTGGGTTATTTGTTTAGAGAGGCCAAAGTCACAGACCTTCGCATTCATTTCCATGTCCAAAAGGATATTACTACATTTCACATCTCGATGTATGATTCGGGGTTCACTGCCATTGTGTAAATAGTCCAATCCTTTAAAAGAAACAAGGCTCAGAAATGGAACCATTTATCCCCTTCAATAGTAATTGTTAGAAATACTAAATGCTATTGTATTATATTTCTTACTTAAAGAATATACATAGATGCCTTTATATAGGAGGCATATGAGTGCAGTACAAGTAAATATGTGTGCGGTACAAGCAAGAGTGTAGTACAAGACTATGTGCTATCCAAGTAATCTAACTGGGCCTAAAGCCCACAATATTATACACGTTAACAGCCTCTCTCAAACTCAAGGTGGATGTGAGACCAACTTGAGGTTGTCAACCAAATCACGAAGGCATCTCTTAGGATGTGACTTGGTGAAGATATCAACAAGTTGATCTTTGAAGGAGACTAAGAAGAGCTTAAGAGCACCATGGACAAGATGATAACAGATAAAATGACAATCAATTTCGATGTATTTAATCTGTTCATGGAAGACATCATTGTAAGTAATATGAATGGCACTCTGGTTGTCACAATAAAGAGGAGTAGCAGAGGATGTGGACACACCTAAATTCTTAAGAAGCCAACGCAACCAAAGGAACTCAGATATGGTATCAGCAAGGGCACAATATTCTACTTCAATACTGGAGCGGGCCACAAAAGTTTGTTCCTTACTTCGCCAAGAAATCAAGGAAGAACCAAGAAGAAAGCAATAACCCATAGTGGACCTGCAATCAGTGGGATCTCCTGCCCAATCAACATTAGAGAATGCACGAAGTACAAGAGGAGACTGAGCTGAGTAGAAAAGGCCATGGAAGAGAGTACTCTTTAAGTATCGAAGAATGCGCAGAACAACAGCATAGTAAGTCGATCGTGGAGCAGACAGATACTAGCTCACCTGATGAACAGCATAGGAAATATCTGGACAAGTAACTGTGAGATAAACTAAGCTGCCAACCAATCGTCTATAAAGAGAAGGATTAGACAATGGTTCCCCTCCCCCCCCCCCCCCAAGAGTGTAAAATACGCATTAAGTTCAACTGGAGTGTCAACAGTCTTGCTGTCAATGAGTCCAGCTCGAGACAAAAGATCAGAAGCATACTTGGCTTGAGTAATATAAAGACCATCGGTGGAATGAGTGATTTCAAGACCCAAGAAATAGCTGAGATGTCTAAGATCTTTCATCTCAAACTGCTGACTGAGAAAATCCTTGAGTTCTTGAATGTCATTGAGGTCATCACCAGTTATAATCATATCATCCACATATAGGAGAAGCAAAATGGTGCCTTTATCATTGCGACGAAGAAATAAAGTAGAATCATAAGGATTGGCAATGTAACCTAAGCTAAAGATGGTAGAGCTAAACTTGGCAAACCAAGGTCGTGGAGCCTGTTTAAGGTCATAAAGTGCACGTTGAAGGCGAAAAACCTTATTTGATTCAACAAATAAACCAAGAGGAGGTTGCATATAGACTTCTTCATTCAGATCCCCATTAAGGAAGGCATTTTTAACATCCATCTGAAAAATGTGCCATTTACTAGCAGCGGCAACAATTAGGAGGGCACGAACAGATGAGATACGAGCAACTGGGGAAAAAGTCTCTTCATAATCAATCTCATACTCCTATGTAAAACCTTTTGCAACCAGACGAGCCTTGTAGCGCTCAATGGACCCATCAGAGCGAGTCTTGATCTTATAGATCCACTTACAACCAACCACAAAATGTCTAGGAGGGAGAGTAACCAGATCCCAAGTATGGTTTTTGGTTAATGCATCAAGTTTCCCTTTCATTGCAATCTACCATAAAGGGTCAGTGGAGGCCTTACGAAAGGTTTGAGGCTCGTGGAGTGTAGCAAGGGCAGTGTAACAATGATAGTCAAGTAAATGTGTAGGAATGGATCTTACCTAGGTTGAGTGGCGAGGTGGAATGTCTTGTGAAGGATCTTCACGCAAAGCAAGAGCAAGAGACCCAAGCTCAAGGTGAGGTAGCTCGTCATCAACCTGTTCATCTTCAACCTGTCTAGGAGAAGCATCAAAAATATCTAGAGAGAAGTCCAAAGAGGGATCAAGATTATTTGTAGAAGGAACATAAGACTCATCTAAAAATATTTCTAAAACAGAGGAGTTAGTCAAGGAAGAACGAAAATGAGAGAGTTCAACAAATAAGCAGTGTTCCCAAAAGACAACATTACAGGAAACTCGGAGACGATGAGAGACAGGATCATTACACCAATACCCTTTTTGCGTTTCGCCATAACCAAGGAAACGACAAAGTCTAGATGGAGGCTCAAGTTTGTTATGCTCATGAGGCTGAAGGAGAACAAAACAAGCAGATCTGAAGGAGTAAAGGTAATGATAGTCAGGGGGTGACCTAAAAAGACGCTCATCGCTCATATGGAGTCTGATTATGGATGACAGCGCTTGGAAGGCGATTAATAGCATGAACAGCATGAAGAGCGGCTTCACCCCAAAATGGGGTAGGAACTTTGGCAGAAAGAAGAAGAGTACGAACAGTGTAAAGAATATGACGAAGTTTTCTTTCGACTTAACCATTTTGTTGAGAGGTACCTAGACAAGTTAGATGATGTACAGTGCCATAGGAATGTAACAGAGCTTGAAAAGCATATTGAGTATATTTAAGAGCATTATCAGATCAAAAGGTTTTGATACATTTGGAGAATTGTGTTTCAACCATTTTTGCAAAGTCATTGTATATTGGTAAGATTTCAGAACGGGATTTCATAGGAAAAATCCAACTATGACGAGAATAATCATCAATAAAAACAAAAACAAAAATATTGAGATCCACCAATACTAGTAACATGAGAAGGTTCCCAAACATCAGAATGAATTAACTCAAAAATACTATTAAAGATAGAGTTACTATTATTGAAAGGTAAAACTGGTTGTTTTCCTAACTGGCAAGAAGTACAATCAAAATTTTCTTTGGACATAGAACCCGACAGACCTTGAGAAGCTAACTGTTGTACCCGAGAAGATGGGTCATGACCAAGACGAGAATGCCAAAGTGCAAGAGAAGGTAAGGAGGAAACCGCAACAGCTGCAGTAGTAACAGAAATAGAAGCAACAAGTGGAAGATGAAGATTGTCCACAGGAAACATACACCTAACTCTAGAACCGATTCCAAGCTCTTGTCCCATCCTCGGATCCTGCACAATGTACTTAGAATAGTAAAAAATAAAGCGATATCCTCGTTCAGCTAATTGTCCCACAGAGCACAAATTATAGGATAGGTCAGGTACATGAAAAACCCCAGGAATAGAGAGGTTGGAGGTCAAAACAAAACCTAGACTATTCCCATGCATGGTGGAACCATCAACTATATGAATATTAAAAGGATTTGGTGTAGGGTCAAGTTTGGAAAATAAGGACAAGTGAGGTGTCATGTGATTGCAACAAGCAAAATCAATAAGACAAGTTTGAGACTTACCGGGTAGAACTAAGAGAGTAGTGGAAAAAGATGCATTACCAGCCATACGAACAGCCTGAACTATGATATCCTGTAGTTCAGTGGGGGAGAGGTTGATAGTGGATCCAAAAGACTAGGACTCAACTGAAATGGAAGGCATCGGTGAAGTAGGCTCAGTATTAGCAACAGCAGCAGTAGATTTGTTGCGAAAGTAACAAGTCTCAATAGTGTGGCCAGGACGCTTGCAATAGTTGCAAAACTTTTTGTTGGTTTGCTTGCGACGATTGCTAAAGCCAGAGGAATCACCTGATTGCTGAGGTTACTCTGTAGGAGGAGCAAAAGGAGTAATAGCCAGAACATTTAGCTTATTCTGAGCTTGAAGTGTTGCAAGGCGAGCTTCTTCTCTGACCAACTCATTTACAGCAGTATCAATAAAGGGAGGAGGACTGCGATTAAGAAGTTGACCTCGGATGGGCTCAAAGTCCTTGTGTAGTGACATCAGGAATTCATAGAGATGAAATTCATCTCTAATGGTTGCATATTGCTGAGCATCCTTTAAGCATGCCCAAGTTGGATCAGAAATGTCAATTTGGTCTCAAATGAAACGAAGCTGATCATAGTAGTCATTGATGAATTGCCCTGGTTCTTGCTTGAGTTGATGCAATTCAACCACTAACTGATATTTCATGGATCCGTGAATAATGGAGTACCTTTTGGCCAACACAACATATCCCATGATGATTTTGCATCATCAAAGCTGCACAATAGATTAGCGATGGAGGGAATGGAAGTGTTTCGAATCCATGTGAGAATCATGTGGTTGTGACTATCCCATTCAATCATGTGATTAGGGAAGGCAGCATCTTCTTCACTTGCCCCTTTGACAGGAATAGTGATTGCACCGGTACAATAATGTCAAAGCATGCGACCCTTAAAAAAACTGGTATAGCTTAAGACCAAGATAAGTAATTCCTATTCCCCTCCAATATAGTATTGATGAGGTGAGGAAGAAAAATATCCTTTATATCCATTTAGAGACACAATATGCAAAAACAGACTGCAAAAATGAAATCTACGCAAAAAACTTGGTAAGGAGAACCTGGACTGAAAAAGTCAACCCTGAATAAGTTAACGGTCAAAGGTAGTCAACGGTCAAAGTCAACGCGGTCAACGGTTAACGGAGATGACGTCAACAGGATGACATAGCACTAACGTCAGCAGATGACTGGATGTTGATGTAAGCTAGGGCTGATGTGGCACTGATGACATCATGGGTGACGTCAGCCTGAACCTTAAGACGGCGCATGGGACAAGTGTGGCGCGTGGGCTACTGAAGAAGAACCTTTGGGCAGCGCATGAGGGCGTGTGACGACTCCGATGGCTATGAGGCTTCCACTAGTGTGTAGATCGGAGGAAGACGATCTTAGTGATACCTGTAGAAATGTGATCGGAGCAATCTTCAAGGCGGTGACGGTACGTACAGTGGTCTGTACGGTGTGGGACTCCTAAATGGCAGCAGTTGCAGGTCCGGAACCCAAAGACAACTGCTGGAAGACGTCAGAGGTTCAACGGCAAAAGGCTGCGGCGACTGTTGTGACGACGAAAGCATAGTTGAGAATGGAGTAACACTAATAAAGACAAGACTGCTAAGAAAAGGGTCAGAGTAGTAGCTCTGATACCGTGTTAGAAATACTGAATGCTATTGTATTATATTTCTTACTCAAAGAATATACATGGATGCTTTTATATAGGAGGCATATGAGTGCAGTACAAGTAAATATATGTGCGGTACAAGCAAGAGTGTAGTATAAAACTGTGTGCTATACAAGTAATCTAACTAGGCCTAAAGCCCACAATATTATACACGTTAACAGTAATGATGGATATTAAGAACGAAAAAGGACTTCTACAGATTTCTATTAATTGTCAGGAATAAAGTTAATTTGCTATGATATTCTAATCATCTTGTTTTCCATGGTAATGCTTATGGTCTACTTATTATCAAACAGTTAGTTACTATGTAAATGATGAAGAATATTGCATAAGTGATCCAAAGAAGCACAAAGTTGTCCTAAAAACCATAATATAGTTGCCCACATATCTGTTCATAATGTAGAACTACACGACTGCTATAAAGTACAATTTGACTATATGGTCTAAGCATTTTTGTATTAAACATATCTCTATTAGTTAAAGTTATATTATTTTATACGTAGATCCAGAAATTATTATATTCTAATTTATCATATAACTATAGAAACTCAAACTTTCATGTTTCTTCCATCAACCCCCAAACTTTCTGAATAAAGTGGGAATTTATCCTTCAAATTCACTCAATATAATCTACCATTACCAATCATCATCAAAACCAAGTTCAAAGCACATCTTTAGCAATTCCACAAGCTGGAGTAACCCAAAGCACCCTTCCTAATCACATAAAACAGATGATCAGGTAAAGTCACAATTTACAAAACCATTCCATGATTCCATCCCATCCCATCCTATCCACAAAGATAAAACCAAATCAAATTGGGATGGGATGGAATTGTGTGTGAGCTTGGGGCTTGTCTTTGTAATGTACCTAATATTACAAACAAAAACAGGTATGAGCAACAAATAGACCAAGGAAATAAAATAGGTTTGAAATTGAAAAAAAAAATTGAAAGGAACTCACCTACACTACACTTGGATATTGATTTCCTTAATTCTCTCAGTTGCAAACAGAAAAAAAAAAAATATATATATATATATATATATTAGTGTGAAATATGAGATGAGGGTGGCTCTTTATGGTTATGGACCAAGGATACTTAGGTATTACGGCAGTACAGTGGAGGGGAGGGTGAAAGAAAGAAAGAGAGGACAAGCGGTGCAACGGCGTAGTTGGCTGGTGCAGGTTTGGAGTGAAAAGGAATGTGTGTGAGAGCATGGTGGAGGTTTGAATTGAAAATTGAAACAAATGGGTTTTAGATTCTAGGGAGAAGAAACTAGAAAGAGAGAGAAATTTGATTTTGGAGAAATGGGATTTCAGAGAGAAGAAAGAGAGTGTGGCAGATTTTGAAATTTTAAGGACAAATTTGTCTTTTGGTTATACAAAAGGTTGAAGTGTTGATGTGTTTTCTTTGGTACACATGTCACTTTTTCATTGGACTTAGAAACACCATGTAGATGCTAACATGGAGTTCCTGAAACAACATATACTTTAGGGCTATCCAGCAGGCCTTGTGACCCGACCAAAGCGACTAGACTCACCCAACTCGAGGCCTAGCGGGTGGGCCCAAATAGCATGGTTGGTCGAATTCAAGTCCCGTGCTTTTAAAAACCGAAATTTTAGGTCGAGTTGTGGGTTAATGAATTTAAAACTTGTAGAAACCGACCCGACTGCTCTTAAATTTAAAAGGAAACCTTTTGAGTCTTTCTACCTTTTTCTATTTTTCAAGCTAACCTGCCTCTTTATTTTCACACTCTTTCTTTCAAGTTTCATCTCTCTCTCTCAAATCCCAGCTCTTGCCTTTGCCTTCCTGTTGCCATAGACGTGCTTTTCTCAAATCACTAGCCCTAGACCTGCTTCCTTGTAGAGCTAAAGCCACCTCTAATCTGCTTTGATCTTGTGAAATTTGATGGTGGATGTACTGATATTGTGATGCATGCAGTGATGGTGGGAACTAGGAGGAGGAGTGGTGGTGGTGCCGTTTGGTGATAATTTCTTTTCTTTCTCTCTTTCTTTCAATCTCAGGTTTGGGTGTCATCTTTCTCTCTCTTTCATCTCAGATCCAAGTCTCATTTCTCTCTCTTTCTTTCCGTCTTAGATTTGGGTTTGTGGTGTTTTTTTTTTTTTTGCTATTTGGTTTCAATCTCAGATTTGGGTTTGTGGTCTTTTTGGTGTTATTTGATTTTACTAGTTTTGGATTGTGGTTGTGACTTGTGAACCGTGTTCTTTAGGTTTGGATTTTATTTTTGTTGTGTTTTGTTAGACTTTCTCATAGGGGTGTGCAAAAAACCGAAGAACCGAAAAAACCATGCAAAACCGACCGAACCATTACCAAAATTTCGGTTCGATTTTGATTTCGATGCTGGATTCAAAACTGACCGAACCAATCAATGTATGTATGTATGTATGTACTGATCAGTGGCTTAGTGGTATGCTCCTTGTGGTTCGGCTAGCTGATCCCAGGTTCGAACTTTCGCGCAGGAAGTTGGTTTTTTTGCTATTTAATTTTTTAAAACCCAATGATCTAAATTACGGAAATACCCCTATTTTATTCTTCCCTTTTCTTTTCTTCGGCCGCCGCCTTCCCCAACTCTTTCGCTGAATTTTTTCTGTGTCTCTTTGTACCCTTCTCGCTTCAGTTCAGCCGCTCCTTCATTCAATTCTCTCTCTCTCTCTCTCTCTCTCTCTCTCTCTCTCTCAATAAGCTCAAAACACTAAAAGAAGTCAGAAAATTTTAAAGTAATCAGATATTTCAGTGCTTTTTGTGGCGTTTACGTCAAGCTGTGAAAATCTTACACATTTGTACATTACAGAACGCCAAACCAACGAACATTGGTCGGTCTTTCCTTCCATTCCTCACATCCCATTTTCCCACAAACTTTCTCTGCAGTTTCTTGCCTCTGATTTTTTTTTTTTTTTAAATCTTTATTTGAATTGGGGTTTGTTAATTCTTGGATAAGTAGTTTCTCAGCTAAAATGGCTTCAGACAACTCCAAACTCTCTGTAATTACATTAGGAGGCAAGGGCTCATCTCTCTCTTCATCTTCACTCTACGCCGTTGCCACCGGCTTCGCTTCGCTACGACTCGACTCCTCCGCACTCGATAGACTTTCACCCGCCTCGCCACCTTTCCAATCCCAATTCCCCATCCCCAAAACCCTAGCCCATCTCGAACTCCGAGCATTCCTCACCGTCCTCCTCTACAAGCTCCTCCGCTCCGATCACTCCACGCTCCTCCCGGTCCGAATCTCCGAAGCCCTCAACAAATTCAAGAATTCCCAACTCGACGAATTGGGTTTGATCGAATTGAGCAAAGAGGAAGCGTCATTGGTTGAAAAATTGTATCCGTCGGGTTTGTTTGGAGTTTGCGCTGTGTTGGATCACGAATCGGCGGCGTTGTCGGCGGTTTCCGATGCGGTGGCTGCATTGTCGTGCGAGGCCATTAAGGCCGACGTGGCAGCGGTGTTCAATTCGATGGATTCCGGTGATGGGTTCTCGGCGAAGGAGGAGGTTGGGGTTGCGAGTGATATGAAGGTTTTGCTGAATGGGTCGAAGTTGGTTGGGAAGGTTGAGATTGATTCAGTGTCGAAAATAGCTAAAGTTCATGGGAGTTTGAGGGAGATTGTGAAGTTGGTGCATTCCAAGACAAGAATTGAGCTGAATTCGAAGGATTTGGGTTTGGGTTCGGGTTCAGATGTGAGGACTGTGCTGTATCCATTGGCAGCAGCGATTAATGAATTGGGGGAGTGTAGTTTGAGTCGTGTGAAGGCGAATTTGGATTCAATTGGTAATGAAGGTTTGCAGTCGAGCTTGGTGGGTTTGTTTGAAGGGAAATGTACTAGTGATGAGGGCTTGAGAAATGGGTTTAAGTTGGTTTTGGAGCTGGGTTTCGAAAAGGAGTACGAAAAGTTTGTGCACCAAGTGAATGTGTTGTTGGGGATGGTGTGGAAGATTGTGGCATGGGAGGCAATGACGGGATTTATCGCCCTTGAGGGCGTGGAGTGGAGTGAAAAGAGTGGGAGTGGTGTTGAGGTGAATGGAGGAGTAGGAGGAGGGAATGTGAAGGGGGATAAGAAGGGTGAGAAGAAGAAGAAAGTGTTGTTGGGGAAAGGGACTAGTGTGATTGTGCAATTGATTAAGGATAGGTTGCAGGGTAAGGCAGGTGATGGGATTGAGAAATGGGTCGAGGATCTTTTGTTGTTTTTGGACCCAAAGGACCAGGAGTTTGATAGCTTGTTAAAGAAACTAAAGGAGATTGTAGAAACCAATGAAAGTAGAAGATTGCCCAAGCTTCCAAAGGTGATGACATTCTTGAAATTTTATCACTTAATTCTCATTGAATGATGTGTGCGTTATTATTATCTTTTATGTGCTCTGTATAAAGATGGGAAAAACATTTTATACTTGTGTCAACATTAGAGCAATTCTTGGAGAATGTTGCATAAAAAATGTTTTTAGAATTTAGTGCTAGAAGTGGAGAATTGTTTAAATATGTTGAGTTTATTGTTGATATAGGTGCTCTTTGGAGCTGTTTGTACTTTTGTACAGTATTTAGTTAATATACTTCTAATTTATGGACCAAAAAAATGGCATATTGCAAGGAGCTGTTTGCAATTTTATACTCTTTTAATCAATCAAAATTTCAATACTTACTTATTTTGTTTTATTTTATGAACATACTATTGTGTTCATATTCTTATTTAAGAAATTATTTTATTTCTGCCCCTTGAATGCATCACTAGCATGCTGACTGTAACCATATTATGGTACAAATTAGGGTACTCGTGATTTTGCAAAAGAACAAATGACAATAAGAAAGAGAGCATTTTCAATTATTGAGGATGTTTTTGAGAGGCATGGTGCTACCGCGTTGGATACTCCAGCGTTTGAACTGAGAGAAACTCTCATGGGAAAGTATGGGGAAGATTCAAAGTTGGTATATGATCTTGCTGACCAGGTAATTATTTCATATTACTTAATTCATTTAAGTCATTTCCTTTTATGCTAATTTTAATTTTAGGAATTTTTGCCTGTTCAATCAAGTTGTTTCTTCATGTAGTTGATATCTAAGTCACCTGGCTATCAAAGAAGACTTATATAAGGACTGTTTTCTTTTTTTCCCCAACTAACCTGTAATTTATTATTGTTTGCTGTACTCGTAGTGATGTAATTTTATGTTCAATCTGTTGGCAGGGTGGAGAACTTTGTTCTTTGAGATACGACTTAACCGTACCATTTGCTAGGTATGTGGCTATGAACGGTCTCACATCGTTTAAAAGGTACCAGATAGCTAAGGTTTACAGGAGGGACAACCCATCTAAGGGAAGATACCGTGAATTTTACCAGTGTGATTTAGACATTGCAGGCCAATATGAAAAAATGGGGCCTGATTTTGAGATTGTTAAAATTTTGACCGAACTCCTTGATGAACTGCAAATTGGAGATTATGAGGTAACCTCATTTTTTTACCCACCTATCCTTGTTAGTAGAAAGTTTGACATTTAAATTTGTTATGGATTATATACTATACTGTATTTCGTCTTTGATATTAGTATTGACTTGTTATGCATCTGTCACTTGTATTGGGTGCATGCCTCCTATCCTCATAGATGCTATTTATTGCCATCTGATGGCAGCATTGTCACTGAGTTTGTCTTGGAAGTTGGAACCATTACCTGGACAACGGTGCTAATTCAATATGTTTCATCACATATTGTGGTTTAAGACAATCAATAAATATGATTCGATAAAGAATGAGCAAATGAGCAAGGCCTAGTTGAAATGAACCGATTTATTGATTTTGTGATAAAGACCTTCTTCAAAGTGTATTCTATAATAATAATAATTATTATTATTATTATTTTAATTAATTTCCTGTTCTTCTACAGATAAAATTGAATCATCGGAAGTTACTTGATGGAATGTTGGACATATGTGGAGTGCCACCGGAAAAATTCAGAACCATATGTTCAAGTATTGACAAGTTAGATAAGCAAACTTTTGAGCAGATAAAAAAGGAAATGGTAAGAACACTTGTATGCAAATACTGTTGTCTTACTTGGTTATTATTACTAGGAGCAATAGCCTATCTAGTTGTTAGCATTTCATTAATATAAGTATAATTCTGTGATCATCTTTTTGTAAATATGTTGGATTAGTAATTTAGAGCCTAATTTTTACTCTATTGTAATTTTATAGGGAAGCTTGCATATACATCTTTTAGTATGTTATATGTTTCTTGTTAATTATTGTTAGGTGGAGGAGAAGGGCTTATCTGTTGAGACAGCAGATGAAATTGGCACTTTTGTGAAGGAAAGGGGACAGCCTTTGGAACTATTATCTAAGCTTAAGCAGCAGGGCAGCAAGTTCTTAGGACACAATGGATCTGCTGATGCACTGAATGACCTAGAGATTTTATTTAAAGCTCTTGAAGTGTCAAAGTGTATTGACAAAGTGGTTTTTGACTTGAGTCTTGCCAGAGGCCTTGATTATTATACTGGAGTCATATTTGAGGCTGTTTTTAAAGGCGGTACACAGGTAATTTTTTAAGAAACATCTGTATTTATCATTTCATTTATTTTTTCTTCCTCGTGAATCTGTATTGTTTTTGGTGACACTTTAATAGCTGATCCTTTTATAATCATGCCCAAGAATCTTTTCTCTTATTGAACTGGGAGAATTTTTTTTAATGGTTTATTATCATATTAGTTATGATCTGAACTGGTAAAATTGACCGGCCAAAACTCTAGAAGAACAAATGGACGTTGAATTATTGTGATAATTTGACATGGCAGTGACATGTGCTTATGATCTAATTTATAGAGCACACTTGAACAACGCATTCCATCCTATCAGATTGCTGTTGATATATGTGTGGCTGGTTTTGTATTGGTGGCATTATATGTTAGCTTTTCATTATAGTAGGTCATTGGTAATCCTTTCATATAGATGTCTTTTCTCAATTCTTTTTTTTCTTTATTATTGAAACTTGTGTGATGAAGTTTGGATGGCAGTAATGTTGAATGTCCATTTATATCTGATATGTTTAAAGATCCTAGTGCTGCTGTAGAAGCTTATGAATTATTGTTCTTAATTTGCTTTGTCTTAACTCCTCTGTATTTTATGATCCTGTGACAATCATATAGTTCTATGACGTGGATCATTTTCAGTCTCTAGAGTTTTGATAATTTCAGCCATTTACTTGTGTTGTCTGATTTTTGGGGGTAGGAAAGATGATTTCTTCATAAAGAAGCTTCATGTTACTGTTTTGTTTACATGAGTGTTGTGGGGTGACAACTATGATGAAGGAGGAGGTTGGAAAAGGATTGTGGAAAGAAAAGAGAGAAATTGAGTCATGAAATGAAAAAGTCCTTATGAACTTATTCAAAAAAATGTCAAAAGTTTTTATAAAGTGTGAAAAATAAATATAAGAAACTTGAAATTTTTAAGTCTTAGAGTTGACATTAAAAGCGAATGTCAATAATTAATTTTTCATAATTCTTTTTGGTTTGATTTAAGTTTTCATCATGTAGTATAGAGGGACGAAAGATAGAGTGGTAACAATTGTGTAGAACAGCCAACACAGTAGCTAGTTGAGGTTTTTCGAATCTAAAGCCAACTGAAGTTACTAAGTTCTACCTTGGTAGTGGAGATGAGGAAACAAAAATCCATAGCTAACATCAGAACTGATGTAAAATTTAAATTTGAAAATTTCATTTTTCAGTTCATTGTCAATAATGGGTGCATTTCATTTGCTTCTTGTGTGATCTAGTAATTGGTGCATTTCATTTGCTTCATGTGTTTCCAAGAAAACGTGTGTGTGTGTGTGTGCGCGCACACGCGTGTGTTTTAAGGACTGATGATGTGATTTGCTTGTGCATGTCCTCAGGTTGGTTCAATTGCTGCTGGTGGACGTTATGACAACCTTATTGGTATGTTTGGTGCGAAGCAGGTTCCAGCAGTTGGTGTTAGTCTTGGAATCGAGCGGGTATTTGCTATAATGGAGCAGCTACAGAAAGACCAGAGCCAGGTGATAATAATACTTAATAATTTACCTATATGATCCTCAACTTTCTAATATTTTGGCTAGCAACTCAAAGTTTAATAATCTAGCACCCTGGTGGTGAGGCTGATGAGTTCTTTCATTCCTTTTGGGTGTTTTGGCAGGCACCACGTGCAACAAAGACTGAAGTCCTAGTTAGTATACTGGGGGATGACTTGACTCAAGCTGCAGAGCTGGTAAGTGAGCTGTGGAATGCCAAAGTGAAAGCCGAATATTTTGTTAATAAAAGGGTGATGAAGCACATTGACCGTGCTAGAGAGTCGAGGATCCCGTGGATGGTTATTGTGGGTGAACGGGAAATGAATGAAGGGATTGTTATATTAAAAGACATTGAGGCTGCTAAAGAAGATAAAATTCCTAGAAGTAGTCTTGTCGAAGAACTTAAAAGACGGTTGAACCCATGAAATTAATATTTGGCCGAAAGGCACAACTCCAAGCCAGATTTCCATTCTTACTTGGTAAAACACCCTGTTTTTTTTTTAGACATGCTTTTCATTGTTTGTACTCGTTATTTCTTAGTACTGGAATTGAAGATGATAGGTGTCATATAAAAGGTCTATAGAACACCAGGATTTATTTTTGTTATAGCTTATTGTAATTTTACCTGGTGCTTTCGATTTTACAGTGCCATGCCAATGAAATACTATGATGGCCATACATGAAATATTTGAATGTTTAATTGCAATTCTCCCCTTGAGTTTCATTTTATGGTGATAGTTTATTGGGAATCTAGGGGTGGGGTCTAGTTCGACCAGTTTCTTTACGGCCTCAATTTCTTGACACTTCAAAATCATGAAATTCGGTATTGATGATGAAAATAATGAAACGCATTAAAATAAAGATGCCAAAAGGGCTGTGCTAAATTTTCAACAACACTAATTTAAGTTAATGTAATACCATTTGTTAGTTAAGTTTTGTGCATAGTTTGGTAGTTAATATAATACCATTTGTTAGTTAAATTTTATGCAGAGTTTGGTCCCTTTTCAACAGATCGATGAAAATAGTTAGGTGAAAACAGAAAGGAAAAAGAAATCTACTAATTTGAAAAATCATTCCTTGCTAAGGGTCATCAAATAACTCATGGTGCACAGCCTGACTTAGAAACCCGACGGCCTACAGGGTTAATGGACGGCCCAGCCTGTTGTTATTGAGACCCATGGATAGTCCATTAGCCCAGTGGGTAAGGCCGTAGGCTAGTTTTTATGCCCATGGATACCTAGTGGGCTAGCCTAGTAGCCCAACACATTACTCAGCCCATTGGCCTAATCTGTTAGCCTAGCCTGATAACTCATAATTTATAACAAAAATATATAGGAAGTATATGACGGATTGATCTTGAGATATTATAGAGGAATTTCTTAATAAAACTCCTTTAACCACTAAAATACTCAAAGTAATTGTGCTAAACTTAGTTTACTAAATATATATTTTTCTAGTAATCTAGCACATTTGAATTAACCATTTGACATTTTTTTTTATTAAAGATAAAAATAAAAAACTATTTAAAGCCATTGTGGGGTCCATGGGCCTGATGGCCTCAGCCCAGCGTGTAGTAGGCCTAAGGCCCACGCCGAGGAAGACTGACCATCTGAGGCTATAATGGAAGACTGACCATTCGAGGCTATAATGGAAGACTAACCATCAAAGTAATTGTGCTAAACTTAGTTTACTAAATATATATTTTTCTAGTAATCTAGCACATTTGAATTAACCATTTGACATTTTTTTTTATTAAAGATAAAAATAAAAAACTATTTAAAGCCATTGTGGGGTCCATGGGCCTGATGGCCTCGGCCCAGCGTGTAGTAGGCCTAAGGCCCACGCCGAGGAAGACTGACCATCCGAGGCTATAATGGAGAAGGCCTCTTTTTCGGTTACAGGTCGAGAACCTCCTTGTCCTCGGCATGCCAAGGATGAATTTTGAAAGGGACAAGCCCAGGGCAAGCTGTCACCTCTGCACTTAATGCATTCACCTAACCCCTCTGGCCGCATTAATAGTGATACAACCCTTTGGCAGGGCAGCGTTGATCAGAGTGAACCACTTGAGTGCTGATAAGACTTCTAATGGGATGGGCAATCAGAAGAAAGGCGAATAGATGATCAACAGATAGAAGAGCGAGAGAGGATAATGAGGACTATATAAGAAAAGCGAGTAAAGTAAAGGAGGGGAGGGGGGAAGAAGGCCAAAGCAAAAGGGCTCCTCGGCCATGGGCCGAGGAGCATTCCCCAGTTGTAAACAGTTATTTTTTATATAAAAGAAAAGAAGTTCATGCATAATGAACAACGACTAGCTCCTAAACCTTCTACCCATTCTCTACAAATTTATTGTTGGGCTTGTTGGACTGACAACCCGTTTATATTCTGGGTCCAATCCAAATTGTGTCCCTACAATTGGCGCCGTCTGTGGGGAGGATTAATGCGCTGGCCGGCGCACCAGGTGATTGCTTTAGGTAGTCTTTTTATAGTAAGTTAAAAAAAATATATATATATATATATTTGACAACGAAAAAAGCGATTGATATTATTCCATAAAAAGAAGTTACAAGTTACAATGAGAGGTACTTCAACCAAAAAAAAAAAAAAAACAATTACAGATTACAATCAGAGGCTCAGGCAGGCTTGTCTTACAACTATCCCTACCAGCTAGATCTACAATCAGAGGCCTAGGTGGACCCGCTCCAAAACTAGCCGGAAGGAAGTGTCAACCCGTGCTTTTATTGGCATTAAGAGAATGGGAGAGCTTGACAATAAAAGCAGGGGACGAGAAGGGCCAGGTGACCAAGGCTTGAACAAAGTGAGGTGCAGATGCAGGCGCACCGGCCACCCTTCCTCATGATGTTCCCTTGATTCTCTCCAACCTTCACGAGTGCTAACCGTTGGAGACAGCAACACTCGGGTACCGGCCATGACGTGAATTCACACATCTCCTCCGTCGGGGGTGCGCTCCGAGGAGGGACATTAGGTACTCCAACGACCTTCCTCCGGGCCACCATGCATGGCACCATCGGGGTTACGCCTAAACTTTACCGTGCCGAAAACCCAGTGGGGGCTGCGGCCACGATGGCTCCTGGTACGGATGTCTTCACACCTGCCCAAAGCCACTCCATAACTACCAACTTCGGTAAAGTTATTCAAGGGGCTAGGGGAACTAGGGGTGTGTATTTTCTCTGTTTGTGTTTGGGAATTCATTGAATGTGAAGAAGCCTTCCCCCTGAAAGAGTCTTATATAGGGAATAAATGATGGTGGGAATTAATTCGCGCAAAATTAGAAAGGAGAATTGTCAACAGTGCAAATTACGGAGCCATCAAATTCCGAGGGGCTGTAGACCACTGGATGTGTGCTAATTTAGGAGGACATTAATGAGGGCGCGTCTCGCGCACCGAAATGTCAAGCGTGGAAAATGAACCGCCAAAAGACGCCTCGTAAATGAAAAGGGTGGGACTCGAACTGGAGGCCGGACAAAATGCCACGTGTAAGGTCATAACCTAACCCGAAGAGGAATAGTCTCCAGCAAAGCAGTTCGAAGACAAACCCCTCCTTACAAAAAAAATAGAAGTGGTAGACAGAACCAAGGCATTGCATGGTCCTCGAACCCAAGCCTATGGTAAAACTATTCACACTGTTACATCTGGGTACTAGACAGAACCAAGATATTGCATGGTCCTCGGACTCAAACCTATGGGGAAACTAGATATTTACAGAAAAATAGAAGTGGTAGACAGAACCAAGGCATTGCATGGTCCTCGGACCCAAGCCTATGGTAAAACTATTCACACTGTTACATCTGGGTGCTAGACAGAATTAAGGTATTGCATGGTCCTCGGACTCAAACCTATGGGGAAACTAGATATTTACAGAAAAATAGAAGTGGTAGACAGAACCAAGGCATTGCATGGTCCTCGGACCCAAGCTTATGATAAAACTATTCACACCGTTACATTTGGGTACTAGACAGAACCAAGGTATTGCATGGTCCTCGGACTCAAACCTATGGGGAAACTAGATATTTACAGAAAAATAGAAGTGGTAAGTAGAACCAAGGCATTGCATGGTCCTCGGACCCAAGCCTATGATAAAACTATTCACACCGTTACATCTAGGTACTAGACAGAACCAAGGTATTGTATGGTCCTCGGACACAAACCTATGAGGAAACTAGATATTTACAGAAAAATAGAAGTGGTAGACAGAACCAAGGCATTGCATGGTCCTCGGACCCAAGCCTATGGTAAAACTATTCACACTGTTACATCTGGGTACTAGACAGAACCAAGGTATTGCATGGTCCTCGGACTCAAACCTATGGGGAAACTAGATATTTACAGAAAAACAGAAGTGGTAGGCAGAACCAAGGCATTGCATAGTCCTCGGACCCAAGCCTATGGTAAAACTATTCACACCGTTACATCTGGGTACTAGACAGAACCAAGGTATTGCATGGTCCTTGGACTCAAACCTGTGGGGAAAATAGATATTTGCAGAAAAATAGAAGTGGTAGA
Organism: Quercus variabilis; assembly: GCA_030445155.1. NCBI lineage: Eukaryota > Viridiplantae > Streptophyta > Magnoliopsida > Fagales > Fagaceae > Quercus > Quercus variabilis. The sequence continues at coordinate 32,262,604 of CP129453.1, read as the reverse complement.
CAGAACCAAGGCATTGCATGGTCCTCGGACCCAAGCCTATGGTAAAACTATTCACACCATTACATTTGGGTGCTAGACAGAACCAAGGTATTGCATGGTCCTCGAACTCAAACCTATGGGCAAACTAGATATTTACAGAAAAATAGAAGTGGTAGATAGAACCAAGGCATTGCATGGTCCTCGAACCCAAGCCTATGGTAAAACTATTCACACCGTTATACCTGAGTACTAGACGAAACCAAGGCATTGCATGGTCCTCGAACCCAAGCCTATGGTGACACTATTCACACCATTAAACCTAGATACTAAACGAAGCCAAGGTTTCGCATGGTCCAGGGACTTGAGTCTTTGAAGAAAATAACTATCGGTAGAAAAACCAAAGTGTTACCTAGATTCAAGCCACGATACGGTCCTTGGATTTATATTTGAAGGATAGCAGATGGTCTCATAAGACTAACTCCAGAACAGAATACAAGTATTGAGCAGAGTAATAGAGAAAAGCAAGTAAAAGAAAATATCCATAAATGGGAAATAAGGTATCAAGCATTTATTCTAAATATAAAATATATAGTTTCCTTACAACGCCACTAAGGTTAGAAATAGAATGAAATGAAAGAGAAAGTAAACAAAACTATCCAATGTCATACACCAGTCTCTTCAACTCAGTATGCAAATAAATCCGACAAACAGATCAAAAGGCTTTAACCAGTGCCTAAGGGCCTTGTCTCGAAGGATCCGTAGGAGGCCTTACCACGTCCCGTGGTATTTCTTGACCCTCAATTCTAGCTCCTCCCAATGTTCTCGGGGGTTCAACTTCCTCGGGGGGTTGGTCAGCGACAGATATATCTTCGGCGGTCTTATTGCGACTCTCAGTCGCTGGTAATGAGGACCCCTCCTCGGGAGCATCAAGGGCAGTCTCATGAATTGCAATAGGGTAATATACCCTGTCCTCCCTCCTAAGATCGGATGAGGCATCAACCCCTACTTGATTGAGAGCTTCATGCCAGGTCAGAGAACAGTAATGCCTGCACACTGCAGGAACTTGTGCCCGAAGAGTGGCTTCAGTCTTAGCCACCCCATCTGCGAAGGCTTCCTCTTCTGCATGTTCTACAGAGCGCTCAGCGTCTATTTTTGCAAATATCGCTTCGTCTTTGGCTCTTACAACCTCGTCCCTGGCATACTCAGCAATACCTTTCTCATGGATTGCCTTGGTCAACTCCTTCTTCAAGTAGACATTGCCTTCCTTGGCAGTCTGTAGCTGGCTCTCAACGTCTTGCAAGCGGGTAGTTTGGTCCTTAGCTTGCTTCCTGGCCTCGGCCAGGTCGGAGGCAGCAGTGTCCCTGGCCCTTCTCATCTTCTCCAAGTCCTCGGTCGCCTTTTTTAGGTCGGCCTCAGATTTCTTAAGGGTACTGGCAGCTTTCAAAAACTTGTCACGCTCTTGCGCTAAAGCACTGCTTTGGCCATCAACCTCCTCATCCAACCTGAAAACAGCCTGGATAGCCTACCGATAAAAAAAAAAAAAAAAAAAAAAAAACAGGTAACTCCGTAAAGAAAAAGGGAAGGCACTAAGCAACAAAGCTCGAATAAAGTAAATAAGTACCAAAGGACCCACCATGCCCAGATACTTCTTAAGGTCAAGGACAACCTCTGACCCACTCATATTTTCAAGCTCGGCCATGTCAATGGGAAGAAGGAGAGACTTCTCTAGAGCATCGGCCACGAGAGCCCCCTCAGCCCCTTGAGATTCCCGTATAGATGCGTCATCCATCAAGGGCTGATCATAAAGCATGGCAGCGGGCAACCAGGCCTGAACCTCAGACTGTTGGACGATCTTCTTACCTTTCTGTTGACCACCGAGCTTCAGTTGTTTCAGAGGCTTGCGAGATTTAACCTTCTCGGGCGGGGAGTAGGATTTACTCTTATCCATTGGCTCCTTACCCTTGGCAAGTCTTTTCCTTTTCGAGTCGTAAGACTTTGTCTGAGGGTCTGGTGCTATGGGGACAGAAGATGACCTAGTTTGCACAGTTAATATCTGGGGCGGAGGTGTTGGGGGCTTTGGCTGTAACTTTTTCGGCGCACCCTTCTTGGAACCGCCTTCAAGCAGGTCAAAAAGACTGGTTTGGGGCTGTCTTTTTAAACCCATCTCAGCTTGAGTGCCGACCCTTAGAGACCGGAGGTCGGCTTCGGACAAACGAGGGCCTCCTAGATCACCAGAGGGATCCTCGGACTAATCAGCTAGGTTGAACACACTATATTCGTCCTCAGAAGAGCTCAGCTCAACTACTTCTCCTGCCTTTTTAGATTGTCCTTCCTCGGCCACCGTTACTTGTTGGGATAAGGAGGGACCTGCTAGCGGGATGCCTTCAAGTATGTGAGACCCCTCAGAAAAAGTAAAACCATCCTTTACCACGGTAATCTGAGTAAGCCAAGGGTCGCGAGCCCTAATTACGTGCCTCGGGACTGGGAATGATTTCTGAGCTGGGTCGCATCCAAGGATTTTATGAGCAGCTCTAACCTGGTTATCAGTTTCGTTCAGGAAAAGTTCTGACCTAAGAACGGTTTCCAAGTCCGCTTTATTGACCAAGTGGAAATGACATGAGAAAGCGTGCGGATCTGCGAAGAGAAGAGTGAAACTCTTGTGGTTAATCAACCAAAACAGATATACGGCTATGAAAAACAAAAGTACTGAAATCCCTACTTCAGATACCCTACCTGGCTCCCCCTCTACCGTTGGGCAATGAAAGCCATTGTGCCACTCCCCCGACACTATAAGGAAATCTTGAGTCAACCCCTTATTAGAATCAGGAAGACATTGGATGAGTCGGACCCTATCGTCCCTCGTCTTCATATAGTACTTCTTACCCCTAAAATGATGAAGGTTGTAGCACCAGTTCACATCATGGTGAGTCAGTCTCAGCCCCATTTTTTCATTCAAGATATCTACACATCCTAATATCCTAAATACATTCACGGCGCATTGAGTAGGAGCCAGGCGGAAATGCCTAAGGTAATTAAAAGTCACTAGCCTCATAGGGATTCTCATCCTTCCTTCTACGAAAGCGACTATCGGGATCACAACTTCACCCTCTCTCCTCTTAAGATGCCACTCCCCTTTTTCACAGTATCTCAAACTCACATTATTGGGTATTCCATAGTCAACTATGAACTTGTTCATCATCTCGTCGGATTTAACCAACTTCTTAAACTTACCCATTCCCCAAGGACGACTAAAGACTCTAAAAGAAGAAAAGAAGGAACAGAATCAAGAAAAATTTAGAGTCCCCGGAAGAAGAAGACTTACAAAATTATGACGATTTTCTTCAGGTAGTGCACAAGTTGAACCAGATTCAAATCATACACATCAATGGCCGTAAGCGCGAAAGTGAGAAAACCAAGCGGTTCAAATAGGTACATATACTCCCCCTTAGGTTCTCCCAAAATGTAACCGCCTGCCCATAAAAGCAGGAAATCTCCACCGAACAATTACCATCACACCGTTGAAAGTGGGAGACGTGGCGCCGCCAAAATTTAATGTGGGCGCACGTTAAATCTTGAAATGCCAAAAACGCACATCGAGTAGTTGAAAGGTCGCCGGCGTTATCGCAGAACTAAGTGGGGTGATGCGTCTAGAGGGCCCGTAGGTATCAAAACCCTCTTCCCCGTCCAAGAGAACGTGCAACAGGGTTTTGAGGGGCTATTGTGGGGTCCATAGGCCTGATGGCCTCGGCCCAGTGTGTAGTAGGTGCAAGGCCCACGTCGAGGAAGACTGACTATCCGAGGCTATAATGGGGAAGGCCTCTTTTTCGGTTATAGGTCGAGAACCTCCTTGTCCTCGGCATGCCAAGGATGAATTTTGGAAGGGACAAGCTCAGGGCAAGCTGTCACCTCCGCACTTAATGCATTCACCTAACCCCTTTGACCGCATTAATGGTGATACAACCCTTTGGCAGGGTAGCGTTGATCAGAGTGAACCACTTGAGTGCTGATAAGACTTCTGATGGGATGGGCAATCAAAAGAAAGGCAAATAAATGATCAACAGATGAAAGAGCGAGAGAGGACAATGAGGACTATATAAGAAAAGCGAGTAAAGTAAAGGAGGGGGGGGGGGAAGGCCAAAGCAAAAGGGCTCCTCGGTCATGGGCCGAGGAGCATTTCCCGGTTGTAAACAGTTATTTTTTATATAAAAGAAAAGAAGTTCATGCATGGTGAACGACGGCCAGCCCCTAAACCTTCTACCCATTCTCTACAAATTTATTGTTAGGCTTGTTGGACTGACAAGCCGTTTATATTCTAGGTCCAATCCAAATTGTGTCCCTACAGCCATAATAAAAAAAAAATTTAAATAGGTTTCCATCAACAAAACAAAAAAAATTAAATAGATTGAGTATAAAAAAATTTGTAATTATGTATTAAATTCTTTAATTCTTTCATTTTAAAAAATAGATTGACTATTCCCTTATAAAAATTTGATTCTTTCCTTATAAAATAATAAAATAATATGCTAACACAAGCCTATGAGTAGCCCATTAGGCCCAACCTAATAGCCCAACTCGCTAAATACAAAATGGGCATTGCCCATAGGCAGGGTCATGAGCTGAGATTTTCTCTTTTGGCCAAGCTCAACCTAACCCGTTAACTAATTAATAACCTATTATACCCAACACATTGTGCTCATGGGCCAAGTAAAAATGGGCTGAGCCGGCCTGACTCAGCCTATTGACGACCCTTATTCTTAGCAGATCGAAAAATAGAATTTTAGAAGTTGATTCCAACGAGGGAAGAGAAGTACCTAGACGCAAAAGCTGCCCACAAAATCCAACAAAACAACCTAATAAGTAATATTATAATAGTACAAAAAGGACTTTTATATGAGAATAATGTTGCGTCTATCACACTTTTACAACGATTTCATAACAAATCATAGATGACAAATTATTACTATTTTTTGTCAACCATTAAAAAAAAAAATTTTGCCTACCTATAACAGTTAATACGACTTCTCACCTAGAATTTGTTGCAAAATCGTTATAGAGATGTATTTCTCTTTATGCAAGCCATCATCAAACAAATTTACAAAACAACTAATTACTGTATGGAATATATTAGCATCTTTGATTCTTTGGACAGGAATTTTCAGTTTTGGTAGTTAACTTCTCTCTTCAAAACTTGATTCACAACTATTAGTTTTTTTTTTTTGTGCAGTTAATTTACTGATTAAACTAACTAGAATCCATAATTTATGGTAATTGAATGCTATAAATTTCCAAAACATTGTTCATAAATCTTTCCAAAATTTGAGCAATACAGAAAATTGCCAACAAAAATTTGTGAGCTTATCAAAAAACTATTCTACTCTAACCACATTAAACTATTGTGGGTTGTCCTATTCCCCACCCCACCCCTTGTCAAGAAAAGGATATCTCAGTTCTCCAATGGGGTAATATTCCACTAGGACCGCAACCTGTACTCTCTCACTCACGCACATTACGTGTCTCTATCTCATTGGTTTATCTGCCAAATAAGTAAATTCTAATCTTATTGTGAAAACAAAAATTGCCCTTTGGATTGAGAAAATCTGAAACAGTATCCAATACGGCAATAAAAAATTAGCCTAACAATAAAAATGACAAATAACAAAATTAAAAATAATTAAGTTCAATCAACTAATTTTATCCAAAGAAAACAACCTAAACATTTAAAAGAATTTAACAAAATATTTTTGTCCTCATCCAATAGCAGATGCATCTACAATTAAGCTATATAGTAAGAAAGTAGACTAAAAGTTATTAGGATTATTGTGCCACTATAGAGGAAGACTATAAAAGTAAACCTAGAGGTCTAGACTCTTTGAGAGCTACGCCTATGCATCTAGGGTTTGATTGTATAAACCTCTCTCAAAGCATCTTACTTTCTCCCTCTTTCGTTCTTTCTAGATCTGTGACCATGTATTCACACTGCAGTCTGCAGTAAAGCAGTTTCCTTTCCTTAATGCGGCCGAATAAACTTAAGTGTAATTGAGAGTAAAGTGTTAAACAGTTGAATAACATTTCACATATATAATATTAGGAATATTAATAGTTTTTCTTTCTAAAATTGTTTTAGTTTATGGCACGTAATAATTATATAATATATATATATATATATAATTTTTTATATATTAAGAAGATTCAACAAGTTAGTTTTGACTTTAAAAAGTGTCAAAAATGCATCAATCTAATTAGATAATTCTTATTCCTAAAAAATAAAAAAAAAATATGGTTAAAATTATAATTTAACAAAATTCAAAAACAAAAAACTACCAAAGAATTTTTTTTCTTGAAAATTATCACATACTCTCTATTTAAATATATCTCACACATTTTCTCCTAAAAATTAATTAACACATACTAAACCAAGCAATTTACTCATTTTTGAAATCCTAAATTTTAACTTCTTAAAAAATTGTATCCCGTGCAACCTAACTAATAGTAAAAAAATTCAAATTGAAAAATTATGACATTAAACTTAAAATAAAAAAAAATTAAAAAAAAAAAGCCACATCACAATAATTCTTATTTTTTTAGTTTGTCGTTTTATAAGGCAACTACATTTGTCTATAGGTGGTAATATTTGTAGATAGCCATTTTGTAAGAAATGACAATTAGCATTTCATTCTTTCTTTTTAGTCTGTTAGGTGGAGGGCGGGAGGAGTGCACTAGCGAGGTAAATTGAGGTCTAACAAATTTATTGCTAAAAAATTATAATATGAACAGCCAAAAAAAAAAAAAAAAAAATCCAGCTACAATGAATTCGAAAAATAAAAACTAATTAAGGAAGATAAACAGCTTTATGGTCAATCGCAAATCATAGAGTGGATCTCCTTTGATGACAAATTGATAGTCATGGTGCAGTTCATTTCAACAGACTTCTTCTTCTTCATTATAAACATCAATTCCACTTTCCCATTAAGCTTGGCATGGCTGTTTAGCGTCAACAACCCACTATCCAAGTCACCTGCAAGATTGGCAGAAGTTGGCGAGTCCTTTGAATTCACATTTACTGTGACACCAACTTTTTTGGTCGAACGCAGCCCAGCCTTACCCTTAGGAATAGTGACTTGCCCCACTGACACACCCTTGTACATGAATGTGGCAATGGTGCTATCATATTTGTAAGGACCAAAATTTGTGTTCTTAACCCACAATTGGGCTTTGAAGTTTATATCAAAGGAAGGTGATGTTGAATTACCAGTGGTCACGTTGTGAAATTTGACATTATTGCCCAACCTGACTTTTGGAGTCTTAACACGCATTACAATGAGTGCAAAAACCAAGATGACTACGGTTTGAAACACCGCGAAAGTAGCAATATATATGGCCAATTTGATCCTTTTCTTTCGCTTGAGCTCCTCCACAGATGTTTTAGAGCCAGACTCTTCATCACTTCTAGGCTCCTTACTTTCTGGTCCCAAAGGGTACACTTGTTGGTTTGTTTTCTGTGCCATTTTCTAATTCTCTTGGAAACAGTGAACTATCAAGAGTGTTTTTCTGTCTCTTTATGTTATAGTTCCTTCCGGTGAAAGGAATTTAAAATGGAAAGGAGTTTCTTTTTTTTTTTTTTTTTTGGTGTGTGTGTGGAAATTGTAGGGAGATATATTTGCTATATATAGGTTTGGAAAATGTATGTGATGGAGTGAATTATGGGTTGAGTGCTTCCTGGTTAAGGTTACTTAACAAGGCATATTTTTCTTCAGTCATAGAATGCGTGTTGGTTGTTATATTTCACTTCTAGATGGTCTAGCAAGTAAGAATCTAGAAGACCAAGACTTCAAATCTGTCATCTAGAAGCAGACACGTCTTTTAGCAAAAAGAATAGGAGTCCAAATCTTTTGTACCACTTTTTGTGTACCACTTTATGTTCCACCAATCACTACTTGCTATGTTTCCATTTTACTTTCCATTTTAAACTTCAGTTATTTTATAAGGAAAGTAAAATGAAAACATAGCAAATAGTGATTGGTGGAATATAAAATGGTGTACAAAAAGTAATACAGAAGATTTGGACTCAAAGAATAGAACCGTCTCCTCTTTCAAATTTTCAATAAATATAGATTCTTACTTGCTAGACCATCTAGAAGTGAAATATAACAACCAACACGCATTCTATGACTGAAGAAAAATATACCTTGTTAAGTAACCTTAACCAGGAAGCACTCAACCCATAATGAGTCCAAGTCTTCTGTATCACTTTTTATGTACCATATATTCCACCAATCACTATTTGTTATGTTTTCATTTTACTTTCTTTATAAAAGAACTGAAGTTTAAAATGGAAAGTAAAATGGAAATATGGCAAGTAGTGATTGGTGGAACATAAAGTGGTACACAAAAAGTGGTACAAAAAATTTGGACTCCTATTCTTTTTGTTAAAAAACGTGTCTGCTTCTGGATGACAAATTTGAAGTCTTGGTCTTTTTAATTAAGGGAACAACGTACGGCATGTAGCACTCTTTACATGGCAACCATGAAATGCAGACTTAGCAAACAGGATTAGTCGGGTCGGGTTATAAGTAACATGAATTTTTTCACATGTAAAATAAATAAAAGCAGAAAAAATACTAGACGCCAAAAATAACAAAATACTCAAAAATAAAAGTTAAATAATACAAATATTCTCAAAGTTCACTACTAATATTATCATCATCATAAAAGAAAAAAAAAACACTAGATATCAAGTAAAGAATACGTCTTAAGTGCACCTATAGCTAAAGAAGAATAAATAAATATTTAATATGAATTGCACTCCAATCTGATCAATGTTAATAGTAGATCAAGCGCTAGAAATATTCATATTCATATTTGAAATTTACTATTCGCCAAATAAATTTTCCAACACCATTTACCCATAGCCCTACATATCCCATTATCCTTAAAAAAAAGTTTAAAAAAAGACTTCAGGTTGGGTTGGGTCAACCCGGGTTTACTCCAAGTTAAAAATCTAATTTATGAGGTCTAATGAAATGTTTGACAAGTCTTAGTGCTCACTACATAGTTATTCATATTTAAAATTTTCTATGGGTCCGTTTGGATAGCACTTATTGTTGCTGAAAGTTGCTAAAAACTGATTGTTGCTGAAAACACTGTAGCAAAATAATTTTTAAATGTGTGAATAGTGTTGTGGGAGCCACTTTTAATATTAAATATTGCGTAAACAGTACATGAACAGTATCGCACAGTACATGTACAGTGAAAGTTGTCTCCTAAAAGTCAAAAAAACCGGCCCAAAAAAAAAAAAAAAAAAAAAAAAAAAGGTCCAAAACGTGGACCGGAAACGTGCCGCAACAAACCACTGAATCCAAACGCACACTATATAAAATTTCCCACCTCATTTATCCATAGCCCTTCTTATGCTATTCACAAATATGTTATTCAAAAATATTTTGCTGATCTTAAGCTTTTCTAAAGTCCAACAAGAGACCCATATAGTGAGTTTTGAAAGAAGAAGTATCACATAAATGGTGCCTCACTTATTTCCATCCTTTTGACTTTAAATCTGTGGCTTTCAATGTGTTGTTCACTGATGAAGCATAATTGAGATTATATAACCAAAAGTTGCATCCTATACCCCAAATCCTGTTTCATCACAAAATCTAATATGAGACTACAGAATTGACAAAGAAGTTCTATAAACTCACACAGCTTAAAATGAATTCATAACAAGAAATGGCTACAAGACGCAGCTATTTTTGTCCTTTCCCCTCCTTTTCATTTTCATTTTCATTTATGGTCTGAACTATGGACCCTCTCAATTTCAATTCTTCTGTAATTTTCAATTATATATACATATATATAAAGTCAAATTTTGCACCAGGTGTTTCATTAAAGTTTTTTAATTTGTGTGCTAAGTGAATTTTTTCGTGTAAAAAATGAGTAGTCCAATATAAATAAACCATAAAAAAATATAATCATATATATAACTCTATATATAAAATTAAAAGAATAGAGAGTTTGAATAATTTTACTTTTATTAGCCATTTTTTTGTGTAAATAAAAATAATTCAAATTTATAAATCATTTGTGTAATATTATAAATATGTATGGTCTGTTACTAACTAAGTAGAAACATATATATTATATATGATGTGTATAACTGTGATTATTTTTAATTGTACAACATCACAAGTTATATAAAAAAAAAAAATGCCTTTTGTGCCTACAAATTAAAATTCTATGCATATGAGTGTGTGACTATTGTCTCTCCCTTTATCATGGTGACCTTAATTATCAGTTATCACAACTTATAAAACTTCTGTATTAAATGAAAGACCTATATTTTGGTTGGCTTAAACTTCAAGTTCGTCCTTAACTACGTTCGAGTAATTAATTTCCTGGAGCCTTGGAGGACCCTTTAAGAAATGCAATGTTATATAGTGTAGGTACTCAGCCAGCATCATATTCTATAATATAAAAATTATAAAAAAAAATTATGAAAAGATTCTATAATTTTTTTTTTTAATGATTATCATATTCTATAAAATACTATCTTAGTTTCTAAATCATTACATTGTGCGTCCAATTGGGGTTTGTTATCTTTGAGAATCGTTGTTTAAGTACCACATCGATTGGAGACAAGACAAGAGAACCCAACGCATTGTATAAACCAGGCGCAAGGGACACACAGCTACATACTTACCTGGACGGGGTCAATGGGTGATCAAAAAGGCTCATGGCCTAGGTTGGTGACCTTCATTGCACATAAAGGAGGGGTGCCAGCCTAAGGTCTTCCCAAGTGGAAGATCCTACGTCATTATTTGTTGCACTGGGGGCCTGCGTTCGCGCGGCCCCTGCCTAATCTTGAACTATAATTTGGGTAGTTCAATGCCTAACATATGGAATTATGGATTGGATAGGCGGTATCTAACAAATGGCTGAGTTAGGAAGCAAGGGATTTAGTGGCACCTTAGTCAAGTCATGTGATGATTTAATAATTTTATTTTTTAGAAAGTACTTATGTGATAAGTTTATTTTCTAGAAAATGATGTTATAATTTTTCAAAAATAGCTATTTATATAAATTTTCAGAAATTGTTTGCATTGCTCCTGTTGTTTGTTGTTTGTCTTTATTGCTTTTTTTTTTTTTTTTTACTTTAAAAAATACTCTTAATTTAATTAACTTATTATTATTTCTAAAATATAAGTGCTTGTGAGGTGTGGAGTGTAAATGTCGGGGTTTAAATATCTAAAAGGGAGATTCATATACATATACACTTAGATTAAGCTAAAGTATAATTTCTATCCTGTATCCATAAAAATATATATAAAAAATAGGTTAAAATTGTAAATAGACAAATGAAAATATAAAAACCTATCCAACAATCATTGAAAAAAAAAATTCCTACTTCTTTAGTTCCCACTGCCCCCACATTCTAAAAAAAACACCATCCCACCCACGTTCTATCAAAAAAAAAAAAAAACATCCCCACACAGTTAGTTTCCACTATGCATGGTTCCTATCAAGAAAAAACTATCCCATTCGGTTAAAAAAAAAAAATTAAAAAAAACCAATTACCACTTACCTCTCTCAATCACTCTTTTTGCCTCTCAGTCTCTCTTTTCCTCTCTCACTCTCATTGAGCCGATCTCAGCCATGGCCGAAAGTCATTCACCTTTTCTACTTCAGCCACTCTAACCCACACCCTAAGCAAACATAAGCAAGAAGAAAGCAGTGAGGGTGGAGGTGGTTTTATTGTCAGATCTAAGGTTGATTTCCTTTGGGTTTGATAGTTTCAAATCTAAGATAGGTTTGTGTTTGGTTTCTCAAAAAGTATAAGAAATTTGGGTTTTTAGTTTCGTGTTTGGGGGTTGAAAATTTGGGTTTGAGTTTAGTGTGTGTTTGGGGGCCGAAAATCTACGTTTGAGTTTTGTGTTTGATGCTTTGGTGGTGTGGAGGTTTGATTTTTCGGATTTGTTCATGTTTAATTTTGTGTTGATGTGGATTTGATGTTAATTTTTTGGGTTTTAAATTTTCTAGGTTAGTGTTCTTGTTCAAATGTTTAATGCGTTCATGTTTAATTTCTTGTTCATGTTTTATCCAGGTTTTAATTTATTGTTCAAATTTTCTGGGTTTTGAATTTTGTGTTCATATTTAATTTTTTTTTATTCATGTTTAATCTGATGTGGATCTGATGTTTAATTTTGTGTTCTTATTTTTTGACTTTGTGATTTTTGGTTTTTAATTTTGTGTTCTTAAATTTAGGTTTGTGTTCTTATCATTCTTTTTTTTTTTTTTTTAATATATACTAAATAAAACATTCATTAAAAAAGAACAAAACAAGATATACACAGTCACTGTATCACGACAAGATGGGATTTAGTCTACATAAGTGAACTGGAAAACAAGTAGTAATAAAGGCTAACTTAGTTACACGAGAGAGAACTAAGTTAGGAACAACAAAGGAAAAAGTTATAAGCCCTTGCTGTTGAAATTGGACCAAGTTAGAAACAAGAGGGAGCTCCTGCCAAGTTGGAGACTGAGCTTTATTGCATATTTGTTCCAGCCTTTTGCTATTACTGAGTATGATAACTTCATTAAAGCCTAGATTCTTTGCTTTACAAATCGCCTCACTCACTGCTTCCAAAAGAGCTAGGTAAAGGATCTGTCTTCCTTTGCTGGCACCACCTGTGAAGATGACTCTGCCTTCCATGTCCCTAGCTTCATACGCATACCCACACCTTCTTGATCTCCTATTTCGGTGAGCTGCAACTTTAAGGATGAGCTGCCAATCACAATTTGTGAGTCTCTGAGTTTGTTGATTGGATTTGTGAACTTGGGAATTGCAGTTCTTGAAGGCTTCCCAGTACCTGCAAATAAGAGACTGGGAGGTTAAAACAACTTCAATGGGGTTAGGGGTTTTGCTCTGATAAAGGACCAAATTTCTATGTCTCCAAATGGACCACAATATGGTGAAGAAGGATTGTAAAAGGTCCATCTTGCTCTGTTCCCATGGGTAAAAAGAGGACAGGTATCCCACAATCCATTGTTTAACAGAAATATCATTTAAAGAGGAAGTTCGAATTTCCAACATTGATCCGTGCCATACAGCTCTGGAGAAAGAACAATGGAGAAAGAGGTGATTGATAGTTTCATCATCTGTATTACACAAAAGGCAACAAGAAGGAGTAACAATTCCCCTACTATTCAAAACAGTAAGCACAGGGAGACTATCATGAAGCAGCTTCCAGATGAAGTTCAGAACTTTCATAGGGAGTTTAACTTTCCAAAGAATTTTCCAGCAATGATGGGGAATACCAAAAGGTCTCTCTGATGAGAGTATAGAGGAGCAGGCGCTTTGTTGTATAATCTGGTAAGCTTTCTTCACTTTATACTCTCCAGATCCGGAGTGTTTCCATAACAGTCTATCTTGGTTCCCTTCAGATTTGGGTAGAGCCAGTTGAAAAATTTCCATACAAATAGGAAAAGGATACAACTTCTTAACCAAATCAACTCTCCAAGTCCTTGAATTTGGATCAATTAGGTCAGCAACAGTTCCATTAAAGAGGTTTTCAGCTAAGGTTTGCTATGGACAATGAAACCAGTCAGGGTGTGTGAGGGGGATAAGGTGACCATTGCCAATTACCCAACGACCTTGTAGAAGAGAAGGATGATGAGAGGTAGCAATGTTTCTCCAAGTCCAAGAGTGGTGAGGTTTAGGTTTATAGTTTTTGAAGACTTGAGTTAGGAAAGTATTTGGCTTTGAAGGTTTTAGCCATGAGAGAGTTTGGGTAGTTCTGCACTCTCCAATATTGTTTAGAAATCATAGCTTGATTCACAAAACTGAATTTCTTGAGTCCTAGTCCACCCTTGGCTTTTGGTTGACAGAGAGTGTCCCAATTTATCAAATGTAGTTTCCTTACTCCAGGATCATGACCCCACCAAAAAGCTTTGGTGATGGCATCCAGTTTATTGCACACAGCCTCAGGAATTTCAAAACAAGAAAAAGAGTATAAAGGCATGGATTGTAAAACAGAGGAGATAAGAGTAAATCTGCCAACTTGAGAGAGAAGTTTGGCTTTCCAGCCTTGAAGTTTTTTTTGAACTCTATCAATTAGATCCTGAAAATCAGATATCCTTTTCCCTCTAAGCTTAAAATTTAGCCCTAAATACTTACTAGGCTCTTGAACAAGATTAACCTGAAGGGAAGAGGCCAAGGATTCCTGTATGCTTAGATCAATATTGGGAGAGCAAAACAACTCGGATTTATTATGATTGATGGTTTGACTAGACAAAGAACAGTACCACAGTAAAGTGGTTTTAAGGGTCAGGAGAGAAGTTTTATCATTTTGGAAGAAAAAGAAAGAGTCATCAGCAAAAAAGATATGATTAAAGGATACACCATTTCTTCCAATTTTAACACCTTTGATTTTCTTATGGTTCTCTGCATCAAGTAAAGCAATAGATAGAATATTTGCATAGAAAAGGAAGAGGTATGGAGAGATAGGGTCACCCTATCTAAGACCTCTAGAGGGATAAAAGGGTTGTGTGGGGCTACCATTAATAAGTAAAGTGTATTGTACCGTTGTTACACATTCCATGACCCAATTAACCCAGGTGGTTCCAAAATTCATAGACTGTAAGACAGCTTTGAGAAAGTTCCAATTAACCCTATCATAGGCCTTGCTCCTATCAATTTTTAAAGCACCATATCCCTTTTTCCTTCCTTTTTTTTTCCTTAGAGTGTCAAAAATTTCATGAGCCAGCAAAATGTTATCTGTGATGTTTCTGCCTTGAATGAAAGCATTTTGGTATGGAGTGATGAGTTTATCCATAAGGGGTTTTAGCCTATCTACCATGATTTTTGAAATAATTTTATAAACAACATTGCAAAGGTTGATAGGTCTAAACTGAGAAGCATCATCAGGGAATTGCACTTTAGGAATAAGAGTAAGGAAGGTTTGGTTAAGGGATTTAAGTAGAGAACCTGAATGGAAGAAAGCATGTGTGGAGCTGAGAATATCCTCCTTGACAGTGCTCCAAAATTCCTGGTAAAAGAAGGCAGGAATCCCATCTGGCCCGGGTGCTTTATGAGAACCTAACTAGTAAACAGCCCTTTCAATTTCTGAATCTGTCACTGGTCTCTCAAGGATATCCTTCTGCTGTTGATCAATCTTAGGAATGGGAATAGTAGCTAGATCCTCCATCAGTTGATCAACTGATTTGCTATTGGTTTCGAAGTACTGCTCCTTAAAATATGTGACCAGCATACTTTCTATTTCAGTCAAATCTTCAGTCAAGGTACCATTAGCTGTCCTAAGCTGTAAAATTCTATTTCGAGCTCTTCTTTGCTTTACAACAGTTTGGAAAATTTTGGTGTTTCTGTCTCCTTGGATAATCCAGTTGCTTCTAGCCTTCTGTGCCCACATAATCTCTTCCCTATCCATAAGATTTTCTAATTCAATTCTAAGATCTCTTTCCTTCTTGACATCTTCCACAGTGTGAATAGAATTCTGTAAGTGCTGAAGATCTAATTGCTTGTTCTTGATTTCCTTATCTATTTTACCAAAAACTGTCTTGTTCCATACTATGAGCTACTTCTTAACACTTTTAAGTTTTTGCTGCAGTTTGAAAGCTCTAGAGCCTACAGAACGAGTCTTCCAAGCCTTCTCCACGATTTCCTTACAGTCGGTGTGATTGAGCCACATTCTTTCAAAACAAAAGGGCCTTCTCCTAAAAGGATGTTGTAATTCAAATTCCAGTAATATTAATCCATGATCAGACCTCAAAATTGGGTGATTCTGCAGAGCATAATGTGGATAGGAATTAATCCATTCAATTGATGCATATGCTTTGTCCAATCTCTCCATAACAAAGGCCTCATTCTCCCTTCCATTCATCCAGGTATACCTCTGACCTTTAGCTTCAAGTTCATAAAGTCCTAGATCAAAAAGGATTTGATTAAAAGTATCTACCCCCTCAATTCTTACTATCAGTAAAAGAGAATTTATCCTCCTAACCTAAAACCTGGTTAAAATCCCTGATGCATAGCCAATTTTTGTGGGCCATATTCCTAATATATTTTAAATCATTCCAAACCTCCATTCTTTTTGCATGCATAGGATGTCCATAAACAAAAGTGATTGAGAGGGGGTTACATTTGAAGTCAAGGAGATTGGCATGTATCAGATGTTTAGAGCTATATTGGATATCCAATTTGAGATTCTGCAGCCACCCTACCAGCAAACCGCCACTGAGTCCTTCCCTAGGATGCTCCCATCCATTCCAAAACCACACCTTTGCAAAATTGCCTCACCCTTATCCTTGGCAAGGCGAGTCTCCATCAAAAAAATAATATCTGGATGATACTCCTGGGCCTTTTTTTGGCATTGAAGAATTGCAGAGGGGGCGCCCAGCCCTTTGCAATTCCAGCTCAGGATCCTCATTGCGAATGGGGGGCTGTTGAGGGCCAGCCACCCATCGCCCTGAATATGTCTCAGCTTCCATACCATCAACCTGTACAGAACTTGCTTCAATCTGGTTAGCATTTCTTTCAAAAACTTGACAGAACAATTTCTGCTTAATATTTCTTCCTATCTTGCCAAACTCCCTTTTGAGTTGTTTCCTAGAATTGTCTTTTGTGGTAATAGGGTCAGAAGGAACATTCCAATTTTCCTCGCACCAAAGTGTAGTGGATTGAGTGGGAGATATAAGCTCCTGTAGTTGGGCAGATGGGCCAGGCCCAAGAGTAAGAAGTTCAAAGGGGCTTAATTCCTCAACATTTGGTCCAATATTGTTAGGTTGGCTTTCCTCTACTAGGTTTGCATGTGGGTTATGATGGCTTGTATTTGTAAGGAGGCTTTCATTTTGAGGACCCGTAAGATTTGGCCCATTACTTGAAGAACCCAACTCAAATCTGAACCTGCCTTTGTCCATTCTTTGGACAAGGGACTCAACGAAAGAATCAGGGGATTCTGGTATACATCCTTTAGCCCATCCCTGTTCTTGCACTATTTCAGGTCTCTCATCATTCAAGCGGTCAAGATTAAACATAATAGCAGTGGTGTCGCTGTCAGAATCTGAGTTTTCAAACTGGGGCTGATTACTTTGTCCATTTGTAATAAAAGGGCCATTTCCTTCGATCCAGGTCCATTTAAGATTAGATTCTGCTGGGGGTACCATGATGGCCTCATGGAGAAAGGAGGTTCATTTGTATTATGGGGTGGGGGGGTGTTTAGTGTGGGGGGGGTCAGAAGATCTTAACAGCTGGTTTAACTCCTCTGTATCAGGGTCAGGAGTTCCTATAGTTGACGAGGCTAGTCAAAAATCAGGAGATGGGAGGGGATTATGTGTCATTGGGTTAACACATGCTTCAGGAGTGTTATTCTCAAGGGGAACATGTGGGGGTACAGGGTTGGGTTGAGGTGGAACAGAGTTGGATAAGGTAGGGGGTGGATTAAAGTTAAGATTCAGAAGATTAACGACAGAACGTATTGAATCATTGTAAAGGTTAGGAGTGCCAAAGGTAAAGATGCATGGAAAGAGTGTTCAGAGCTCGGAGTGCTTGGGTCAGGGAAGGCAGTGGGAAAAGGTTGGTGTGATGCATGTACATGATCATGATGGGAAGGCCCAAAGCATACCTGAGTGGTCCATCTTCTTCGGCGGTTATGGGAGGCTCTTAGGTAGTTAGAAAACTGTGGCTGGAGAGCATCAAATCTGTACTGGACCTGATGAAGATCCTGTATTCTCAGTCTCTGTCGATAAAGCATTATCTCTATATCATCCATGTTGTGCGTACATTGTCCACTGGTGTGCCCAATAAGACCACATCTAGTGCATAGTTTATGAATCCACTCATATCTAAATTGGATCCACACCCTTGATCCATCATCTAATCTAAGCATGAACCTAGAAAACACAGGAAGCCACGGGTCGATTCTAACCTTTATGCGCATGAAACGGATGTTCCTTGGCACCCTATCCTCCCAGTCAACTCTTTCCAAAATACCCATCATTTGACCCATTTCCTCTGCAAGCTCAGGGTACTGGTACTCTAGAGGTAAGCCATGTAGTTGGACCCAAACTGAAATATAGTTTAGCTGAAGATGGCTTAGGATTAAATTGGGTCTCCATTTCTGTAACACCAAAAGTGCTCCATCTATAGCCCACGGCCCCTCATTACAGATGTGATTGAGGTCTTCCAAATCTTCAAAGTGGATAATGTAGTAGTAGGATTCTCTCCCTACCACAGAGACCGACCCTCGGATTCTCCATGCAGAAGTTATAATCTGTTGGAGGCGGTTCACAGAGAATTTCCTATAGTCTAAAATAAACCCAATAGCACACGAACTCCAGAAGTCTCTCTGTATCGAGACCTCCTCTGGGTTAGGCACAACAACAGGGCCATGCCTAGCAAAAGGGGCTTCATCTTCATCAGTAGATAGCAGGTCTGAGGCTAGTTCCTCTTCATGCAAGTCATCACTAACATCAGAGTCACTGCTTTCTGTCCATCCATATTCTCTAGCGTCAATATGGGTGTCCATGGTGGCCAAAAACCGATAAAAAACCGATAAAAAAGTGCATGCAACAGCAGAACAAGCCGTGCAACACAGTGGACAAGGACCACTGGTTATCTAGAAAGTCCAAAGAAAAGTGTTATAGGGAAAGACAAAGGGGTAAGTAGAAAGCTGGAGGAGAAGACAAAGGTGGTAAGCAGAAAAAAGTGTTTGTACGAAAGATGGATAAGGAAAATAAACAAGCACAAGAAATAAAAAAAAAAAGGTTAACAAGACGAAACAGATGACACGCCTCAAACATGCAAAGATTCTAGAACCTGGGTGAAATGATGAAAAGGAGCAGGAGATAGCGGAGAAAAAACACAAAGGAAAAGACGGCTTCACCTAGAAAGACAAGAAAAACAAAGAGAGGTAAAGGGATAGGACAACTAAGCAGGGGTGGAAAAGCCAGTAGGGAACGCTAGGAGAGAGAAGCTCTCACAAGAGAGGACAACTGATCGTGTTCTTATTATTCTTGTTCAAGATAAACTTAGATTTTAATTCATGTTATTTTTTATTTTTAATTCTTTTTTTGGTTAAAATTGATAATTTTTTTTTAAAAAAAATTTAGATGTTAACGTGGCATTTTTAAATGCCAAATATAATTTTTATTATTATTTTAATGACCACGTCAACATTTAGTGTGCCAACACTATACTCTATCTATTACACAGACAATTTTCATTAGTGAGATGATGATAAGAACCAAAATAGAATGTGTTTTTCATTCTAGAGACTAAAAACAATAAAATAAAAAAGTATGTATCAAAATGAGAACAAGACCAAAATGTAGGGACAAAAAATGTATTTCCGCCTATCTTTTTTTTTTTTTTTTAGAGAGAGTTTCATCTTTTTTATATTTAGCTTGGCCTCCTTAGAAAATTTTTCTCACTCCACTATTGATTGTAAGGATATATTACATTTAGTATGGTAACTTTGAAATCATGATATCACGTGATGTTACTTGTCCATTTGTCATTATCTTTTTCTCTAAACTTTTAGCCTTTGTCTTTTATATATAAAATTTTAAAACTTAATATTTTTTCATTTTTTCAAAATACAAACATACTTTTAGCAAAAAACTGAATAAGTTAACATTAAACTAATAATACAAATTTGACGTATTCCGTAGTTTTTTTTTAATGTGAAATATAGAACCTTATTGAATTTGAAAAACTGAGGTATACAATATTATTAGAAATTTAAGACTCATTTAGTAGAGGAGTTTAAGTAATATTATTTGTATTTTTTTAAAATACATATAAATGAAAAAGTACATATAAATATGTATAATATTATTTAAAAACTAAAAATATATTACTAAGATGCCCTGCGAAATGGCCTGATTTCCCTTAGCCAAGTTCTTGGGAGTAGCAAAACCCATTGCATGTCTCACCTTGCTACAGGCAGCTACATTGACTTTACTCCTGATACGTGCTGCATGATACGGTTTAGCGAAACAATTCTTCACCCTCATTTAGAAGATTGCACCATTAATTAGCTATTATGCAAATTTGGAAAGAGAGGTGTTACATTCATAATATTTTTATAATATTTTCATAACAAATTACAAGTAGTTAGTTGTTATTTGTTCAAATTTAAACCAAATATTAAAATTATTTTTTTATCTCAACAATAACAACCAGTTAAGATTTATTATAAAAATGTTGTGAATATGTTACTTACACATCATTTCTCATTTGAAAATAGATTATGAATTGTGGCTTTTTATTATATCCTTTTTTTTTTTTTTTTTTTGCATCACCTATTCAAATGTGGATTTGTAACAACTGTGCCTTGAATTGGAGACTTCAGTTCCTCTCATAACTTTTTTTTTTTTTTTTTTTTTGAGAAAGCAGTTCCTCTCATACCTCAACTCCCTGGAAGTAGTTTATTTCCTATGGGAATTTGATTGGTGTGGCTTGCTCAGTCCTATAGAGGACTTGATCACACATAAAGCAAATACTTCATGTTCTTCTTTTTCTTTTCCTTTTTTATTAGAATGTTATTGGTGTGGCTTGCTCAGTCCTATAGACAACACAAAAAGTACATACTTCATGAACTTCTTTTTCCTTTTCTTTTTCTTTTTAATTGAAAGGATTTTACTAATGTATAACTCCTAAAACACATATTAATTTTTATTTTAAAAAAAAAATTCGAAAAATAAAAAAAGTAATATCAATTTTTTCAGTTCTCAAAAAGATATTTTGAAAAGTAAAAAGTTTAATATGTACGGTGTACCTTTAGAGCTAACATTACCTAAATCCTTCGCTGAAAAAGATAGAAAGTTATTGATAAGAAGCTACTAGAGCTGCTAACTCTCCTGGTCAATTTTGCTACATGGACCCGAGCCCAATATAAGGCTTTTCTCACTGTCGGCAATTGCCTAGGAAGCTCCAAAATTTTAGAAAAATAGGGGTAATAGGGGGAAAAAAATTGGTTTCAGAGGAGTCAGAAAAAATCCGGTACATCATTTTAACCCAAAAAAAAAAAAACAAAATTTTTGTTATACCTTATTAAACATTGGTAACGCAAAAAGAAATTTTAGTCTAAATAAAATTAATTATCTCAAAAATAAAATCATTTTTCTCCAGACAAATTAAAATTCAACAAAATAAACTATCTGGTCTAAAAAATAAAGCAATCAATAATTAAAACAAATAAAAAAAAAAAACTTCAAATCCTTAAAATTTTTACCTTCCTTTGTCTCATTCTTGCTCTACTTTTTTTTTCCTCTCAACTCTTGCTCTCCCCCCTCTCATTCTTTTTCTCCACTCCCACTGTCAGGGCCGGCCCTAAACCAAGCTTCCTCCGATCTCATCCTTTTTTTTTTTTCCGCTGCTGCGTTTGGGTTTTGATTCTGCAGAAGTTTGAAGAATGGCTGAATGGGTTCTGAGTTTTGACTTTTGAGGTACTTGGATTTCTGATTTTCTGCCTTTCTGCCTTTCTCTAGACTCTTCTTTAGATTTGTTAAAGACTTAAAGTTTTCTCTGGGCAGTGGGCTGGACGTTTCACCACGTTTGGGCCTTAAAGCTTTTTTTTATTTATTTATTTATGGTTATGCCTGCGTTTTCTTTGTTTTGTTAAGCTTTTTTTTTTTTTTTTTTTTTTTGGTAGTTGTGTGTGTTATAGGTGCAATAGGATTTGTTTTATGTTTTTTGTGGGTGCCATCTTCGCAGGCATATTCTTGGCTGGGCTGGGGTCGCTGGGCTTGTGTAGTGTTGTGTTTATTATTATTTTTTTTTAATCTTGTGTTTATATATATATATATATATATATATATTTAGTTATTAGTAATATAATGGATAAATCTTTATTTAGGTAGGTTGGAATTGCTAAAAATTTATTGTTATTCAATGAAACTATGATAGTACGTTATTTCTCATCTGCTCAATAATTGAAAGTTATTTTTTATTTTAATCTTTATAAATATATTATTTGATTAGAAATGTCTTCTAATAATATGCATCTAGATATGAAAAATTTAAAACAAAAAAAAAAATTAATTGAGTCTAAAAAATGATCCATTGAATTGAAAAAAGCCAAGGCTGCTAACTCAAACAAGCTGCAAATATGGGAGGAGAGTGAATGGTAATATTCTGAATCGATCAACTTTTTTTTTTATTTTTTGAGATTTGAATCGATCAACTCTAGATAATGTGTTGCATACTCACTGACTTTGATTGCAACAAATGCAGTGACACAATGAGCCATTGAATTCTTTCTTGTTGTTTGAGTGCTTTGCCACTTTTACTCTTGCCCCCACTTAATCAGATAGCAACCGCTAAACAACAAAATAAGGCTTCCATCACAAATAAAATATCAAAAGCAACAAAAAATTTCACAATAGTTTGGTGGCCAATTGTTAATAGTAATCAGCTAGCCGCTATCTATTAAGAGCATCCACAGCAGTGGAGCAATAATTATAGCTATTTAGCACCACAAAAAACCCCTTTATCTATTTTACCTACACACTCATTACAGCAGCGGAGCTATTTTATCTCCCAACACAATAAAATAATATAACAACCACAATAAAATAATATATATCTACAGTCAGCTTTTTTTTTTTTTCTCACTATTCATCTTCTCTCTGTTTTCTCCCTCTCTTCAACCCACAGCCCCTCACGGCACCAACACCACCACCACCACCGACACCACCACCACCAGCCCATAGCAGAAGAAAAAAAAACCACAGAAAAACTCATTAAAATAATAAAAAAACATCCACAAAAAAAAAAAAAAAAACCAACACAGCGAAACAGATCGGCCATCGCCGATCGCCGATCAGCCATCACCGAACCAGATTTGTTGAATCAAACCCAAACCACCGTCGAACCGGACCATCCATCGCCAATCACGCCATCGCCGACCGCTGACCCACGCCATCGCCGATCACGCCATGAGACTGAGTCTGATGAAAAGAAAGAGAGAAAAGATAGAGAAGGAAGAGAGAGCTGAGACTGAGAGACTGAGAGAGCTGGGACGGCATGGGACGGCATGGGCTGGGACGGCGTGGACGGCGACGACGACGGCGTGGGCTGGGAGATGAGAGCTTGAAGAGAGAGATGAGAGCTGATGAGAGAGATGAGAGTTTGATGAGAGAGACGGTGAGATTATTTTAATAGAGGATTGAATAAAAAAATAATTTTTTTTTTTAGATGTGTGCTACAGTACACATCTAAATATAGATGTGTACTGTAGCTGTGGAGCTAAATCTTTTAGATTTAGCTCCACTGCTGCATGATGTTTTTTGTGATTTTAAGCTAAAAATATAGCATTATACCTATATAGCACCACTGCTGTGAGTGCTCTAAAGCCGCTTGGAACAGTAGACCACTTTACTTCTTCCTTTGAGAGTTTCTCTGTACTTATTAAACGATTGGATCAGTGCATATGATCACTGAAACTGTTGAGACGTTGACATGTGATAAACGTGTTAGCATCACAACAGATGAATGCTACTATGCACTGTAAACTACTTCAATGTAAACTGCTCAAAGCCCCTAGCACTAGGTTCACACGTGTACATTTTTATCCTTTTTTGCTTGAAAACAGATTAAGACGCAATTGCACGTCTCTAGCCATGCTACAGGCCGCTATAAGTTCATTGTACCTGTGAGTTTTGACGGTAAAGTGATTCAAAATTCAACTTAAACAAGGATAGTCATAGCATCTTTACAGTAGCGGCTTAAAGAATTTTTTTAGAGTGTTTTTTAACAAGTATAAATTACATAATTTAATAAAAAAATTATATATTAACAACAACAAAAATTAAATATTGTGATTTATGAAATATTTTTCCATAATTCTAGCAAAAGAATAAATAATAAATTATAAGTTGATTTGAAATATTAATAAAATTATTAATTATTATTGTTTAGTTGTTTTATTAATTTGTTTGTCTTTTAAAAACTATAATTTGTTATATTGTTGTTTTATTAATTATAAAATTATTAATTGTTGTTTAGTCTAACATAATTTAATTTATTTATCTTTTATAATGTATTGGTTAATTAAATTATTAATTATTGTTTATTAGTTGATTCATTATTTTTCTTTACTACCTATTAGCACACATCTCATTGTGCACTAGCACACACCCCATGTGCATTATCTACTGCCAACCCATTGCTTGCCTCTCATGCCTTTACTTTCCACCCAACCCCATGGCCCTATGCCCCTATCCACCCCTCCCTCCACTCAACAGACAAGCCCCAATCACAAGAGCCAATCAGATGATAAATTCACAATTACAAATCACAATAGACAATACACTAAAAGACAAACTCAATAACTCACCAATACCAACACCAACACCAATGAATAAAGTCAAAACATGACAAATATTAATAAAATTAAAATAAAGCTAAGCAATTAAAGTTCAATAAAGCTAATCAATTTCACCCAAAAAAAAAAAAAAAAAAGAATCAGCCAATCAAATAAAGTATTTAGTCTTAAAGAGAGAGAGACTCTCATTTCACTTAAATCACTTTTAGACTTTCATTGTTCAGATAAGAGAGAGAGAGAGAGAGAGAGAGAGAGAGAGAGAGAGAGAGAGAAGTTAAAGTCTACGAGAGAAAACCCATTAGAGAAAAAGAGAGTCAAAGAGAAGAAAAGATGAAATACCTTGAGATTGAGGGAGTAGGGAGGCCTAAGGCTAAGGGGCAGTGCTGTTGGGCTGGGCAGCACGTCGAGGCGACTGGTGAGGTCTGCGAGGAAGGAATCTTCGATTCGATCTATGCTATTCCGATCTCTGATCTGACTGGTGAGTGGCAAGGTGATGACCGATGAGCTTTGTTGCTCGAGTTTGAGGCGGAGGCACCGTCCATTGGTCTTTGATGACTGATGAGATTTTTTTTTCTTTACGCTAGGTTTCTCCTGATTTCATTTTTTGCTTTACTTGATGAATCGACAAGCTGTATATTGGGTTTTATTTTTTATTTTTATTTTTATTTTGAGAATCCTTGGGGTTGCACCATCTATTGGGTTTGCCATATGTTGTTTTTTTTTTTTCTTTAGATTGAGTTTGCTTTTCCATCTGTTGTTTAGGATTTATGTTGGGCTTTAGGTAATGGGCTTACTCTGTTACAAATTTTTTTTTGGGCTTTTTTTTTATGCTTGAAAGTAGACAAATAATTTTTTTTATTTTATTTGAGGGTGTTCCTGATTTTGCTTGAGAGTGTTCCTATTTTTTTTTTTTTTTTGGTTAAGGGTAAGCAAATAAAAAAATTTTAATTATTATATATAATTTTTTTTTTTCAGTTCAGGGTGTTTCTGGGAACACCTTGCCGTCAACGTGGCGTCGCCACTACATCTTTGATTGTTGGGTTTGTGTCCCTTGATCCCTTCTATAACAATGGAGGAGAAATTTTTGGTTTCCTACTCCCGCTACAGGATATAATATTTTCCAAAGGTGCAGGACTGCTAGAAAGTTTCAGCACATCCAAACACAAAATAGAAAATAAAAGACTATTTTTGCTGAGAAACAAAGTTGGAGGAGATGGGCTTACATGGGATGCTCGTCTGGATGTCACTGATAGGGCTGATAATATCACCAGTACTGTTGGTAGCAGCATCTCTAGCCAAGCCGGCTGATGACTGCCCCAAAAAGTGTGGAGATGTAAAAATTCCATATCCATTTGGCTTGAATAAAGATTGTTCCCTCAATGAGGACTTCCTCATCACTTGTGACAATAAAGTAGCAAAAACAAGTAATTTGACTGTTAAAAACATATCTATTAAGGCTCACGACTTGCATATCATGCAATTTGTAGCCCGAGACTGTTACAACAAGACAGGTGAAGTACAGGAACAGCTTAATGCCTCCCTCTCTACAGCCATGTACACCATTTCCAAGTTCAAAAATAAGTTCACCGTTGTTGGATGTGACACTTCTGCATACCTTCATGGGTTGCAGAAAGGAGAACGGTACACGATCGGGTGCACTTCTGTATGTGATAGCCTTCGCAATGTGGTCGATGGGTCATGCTCTGGTGTTGGGTGTTGCGAGGTAGCAATTCCTGATGGATCAGATTCTATATCAGTAGAAGTAAAAAGTTTTAACAATCATACAAATGTATCAGACTTCAATCCCTGCGGCTATGCTTTTGTGGTGGAACAAGGAAAGTTCAATTTCTCCCATCATTACCTCCGCAACATATCAAATGACAAGCTCCCTATGGTGCTTAAATGGGCAGTTGGGAATGAGACTTGTCAAGAAGCAGCTAAAATAAAAAAGAAAATCGTATGTGCGGGAAATAGCGAATGCACAGACAACGCTACCTTTTCAGGATACCGATGCAACTGCAAGTCGGGTTACAGAGGGAACCCATACCTCTCCCAAGGTTGCCAAGGTTTGTATTACTCCATAAGTTTGGTTTGGATGTATGTGTCTGCTCTCATGATTATAGTACTATGGGGTTCTTATTTTTGACTTGATTCGCAGACATTGACGAGTGTGAGAATCCAACTCTCAATGATTGCACAAAAGCAAAACATTGTGTCAACAAAAAAGGGGGTTATACATGTGGTTGTCCAAAATGGCACCATGGGGATGGAAGAAAAAATGGAGAAGGTTGTATTGCGGATCCCCTACTCGTGCTTAAGATTGCCTTTGGTAAGTATATTTATGGATATTTACTTCTTTTGCCTGAGTTGCCCGCTGTGTTGTACTTTTCTTTCCTTGAAATAAAGGTTTTTAGTTCATAAATTTTTTTTTTCCTTTTTTAAAATATTGTGTCCACAATTTTATATATAGACTAAAAAGGAAACTATTTTGTCCCTAAAATTGGTTCAAATTGGATTTTTGTCTAAATTTAAAAAGTTGTAATTTCATCCTTCAAAATTTTAAAGGATATAAATTAACTTTAATTCCATTTGGCATTAAATTCAAAATAAACCTAGGAACACATCTAATTTCACTAGTGATCAACTTATGGCTTGTTTGGAAGTTTAGAGAGGGAGGAGAGTAGAGGGGAGTAGAGGGAAGGAGAGTAGTGGAGAGGAGAGTAGAGGAGAATGATTCACCTCCACTTTATTTGGATGTTTTTAAAATTAATAAGAGGGAAGAGAGTAATTAGCCATTCTCCTTGTGTAATTTTGTTAATATAATAAGGGTAAATTAGGTAATTTACTTAGTCAATAGTTTATGTACTCTACTCCCTATCTAAACTCTCCAATTTGGGGGAATTAAAATTGGAGGGTTAGAGGGAGTTCAAACCCCTCCAAACCCCTCCCCCTCCCCCTCCCCCTCCCCCTCATTCTTTAAAAAACTTCCAAACAAGGTAATTGCATTACTCTCTCTCCCTCTACTCTACTCTCCCTCATTTTTTAAACATTCAAACATGCCATTAGAGTATTGGACAATTTCCACCCACTCCTTTTTACATTAATAACCCCAATCTACATTTAATGGTACATCCCAATTCCCAATAGGGTTCATGCTTCAATAAATATAAGGACACATCCAAACTACACTACCATTTGCACAATTCTTGATGTAAATATTAGAACTTAGAACATTTCAAACGCTGAAACCATTAAATTTACTATTTGAATTGTTCATTTTGAAATGTTTTGTGCAAACGTAGAAGTTCTAACATCAATTATTATGATTTGGGGCTAGTGGAAGCATGTTATTTATATAAACAAGAAAATAAAACATTCACAAAAGACAACAATATTTAATGTGCTTCGGCCAACTTCATGCCTGTATCCACAACCAATACCAACCAAAATATCTACTATCAATAATATGTATTACAACAACATTAATTAACACTCACATAACTCACACAAACAACACTCACTAAAATGCACAAGCCCAAAACTCTAATACACCCCATAGCTCTCTCACACTTACAAAATAAACAAATTCTCAACACGTACCGCAAGCAAGGTTGCTAGATCGAGTGTAAATCCAGCAAGGTTGATAGAACCAGGGATTAGTAGGTCAAATACTCCTACAATAACCAATAGGCTATGCTCCTTTGATGTGTCATTCCTGGCTTTAATATTTTATTTATTTCCAATTTAGATTATATTTTTCTAATTTATTATATTACCCTCTCTCAATCTATTATTATTTGATAATTTTGTTAGTGATTGAAGATTTATGCTTTTTACATGTGAATATACAATTTATATTTATGTTTAAAATGATTTTATTTTAGATAATTTTTTTATTTGAAAGATTACTAAACACAATTTTTTAAACTTGTTTATGCTTTATTAGTTTCTATTAACCTTATAAAAATGGTGAATATTCATTTGAAAGTTGTTTAATTTTTTAGACATTTTTTTAGTAAAAAAATTGTTAATTTTTTTCCATTTTAATACATTTATTTGTATTTTATTATTATTAAATTAATTATGACATCATCACAGACCTTAAAAACTTTAAACCTTTCTCTTTTCTGGTTCGTTAAACGGTCCGGGTCTGAAATCCATGACCACAAGTAATCTTTCAAGTCCAAATAATCTACGAACTACTCTTCAAAGAAACTCACTTATGTTCTTCTATGAGCTTTTCTCCTCTCCCCATGTGGGAGGAACCATGGACAAAACCAACCAAACACTTTACAACAATGGCTATTTACATAGCATCAAACCTTTTCTTCTGCTTCAAGGAAATTCAAACCAAAACTAATTAGAAATTTAAGGCAATATTTAACAAAATAAATAAGTAACAGATACCAAAAAAATTTTTTTTTGAAGTAGCGTCCTCTAAAATCACTAGGTATTGTATCTATCCATTATAAAATGAGTTTATTAGATTTTGTCACATTATTAATAATTTAAACAAATATCAATATAATGCTAGACAATTTTTGGTTAAATGTTGGTGGCATGAAAATTCTAATTTACTCATTTCATAATAAATATTTAAAATTTCATAACTCCAATAGTAAAGTTATCCCTAAAAATCCTGTGTGTGTGTGTTTCTGTCTTCCCGTGATAAGCCACCTCAACCAACTAGCATGCTATTAGTATTCTAGTAGAATTAAATAAAAAAAAAAAATTAGGATTGAATTATATCTGAAGTTCCAAAAATTAATTTTATTTTTAATTTTTCTCCATCAAATTTAAGAATAATAGAAATTTAAATATTTACCTTATTCTATATATAGAATTAGTACTTTTGATTTGCAACAAAATGAATAATGGATCAACTTCTTAATTTTATATATGCAGTTGCTGGAATAAGCTTAATTGCTATAGTTGTGGTTTGCTCTTGGTTGTACTTTGTAATCAAGAAAAGAAGGCTAGTCAAGCTTAAAGAAAAATATTTTCGACAAAATGGAGGACTGATTTTGCATCAACAACCATCTAGTGAAGAAGGATCTAGTAAAACATTCAAAATCTTCACTGCTAAAGAGCTAAAAAAGGCTACTAGCTACTATGATAAGAGCAAGATCATTGGCAGAGGAGGTTATGGCACAGTTTATAAAGGATTTTTACCAGATAATAGGATTGTTGCAATTAAGAAGTCCAAAACCGTAGATGAAAACCAAATAGAGCAGTTCATTAACGAAGTGGTTGTTCTCTCCCAAATCAACCATAGGAATGTAGTCAAATTATTAGGTTGTTGTTTAGAGACACGAGTTCCTTTATTAGTCTATGAATATGTCCCTAATGGTGCCCTCTTCAATCACATACATAAAGAAAGCATCACGTCCACCATATCATTATCATGGAATACTCGTTTGAGGATAGCTATAGAAATAGCAGACGCACTATCATATTTGCACTCTGCAGCTTCTATACCTATAATTCATAGAGATGTCAAGTCTACAAACATACTGCTCGATGATGATTTTACTGTAAAAGTCTCTGACTTTGGAACTTCAAGGTTGGTTCCACGAGATCAAAAGCAATTAGTTACTGTAGTACAAGGAACTCTTGGATATTTGGATCCTGAATTCATGCAAACAAATCAATTGACGGAAAAAAGTGATGTTTATAGCTTTGGCGTGGTCCTTGTGGAGCTACTAACAGGACAGAAGGCACTTTCATTTGCTAGGCTTGAAGAACAAAGAAGTCTAGCTATGTACTTTCTTTACTCATTGAAAGAGAATCAGTTGTTTGAAATTCTTGAAGATGATATAGTGGAACAGAGTAACATGGAGCGAGTCAAGGAATTTGCGAAGCTTGCAGCGAAGTGCTTAGAGTTAAAAGGAGATGAGAGGCCTACTATGAAGGAAGTTGCAATTGAGTTAGATGGACTGAGAAAGATGGAGAAGCATCCGTGGGATAATGTTGAATCAAATTGAACGGAGGAGACCGGGCCATTGATTGGTGAATGTTGAACAGTGAGACATTTGGCGATTAAAAATATCGTGATCAACTCTATCATAGTATAATGAAACTATTTGGATTGATAGCATGTAATCCTATGTATAATTAGTGAGCTTTGAGAGGTAGATGAACATCTCCCACGATGTCATGCAACTATCTTTTATTATCGTTTTTTGATAACCTTAGTGTGTTCTCTTTATTATTGGTCCATGTAGAAATCTGGTACTGGTATATGCCATCATGCCAAGCTTTGCATTATTTCCGTTGTTGAACATCCCTGACCCGTACATGGTAAAAATGACATACCAATACACTCAATGCAATCACATGATACAATAAATTATGTGATTTAGCAATTTGCCTATGTCACAAAGTTACAGTAATTTCACTATATATATCCCATACAAAGGATTCTCAATGGCCCAAAAACAGGCCAAAAAATTGTCACCATGCATGGACTAAGCCTTAGAAAATCTCTCATTAAAAACTAAAACATTTTTACATCAGGTCGAGTTATAATTTGGATCAAACACAAACTAGGTTTCATATAGCCTAACACCTTTTTAAGTTCTTGTCTTGTTTTGATTCTTTTTCTTTTTAAAAAATCCAAAAATCACCCGTAAAATATGGAACTTTTTTAGATTTTGAGTGTAATACTTAGGGCAAAACTTAAGCATATATTACATTCTTCAATCAAATTCAAACACGTTGTTGCATCATAAAGCAAATAGTGTTCATTTTTCAAGGAAAATTAAATTCAATATAACTTTGTGTTTAAATATAATTGGGGAATCTAATGTACTGTATTTATGGGCCCGTTTAGTAACATTATTCTAATAATGTTGTTTGTATTTTTTAGAAATACATGTAAGTAAAAAATTGTGTGGAAATACGTGTAATATTATTTATAAACTGAAAATTGTTGCTTAAAATGCCATACCAAACGGCCCCTATGTTTTATCCAACACTTTAACTCTTATGTTTTACTATTTTATAGGTAACTTGTTAATGCAACACTTAACCCCTAAGGTTTTTTAGTGTAATATAAAACTAGGTTGTATGCAAGTTGAGTATTAAAAGTTAGGACTTGTTTATTTAATTTTATTTTGAACGCGAGTCAAGCTCAAGTTTATTACCAAACAAGGTTACATGCTTATGCCTAGTTCATTTTATAGGTAACTCATTAATTATGCAACACTTAACCCTTAAGGTTTTTTAGTGTAATATAAAACTAGTTTGAATATGAGTTGAGTATTAAAAGTTAAGATTTATACATTTTATTGTATTTTGAACACGAGTCATGCTCGAGTTTATTACCAAAAAAGGTTATATGTTTATGCCTAGTTCATTTTATTATCAAATAAGCTTGAATTGTTCACGAGTTACTTAATTAATTTATTCTTTTCCTAAATATAGTAACAACATGACAAAATTTTTTTACCCCTTTACAAATCCATGAAATTCTGTTATGAATATATTGTTTATATTATCAATAAATTATAAATAATAATTTGATATTACATGAAGCTATTTACAAACTTATATAACACAATCTTAAGTCTATATAAATATATGGATAAAATGCAAACTACATCATCTAAGTTTGACTGAAATTCATTTTAGTCATCTAACTTTACTTTCATTCAATTGAGTTTTCTTAGTTTCAAATTTATTCAATTCAAGCATTTTGTCCAATTCTGTTTAAAAAATTGCAACTAAGCATACAATTTACTAATGAAAAAAATTGAAAAAAAAAATCGTATATAAAAAATCTATAAAATATTTTTATTAATTTTATTGATGTTTTTCATGTGAGAAAAAAAAATGGTAATTTTTTAACGAGACTTAGAAAATTCAATTGAATGAAAGTAAAGTTAGAGAACTGAAATGAATTTTAGTCAAATTTAGAGGGTATAATTTCCACTTTTTGCCTAAATATATTTATAGACAACTATACATATGAAAATATAATATTATACATAATTAAATCTAGTGTCATGCTTGCAAGCTTATTCGCATTCACATTATTAAATTTGAGTTTGGCTTGTAATTTTTATTTATTATTATTTTTTAATGTTTTGAGATTTTGATATTGTGTAGAAGTAAAACATGTGTGTTTGTTTTAATTAGATTTTCAAATAGTAGACTAGAGCCTAGACTCCTTCGTGTTTGTTCTATTTTATTTTGGTTAGCAATGTTTGCATTTGAATAAATTTATAATTATTTGAACAAGTCTCAATTTATTGAGCACTTTCTTGATATGGGTGGTGATTTTGGGTTTGGCTTACCTCAAATACTTTTTTAACTGGAATCTCTTTTTATTTTAATGAGAAACTACTATGTTAGCCACTAACTAAATAAAATGTGAAGACTAAAACCTACTACCATCTGTCATTGTATATTTAAAATAAAAAGACATGTTCAGCTAAAAAAGTACCACAGATAAGCCAAATCCAGTTATTTCAAAGTAATGCATTTTACAACAAATAATTTACTACATGACTTACCAAGTGACAAATACATGTTTAAAAAATAATTATGTGAGAAAATACATGTCAACTCGACCTACTCAACTAACCCAACTTGTTTAGAAACTATTTATAGGAAATAAAAAAAATTAAAAAATTAAAAAAAAAAAAAAAAAAAAACAACAACAACAACAACAACAACACTTTTTTTTTTTTATTTTTTTTTATATAGGTTTCTTCATTTTCAATAAAATTTGCATCAAAATTTCTCTAAAATCATTTATTATCAAATACCCTAACCAATCTATTAATCGGACTCTTTATTATTTTGTATGTATGATCTGCCGATATGAGAGGAATGTTCCATGAAAAAATCCAGCCACATCAGAGTCTCAACCATTGTTAATTAAAAAATTAAAAAATAAAAAAGTCTCAACTCTCAACCGTTAAAAAGTAAAAAACGACATGTCATTTTAGCTCACACGTGAGAAAACATGATCCATCATCCTTGGTGCCCAAAACGCACGGCTTGACAGTAGACAGTCAGAGACACCACAGTCTACTCAACGAAGAGGAAAATCGTGGCATCCCATTTCCACCACCAACACAAGAGTAAATTAACACGGTTGAATTTGAAGGAACGAAATTGAAAAATCTTTGCCCTATTTCGTGGTTTCATTGCTAGAGAGGTGTGTATAAATATTCATAGTCATATTCGTAATCTGTGTTGATTTTTTCAATGACATTTGGGGTGTGGTTTTTGGGTTTCTCTTCTTGGCTGTTAAAATTGAATTCATATTATTTGGGAAGATGTTTTTTGTTTATATGGGTGGTAAATTATCTGAAACTTAGTACTTTCTGTGATAGTTTATAGTTATTCACGGTAGGTGTTTGTGAAAATGTTTGTGCTGGTCTGTAGTGATAACTGTACAGTCAAAGCAATATTATTTGCTTTGGTTTTATTGCAAAATTAACTTGAAGAAAGATAGAAAATTGAGTTTAATTTTATCTTCATTGCTGAATGATATCTTGGAACCATCATAAACCCCAAAAAAAAAAAAATTTTGAACTAGTATAAAATTATTTGTGCAGAATATTTGTACCCTTTTTATAGCTCCAGTTTACAACGGGTTTTGTAAACTACAGGAATAAATTTAAGGGATCAACTATTATGTACTAGGTAGACTTATAGTTATGGAGCTAGCTAGAGTCTTAGGATCACATTATTTATTCATTGCATTCTAACTACATACCGACACCTTTTTTATTGAAATGTCTGTTGGCATTGCATGGAAAATGTAGACGACCCCTGCTTTCTTTCTCCACCACACATGGCTACATTTGCGTCGAGTTATGGTTGTTGATTTACCAACTTTGAATTACTATTGTATATTGTCTTATGATTGTGTTGGGTTGGTGTTATATATTTATATTTGGGCATTAAACACTACTGTTTATGTTGTTCTGTTGATTTTCTGAAATCAAACAATGGAAACATGGTGGTTATTTTGTCTGAATTTGATTGGTTTATGAATATATAAAATTTAAGGTCCAGGATATAATGCTAAGAAGTTGCTTTCATTTTCCTTAACTGACTTTGCGCTCATGTTTCTATAAAGTTTAAATGAATGTAATCTGTTTGCTGTGTCATTGGAAAT
This sequence comes from Quercus variabilis, assembly GCA_030445155.1. NCBI lineage: Eukaryota > Viridiplantae > Streptophyta > Magnoliopsida > Fagales > Fagaceae > Quercus > Quercus variabilis. The sequence goes on along the minus strand of CP129453.1, from coordinate 32,228,155 downwards.
TAATTTCTTCTTCAATTGTAGCAGATGCTAGACTTATTTTAAATCAGTTATAGTTTTCTATTGCTTCAGAAGTAGTCCTATCACATTGTGGAGAAAGAGAGAGAGAGAACTGTCAATCACAATAAAAACATGAGTTATGATAGTTTTCATAGTTTTCATAGTGATTTGAAGATATTAATACTAACCTTGTGTCTTTTCCCACAGCTCATCATCCCAAATAGCCTAGTCAAAACTTGCATATGATATTGATAGTTGATTGGTAATTATATGTTGCTGGCTTGAACGTGTTATTCTCTTAAGTGGTTTAGAATGATTCTTTCTGTTTGAGAGACCAATAATGTGTTGCTTCAGCTATAGCTTTGCATTTCAGTGTAGGATTTCTTTCCAATCTATATAATAATAGAGTGTTTAAGTGTTTGGGATGTGGGTCCTTTTTCTTCAAATAATTAGCAATATCAAAATCTCAACTTGTTATTCTACAATGATTTAAGGTATTTCCTCTATTCTGTTGTAATGCACATAATGGTGAAAAAATGTCCCAAGATGGTGAGGGTCATTCAACAGTGATATTTAATATGATTTATTTTATTTTCTGTGTCAGGTAAATTGTGATTCTCTCTTCAGTTCAACAATATGATTAGAATTTGTAACCACAGCAACAAATTATTTTTTAAAGGGATGATGTTTGTTAGGATGTACAGTTCTAGTGAACTAACAACAGAGGTTTTAGATCCAAGGAAAAGAATTTGTGAAATTATGATATCTTGCCCAGCATTAGCTCTTGATACTGCTCTTAACCAAAGTGGAATAAGAGTTTCTCCAGATGTAGTTGAGGATGTACTCAAGAGATTTGAGAATGCTGGTATGTTGGCATATCGATTCTTTGAATGGGCTGGAAAACAACGAAATTATGTGCACAGTGTCAGGGCTTATCACAGCATGATTGAGTCTCTGGCAAAGATTAGGCAATATCAGATCATGTGGGATCTTGTGAATACTATGAGGAACAAAAGCATGCTTAATGTTGAGACATTTTGCATTATAATGAGAAAGTATTCCCGGGCTCAGAAGGTGGAGGAGGCAATTTACACATTTAACACCATGGAGAAATATGATATCACCCCAAATCTAGCAGCATTCAATGGTCTTCTAAGTGCTTTGTGCAAGTCCAGGAATGTGAGGAAGGCTCAGGAGATCTTTGACAGTATGAAGGATAGGTTTGTTCCTGACCCAAAGACTTACAGTATATTGCTTGAGGGATGGGGAAAGTCTCCAAATCTGCCCAGGGCAAGGGAGATTTTCCGAGAAATGGTTGACATGGGTTGTAATCCTGATATAGTGACATATGGCATTATGGTTGACATCCTTTGCAAGGCAGGGAGAGTTGATGAAGCTCTTGGAATTGTTAAGAACATGGATACTAGGACATGCAAGCCAACATCTTTCATTTATAGTGTTTTGGTTCATACGTATGGGATAGAAAACCGGATTGAAGATGCTGTAGATACATTCTTAGAGATGGAAAGAAATGGAATCAAGCCTGATGTGGCAGTGTATAATGCCTTGATTAGTGCTTTCTGTAAAACAAACAAGTTAAAGAATGTGTATAGGGTCTTAAATGACATGGATTCCAAGGGTGTTACACCGAATTCAAGGACCTGCAACATTATTCTAAATAGCTTGATTCTCCGTGGAGAGACTGATGAGGCATTTAGAATCTTTCGCAGGATGATCAAGGTATGTGAACCAGATGCAGACACGTATACAATGATGATAAAGATGTTTTGTGAGAGGGACGAGCTAGAGATGGCTCTTAAAGTGTGGAAGTATATGAGGTTGAAGCGGTTTATCCCAAGCATGCACACATTTTCAGTCCTTATAAATGGATATTGTGAGATGGGGAATGTTTCCAAAGCTTGTGTCTTATTGGAAGAGATGATAGAGAAGGGTATTCGACCATCAGGTGTGACATTTGGGAGGTTACGACAGTTGCTTCTAAATGAAGGAAGAGAAGATGTACTCAAATTTCTTCAGGAGAAAATGAATCTCCTGGTCAAGGAGCCTTTATGTGATTGAGAAGCCATGGCTAGCAACATATCAACGCTAGAGCTGCTTATATTGTTGATTAGCAAGTACGTGATTTGGAGCTGTAATCCTGGATACTTCACGGTGTAATTAGAGCAAAGATCATCTTTTGCAGGTCAGTTGTCTTCCCTTTTTATTCAAGCCACACTCTGGATTTATTAATCAACTTCATTAGATTTCTTAGTTTAATGCTTTTTTTTTTCTTTAATTTAAAAATTGATTCAAAGTTCGTTTTGTGTAATCTATGTTTTGAGTAATAAAATTTATCCTTACTAACAATATATGCTTCCTTGAGCAGATCTTTGTTGATGGCACTAAGTAATTACAGAAATCTAATCAAATTGAAAGGGGCAGTCAGTCATATCTTCGACTAGGCTGCTAGAAGTACAGCAGATTCTGAAAAATGTTGGGAAAGAAAAAAAATGAATTCCAAAATGCCTTTGGGTTGGTTTTTGTAAGTGACAAAAGGAAGGTGACAAGTAACTCACTCAAACTTGGTATGTGTTTGTATGAACTATGTAAATCCATACTTTGATGAAACAATCAAATGAAATAAACTAGTGGATAGCTTTCTTTTCTTTTTCTTTTTTTCTTTTTTGAGAAGAACAAGTGGATAGCCTTAACTTATTTTTCTTGTCTATAATGCCTCTGGAACTATGTCTCCCATATGTAACCAAACAAATGGAGTTAATTTTTCATATTTGCTGCCTCTATTTTCAACTGAAATTAGGAGCCAAATTTATTTCTTCATGCGAAATGAAGTGAGGAAAATTCATCGAGGAATATGTAACTTTCAAAATAGGGAAAATGAAATTATGGACTATGATGACGCCACATTCATGGGTATTGAGCTATAAATCTGGTGGCAAGGCCTAATTGAAAATTAACACAAGGAGGGCCAATTACAGTGGCGTGTTTTACTTGCGAATAAAAAAACAAGATGTTTAATTCCTTCTATGGCATAGCAATTTAATGAAATATCAAAATAAATTGTTTTATTAGTAAGAATTTATTAGAGAAAAAGAAAGGGATTAGGGGATGCCAAAGGTGCATAGACTATGTACCCATTTGGCTAGAAGCTTAGGCCCTATTTGAATGTCCACTATCCCTTTACTCATCACTTAAAATATTTCAACTTCCTAAAGGTGGCATGTTTGGCACATTGTTTCCAACTTCTAATAACTCAAAAAAGTGTACTTTTTGTGGGATCCATGCTTGAGCACCATGTTAGTGAGTTCTGTTAGCCTACCCGCCACACACTCATTTCATTTCATTTTTTTCACTACTCATTTCATTTTGCTTTTCCCTTTGAGCCTTGTTACTCTCCCAAAACCAAAGACGAACCCAGCTAAAATAAAAGAAGCTCGGACTTGCAACGCCGATCTCCACTGTCACCAACGCCACTTGATCTCCTCTGATGTGTAGCGGCGACCCCAATCTCCTCCATCATGACCTAGCAGCGCTGATGAAATCTATGGAAACATGACCAATTTCCTTGATTTGTCACGAACGATCTCCTCCGACCTGTAACGGTGCTACTTTCTAAGTTTGAATTGGAAAATGGATCTGATTTATGTTTTTGGCATTTGGGTTTTGAGAAAACTGTTAGCTTTTAGCTTGAAATTGTGTTTGCTTTTATTTTTCCCTGTTGTTTGGTTACTGAGAAAATAATAAAGGAGAAATTTTTTTGGTTTGTTTTTTGTATGTATGATATTATTATGCTTACCCATATGCTGGTTTAGCTTGAATTTGATGATTTTTTCCTGTTTGGATAATATTAGAGGCTTTGAATCTATTAAAGATTTTTTGTGTTGTTTATATTTTGTTGGAATTTTTAATTGTTGAAGTAATATTAAAAGAAAATAGCTCAATCCTGTTTGAACAATAGTATTATAGATGATTGTCTTCTTTTTTCCAAGAAGACAATGGTTTAAGGTTTATATATTTCGATGTGCTGTGATAATGTGTATTAGAGTATAGGGTGGTTCTGTTTGTAATGATATGGAGATCCTGTAATTGTATAGGGTGGTTTTGAGATGGGCTCAATGAGTGCGTGCGTGAGGAGGTGAGGGTGGGGCAGAGGCTTCTTTGTGTTTGGAGTTGTGGTGATATGAATTTGGAGTGATCTTGCTAAAACCTGATGAAGAGAGCCATTGGTTTTGCCATCAAAAGTTGCGCCTCGGTGTGACTTCTCTTTGACCGTGGGTCTTAGAAATGTGTGTATATTTACCAAAATGCCAACATAACTTAGTTTCCATAACTTGAAAACACCCAAAAGTTATTTTCAGTTTTGCAAACTTATCACTCAAAAATCAAATAATTGAATGATGGAAACAAAAACTAAAGACAAATCCAAACACACCCTTCTACCATGGGACCCACCAGTTTTGAGTTAGGGGTAATGAAAACAAAGTGATGGGTGATGGAAAACATGAAATCCAAATAGCCCCTTAGCCTTTGCTTGCCTTAAACTCATTTATTGTCATCCACCAACCATAAAATGACTTCACATAAACATATCTAAAAACCTCTAAAACGTGACAATGATTGTTTGCACTTTTCAATTCCAAGCTACAACTCAACTCATTGATTGTGTCAACCACAAGTTCATTCAACCACTATGTAGCAAGTTAAATGAGTATTCACATATACTTTTAGTTATTTGACTTACTTAATAGTCATGTTACTTATTTAAATAATTTAATGAATCATGTAATTACCACATGTACATGGTCTTATGAATTGCCAAATGATCGATTGGAGGAGATTCTTTCAACCAGGTTTGGAGTAAAGTTTGTCTGTGAAAAAAAAATGGTTTTTGTTTTTCCCTTCCCCAAATCACTTATTAAATTTAAGGTGAAAATACATTGTTGGTCCCTAAAATTTACTTACTGAGTACTATAGTCCCTGAAGTTTCAAATGAGCGATTTTAGTCCCTAAAGTTTTAAAAGTGAGAAATATTGGTCCCTCCATTAAGATTTGTTAATCTGTTGTCTGTGTCTAACAGAATAATGATGTGTCAATTTTCTAATGTTGTGGCGCTTAGTTGTTAGGTCTAATTAATTCTAGTCATTTAAAAATATATAAAAAATTCACAGCCATAATAACCATCACCACCGTTGTCCCTCCCAAACTCCTGCATTTCTCAACACACTAGCAAAATATCCGATAACCCAAGACCATGGCTCATAACAAATGATAAAGACTTGCTAGCAACCCAAGACCATATTGCCCATACTTCGGCTACACTATATATAGGTCTAGAGCCTTTAGATCAATCATCTATTTTGCTTGAGTTTTGAAATTACTTAACTAAAAATATAGAAAAGTGAGCTTGAAGAAAAGTTATGGACTTATGGTTATGACTGTCATTGTTGTACCTTACTAATATTTGTGCCAATCACTTTTCATTTTTGGTCAATTGATTTGTAAGCCACAAAGATAGTGCATTTGACTCAAATTTTGCATTGGGTGTGCTAGTATGGGTTTTGTTCTTCCTCCACAGTGGATCTGAGCCCACTCCTGAACTATCTCCTCCGACTTCAGCCCAATGAGGATTAACTCTTTTGTGTGTACCCAATTTCTACTATATGGACTGAGCTTGGAATTTGGGCTCACAATCTACTTGTATAGTGGGCCTAGTATTTCCTACTATGGGCAGTTCCGCCTTAAATTCCTCTGTAGTTTCCCTAAATCTCAATGCACACCCTTCCTTCTCTAGGTTACTCACTTCTGGGTCTCGCCTGTTTGCTCTTACTCACTCTTTCTTATTTTTCTCACTAGAATTGCCAACCCCCTATTTCTCGTTCTCTTCTCCTTTTTATAGCCTTATGTTGGTGGAGGCGTTATGATTATTCCCTTAGTTCACTCGTGTGGGTTGGGTCCAACTTAATTATTCCTGATGAAAATATGCTTTGATCAAAACAATGGTAATGGCATTGGAACTGACTCCAGCCTCCAAAAGTTTGCTCGGCAGCGATATCCCCAAGGCAATAACCGAGTTGCCGAGAACTTGGGTACCCCTGAGCAAACGCACCCTCGACCAAGTTAAAGATGGTCGGCAGAGGTTTGCTTTTAACATATTCAAGATAGGATGGACTCATTATGGTTTTTGGGCTCAAATTGGGCCTTAGAGTGTGTCTAAATCAAGGCCATGGGTCCAACAGGGTCGGGGTTATGGACCGTACCATAAGGCCAGTTCCTAAGGCCCAATGGGCTTAAGGCCCTGCCCCGTACATCTTTCTTCCAAGATTCTCACCAAAGATCTTGTTAACAATGATATTGGATTTGAGTCATCTACCCCAATGGCGAGCCTTTTTTGTTTGTTATGACTTATGAACAATTTGGTCATTCTGGTGTGGTGAGAAACGGCAACATTTGGGAGATGGTACTAGTATTGATGATTGATAGCTTAGCTAGCAACATAGTTTTTTTTTTTTTTTTTAATTGGACTAGGATTGTGATTAGACCTACAACTAAGTTGTCATGTCATTAAAAAATTTGTCACATCATAATTCTGTTAAACACAAATAAAAAAACTAAAAGAACTTAACAAAGGGACCAATAATGCTTAAATTTTAAATTTTAGGAACTAAAAATGCTCATTTGAAACTTTAAGGACTAATTGCACTCAACATATAAACTTTAAGGACCATAGTTTTATATCTTAATACTATTACTTGGGATATCTGCCCCTGATTTGTTATCCAATGACCAATCTCATGTGCAATAGAGTGGTTGACTAGGAGTGGTAGCAGCATGCTAATAGAGCTGCTGAAGTTGAAAAAGAACGGTTCAACATGAGAATGGGTTGACTAGGAAGGGCAATGGGTTCAAGTTCACAACATATTTTTAACGAAAAAGAGAGTTAATTTAAATGAAGTTGATGACAAAGATAATAAGGGTTACACAAATTAAGATGACAATGACGATAGTTTTATGCTTAAAGAGAATGCTCCTTATATACTAAAGAAGTGGATTTCATTCCTAATGTGTTTTGCTCTTTACCTTTTTGGTTATATTTTGATTGAACTATATATTTCATGTTGATCAAGGTTGTGAATATTATTGAATTTTACATAGAAATCTTTATATAACCATCGGAGCCCTCTCAGCAATTCCCCATGGGATTACCTTATGGTAACAAGATGGTTCATTTGTTCTCTAAGGGCATCATGGCAGAGACAACGGGGAAATCCAAAAGACCAACAACTCCATAATCTCTACTCCACAATTGCTTTTTTAAATAATCAAAATCCCCCCCTCCACCCAACAAAAAGGGCTACTACTATCTATAGGTATCCAGTGAAAGAGTGACCTCAAAATAAAAGCAGCACCATGTTCTAAACCTTATTGTTTTGATCTTCCTGGCTAAATTGTCCAGCGAGAGAGATTCTGTACTATGCATTAGGCAGTAAAAAACTTGTGTCTTCTGCAGATACATCCTTGGATCATTCCACTCACATCTTGAGCTGAAATTAGTTGAGTTATATCATTTCACAAAATAAACAAGATGCTTCTGCTATGCTTCATCCAGGTTCCGAGTATTGATGTTAAGCTGCTTGTCCTTTTTGGTTACTTATGATTTATTGAGAAAATTACACATAAGAACGTGAATTTCAGGTTCATTGGCATATTTTAACCAAGCACTCATATTTTTCTCATTTATTGATTGAAATGGAAGAGGCGAAGAGCAACTTCCTATAACTACAAATTGTAGCAATGAATGCACACAGTCGGAAAAATAAAACACCCAAGGTCAACTCAAACATTCAGGATTCTCATTCTTGAAAAATTATAGAGTTCTCTGGTGGATAAGTAATGTGATCTACTATTCCACTAAAAAACTTTCACTTGTTTAAAATTACTGAGTTAGTAATTAATTTCTACTTTAAACAAAACTTCTAACTAACAATTTTAAACAGATGGAAGTTTTTTAATAGAATGGTGAACCACATCACTTGTCCACCATATGCATCTTATAATTTCTCCACATTCTCCCACCCCTAGCTATTGAATTATAAAAATAAAAATAAAAATAAAAAACTCACATGTCAAGCATGCTGGTTACAAAGGTTAATTAAGTTATTAATAAGCCTATAATAAGCAACTCCATTATCAACCTCATCAAAGGATCTATATTTCTACCACCAATGGTAAAGTTTTGTCCCAAAATCTCCTGGCAGCAATGAGCCAATAGCGATCATTGTTGACAAATATCTCATACAACTCTAAATAATACTCATTTGTCCTTTTGGGCAATGTCTATATGATACTTAGAAACGAAGAGTAACAACAAAGCTCAAATGGCAGCTCATAATAAGTTTATTTCCCCACTCAGAGCCTCTTCGTTTTAGAATCACTTTTCAATAGTATCATCCCAGAAAGCTTGTTGAGCTCATATAGCAATCCAACTGAGAACAGGAAACTGCAACCAAAATATAAGAACACAAAAAATGTCATTATTATATAAATTCTCAAGACACTTGAAAGATAAAAGTGAGCAATCAATTGATTGGATCCAAAATTATCTATTTTCTAATGTTAAAAAGTCTTGTAAATCTGCCGGTCAAAAAGTTTCTACTGTTCCATTGCAGTTGTATTGCCATTGGGCCCAAAAATTATTATTTAAAAAAAAAAAAAATTATAGTTCAATTGAGGATCATATCCCAAACCACCACTCCAACTTGTTTTAATACAGTATATAAACGCCCTAATTTTTCCCAATTCACATACCATAGATATTATATTTATAAGGAACTGATTATCTCTATGTCCAATACGTTCATAATGAGTCCTGTTTTTCAATTGCCAGAGCGAAAAACAAATCTTTCTATTATGCATACAAATGCATGTAAATCACATAAGAGGGCACCTTGTGCACTAGTTACAACCTACAACAAATACAACGCATATAAATTGTGATTATGACAATCGCCAATCAATACTTTTCCTATTCATTTAAACATTGATTTTACTTTTTCGCAAGGGCTCTTTCATTCTTTTTGAAAATAACTGAAGTCTACATGATACGTTTGTGGCCTTTGTGTCTGTTGATGCCCCATTCCAAACAACTTGACAATCATTAATGGCACTTTCCCAAAATGTTTTCTAACAAATACAGAAGTCATTTCAAACTAACTGGTGTTGCTAATGCTTTCAACTATATCCCTTGTAGCATGCACTCATGTGAACTACAAAAAAAAAATAATAATAAAATTCAATGATCATTATATTGCATACCATGTTGTTATACAAACTCGATGGACAGTGCTAGCAGCAATCAGAGCCACTGCTTCTGCTATTATGACTGCAAAAGAGATGTAAACAATACTGCTTCAAAAAAATAATCATGTAGCAATTTATGAGAAGCCTACAATCATAATTGTTTTACACAATGACACTTAAATAGGAAGCCTAGAGTTCCAATGTCCCCTTGAATCTTTACATGATTATTAAAGTTGTGAAAAGCAAAAGTCCTATATGTTTCTGAAGCTATTAAGTACACAAATACAGCATTTTCAATGATGAAACCCCTATAATTTTCATCTTCCTTTTCAGAAGACATCCAGTTGCTACTGAATGTCAATGTGCAATGCATATTAGCAGAAAGACCATTAATTACAAATCAATATGCTTTTTATTGGTAACTTGAACACACTTGGTGGGTTTTGAATCCACGACTCACCCTCCACCTTGCCCTTACAACAGAAAAGTTGCTATTTGAGATAGAGCTCATTCTTAATCACAAAAACAATTATTAAAAAGGGATCACAACACTGGTTGTCAGCCTTTTTCAGCTATGGAAAAATTTTAATCCTGCAACACGTATCCTCTATTTGCTTTCCTCTTTTTATAGAGTGGGTCAAACTTGAAAACCCTAATATAAAAGCATTTCCTCCTTTAGAAGAATCTTAGTAGTCTATATCTCTTCTTCTTCTTCTTTAACACCCCGCCTAACCCAAAAACAAAAATCCTCCATAAGAAACATTTGCATTAATTGACAATGAAGGCTCTTACTTCGCCTCAATGCAAGTGCACAAAAGTTAATAGGATGGTGAAAGCAGACTAAATGAATGTCACAAATGCCCGTGCTAAACATAAACATAAGAGAGCGAGCCTGGTTTCATTGACCAGATAGGTAGACCTATGCATACAGGCGCTTAAAAGCAAGCTTATGGATGGTGGCTTCACTGTGTACATACAAGCATTAAAAATTGGCATCTAATCGAGCTGTGGGCTTGGCAGATATGGTAACACCATGCAAGCAGACAAGCATCTGTGATGCTCCACAGATAAGCAAATTAAGATCCTTACTTGAGCAATGCCATGTGCACATAATGCCTTTGATTGGAGAAAATATAGTGTAAAGAGTAGGAATACTGAAAAGGGTTTTAATCTATATCATTCAGATGGACTTTAATAATATTCTTCTAAATAACAATAAGTAAGCAAACAATATATGAATCTAAAGGCACACTCACCAGCACCCCACCCAGTCCTCATGCCACATGTTTCCTGGAAATTTCCAATGAACTGCAAGAAAAGCACCAGTCAAATGCAAATAAAGATGTTCAACCAATTGTATGAGTCATGCACTATAAAGGATAAAATCAAATGCAATCTCAGCTTGTCGATTTGTGGCAGACTATAAAGAAACCGCTTTTCTAATTTGTATATATTTTGTGTATGTGAAGTCCCCCACCCCACCTTTTTTACATATTTTAATTATTCATGACATAAGAAGCTTCAGGTTCAAAATGAAAAAATGCTGTGAACTACACAGAATAATTCTTGTGTAATAATATGTACAAGATGCTGCATTACAGCTATTCTCAGAGAGATACATTAAGAAAGATAGACATCATAACATAAAATATATTCGGAATTGCAGAAAAAAGCACTACAAAAAATTATGTGAATGGTGGAAAGAACCATGTTAATAGTGATAAAAGTGAATAAATTTCCCTTTTTCTTGAGATTATATAAAGTTGGTTTCATTTAGGTATGAGTATACTACCATATTATACTATATAATAGAAGAAACAATAAACGTGGCACGAGAGAGACTCACATACCAATGTGATTGTCACACAAGAAAATTAAAACATCAATGCAAAGCTATTAGAACTCACAGTCAGCAGCACAAGAAATATAAGAGAACTGGTGAACCCCCCGAGTATGGTGAATAGCTCCGACGATGCTAACTTCCCTCTATACACTTCTTGAAGGGAGAGGATTACTATGAATAGAAGAAAAGAATAAAGCATGGAACTCCCTGGCCCTGCCATCGACACTTCAAGTTGCAAAGACAATCAGACATACATTGGAAAGAACAACCCCAAATTTCACAAACAACAAATCCCATAAAAATAAAAACACCAAACAGAAAATAAAATCAACATTAGTCTATTTCGCAACATTTTTTATTTTTTCTTCTAGCTTTTTGGCTTTTGCAGCAAAATAAGAATATAATCTTTTAACAAAAAAAAGCTACATTCAAATGCATATTAAGAGCCAAAGACACGAAATTGAAATACAATTGGACACAGATTTGAGAAGCATTATGCAATATTTTTTTCACATTCAAAATCGAAAGGAATCATCCGAAATTGTCTGCGATAATAGATTTACTGGATTCATCAAATCATAATAAAAATTCATTTACCCTAACTATTTACTTGATCTAAAGATCCAACACACTTATTTATTTCTTCTTCCTATTCGATTCTTCAATTCGTAAATTTAGAGAGAGAGAGAGAGAGAGAATACCTGAGACTCGTAGCAAGCAAAGCTGTAGATCCCCTTCTCCTCCAACTTCCAAGTTGAAAGTCCGTTCGTTTCGTCAGTCAGACTAAGAACTAGGGTACTCCCCGACCCGACTCGCCCCAGCCCACGACTTTAATAATAAAGCTGTTTCGACATTATGGCAATCTGTTAGGGGCAAACCCGTCTTTTTGTAAAAACAAATTGACTAATATAACTTACACGACAGACGCTGTCACGGTATCTTCGCAACAAATCTTTTTTAAAAAAATAAATAAATTTTGGATTTTTTTTTTTAAAATAACTTTAAATATTAAATAATTTCATTAATTGTCATGTTTCAAAATAATGTAAGAAACTAGTATCTCGAGTGTCTAAAACTCAAATTTTAAGATAAAACTCTAGTTTTTAAGTCTTGATTTGTAAGCGGTGGCATTTGAGGTAGAAATATATCCACATGGAACTTGAGTTTTTAGAACTTGAGTTTTATCGTTTTATTTTTTCTTACGCGTTCTTCTTCCTTGCGTTTTATTTTTTCCTTCTTCTTCTTCATTCTTTGACACTACAGATCTGAAGACTAGATCATCCAATCGCTCACCTAGCGTTCAATCGTCGAATTAACTAGATTGGCTCACCCAACGTTCAATCGTCCAATCGACCATATCGTCTCTTTGTTCTTCCTCTGTTCTTCTTCAGATCTGATGTTCTTCAAGTACAAAAATCGAGTCTTAGAGACTTGGTTTTGCTTTTTGGAACTCGAGTACCTAAGACTTGAGATCTATGTGGCATCATACAGCCAACTCACCAAGTGAGAATCGAGTCTTTAACTCTCGAGTTTTAGATTGAAATCGAGTCTATAAAACTCGAGATGCTAGTTTGCTATATTCTTTAAAACGCATCTTAACTTATGATATTCTTTCTGCTCACTATGCTAATCTACACATTCCCTCATAGAATTCACAACAAATCTTAGATGACACTGTGGACGACTAAATTTCTCGGTTCGAAATAAAGTCAAACAAGTAAAAATAGTTTCACAAATGTGAATTTGTATTGATGAATGTGTGGTACAATTCTCTGTGATTACAAAAGAGTGATCCTCTGATTCGATCTCCTTGAAAGATTTGTTAATTGGATTTGTGGTAATGTGATTTTGACTTGAACACAAAGTATCCTTCAATTTGGTTGAGGGATAGATCGAAGATTGTTGAAACAGAATTACAATGAATCTCTGGCTATGAGCTTATTAGAAATCCCTTGTTCTTCACGTTCTTCGTGTTCTTCGTGTTCTTGATGTGTTCTTCGTCTTCGAAGGTTTGTGGTGGAAGTTCTTCGGGGCTTTAGAGGCTTGAATCCGTAGAGCTTCGCTGATTTGTGATTTGTGATGTTTCTGGAGGCTTTTGAGCTTGATTCCAGTGAACTTTGAGATGATTTAGATGATTCCTCTTCGAATGTTCTTTGTATTCGAAGGTTTGTGATGGAAGTTCTTTGGGGTTTTAGAGGCTTGAATCCGTAGAGTTTCGCTGATTTGTGGTTTGTGATATTTCTGGAGGCTTTTGAGCTTGATTCCAGTGAACTTTGAGATCTAGGAATGCGATTTGGATGATTCCTCTTCGAATGTTCTTTGTATTCGAAGGTTTGTGGTGGAAGTTCTTCGGGGCTTTAGAGGCTTAAATCCGTAGAGCTTCACTGATTTGTGATTTGTGAGGTTTCTGGAGGCTTTTGAGCTTGATTCCAGTGAACTTTTGGATCTAGGCGGATGATTTGGATAATTTCTCTTCGAATGTTTTTCGTATTCGAAGTTGAAGTTCTTGAAGTTCTTGGAAGCTTTAGAGCTTGGTTCCGACAGAGCTTCTGGACTTTTGAGTGCTTCCAATGGCCTGGTCCTCTCCAAATCTCTAGATCTCCTCTGATCTCCTCTAGATCTCCAAATCTCTAGCCCTTCTTCCAAATGCTTTAGGAAGACTTTTATTTATAGGAGTTTAGGGGTAGGTAAGTGACACGTGGTGGAGCTTGATTGGTGACACGTGGCGGAGCTTGATTGGTGACACGTGGCAGCGCTTGATTGGTCCACTTATGTCATCGCTTACATGTGCGAGGCTGATTATGTCATCGCTTACACGTGCGAAACTAATTATGTCATCGCTTACACGTGCGATGATGCATGATTGGTTCTTGCATGACACTTGGCGAATTTCTGTTGGTTTCTGAATAGTGATAGCAAAACCTAGCAGCAATATGTGGTGCTTTGTAATTGGCTGCATTTTGTGGATTTGGTAGTGTGACGTGTCAGCTTGTGATAGGTCGGGAATTTTTCCATGTCTACAGACACATTATTGGTGACAAGTGATAGTATACTACCTAAAATTTATTGTAAAAATAGTGTGAAAGTGTTGTGGAAACGACGTCATTTATAGATAGAAATTAGACAAAATTTGCAATTTGAACCTTATAGTTTGGGATAATTTTGAAATTTTTTTGACTGTCTCTTAAAATTTCAAAATTTAAATTCATACCCTAAAATTTATGTATAGTTTTGAATATTTTTTTTTTATAAACTATACATAAATTTTAGGGTATGAATTTAAAGTCAAGAAATATATTATTTTCACTCAATTGCAATTTACATGAATCATCAATTTGGGACAATTTGAATATTTCTACAAGTTTCAAATTTTAGATCATAAAATAAAACTACGTTAACAGACAACTCTTTTTTTTTTAATGGTTTACAGACAACTCTTTAGAACTTAAGTGCAAATGATATATAATGTTAGAGGTACGGATGTAAATTTTAAAACTTTAAAAAGCACAGAATCAAAATTACTCAGGTGTAAATTGCAATTTTTTTAGGAACTTAAATTGCAATTAACTGGTAAGAAATATTTTCTCTCTTCAACTCTCTCTCTCTCTCTCTCTCTCTCTCTCTCTCTCTCTGATATTCTGTCTCAATTGGGGGCATAGCGGTTCTTTTACAGATTGTCCAGTCTCTCTCTCTCTCTCTCTCGCCGATTTTCGTCGTTGATTCAGTCCACACCACATTCGAATCCCGATTTCAAAGCTTACTAGCTAATACCAGACGGCGCCGAATCTTTTCACAAAGGTAAATACCTTCTTTTTTTTTTTTTTTTTTTTTTTCCCTGGAAACTTGGAACCCTATTCTGTTCAAGGTTGCTTCAGTTCAGGTATAGCTGACTCCAGACTTTTTGTTATTATTGTTGCATTGTATTTGTGGGAATGTAATTTAACAATAAACAACTTTTCAAGATATGAATTGTGTTTTGTCCTTAGAAATATGTTCAATGAGATACTATCTTGTACTGCTTATGCTCAAGGAAATTAGTTAAAAGAAGTGAAATTTACAATTTTCTTCTCTATAAATACAGTTTGAGCTAAAACCCTTAAATTGTATTTGGTTAAGAGTTTCATTTTCTCTATAAGCCCTATTCTGAATGATGGATTGCAACTTCAGAACTAGGATGACAAGACACAGTACAGGCACAACACGCTGACACGAGTAATTTCTGAAAAATTATAACATGACATAATGGGTATGACACCAGTACGATAACCCAAATGAAGTGGCCGTGCTTCTATGTGACATAATGTAATACATAGACACTTGGCATCTTGGGTTACCTATCTATGTAACATAAGCCGATATGGCTATCAAACTTAAAACATATATTCACCTGCCTTGTTTTTCATAAATTATGGAAATATGCAATTTTTTTTTTTCCATTTACTGAACGGTATTGTTTCATATAGGGAGGAATTAAGAAGCATTGTCTAATTGAACATCCATATGAAGCACATTGTGAAGCTTCTGATATTGCTGGTGGCAGTATCTGCCTTTTGGATCGGTCTTCTTGAGACTGTGGTCCCACGTTCTTATGCTTGGTTGGTGAGAATTTCATCCTTTATGATCTGTCTAGCATTTGAAGGCATGTGGTATTTTTCACCTTTGCTTAGTTTTGATTATATGTCTCATCTTGTTACTTTCCAGTTGCCGGTATATTTCATTGTGTCACTTGGGTGCTATGGTCTTTTGATGGTTGGGGTTGGTTTGATGCACTTTCCAACATGTCCTCAGGAAGCAGTGTTGCTACAAAAGGTTCTCAATCCTTTTCCCTAGTAAATTATTTGACTTTTTGTTATTAGTAAATTTATGTCAGTCCATTATATTTGTGCAAGAAACAAAACCTCATGTTAATGTAATGACTGGTTAATGTTAAAAAAAAAAAAAAAACTCTTGGGCAATAGTGCACTTTAATGGTCATCTATATAGTTAGATGATTTCCACCTTTCTTTGGGCATATTATCTGAAATATCTTTGATGAATTGGATTTCCAAATTCATTAAGACTGTCCAGACTGTTGGAAAGAAAGCTAATGTGTCTTCTCCCAAATTTCTCCGTGGTTGCAATTGTTCAAAAGGTAGGACTACACTGTATGTACTCGACTTTCAATTTATACAGTCCCCACCAATGGATAATAAGTTCCTAGAGAGTCTTGTTGTATTTGAATATGCTTTGCTTTGAATGCCAATGCTGTGATTATCAGACCATAAAATTCAAGGCATACTTTCCAACCATGTTCTTTTCTTTGGACTGGTTAAGTAAATCATGGTCAGCTGTGTGGTTACCTATGTGTTAATAGTATTTACTATGATATAATTCCATTATTTATTAAGAAAACCCTTATATTGTTTTCAATGATGATTTTTTCTATTTAACTTAAATAATTATGGTTATTTTATTATGAAAATTCTAAAATTTTGGTAACCACCTTTCCACTATCTCTCCACTTCCAGTATTCTTTTTCCTCTCCCCTTCCCGGAAATAGCTCTCATTCTCTCTCTTGTAATTGGCAAGTTGTTTTTTCTTTGATTGTCTAAGGAAATTTTTATGTGTATATACACTGCATGTGTCAAGAGCTAGCTTAAATAGTGGAACTGGAGAAGATTTGCATTAGAATTTTATTTTTTATAATTAATATGCATTAAAATCTTAAATGTCTTCTAATTGTTAATTTCTAGTTTTTACTGAGCAAACAATCTGATCTAATTTAACCTACCTATGGAATTTTAGCTATAATGTCAAACTCTTGTCTGTTTACAGATTCACATGGCTCACATGGCACAGAAGTTACAATCCTCATGAACAAAATCATTTTTTTCCATTTAAATAGTATTTAGCATTTTCTCTTTTTGTCTTGGCTAATGTTTCCAATTATTCAAAATCTATGTTTATTGTAAAAATCCTAAAAGAGCTATTACAAAATTGTGGAAATAATTGAAGAAAAAAAAGGTTGATATTGGGGGGAAGAGAATTCTTCTTTTTGGGGAAGGATAAGCCTTTTTGGAGGGGTAAAGGAGGCAATTGCCCTTCCTTACCCATTTTCAAGGGGAAAAAAAAGCTCTCTTAGTCAATTTGAACAAGGCTATCAAAGTTGAGTTTCTTTTTTCTCCTTGCAATGAACCAACTCAATTGCCCTGGTCTTTGTTCTGTTATGTTTCCCTGATACTTAATTGGCTTGCTTACTGACTTATAAGTGACTCTAAAGCGTGTTGGATCACTATGTTGTGGAACATAAGTGTGTCAAGCTTAGGATTTTACATTACTTAAACTGTGGATCTCTAGCATTGTTAGGATTTTTGGTCAGAGGATAAGGCAACAAAGTGATGGTTAGGATTTCTAGTTTGATAGCTAATCAAAGTGTTTCCGGAGTGTTTTGAGTTTAATCCTAATGTTTGTCTAGATCAAGATTTGAAAAATGTGCTGTTCAGTAATATATCTCTAATGCTACATGTATTTGGTGATGGATTTAACTATTTTGTGTAGTCTTAGTTTCTTGGTCCATAATAATGCTCTTATAATTGTAATATTTGAAAAATAGAATTTGGAACTGACTGGATTCTTATCATTATCCAATATGCACAACTTAGCATTTTCACCCCTGGACAGAAGCCTTTTTCTTTTGTTCTGTGTTCTCTGTCACTCTACCCTTAATTTTCTCCTATTATATTTGTGCAATATATTAGGTCGAGTGGCACTTGTATTGGGTTAAATCTGTTCAAGGGGGTTCCAGTATGCATAACCATTGTAAATTCTTTTTGCACAGGACATTGTAGAGGCCAAAGAATTCTTGAAGCAAAGAGGAGTTGATGTGGACTATGATTGAAGGCTCTCTCTTATGGCGCTTTTGAAGAACCAGGGTGATTTTAAGACAGCTTCAATTTTATATGATCACAACTTGAGGTATAAATTGGATGATAAGTTGTGTGTGAGTGTTGAGTTCAATGAGGTAGAGTTTGCTTACAGCTCTCTAAAATTGGTTCGGTATTTGAAACTATAGATGCAGAATATGTTGGATGAACATATGTAAAAGTTATTATAACTTGCATATGATGTTTATTAAAGAAAAATTTACGACCAATTTGTTTAACTTTGTTTGGGTAAAGAAGAAAATGGTGGACATTATTAGTTGTGACCCACTAATATGGGCATCATCAAAGAATAAGTTGCCTCTGTTCAACAAATAGCTGGAATCTAATGAGATGGACTCAAGACACCTCAAAGCATCCACACATGCTGTGAGAGAAGTCTCATTAAACTGTCTCATAAGATATTTTTTTCTTCTCGAGGACCTACTGAAGTAGTATGTGATCTAAAATCCAACACACTCAAATTTGTTAATTTCTTTTACGCTTCATTTGTTTTGATGTAAAATATTTTCAGGAAAATATTTTCACATTTTAACGTGTTTGTTTCAAAGAAAAATATTTTCAGTCAACTAAAACAACTAAGGCAAACAATTGTAAAATCTTTTACACTTGAGATATTGATAAAATATTTTACATTTTCACTCTCAATCCCCTCGATACACACATTTGGCCCTCTCTCCCTCTCATGCTCTCTTAGTTTTTCACCCACAAACCTAGTCCACCATTAATCCTCTCCCACTCATCACTAGCTCCACCTTCTTCAACACCACTTATCACCAGCTCAACCTTTCATTGGTGCCACCCATTATTAGCTCCACCTGAGTTTTTGTTTTTTGTTTTTGTTATTCTTAATTGTCGTCATCGGCTCCACCGATTCTTGGTCACCTACACCATCATCAACTCATCCATAGGTTCTTAGTTTTGGGGGTTCTTTTTCCCTTTTACTACTGTGTGGTTTATGGATCTAGGTTTTTGGATGGTTTATGGGTCATGGGTGGCTGGGTTTGTGAGTGGTGGTGAATGGCTAGGATGGTTTGTGGGTCATCATGGTGGTTGGGTTGAGGGTTGCCGTGGGTAGTTGAAATAGTTTTATGGATTATGGTGGGTAGCTAAAATGCTTTGTGGGTTGTGGTGGTGGCTATGTTGTGGTGGCTGTGTTGTGGGTTGTGGTGGTGGTTATGTTGTGGTTGTAGTGGTGGTTGTGGCTGAGTTGTGGTGGTGACTGTGTTGTAGGTTTGAGTGGTTAGTGGATGTGGGTTTAAGTGGTCAGTGGAGGGTTATGGTGGTGGTTGTGGCTTTAAGTGGTCAGTGGAGTAGTGGTGGTTGGGTTTGTGCCAATACAGTGGTGGTTGCTTGGATTTGATTGATTGTGAGATTAGGAATTTTTTTTCATTTTACCATGAAATAAATATTTGCAAATAATTTCTTGCATTGGCGGCTTCACATGGAGTTCAGGGTGGTCGGTCACAAGACCACCCTGACTTGGCAAAAAAAAGTAATTATTATATATAAATTTTAAAAAATTTATGATTTTATTATCTTAAAAAATATTTGAGACCACACTAAAATTTTCTAGGCCCAATATAATGAACTTTTGGACAAAATTTGGTAATAAACTTAATTATAGACTAAAACTACAACTTCACTCAATATTTTTTTTTATTAGAAATGAATTGTGAAAAATTCATCATTGGATAACATTTTCTTCTTATATCTTCTATACTTACAAAATTTCAAGAAAATCAAAGATTAATAGCTATGTCATCAACCAAATTTTTAAATTTTGAGTTATTTATAGTCTAAAATTATATAAAAATTTAAGTTTATAATAAATAATATTCAGCTGACATGAAATTTGACATGTGTTTTAAAAACATAAAGAACATACAATTCAACGGTTAGATTTTCAAAATATAGTCATGTTAATTTGTTTAGTGAGAGTTGTAATCTTAGATTATAACTAAGTATGTAGTCAAACTTTATCTTTAAATTTTGGCTCCTTTAACAATATATTAGGTCCTTACAAACAAAAAGAAAAATCCCAAGAAATTTTTTATTTAACTAAATTTTTGAAAAAGATGTAACTTGCAACATTGATAATAAGAATATTATGCAAAGATTTCAAAATAAGGAAATTCATAG
This sequence comes from Quercus variabilis, assembly GCA_030445155.1. Classification (NCBI taxonomy): domain Eukaryota; kingdom Viridiplantae; phylum Streptophyta; class Magnoliopsida; order Fagales; family Fagaceae; genus Quercus; species Quercus variabilis. Next base: position 32,207,938 of record CP129453.1, on the reverse strand, counting down.
AAGAAAATTGTCAAAATGTGTGTGTGTGTGTGTGTGTGTGTGTGTGTGTGTGTTTTGGTCAATATATGAAATTCTCTTTTTATTAATTTTTGGTCATAATGACTACCCTGAAAAATATACCTGAAGCCGCCACTGATTTTTTGCCATTTTTATGTAGATAACCAAACACGGTGAAATGAAAATATTTTCAATAACATTTGAAAATATTTTACATAAAAAAAAAATGGAGTGTTATGAGAGAGAGGGAGAGATTGTATTTATAATCAAACCTCAAACTTGTAGTTGTCCCCCTTAAGATAGATGATAGATCCCCTTCTCTTTTAATACTTCCTTAGACTTTTACTACTTGTTACTTTGGGGTCCAATTTGGCCACTTTTGGAACCTTAAAAACCCATAATAAGAGTGCATTTGGATATTGCTTATTTTGCTAAAGACTGAAAATTGAAAACAGTGTAGCAAAATAATTTTTAAACGTGTGAATAGTATCGTGAGACCTATTTTTAATGAAAAATAAGAAGTTTGTGGGTCTCGTGAATAGTGCACAGAATCTATTGGTGTGCACTGTCTACCACTGATTCTTTGGTCAAATGTTTGTCACTGTCCCGTGAACAGTGACAGTCAACATCTTCACGTGCTTTTCAATTGAAAAAAAAAGAAGGAAAACGCAAAACGCTAGATGCTGGCCTTTTTCATTCGTATCCAAACTCCTTCTAAGTAGGTTGTTTTGATATTAAACAAAATGTTGGAGGTAAACAGTCCTTTAAAACATTATATAGGGATAGTAATGAAAAAAAAAAAAAAAAAGTAGTGCAAACAGTGTACTGTAAGAATACACTGAAAATGAAATTTTTTTAAAGTGTTTTTAGTGTACTGCAAGAATACACAAAATGTTGGAGGTAAACAGTCCCAAAATTTTTAGTGTATTTGGAAATTGCGTGCAATAAACTGTCTCGTGTGCTCACTCCAATCCACTTTTCAACTTTAATAAACAATGTGTTTTTTAACAAAATTGAAAAATTTTAATTTTAGATGTGACAATATTAGATTCTATTATATTTAGAGGACACAACCCACTTTCAAATCAAAAATTTTTCTCCTTCGTTACCAAAACGTTGCGTTCAATTTATCAAAAAAAAAAAAAAAAAAAAAAAGTTGCGCTCAAGAAGAAGGAAGTTAAACAACGGAACGGAGCGCCATTAAACGAAAAACAAAAACGTTGAAACTGGTTTTTGAATAATAATAATAATATCTGGGTGATGGAGATAGAGTCGCCGGAGTGCCCGGTGTGCCTCCAGAACTACGACGGCGACACCGTAATCCCCCGCGTACTCGCTTGTGGCCACACCGCCTGCGAAGCCTGCCTCCTAAACCTTCCCCAACGGTATTCTCACACCATTCGCTGCCCAGAATGTAACCAACTTGTCAACTACCCTTCACAAGGCCCCACCGCTCTCCCCAAAAACATCGACCTCCTCCGCCTCTCCGGAAATTCCCATAAACCCGATAAAACTCCTCCGAATTACGACCCTTGCAATTCCCAATCCCACCATTTCTTGCCTCAGTTCTGGTCTCACGAGTTCTTCTCTCTCTGGAAACAATGGGTTCTACCCAACGATGCTGTTTTGATTGAAGGAGAAGGAGAGGAAGCTGAGATGATTCGTGTTGGCTTGTATGAGAACCAAAGGGTGAGTGTTTTACGCCTTGTTTCTTTACATGATGATGATGATGATGATTCTTCTGTGTTTCGTTATAGCTATGTTGTGAAGGTTATGAATTGTTTGAGTGGGATGAGAGAGGAGGAGAGAGAGGAACTGGGTTTGATTCTGAGAGCTCAGAAGAAGTTTGTGTGTAAAGTTTTTGGCTTGTGGGGTGATTTGGAAGGTGGGTTTTTGAGTATAGTGTGTGAGAGGCAGAATGGGAGTTTGTTGGAGAAATTTGGTGATTTGGGAGATAGGTTTTTTGGTGAAGATGAAGAGGGTTTGAGTAAAGATGGGATTTCTGGTTTTGCGATGATCGGTGCGGGAATTTGTGAGGCTGTGATTGCTTTGCATTTTGAAGGATTGGTTATTGGGTGTTTGGATCTTTCGTGCTTTAGTTTTGATGATTTTGGTCGTGTTTGTGTTGATTTGAGTGCGGTATTGGTGGCTGGAAGGAAGCTTCGAAAGCATGTTGTGGAAGCTGTTTCTGGTAAGTTAAGAATTGATGACAATGAGATGGGAATGATTTTCAGTGATTTATTGAAAAATGAGGCTTTTTTGAGCCCTCAGCTTTTGCTTGAGTTGTTGCGGAAAGAGGGGATTGCAGTGGAATGTGGAAGTTCAAGATGTTCGGTTGATTGTAGCTTGGATGTTTGGTCATTAGCTTGTGTGCTAATGAGGCTTATTATTGGAAAAACATTCACTGAAGAGACTTTGGAAATATGTGCAGAAAAAGGTTCTGATTATTCTACTTTGTATACGGGTTGGGTGGAGAAAGTTCGTTCTTTGTTGGAAACTAACTTGGGTTCAGAATATGCTTCATTGAGTCAGATTCTCTGCAAATGTTTGAATTTTGATCAGGGAAGTCGCCCGCTTGCAACTGATATGTGGAGATGCATAAGGGAGTTGTTAATCAAACCTAAGTTTGATATCACAGGTGGTTTTGAGCAGGAAATTAAGGAGAATAACACATATCATTGCTTGATTTTTGGGAAGCTGTGTCAGTTGCCCACTGAAAGTGCAGATATACAGGAAGAAGATGGCGGAGCAGATTTTGATCAAGTTGATAAGAGGGTTGACAAAAGCTTTGTTGAAGGCCTTTCAGAGGGAGTGATCAAATGTAAAGATCTTCAGGGCCATCTTGATTGTATTACAGAATTAGCAGTTGGAGGTATGATTCCAAATATGGTGTGATGTCAATAATTGTTTACCATACGAAATAATAATCCATGCATGGCCATTTGGTTATTCAGGTGTAAGACTGTCAAAATGCCAAAACTTGAAGATTAAGATGTCTACTAATGAGAATTGTTTAAGCCTTACCATGATCCAGCTCTCTTTGATTGGGAACATATGAACGGCTTGTAACTTGTAAGTTGGCCAATGAGCTATAGCTCAACTGGCACTTCCTCCTCCCATCATAATTGCATGGAGGTCAGGTTGTGAGTTCAAGACCCACTGAGTGTGTGTAGAATTTATCAATAATAATAATTGAAAAACAATACAAAACTAAGGCTTGTAAGTTGGAGATTATGCTCTGTTCTTTATTAATTAGTATGTATTCAGAGCTTTGAAACTTCTATGGTATTCACTGTCACATGGCTTTGTATGCAAGCTGTGAGATTGGTTTTTGAGCATAATCAGAATATTCTTCTTTTAACCCATATAAATATTCCTATTAAAGTGTAGAAATTCTGATTTGCAGTTTGCAAAACTTTTATGCTCCCCAAGATCAAGGAACATGATTAAAATAAAATGTTGTTACCCCACAGGCCACAGCCCATGGGGTAACAATCAACCGGGGACCACACATTAGAAATGGAGGTCAATAGTTCAAGTCTCCTCTTGTTCCTCCCCTTATATAAAAAATATAATACGTTTTTGGGGAGCTTTGGTTCTTTTAGCTTATGAGTATGTTGCTTTCAAATGCCAATTAGCTCTAGCTCAAATGTCACTTCCTCTTCCAATAAGAATGGTTGGAGGGTAATGTCATGAGTTGAAAACCCATTGGCTGCGTGTGTAACTTTTCTTATTATTAAGATACACTCGGATGCTTTCTTGGGGGATTTCACCTGCAAATGTAGAGCTTAGGGTTGACTGATTTGCTCATCATTGTTTAGTTATTGCAATGGGTTTTGAACTCATGATCTCACCCTCCACCTTAATCTTATAAGGGAAGGAAGTGGCAATTAAACTAGAACTCATTGGCTATTGGGTGTGTGTAACTTAAATTTTTTTAAAAAGCATATTGCTTTCAAATGACAACGTTTCTTTTTTCTTGTAGGGGGTTTTCTGTTTAGCTCCTCATTTGATAAAACTGTTCAAGTTTGGTCATTGCAGGTACACACTCTAAAGACACAATTTTTTGAAGTTATATGTTTTACAACTAGTTCAATTAGTAAGGAGTTTAGTAATTTAATGCCTAAAAAATAAGAAGAGGAATAAGTTAAGCAATTCAATTTTTCACAAGTCTTTTGCTTCCATCATTGCTGATGATAATTTCAAACTGATGAAGTGCACCAATCTGAGTAGTTTCAACATCTTCTATTGAGCAAATTTTTTGAAATGCCTTAGACATGCACGATTTCACATCCCTCTGTGTAGTTGATTCAGTTAGTATAACTCTATAAAAGAAAAGTTTTAAGAAAATGATGTATAAAAGTTATGCATGAAGCATGCACACCTTAATTGTTATGTTTGTATACTTGCATGCTGTGATACATTCATGCCCACACAAGCGTATTGATAGGAATATTGCCTATCCAGAATGTAAGAGGGAGTTGCTGTCTGGGATATCAGAACAGAACAGTGTAGCTTTTAGAACCAGCCAATGGCGTTTAGGCCAAATGGCAATTCACTTCCAACCCCTCCCCCTCCCCATAGGTACGGGATGGTGGATGAGGGTATGGGAATGAATCCCCTTGGACGAGTGAGTTATTTACCTAGCAAAAAATGTGACTTTTATAACCATTTTTTCCTGGATAGTTTTTTGTAGTACCAGAATGGGCCTGAACCTGGCCAAAAGCCTTAATACATCAGTGTTGATTGCTTTTTTATTTATAATTTGAAAGATTTCTTGAACATTAGCTTTTTTATTTATACATCAGTGAGTTGCAATTGTTGTCATTAGCTTTTTGGAAACCTTGTATAATAGCAGGATTACATGTAGTAAAGATTGATAAAGATTGCTTGTAGTAATGATAATTTATTCTGTATTGTTCTGCATTCTAAACAATCATCCTTGAAATGTATTAGTAACCCTTGTTGTGTGTACCTGTTTGCTGTCATCTATAGTGTGCATATTGTTTCACTACAGCATTTGTAATTTTGCATTAGCATGATTAGAACACTGAAGATAGATAGAAACTGATTGTATGATGTCATAAAGTTTCCTTGAAGATAATTTGAAGGTCTAGGGATTTACTCTCATTTTATTTATTTATTTTGCTTATTTTTGGGATTGTATGGTTTCTCTAATAATCCTTTCCAATTAATTTCTTTGGTGCTTATATCATGCAGGACTTCTCTCACGTACACACTTTTAGAGGTCATGAGCATAGAGTCACGGCTCTAGTTTATGTGGATGAAGAACAGCTGTGCATAAGTGGTGATAATAGTGGTGGCATATTTGTTTGGGCCATTAGGGTCCCTTTTGGGCAAGATCCTATAAGGAAATGGTATGAAGAGAAAGATTGGCGCTATAGTGGTATCCATGCCCTGACCATTTCAGGAAATGGCTATCTCTATACAGGCAGTGGAGACAAATCAATAAAAGCATGGTCATTGAAGGTAATTGCTATTATTATCACAGATGTTATTTTTTCTCACATATTTTCCAATTTTATGTGATGATACATAGACTAGATTTTTTTCCCAGGATGGGGCACTTTATTGCACAATGAATGGACATAAGTCAGTAGTTTCCACTCTAGCAGTATGCGATGGGGTTCTTTACAGTGGCAGCTGGGATGGAACAATTCGATTATGGAGTCTTAATGATCATAGTGCATTGGCAGTTTTGGGGGCGGACATGCCTGGAAATGTGACATCTGTCTTGTCCCTTACTGCTGATGGGGATATGCTCATTGCATCTTTTGAAAATGGATGTATCAAGGTATTGTATTCTTTTACCTTGCTTGAGCTTGGTTCAATTAGTCAAGGGGTTTTGACACCACTGAGATATGAAATGTAAGATACTCTCAAGTTAGTGATATTAATAGCCTGCCAAACTATTAAAAAAAAAAATGCCGGAAATAATTTTTTCATTTTAGGCTGAGCATTTACCATAATTTTTTTCAGTTTCAATATATATATATATATATATATAAATTGAAACTGCTTTGCACACATTCAAAAGAAGGCAGCCTCATTTAAATGCTATAAGGTGTTCAAAATCATAGCTGAATGGTGAGACAAAGTAGAAGCTTTCTTCTTTGAACTTCCCAAACAGAAATGAACAGACAGCAACTTCCAAGAACCTAAAATATAAGAACTAGCATTTTGTTCATTTGGTCATGCTTAACATTCCATGCACGTTTGAGTCTCAAAGCCAATTAGGATTGGCTGTTTGTTATTGTTTTTTATGATGGACTTCATTTTAAGTAACCATATGCTTTTCCCACTTCCTTCAGGTCTGGAGGAATGATGTGCTAATGAAATCCGTGAAATTGCATCAAGGTGCCATTTTTACAACTGGTATGGAGGGTAAATGGCTATTTACTGGAGGTTGGGACAAAATTCTAAAAGTACAGGTATTTGTTTGTGTGTGAACAATGAGAATTGGGAAATTTTCATGTTAGCCCATTTTAGAGTTCATGCTGTATTGCTTAGTGGTTTCTGGAATTTCTTTCAGCTCTGAATCTAATTTAAACTTCGATGAATGGATGACCCATTGTTCAGTTGATGTTTTTCCCCCTCAATTTGAGTTATTTCCCATTTTTTATTGACTCATTAACTTAGCTATTGACTTGTAGGAGTTGTTAGATGATGAGTTCCAAATAGATATCACACCAACTGGATCAATCCCTTGTGGTTCTGTCATAACAGCTTTGTTGTGCTGGCAAGGAAAGCTTATAATGGGCTATGCCGATAGGTCTATCAAGGTATGATTTTCGATATGCTATATAAATTGATGAGAGATTCACATCATAGGCGTCCTTTCAATCTTGGTGCATGTGATGCTATGACGTTTTGTGAAAATGAACACTAATCTTCTGTAGTCATTAAGCATTTTTTTGTTATGGTTGACATCACTTCCACTTCCACTTACACTTGAAACTCTTCCTCATTTGATAAAGATACATCATTTATCTTAAACTGATCTTATATACCTTCCTATTTATATTTATTCATTTCACTTGCATGCATGCTTGTTTGCCCTATATATATATCTGGCAGCTCTGGATCCCTACGCACGAGGTATTGCTTACATAATCAATCTGAACCATCCATTTTATGGGTCCCATCTAGAAGATCTTGAATTGGGGAAGTTGGGTCGCTTTTATGTGTGTATTTTTTCCTAGATGACTATACATACTAGGAATGAGTTTTTTAGAAAATGGTTAATATGTTACATTTATTTGATCAAGCTCATGACATGACCGATCAGTTTAAGTTTGAACTCAAGTTACTCAACTCTATACACTGTGAAGTTTTCTTATTCTTTTTTTATTACTTATGTCCTGGTTTTTATTCTGCTATAAAGTACAGTGGCTTTGATACAGCATAAACAGAAACTTTCCATTTTGATTAATTATATGTTCAAAATGAAATCTTTAGAAACTTTAACCTTCTGAAGGAAACAGGAGGGAGGGAGGGATGAAGGTTTACTAGATATGATAATAGAGATGAAAATGGCATACCTTGAGCATGTATTTTTAGTTCGTGGCTTCATGGTAGGAAACTGATTCATTTCATATCTAGGTTCTGATAGTTCAAGCCAAGGGGAAAATAAATTAAAAAAGAAAATGTTTAAAACTTTTTCATTCCCATAATTTTTAGTTGATTGGTAAACACTCCAATAGCCATTCTATTGTCTTTTTACTTTTGTTTTTACTAGTATATATTAGATGCTGACTAGTAATGACTTTGATTGCACCAGGTGTATTTTTATGGAAAGTGATCCTTGTATTACTTGGTGTGCTGTTGTTTCATTTCTTTTTATGTGGATTAAGTACTTTGGAAGCCCCAGGTCTTCACTGCTTGTTGAATTGTGCGATGTCAAAGTAATGCTGAATTTGTGAATCCTTTCATATCACTTCAAACTTGGAAGATGTTGCTGAAAGCTGACTGAGAGAACTTGTGTTTTTTGGCATAATACCCGATGTTGAAATTCCACAAGCGAAACACATTAAAAAAAAAGGAAAAAAAGGAAAAAAAAAACCCCTCATTTTGTAAATGGGATGTATAACATGAAAATAGTTGATCATTCAGCACAAAATTTATGTTGAATGTAACAATATAGTGTAAAGGCTGATGTATGCTTAAAGACTGATACCAAACTAAATTGTTAATAAGATGATTGGACATCTTTGTACATTGAATGTAGTTTTCTAACCTTCGGAAAATTCCCCTTAGAAATACTCAAAAGTCGCAAGGGTCCCAGCTCCTTGTTAATACATTGAAGATAAAAGTCAGCTAGGGTTGATTTTGCTATACCACAAAGCCTGGAGACGCACAAAATTTGACACCGTTAATGAGCGGTAGATTATTAGCAATGAGTAAAAAAGTGACGTAGATGATAAGTGAGAACAAATGAAAGCCAACTTGACATGTGTGAAGTCCCTTACCTTTGCTGTATCCTTACCTAACAAAATAGGTAAGCAATTCAAAGTCCTATTATTGATTGGAGTAGGACAGTCAAATACTTCACCAAGGTTAAGGATTGGGTGACACACGACACATATCCAGTGCAAGAAGCAATCCAAGTCCCTTGAGGGGCAAGGATGCAAGGATTGGAAAGCAAGACGTACCTAACAAATAGAAACCTCATGTTGGAAGTTGGAAGTCGTATTTTCTTTGAGTGTTTTTTCTTAGCCACTGAGCTCCAGTTCCAATTTCCCATTTCCTTCATTAGTCAAAAAAAAAAAAAAAAAGTTTCCTTTCCCTGTTTCCCATATTGATTCTGCTCTGAATCTAACAACTCTCTTGACCGGAAAAAAAAAAAAAAAGGAAAAAAATAAGAAGTGAAAGAAAGAAAGCGTTTAGACTGGAGATTTGCTGCTCCAGCCCCCCTTTTGTCTCCTTTTCATCATTGACGAAACATCGAGTAGTCAAGCCAGGTATACACTACCGACTTCCCTTGTCTCACTTTATTTCCAATGTCCTATCATTTGTGAATTTCTATGAATTTACCATTTTCTTCACACACTTATTTAAAATGCCACTATATATAAATATAAAATCCCATTATTTATCAATTTTCTTGGTTGGGATATAAAATATGAGTTGGTTTAATGTGTGTGCTTAGAGCATACACTAATTATTTTATTTTGGAAAAATTTTTATGAAAAATTGAAAAAACTGTTAAAACAATTAATGGCTTTTTAATTTTTTTATAAAAAATTTTCTAAAATGATTTACTAATGTATGCTAGTAAAACCCATAAAGTAAATACAAAAAAAAAAAAAAAAAAGAAGCTATCCTCCCTTTTAAAAATTAAAAAAAAAAAAAATTACAACCACTATCCCCTCTCTTTTGGTCCTACTTCCACCTATCCATTTCCGATAAAAACCAAATTTTACTACTTTTGTTAATGCTAGAAAGAACCAAAGATATTAAGCTCTTTTAGCCAAAAAAGAAAGCTCATAAGAGGGCAGCCACAAACAAGATCACCACCTTAATAATAATAATAATAAGACATTTGTTTTTTTTTTTTTTTTACAAGATAGGATTTCTACTCTAACCTAATCTAAGTATATATATATATATATATATATATATGTGAGTGAAGCTCTCTCCTAGATACTTGAACCCCGACCCTTACCCCCCACACCTCGTAAGCATTTATATTTGTAGAGTGACCATTACACTAAGGGTGTGCGGTGGTATAACAAGACTTTTGTTAAAGAATGAGCAATAGGCAGTAGTTTAAAGTGAATTTAATAGTTTATTTAATAATATTTTATACATTTAAAAAAAAAAAAAAAACATAAGGTCAAATTGTAAAGGTTTCTTTGATGGACAACGGTATATCCAAATTTCCTTATATATCACTGTTGAGGTACAAATTTTCGGGCCTAGATTTTTATTAGCTCACTCACAAAATACTCACATGAGCCTACACATTATTTTAAGCCCACATAAATATTCCCATATATATTACCCAAATATTCCCTATGCTATTGGGCCTTCATAAATAATCCATACACAAGTCCATAAATTGCCTTGGCCCTCTCACAAATATTATCCATTATATCCCACATATTATCCAACTTGGGTTTTCACACAAAATACTCACCATATCACTACCAAAATTGGGCTGCAAAATTACACCGTCTCCATTCAAAGTCCCACTACGATGTGGCTAATTCAATGTCCCACGACGATGTGGCAAATTCAAAGCCTGCTACGATGCGGCACCATTTATAAAGACCGTTACGATATGGCACTTCTATCAAGTCCGTTGCTACACGGCAAATATTTTACAAAATCCTAAATCATTTTACGAAGCCCAAATATTCATTTGGCACCATTTTACAAAGCCCAAATATCCATTTGGCACTATTTCTAAAAGCCCAATATTATTTTGGCACAATCAAGTATTATTTCCACACTTGCTTTACATATACTAAGTCCCTAACTCATGGGAAATATGAATTACTCATCTTTCAAAAAATATTGCTCTCACAAAATTTGTGGGAAACTATGTCTATTCTTTTCAACTAACTACTAAGCCCATGAATATCACCCATGGCAAAACTACTCATTTTGTAGGGTTAACCAAGTCCAAGCAAGCTTATCTACAAAGGCCAGCTGGGTCAACCCAGCCCACACACAGAATCTAGCAGCTGGAAGCTTACGTAAAGTAACCAGCCAAAATCTTAGTACAAACAGCTGGAGCCTTTTCTATCAGGTCCCAACTTGTCTAAATCAAATTAGAAGAAGACACGTGTCCCTCAAGGGCTGAATCCTTCCTTCACAAGCTGGAATCCCATCACTCCTCATATGACATAAAGCTGAAATGGATGTGACAGAAAGCTAAAAAGCTTCAGCCAGCTGTCACTTCTTTCTTCTTCAACCCATTTCAGTCAAAGACTCAAAGCTGCCATGACAAGGCCTTCAAAGCTCCTGAAACAAGATGAAACCAGCTCATTTTTATACTAAAAATATGTAATCTCTGGTTCATGAACCAAGCATATGAACCCAAATGGGGAAACTTAGGGAAATGTGGTTTGGAGGGCATTAAGGGGATCCTAGCAGAGTTCTCAGCAAGGGCTCCAAGGTTGACACCTGGCTTGGGGTGGTCCAATTTGCCCTAGGGAACTCTGATTCTAGTTGCAGCATAACCAAGATCATTAGCCTCAAGCATGCTCTAATCCAATCAGCCAAGGCTAATCAGCATTTAATGCTAAGCCAGAAACCCAGCTGTTATTGCCTAGAACAACAATAACCTTCTGAAAGTGAGCTTACTACTCTTAGCTAAAAATCCTAAGAACGTTTTTGTAAAGATTTTCTGGAGATTGGGAAAGATTTAGCAAAGATTATTTGCTAATCACCCCCTAAAAACTCAGGTATAAATGGAACTCTCCATTAATGCTACAAAAAAACTTACTACCAACACATGACCAACTCACTAAGCTACAGATCAAGATTCTTCCTTAAGCTCTCTGCAAAAGAGTCTTCTCAAAACTTTGAAAGATCACTGAGTTCTCAGTCTCAAGCTTGGAAATCAAGTTCCTCAGCTCTTAAACACTTCTCATAGCTTTACTCATAAAACACTTATTTACCCCAGCAGAAAGCTCCATTAGCTTTGCTATACACTCTCACTCATTGTTTATACTACTCACTCATTGCTATACATTCTCACCCATACTACTCACTATACTCTTTCACTCATTGCTCATATTACTCACAAATGATTATCTCTACTCACTATATATGCTATACTCATGAGCATGCCATGGCACCATAATGATCTTGCTGTGCTAGCTAGGATTTCTCTCTCCCTTCTTTCATCTCACACTAAGTTTTCTCCATTATTTGTTATAATGGAACCCATGACATTTATTTATTCATTCACTATTAATGGTTATAATGTAACTCTTACTATATAATTTTTCCCTCATATTGTCGTATTAGAAGACTTTTCTCTAGAGCTAACGAACGATGAGTTTGAAAACATAGACATTTCCCTTGATTTGCGAAGTAGTTAACAAATTGAAGTTTATTATGTTTGTACTACTTTACCGCTAGGCCGTTTTTTGCAGAAACATTTTACTGCTGGGCTATTTTCTGCAGAACCATTTTACCGCTGGGCTATTTCATACAGAATGCTTTTAAACTGTGTTGACGTGTCTGCTGCAGGGATTGTTCAGGGGCTACTCTTGTTAGTTCCAATCTAAGCCCAAGGCATAAAATATAGTGGATTTCTTGGATTTTCATCGATAGCCTTTGGGCTGTGCATCAAGCCCATCGTTGAGTTTCGGTTTAGACCCCTCGACCCCCTATAAACTTATTTGTCGGAAGGAAAACTTTTTCGCCCCTGACATTTTGGCAACTCCACTAGGGAGTCTATTGAAACCAGGAGTTCACCATGCCTTCTAGGTTGCAGAGCAGCCGGCAAGAGGGGACTAGAAACACCCGTCTCCCAGTGGCACAAAGTCATCACAGTCAAGCTCCACAAGGAGAACAAGCTGACCAACATGAGGTCAATGAAGAAGATTCTGATTGCTGATTCTCTTTCCTCTTAGAAACAGTACAAGGAATGCAGTAAGCTCAGTTCGAATTTGTTGAATCTTTGAGGGTTTTGAGAGAAACTCAAAGGCCAACGCCCCAGCCATTACCTGAAGAACCAGATCCTAGAACACAGCCAGAGGGGGGATCAGCCGCTGGGAATCCCCAGCCTGGTGGGCAAAATGCCTCTCTTCCACAGTTTGTTACGTTATCTAACCTCACTACTTTGCTGGAAAGGGAAAGGCTTAGCCAATCGAAGGAACTCAGGCACTTCGTTCGTAGGCCTCCTTACCCAGTTGAGTTGCCAAGAAAGCCATATCTGGACAAGTATAAGGCCCCCACCTTCTCTCTTTATGATGGGAGGAAAGGGAATGCAATCGAGCATGTTAACAAGTTCCTTGATTCTATGGGACCTTTTGCTAGAAATGGTGATCTTTGCTTTAGGGAATTCTCAAAATCTCTTACCGATCGTGCTTACACATGGTACTCCACTTTACAACCAGGTCCCATTGCTACCTAGGATGATATGGTTGAAAGTTTCTGCTCCAAGTATTTTCATGGAGAGGAAAAGTTTACTATCCTCACTCTCCACAACACTAAGCAAAAGTCCTCCGAAGGACTCCTTGATTTCATTTGGTGGTTTAGGGATGCTGCTCTTGATTGTTATGGATAGTTCAAAGAGCAAGAGCTAGTTGAGATATGCATTGACAACATGTCCCATGAATACCGGGCCCATTTGGAGAATCTTGACATTATTCAGTATGCCCAGCTGCTCCAGAAGGCTTGCAAGACAGCCGTATCAGTCAAGCCTTTCGCGGCTGAAAAGCCCAAGTCAAAAAAGAAAAATGCTCCTCAGGCTCTCACAGTCTCCACCAATGAACCAAGAGTGGGAGAGAAGCGAAAGAGGGAAGAAGAGGAAGAGTATCCTCCTATTTTGTGCACTGATGAAGAAATGAATGCTGTCATCGACAAATGGGTAGCTGATGGAGTGCTTAGGCCCTTCAAGCATATTCGAGAGCCTACTCCGAAAGATATGCGAAAACCCCTCTATTGTCGGTATCATAGATATTTGGGTCATGGCACTAGAGATTGTAGAACAATCTGAAGAATGTTCCACAAGAAAATTTCAGATGGTACTTTAACCCTCATGAGTGAGCAAGAGGTCCAGCGGAACCCATTGCCTTAGCATCACAGAGGGAAAGCCACAACTGTTGTACTTTTTCATAATGGGGTTGATGAGAGTGAGATTGCCAGCGATACAAGCATGCCTGCAGCAGCTATCTCTGCTCTTCAAAGAAGCCCTGCCTGTCGGACTTTGTTCAATCAGTTGGGGCTCAAAAAGGAGTCAAGGAGATTAGCAACCGAAGCTCTTGTATCCATCGCTACCAGCTCTGGAACACACTACCTCACAGCTGAAGCTTATGCCAGCCATGCCTTCCTAAAGACTACTAATGTCATCACCTTCACCGACGAGGATATGGAGGTACAACACCTTGATAATTGTAAACCATTATATATTGTTGCTCAGATTAATGATGTTCATATAAGAAGAGCACTAGTCGACACTGGTGCATCGCGTAACCTTATTCCAGCCAGCATACTCAAAGCAGCTGGGATCCCACTCAGCAGAATAGTTGGGGCTCCTATTGAGGTTTTTGGTTTCGCTAGAATTCATGAATGCACTATTGGGAGTATACAGTTAGTTCTTAAAGTAGGACCCATTGTTGCTTTCACCAGATTTCATGTTATCGATTCGCCTGTTTCATATCATGCTTTACTTGGGAGGCCATAGCTCCACAAACACAAGCTTGTGCCATCTACTTACCACCAATGTGTCAAAGGAAGATTTAATGGTAAGCTTATACGCATCCCTGCTAATCCTACACCATTTAATCTATCCGAAGCACACTACTTTAAGGCCACTTTATATAATGAATTCACCCCAAGTGGAGAAGATTCCACTTCAAAGCCCGTTGGGATTCCTTTACCCAGCTGGCAAGATATTCAAAATAATCAAGATATAGGCATGAGGTCTTTCCTTGAAAAGAGAACGTGGGGAAACCTCTAGCGGTGCCTCATAGCCACGTTGTGTACAAGTCCAGCTGCCAGATGGTCATTTTGGGTATCGATTATGATGGTACGCGGGGCCTACCTGTCTCAAACAGAAGGGTCCCGACTGAATGAAGCAAGCACTACACCAACATGCTGTTGTGCACAAGAAACAGAAGAATATCTGCCCAGCAGTCTGGTAAGACTATTTGAAGAACCTCCAGCGGTAACTAATTTCTCACCTGATGTGGAGCTGGAAACCATTAATCTCAGTGATGATCCTAGTGTCCAGCGACCAACTTCAGTGAATGCAACCTTGCCAACGCTGGAAAAACCTCAGCTCATTTCATTATTAAAAGAGTACATTAATGTCTTCGCTTGGGAGTACCATGAGATGCCCGACTTGGATCCTAACCTAGTAGCATATGCTCTTAATGTGGAACCAGGGGCAAAGCTAGTAGTATAGCCCATGCAGACCTTCCACCCTGATGTTGAAGCTCAAATCACTCAAGAAATCCAGAAACTTCTCACAACTGGGTTTATCAAGCCTAACATGCATCCAAAGTGGCTTTAAAATATTGTACCAGTCAAGAAAAAGAATGGACAAATATGATGCTTTGTCGACTTTCGGAATCTCAATAAAGCATGCCCCAAAGATGTATTTCCACTTCCCAACATGGATATGATCATTGATTCAGCTGCTGGGCATGCTATGTTTTCATTCATGGATGGCTTCAGCGGCTATAACCAGATTAGAATGTCATCCAAAGATGCAGCCAAAATAGCCTTTCGAACTCCTATTGGTAATTTTTATTACACCGTCATGCCCTTCGGTCTTAAAAATGCCAGAGCCACATATCAAAGGGTTATGATTGCAATCTTTCATGACATGATGCACAAAGAGATCGAGGACTACGTGATGACATTGTTGTGAAGTCAAAGACCAGAGGAGATCATCTTGCTATCTTATGAAAGGTCTTTGAAAGGTGTCGACTTTACAAGCTTCACATGAATCCACTCAAATGTGCTTTTGGAGTTACAGCTGGGAAATTTCTGGGATTTCTTGTACACCAAAAAGGCATAGATGTTGATCCTAAAAAAGTACAAGCCATTGCTACTATGAAGCCACCTGCAATGCTCACACAGCTGAAAAGTTTCCTTGGTAAACTCTCATACATCTGGCAGTTCATTCTGGGTCTCGCTGCCCTTACAGTTGCCTTTGCACCACTGCTGAAGAAGGGGAAACCTTTCTACTGGGGTCCCAGATATCAGCAGGCATTTCTCTAGCTCAGCAACTCATGACCAAACTGCTAACCGTGTGTGCACCCATACTAGGGAAACCACTCAAACTGTATTTGGCTACTAATAGCGAAGTAATAGGGGCACTCATAGCCCAAGATGATCAAGAAAGGGTATAGCAGCCAGTTTATTATGTTAGCATGAAATTAAAGGATGCTAAAACCCTCTACCCAAGGGCTGAAAGGGCTTGTCTTGCTCTGATATATGCTGCCCAGCGACTGCACCATTATCTGCTAGCTCACATGGTACAGCTCTTAACAAAATCTCATCCAATCCACTCACTCTTGAGGCGACCAGTTCTTTTTGGAAGACTAGCACAATGGCTCTTGCAATTATCTGAGTTTGAGATCATAGCAATCACCCCGACGGTTGTGAGGGGTCAAGCCATTGCTGATTTATTATCAAATTTTCCTGGTGAGGATAGCTGGGACATTATTGATGATGTACCTGGAGAGCTGCTAGCCGTTGCACTGGTGGAAACAGTTGGGGTAGTTTGGACTTTACACTTTGATGGATCCTCTACCACTTCTGAAGGTGGAGCTGGGATAGTCCTATCCAAAAGTACTAAAGAGACAGTAGGCATGTCATTCAAGCTATAATTTCCATGCACCAACAACATGGCTGAATATGAGGCATATCTCACAGGCCTAACGGTAGCTCGTGAAATGGGTATTGAACGTCTTCGAGTGATTGGAGACTCAAATCTAGTTGTTTGCTGAGCCAGAGGAGATTTTGCACTCAAGGAACCATCTCTAGCTCCATATAGAGCTATGGCTCAAAGGTTGGAGGGTTCTTTTGAGGAATTCAATATTGAACACTCCCTAAGGTCCGACAATCGCTTTGCCGATGCCCTAGCTACATTGGGGTCAAAAATCAGATTTGAAAGTGTAACTACAGGTGTTACTATTGTGAAAAGGCCAATCCTAGTGGTATAGATGTTGAAGGAACAATTCTCTGATCAACTGCTGGGATAGATAGATTGGCGGTCTTCCATTAAAAAAGCACTATTATCACCGGATGAGAAGGATCATTTGAAAGTACTCAAAAATTATGTTCTAATGGCAGGAGAATTGTATAAAAAGCTGTCTGGAGGAGTTCTAGCTAGATGCTTGAGCCTTGGTGAGTCCACTAAATGATTAAAAGAAGTTCATGAGAAATTTTGTGGCCCCAACAGTTCTGTCAGTCTCTACAGACACCTCCAGTGGTTAGGCTATTACTGGCCAGAATTGGGCAAACAGGTTGCCATTGTCCAAGAGCAATGCACCAATTGCCAAAATGTCTTCGATCAGATGGAATCATGTGCAGTTCTTACTACCAGCGATTGGCATGTACCCTTCCTTGAGTATCTTATAGAAGGCATCTTGCCCGACAATCATGAAGAGGCCTATCGCTTGAAAAAGTTGGCCACTCTTTATTTTGTGGAAGGAGGTATTCTTTTCAGGAAGGGGCTTAATGGGGAGCCTTTGAGATGCCAAGGAACCCCTGAATCACAGTCAGTTTTGCAAGAGGTACATGTGGGAGAGTGTGGTGACCATCAAGGTAAAAGGCGACTTCTCTACCAGCTACTCAACCTGGGGTATTTCTGGCCTACAATGAAGAAAGATGCAGCTGAATGTGTGAAGACATGCCATACTTGCCAAGTCCATGGGAACCTCATACATTCTCACCCCACCAACCTCTAAAACATGATGACTCTTTGGCCATTTCATACTTGGGGGCTTGACCTAATAGGCCCAATCAATCCACCATCTAAGGGTCATATTTGGATACTAGTGGCCACCAAATACTTTACAAAGTGGGTTGAGGCCATCGCTCTAAAGAAGACTATAGGTCCAGCTGTTACAAATTTCATCTGAGAACACATAATCTGCAGGTTTGGTATTCCTCACAAGATTGTTACTGATAATGGCACTCCCTTTGTCAACAAGGATGTTCGAAAACTACTAGACCATTGTCACATCAAGCATCGCAATTCCACTCCTTATTATCCACAAGGCAATGGTCAAGCAGAAGCCACCAATCGAGTGCTATTAAGAATCCTTAGCAAGATGGTGCATGAATATGAGGGTGGTTGGATAGAACACCTATTGGAAACCTTGTGGGCATACCGAAGTTCAAGCAAAACGGCCACCGAACTATCACCATTTTCTCTTGTATATGGTACCAAGGCCATATCACCCGTTGAGCTATTGGTTCCCATATCGAGGGTTGTTCACGAGCAAGAAACAGACATAGATGCTGCCACTTGTGCAGAAATCAAAACTACCAACCTTGAAACCTTGGAGGAGACACGAAATCTTGCCTATAACTGCACCCAGTAGTACCAGCAGCAGATGGCTAATGCTTACAACAAGGCCACAAAATCCAGAGTTTTTGTCAAGGGACAAATGGTTTTGAAGGTAGCAGATCATATTAAGAGGAATCTCTCAGCACCCTTTAAGTTTGTCCCAAGTTGGGAAGGGCCCTATCTTATAAGGGAAGCCAGTGCCAGCAGTTATTATTGTCTAGCTACGGTGGATGGTGAAAGTTTCACGGAACCTATCAATGGCAAATGGCTTAAGTTGTACTATGCTTAATTCGACTTTCAAGTATGCACCCATTAACTCTCTTTTATATGGTTTTAAAACACTACTACTACTATGCCAATAAAGAATCAAGCATTGGCTTTTGCCTCAAATGTGAACTTCTCATGCTTACGAATACTCCAATATTATTTACCATACGTAAATATGCTTACTCTAAATTGTGAATAAAGTTACAGCCCTAACGGTTGGGCACCTTAAACCAAAATAGTCATGAACACAACAAATATTTGCAAAACTATGTATATGATTTCCATGACTATATTTTAGCTTGAACATACTATTCTTTGATGAATGGATTATTTTTCATAAGATAAATTCATGTACTTGTTCATAAGCCCAAAAGCACAACTTGCACAGTTGGGGAAATTTTGGGTTACTATACAAAGCTTATACGGCTGGTGCACTACTGCATAAACATAGCCTACATCGTCAAACAAACCCAAAATACATGAATGATTTCATTACATCATGACAAACTGTCCAAAATACCGACTACTAATAATGATAAATAAAAGAGAAAAAGAAGCTAGTCAAATAAGCCATCGCCAATGGTTCCCTCTGAGGAAGAAACACCTCCAACTGTCGATGACTGCATCAATGCATCTCTCTGACTCAGCAATAGTGCAAGCTCAACTCTCTTTATTGCTATCTCTCTCTCAAGATCAGTTATTTTCCTTAAGAACTCATCATCTCGGGTAATACAAGCCTCGGCAGCAGCTCGAATCTTGTCAAGGATTAATTGAACTCCGAATTTCATAAACAACAAGTCTTTAAGAGCACTCTTCCACTCAAGTACTCTCTGCAAGTTTGAACTATCAAGCTTCGTGTGCTGCATGTCCAGCAGCACCACAACAAGCAATTCAAGACTAGATTTCCTCAAAGAAGCACCTAACTTACATCCAGCAAGGAAGTGTGGGTGTTTCCTCATAATTGCTGCTAGTAGTAGCTGGCCTTCTACTGGAATTTCTGACCACTGGAACATGACAGTGTCACTCGAAAGAGGATGAAAGTCAACTGCCACCTTTTCATTCTCTTCATCTTCTGCAAATTTTTTTAGAAATTCTTCAAGGCTCATTCCCTTAGCAGCACCACCCGAAGACTCAACTTGTGGCTCTATGAGGAAAAGACTTGGTTATATCCCCGGCAATGACAGAAAAGCATTCACACAGCTAAGTGTTATTGAACAAGAAGCTTATTTTACTATGCATGTGAACGATTCAAAGTTATCATACCTAGAGGTTCTTTGTCATGGTGTGCATCATGAACAGTTGGAGAAGCAGCTTGTCCTTGGCTGGGCACACCAGCAACAGTTTCTCCAATAGTAACAGTGACATCTAGGTCATTGCCAGCGGATTCCTCGTTGGATTCCCCAGCAACATTTTCTCCAGCAGCTCCTCCAGTAGCTTCTACAGTAGTGATAGCAGCAGTATGGCTTTCACCAGCTGTCTCTATGTCTTCATCAATGGGACCTAGAGAACAAAGGACATCAGCAGAGGAAACGCAGGAAGAAACCGAAGCGAGGAATAGTAGTTTACCAAAATCGGCAGCTGTACCCCTAGAATCATGCCCCTCTGATTACATTTCCTCACCAGATTGTTGTAGCCATAAGAACACATAGTTAGCACCAAAGAATGAAGGAAAAGAAGAAAAGAAAAAGAAAAGAAAAATAGAAAGACTATAAGAAGATAAAGGCTCTGAAAGAATACCTCTTTTGAAGTTTCAGGGATCTGTACCTTACCAACACCGGTTTTCCTTCTATAATGCTTTGTTGGTGATGATGAGCTAGTAGGGACATCAGTTAGGGCACTAGACTTAGTAACTTGAGCAACACCAGAGCTGGATTGAGCAACCACTAGGGGCTTGGGGCTGCCAGCCTTAGACTTTCTGACACCTGCTCTTTGTCGTCTCACCTTCTTGGGTTTGTCTTCAGATGAAGGTGATTTGCCACGAGGTCTTTTGGGTGCACCAGTAGCTGGGTTGGACTTGGGGGCTTTTTCAATAATATATATATTTTTTTCACTCCATTCCACGAGAACATCACCCCCATGGACCACCTAGCCATTTAAATCAGCTCTCCACTTAGCAAAACCCAAGTTCTGTTTAGCAACCCAAGCTAAGGCTGCCTTTATGTTTGGAATAAGTTGGGCATTCAAAGAAAGCCCTCTCAAAGGAGGACCTATCACCACCTCATCAACTTCTCGGGTCTTCACATAGCCTTCAAAAGTATTCATTACTCTCTCCCAATACAATTTCATACTTGGGGTCGCATACCCCTTACGGTGCTTGCTCGGGACCAAAATCCTCTCTATATTATTAGCCTAATACTCTAAGGCTGTACTATGCACTAATGGTTGCACTGCATCACTCAAAGCACATACTGTGGTGTTAATATCTGGAACATCTTGGTCACATCCGAATTGTCTCATGACTCTATGAGGGTTGTACTGTATTAAGCCGAATCCGTTGCCGTTCGGGTATGGAATAAATGAGGGCGATGTGATGAGCAGGAGATTGGCGATCTTCTCATTCCTATTCAGCCCAAACTCCTAGGATCCAGTTCTGGCACTCAGAAATGGGTTTGGACATTAAAACCCAACAGCAACATATAAGTAGGGCTTCCAAGCAAAGTGGCCTCCATCATCCAATAGTGTAAAGGAAGGGAGGTTCCACACTTTCAGCCTCATCCATTTCATCAATAAGGGTAAGCCTTGTTCAAACCCAAGAAACCGAAGCTCACCATTAGGACCAGCAGGTCTGATCACCTAATTGCTCGCCTTTATGTCACCGACATCTTTACTAACATTAGCATAGTCTGCAGCAATACCACATTGATACTAGACTCTAATGATATGATAAGGAGATCCCTCAAGCTCATCATTACGCAGCTTATCTTGCAGAATACAAGGTGCCTAAACATAGGGTACCTAAAGGCAACAATGCACCATTACACAACACTATAGCCAATGGAAAAGTAAAAGGTTTCATGAACTAAATCGGGGCTGTATTGAACATACACTTACTCATCCATAAAGCCAAGAATGCAGCTCTTTTGACATCACTGTTCTCAAAATTTCTAAACTCAGAAATCCAAAATGAAAACCGAGCTCTATTACCTCCTCAGGAAGCAAATGCACCTCTGAATGTCTCTAACAATTTACTAGCAATCTTAGACTCTGCAACAAACAACTTCAACTCTAAAGGATGAACATCTCCCATGCTGGTTAGCAAGCATATCCTCTCCACATCTTCAAGTGTAACCGTGGTCTCACCCCAAGCGAAGAAAAAAGTGTGGGTATCAGTGTGCCAACGCCGTACCATGAACCGGAGTACCCTCACATCTCTATACATATTCCATCCACGAGATAGGACCACGGCTTCGAATATTCTGGTATTCCTCAAAATTTGGCAAAAACCTTCATCAGCAACTTCTTACTCCACCTAGTCAGACCAACCACTTGTTGTGCCACAATGGCACAAGAACTGGATAGAGGCTGGCAAGAGTTCCTTTCGTTGAAACCGCAAGTCAAGTACACCGGAAGCAGCTGGACCCACGCTGTCTCTGGGCTGGGGGCTTCACCCTTTAAGATCCATTTTTTTGGCACCCCAAGTGGACTACCCTCAAGGGCCCCAACTACTGGGAATAGAGGGGATGAATAGTACAATGGGTCATGTAACAGCAACAAGGGCTCCCCTGGTTCAACCTCCGCATCACCACCCCCAACAGCTGCCTTAGCTATGCTCCCAGCCGCGACATCTTTTTCTGGCGCAATTGCCCCAGCAGTGCTAACACCACCAGAACCTAGCGGTTCTTCTCCTTCTGTCATGGCTTACAAAACCAAAGGTGTTGTTTCTCAGAGGAAAGAGAGAAGAAGCAGAAAAATACCCACGGCCACCACAGGAAGCAAGAAAAAATTCTGGGTCTTTCTCTCACTTGGCCGAAATCAATAAGGGAAAAGAGAAATAAGGCAGTCCCTTACTAAACCTTGGCCGCCGGTCTCTTTCTCTCTCTCACTATTGATTGAAGACAATGGAAAAGAATAAGAAAAGTCTCTGTTTATCTCCCATTTTTTTCCAAAAATTTCAGTCACTCTCTCTCTGCCTTGGTTGAAACTGGTGTTACTCTCTCACCCTTGGCCAAAAATAGAAAAGGAAAGAGGAAAAGATGTTTTCTCTGCATTTCTCACTTTGTTTTTTAGTCCAAGCACAAAAAAAGAAGAAGAAACAGCCAAGGCCAGCCCTTTACTAGTAAACGTGAAGGGTACAAATGACAAGACATGGAGAAGAGACTAGCATTCAATGTCATAAACCTGAGGAGTAACTGAAGACCCACTAAATGCTGAATATGGGAGAGTACTTGACGTGGGAAAATTGCAGAAACCCACTATTTACAATTGCCACCAAAATTTCAAACTCGCACGTGTGACCAAGCAGAAACTGCTCACACGTGATTCGAGGGGCTAAATGTTGAGGTACAAATTTTCGGGCCTAGATTTCTATTAGCTCACTCACAAAATACTCACATGAGCCCACACATTATTTTAAGCCCACATATATATTACCCAAATATTCCTTATGCTATTGGGCCTTCATAAATACTCCATACACAAGCCCATAAATTGCCTTGGCACTCTCACAAATATTACCTATTATATCTCACATGTTATCCAACTTGGGTTTTCACACAAAATACTCACCATATCACTACCAAAATTGGGCCGCAAAATTACACCATCTTCATTCAAAGTCCCACCACGATGTGGCTAATTTAAAGCTCGCTACGATGCGGCACCATTTATAAAGACCGTTACGATACGACACTTCTACCAAGTCCGTTGCTACATGGAAAATATTTTACAAAATCCTAAATCATTTTACGAAGCCCAAATATTCATTTGGCATTATCTTAAAAAGCCCAAATATTCATTTGGCACCATTTTATAAAGCTCAAATATTCATTTGGCACTATTATTTATTTGGCACTATTTCTAAAAGCCCAATATTATTTTGGCACAATCAAGTATTATTTCCACACTTGCTTTACATATACTAAGTCCCTAACTCATGGGAAATATTAATTACTCATCTCTCAAAAAATATTGCTCTCACAAAATTTGTGGGAAACTATGTCTATTCTTTTCAACTAACTACTAAGCCCATGAATATCACCCATGGCAAAACTACTCATTTTGTAGGGTTAACCAAGCCCAAGCAAGCTTATCTACAAAGGCCAGCTGGGTCAGCCCAACCCACACACAGAATCTAGCAGCTGAAAGCTTACGTAAAGTAACCAGCCAAAATCTCAGCACAAACAGCTGGAGCCTTTCCTATCAGGTCCCAACTTGTCTAAATCAAATAATAAGAAGACACGTGTCCCTCAAGGGCTGAATCCTTCCTTCACAAGCTGGAATCCTATCACTCCTCATGTGACATAAAGTTGAAATGGATGTGACAGAAAGCTGAAAAGCTTCAGCCAGCTGTCACTTCTTTCTTCTTCAACCCATTTCAGTCAAAGACTCAAAGCTGCCATGCCAAGGCCTTTAAAGCTCCTGAAACAAGATGAAACCAGCTCATTTTTATACTAAAAATATGTAATCTCTGGTTCATGAATCAAGCACATGAACCCAAATGGGGAAACTTAGGGAAATGCGGTTTGGAGGGCACCAAGGGGATTTCAGCAAGGGCTCCAAGGTTGACACCTGGCTTGGGGTGGTCCAATTTGCCCTGGGGAACTCTGATTCTAGTTGCAGCATAACCAAGATCATTAGCCTTAAGCATGCTCTAATCCAATCAGCCAAGGCTAATCAGTATTAATACTAAGCTAGAAATCCAGCTGTTATTGCCCAGAACAGCAAAAACCTTTTGAAAGTGAGCTTACTACTCTTAGCTAAAAATCCTAAGAATGTTTTTGTAAGGATTTTCTAGAGATTGGGAAAGATTTAGCAAAGATTATTTGCTAATCACCCCCTAAAAACTCAGGTATAAATGAAACTCTCCATTAATGCTACAAAAAAACTTACTACCAACACACGACCAACTCACCAAGCTACAGATCAAGTTTCTTCCCTAAGTTCTCTGCAAAAGAGTCTTCTCAAAACTTTGAAAGATCACTGAGTTCTCAATCTCAAGCTTGGAAATCAAGTTCCTCAGCTCTTAAACACTTCTCATAGCTTTACTCATAAAACACTTATTTACCCCAGCAGAAAGCTCCATCAGCTTTGCTATACACTCTCACTCATTGCTTATACTACTCACTCATTGCTATACATTCTCACCCATACTAATCACTATACTCTTTCACTCATTGCTCATATTACTCACAAATGATTATCTTTACTCACTACATATGCTATACTCATGAGCATGCCATGGCACCGTAATGATCTTGCTGCGCTAGCTGGGATCTCTCTCTCCCTCCCTTCATCTCACACTAAGTTTTCTCCATTATTTGTTATTATGGAATCAATGCCATTTATTTATTCATTCACTATTAATGGTTATGATGTAACTGTTACTATAGAAATTTTCCCTCATATTGTCATATTAGAAGACTTTTCTCTAGAGCTAACGGACGATGAGTTTGAAAACATAGACATTTCCCTTGATTTGTGAAGTAGTTGATAGATTGAAGTTTATTACGTTTGTATTACTTTACCGCTGGACCGTTTTCTGCAGTAACACTTTACCGCTGGGCTATTTTTTGAAGAACCATTTTACCGCTGGGCTATTTCATACAGAATGCTTTTAAACTGTGCTGACGTGTCCACTACAGGGATTGTTTAGGGGCCACTCTTGTCAGTTCCAATCTAAGCCCAAGGCATAAAATAGAGTGGATTTCTTGGATTTTCACCGATAGCCTTTGGGTCGTGCATCAAGCCCATCATTGAGTTTCGGTTTAGACCCCCCGACCCCTTATAAACTTATTTGTCGGAAGGAAAACTTTTTCACACCCAACAATCACAAAGATGTCCTAAACTTTCAACCTTACTACTACAAAAATAATTTCCTTTTGAGAAGTATCCCAGATTAGGGATGGCAATGGGGTGGGGCGGGGCTGAAGGATGGGCTTTTCATCCTTACCTCGCATGATAGGAAAAACTTTCTCACCCAATCCTCGCCCCTTGAGGCCCTGTGAAGCCCCACCCCATCCCATAAAACTCTACTTTTTGTTAATTTTCCATACAACTAAAAAAAAAAAAAAAAGTAGAAGAACTCATAGTATATCCAAGCATTTAAGAAGACAATCACCAAAAAAAAAAAAAAAAAAAAACTTATAGTATAACAAAATAAAGGCAGAAGAACCACATTGGGAAGAAAAAGATAAGCTAATATTAAAATGTTTGTTTAAATAGTAGGGTTTTAGGATATGAAAAAAATTACAATTATAACCTTTAGCAATGCGGGGCGGGGATGGGGAGGGGCGGGGTGAGGTGGTTCTAAAAAGTTTAGATCCATCTCCATCCCACTCTGTGGTGTACGGCTAAAATCTTGCCCTATCCCCGCCTTACCACCTTTGCAGGATGGAAAAAATCCACACGGAGCGAAGCAAGGAGGGGCAAGGCAAAATTGCCATCCTTACCCCAGATTCTTTTTTTGTGCATTTTCATGAACTTAATGTTCTTGATTTATCAGAGACTAGCATTATGTTTTTGTCGAATTCAGTTTTTGACTTGGAGAATCTTACAACAGATTGCCACACTTTCTCATCAAGAGATTTTAAGAAAGCTTTTATCCTCACCTTCTAGTAGGCATAGTTGTTCCCATCAAAGTGGAGAGGGATTACAAGAGAGTAACCACGATCCATGACAGTAGGGGGTCATGGATCAGCTCAAGGTAAGACTACCTAGACACAAGCTAACTTGCATTGATACCACTTGTTAGTTCTTAGACCCTTGAACACACATTGTTTAACCTAATTTCATAGCCTAGTTGATACTTAAATCAATTATGTAGGTCTAGGTTAGACATTCATCACACATATCTTACAATGGAAAAGTAAATTAGACACAAATATGATGACCCAAAAAAACCAATGAAACAAATTAGTTTCAAGGTAAAAAACCTAGGGACACCAATCCCAAGAAGAATAATCCACTATATCTGTTAGGGTTATATTTTCTATGTAATTAGTTAATCCTTTGAAAAAACGCACTTTGTTTATAAATTGAGTAGATCTAAGTTGGGTTTGATACATATCAAGTAGTTGTATTAAAGACAAGAAGATTTATGCAAGGAACAAGTGAAGAAAAACCTTTTTTATTTATTTATTGAAACTCGATAAATAGCTCAACAGAAAGTTGCAATTGAGATTTACTGGACAGCTCAACACAAACTCGATCTATCAAGCTTTATGAATTCGGAATTTCCAAATCTAAATTTCAATCCATGTTGATGTATTTTTTTAGTCTTTTTTTTCTCACAGCCCTAGACATATATAAGGCTGTCACATATGAATACCATGACCAGGAGTTTAATTTTCTCTGTGAGAAGTTACTGCGTTAATATGCCATGAGTGATAAGTTGATATTGATGCCTGTCAGTCGGTGGCTTGGTATTGCAAGCCTAAGTTGACAAGAGATGCATGGCATTAAATGCATGTGTGCTGTTTGCATGCATTGTCAATCTATGCACATAAGCGTGGCTGTAGGAGCATGCCCAAG
Organism: Quercus variabilis; assembly: GCA_030445155.1. Classification (NCBI taxonomy): domain Eukaryota; kingdom Viridiplantae; phylum Streptophyta; class Magnoliopsida; order Fagales; family Fagaceae; genus Quercus; species Quercus variabilis. Next base: position 32,180,757 of record CP129453.1, on the reverse strand, counting down.
ATCAAATTTGTCTCTTGAAAATTGTGATTTTGTCAAGCAAGCGTGACTTTGTTATCACATCTAGTAAAGTAAATGCAATAGCATGACTTTCTTGCATGGACGGATTATTGCCTTGCCTACACCTTGGTTTTTGCGCTATAGATATGCCTTTGTGTGGCAGATTGTGTGTGTAAGAGAAGAGGGCACAAGAGAAGAAAAAGAGAGTGGTGCGGCAATTGCACAGAAGAAAGAAAGAAAAATTTTTCTCTTTTTATTTGTGAGAAATTGTAGGATTGGGTGTAGTGGGGTTTGGCCCGTTTGGGTTTAGGAAGAGTCTCGTTACAGTATTTGCATTCTTCTTAGTTAGTGAAATTTCTCCTAGTTTTCGTCTGTATACCTAAGTCAAAAGTCAAACTACGTAAATTCCTAGTATTCTTTCTTGTTAAACTTAATTTCTTCATTCCAATTAATTATTTGGTGAGATAAATTATCTTTCTGCCTCCATACCCAAGTCGTTAGGAACTCTGAGCAACATATCTATCTTATATTTATATGAAAATCAACTTTCTGGCACCATTCCAGAAGAATTATGAAAATTGAAGTCCATAATTGAACTTGATCTCAGCATAAATCAATTAAATGGTACTGTTCCAATTTGCTTGGGCAATTTGAGCAACTTAGAATGGTTACTCTCCGCGATAATCAATATTCTGGTCCCATTCTTCAACAGATAGGAAATCTAACGAAGTTGGCTGTGCTACAGCTGGATACAAACAACTTCACTGGTTTTTTGCCTCAAAACTTATGCCAAAGTGGTTCTCTTCAAAAACTTTCCGCAAACAACAATCATCTCATAGGTCCGATTCCAAAAACTTTGAGGAATTGCATGAGCTTAATTAGAATCCGCCTCCAAGATACAACCAATTCTTTGGAAATATATCTGACGATTTTGGTGTTTATAGTAACCTTGAGTTCGTAGACCTAAGCTACAATAGATTTTATAGTGAAATCTCACACAATTGGGGTAGGCGTGCACAACTAACTACCCTGCAGATTGCTGGGAACAATATTAGTGGTGGCATACCACCTAATATTGGAAACATCATTCAACTCCAGGAACTTGATCTTTCTTATAATGGGTTACTTGGGAAGCCTCCAAAGGAATTTGGGAAGTTGACTTCTTTGGTGAAGTTGAAGCTGAATGGAAATAAACTTTCTGGAGATATACCTTTGGAGCTTGGATCATTAACAAATCTTTACTATCTAGATCTATCCAATAATAGATTTGATAAGTTAATCCCTAGAAATATAGGGAACCTTTTGAAACTAAACTATTTGAATATGAGCAACAACAAGTTTAGCCATGACATCCCAGTTCAAATGTGTGTTTTAGCCCATTAGTCCGAGCTAGATTTGAGTCATAACTCGCTCGAAGGAGAGATATCTTCACAAATTGGCAATCTTCAAAGCTAGGAGATATTGAATGTCTCCTACAACAACCTATTTGGAGTTATTCCAATTGCTTTTAAAGAAATGCATGGCTAGCTTGTCCTATGTGGACATATCCTATAATAAGTTGGAGGGTTCTCTTCCCAATAGCAAAGCATTTCAAGATGCTTCCATAGAAGCAAGGTAACAAAGGTTTGTGTGGAAATGTTACAGGATTGCAACCATGTATGGCAAGACAAGTTTCAAAGAAGGGGCAAAAAATCATTTTCTTAATCATTTTTCCTCTTTTGGGAACACTTTTACTTGTAATGATGTTTCTTGGAATTTTCTTCATTTATCAAAGAAAAGGGAAGCACCCTTGTAAAAATCAAGCAAATAACATGCATTGTTAACATATATAGTATTGTGGGCTTTAGGCCCAGTTAGGTTACTTGTATAGCACACATATTTACTTGTACTGCACACATATGCCTCCTATATAAAGGCATCTATGTACATTCTTTTATCAAGGAATACAATACAATCATTCAGTATTTCTAACATGGTATCAGAGCGGCTGACTGTGATGACGTAAGCAATGACGTCACCTAGGGCTGACTTCAGCAGATGCAGATCTGGCGCGTGACGGCGTGTGACGGCGCATGACAGCGTGTGACAGCGCGTGAAGAAGACAGACGGCTCGTGGAGTGCGTGATCTGATGCGTAGATTCTTTGGGAGGTGCGTGAGGGCACGTGGAGCTTCCGATGGTGGTCAGGTTTTCACTAAAAGGTAGATCGGCGGTGGACGATCTTAGTGATGTCTGCAAAAACACAATCGAAGCTAGATACACGGCGGAGACGGTGGTTGCAGTGGTCTGTGTGGTGTGGGACTCCTCAACGACGGCGGCTGCAGTTCCGGAACCTGAGAACAACGGCTGAGAGACGTCGTAGGTTCAACGGTGAGTGGCTGTAGTGACTGTTGTGACGGCGGAAGCGATAAGGGTGGAGTAACACCAAGAGAGACAAGACTGCTAAAAGAAAGGTCAGAGCAGATGCCTGGAGTCTTTAATGTTCCTGACCTTTCTTATAATTTATTTTCTGTGGGACAATTAGCTGAGTTGGGTTATCGCATTACCTTTGATTATTCTAGATGCATTGTGCAGGATCCTAGGACAGGACAAGAGCTTGGGATCGGTCCCAGAGTTGGGCGAATGTTTCCCGTGGACAACCTTTGTCTTCCACTTGTCGCTCCTGTTTCTATTGCTGCAGCTGCTGCAATTTCTTCCACTCCTTCCCTTGCACTTTGGCATGCTCGACTTGGTCACGCATCTTCCTCTTGGGTACAACAATTGGCTTCTAAAGGTTTGTTAGGTTCAGTGTCCACAAAAAATTTTGATTGTGTTTCATGTCAGTTAGGAAAACAACCAGCTTTGCCTTTCAATACTAGTGAATCCATATCCACTGATATCTTTGACCTTATTCATTCTGATGTTTGGAGGCCTTCCTCTGTCTCTAGTATTGGTGGGTCTAGATATTTTGTTGTCTTTGTTGATGATTACTCTCGCTATAGTTGGATTTTAATATGAAACATCATTCTGAATTATTGGAAGTATATTCTAATTTTGCAAAAATGGTTGAAACTCAGTTTTCCAGACATATCAAAATTTTTCGATCTGATAATGCTCTTGAATACACTCAATATGCTTTCCAAGCTGTTTTGCATTCCTATGGCACTGTTCATCAACTAACTTGTCCAGGTACCTCTCAGCAAAATGGTAGAGCCGAACGAAAACTTCGTCATATTCTTGACACTGTTCGTGCTCTCCTTCTCTCTGCTAAAGTTTCTGCTCCTTTTTGGGGTGAAGCTGCTCTTCATGCTGTTCATACTATTAATTGCATTCCAAGTCCTGTTATCCAAAATCAAACTCCATATGAGTGTCTTTTTGGGTCACCTCCAGACTATCACCACCTTCGCTCCTTCGGTTCTACTTGTTTTGTTCTTCTTCAGCCACATGAGCATAACAAACTTGAGCCTCAGTCAAGGCTTTGTTGTTTTCTTGGCTATGGTGAAACTCAAAAGGGGTATAGGTGTTATGATCCTGTCTCTCATCGTCTTCGTGTCTCCCGTAATGTTGTCTTTTGGGAACATTGCCTCTTTGTCGAACTTTCTCATTTCAGTGCTTCCTTGTCTTCCTCTTCTGTCTTAGATCTTTTTCCAGATGAGACACATATTCCTTCTGTAGCTGCTCCTGATCCTCCTGTTGTTGCTCCTGATTCTGTTACTGTAGACTTCTCTATCCAACCACCAGATATCACTGATCCCTTTCCTAGTTCACCCTTCAATGAACAGGTGGAAGATGAACAGGTTGAAGACGTGCTACCCAACCCCAATCCTGAGCTTGGGTCTCCTGCTCTTGCTCCGCCTGAAGATCTTGCACAAGACATTCCACTTCGTCACTCAACTTGGTTAAGATCTATTCCTGTACACTTGACTATCATTGTTACACTGCTCTTGCTACACTACACGAGCCTCACACCTATCGTGAAGCTTCCACTGACCCTTTATGGCAGATTGCAATGAAAGAGGAACTTGATGCATTATCTAAAAACCATACTTGGGATTTGGTGACACTTCCTCCTGGGAAATCTGTGGTTGGTTGTAAGTGGATCTACAAGATTAAGACTCGCTCTGATGGGTCCATTGAGCGCTACAAAACTCGTCTTGTTGCAAAAGGTTTTACACAAGAGTATGGGATTGATTATGAAGAGACCTTTGCTCCGGTTGCTCGTATCTCATCTGTCCATGCCCTCTTAGCTGTTGCTGTTGCCAGTAAATGGGACCTTTTTCAGATGGATGTCAAAAATGCATTTCTTAATGGGGATTTAAGTGAAGAAGTGTATATGCAACCTCCTCCTGGTCTCTCTGTTGACTCAAACAAGGTTTGCCACCTTCGACGTGCACTTTATGGCCTTAAGCAAGCTCCACGAGCTTGGTTTGCCAAATTCAGCTCTACCATCTCTCACTTGGGTTACATGGCCAGTCACTATGATTCTGCCTTATTTCTTCGTCGCACTGATAAAGGCACTATTTTACTTCTCTTATATGTGGATGATATGATCATAACTGGTGATGACCTCAGTGGCATTCAAGAACTCAAGGCTTTTCTCAGTCAGCAGTTTGAGATAAAAGATCTTGGATATCTCAACTACTTCTTGGGTCTTGAAATCACTCATTCTACAGATGGACTTTATATTACTCAAGCCAAGTATGCTTCTGAACTCTTGTCTCGCGCTGGACTCACTGATAGCAAGACTGTGGACACTCCAGTTGAGCTTAATGCGCATCTGACTCCCTCAGGGGGGAAACCATTGTCTAATCCCTCTCTTTACAGACGCTTGGTTGGCAGCTTGGTTTATCTCACTGTCACTCGTCCAGACATTTCCTATGCTGTTCACCAAGTGAGTCAGTATCTGTCTGCTCCACGATCGACTCACTATGCTGCTGTTCTGTGCATTCTTCGATACTTAAAAGGCACTCTCTTCCATGGTCTTTTCTACTCTGCTCAGTCTCCTCTTACTCTTCATGCATTTTCTGATGCTGATTGGGCAGGAGACCCCACTGATCGCAGATCCACCACTGGTTATTGCTTTCTTCTTGGTTCTTCTCTGATTTCTTGGCCAAAGAAACAAACTCATGTGGTCTGCTCCAGTACTGAAGTAGAATATCGTGCCCTTGCTGATACCACATCTGAGCTTCTTTGGCTACGATGGCTTCTTAAAGACTTAGGTGTGTCTACATCTTCTGCTACTCCTCTTTATTGTGACAACCAGAGTGCTATTCATATTGCTCACAATGATGTCTTCCATGAACGGAATAAACACATTGAGATCGATTGTCATTTTCTCCGCTTTCATCTTGTCCATGGTGCTCTCAAGTTGATCTCAGTCTCCTCTAAAGATCAACTTGCAGATATCTTCACCAAGTCACATCCTAAGGGACACCTTCGTACTTTGGTTGACAACCTCAAGTTGGTCTCACATCCACCTTGAGTTTGAGGGGGGCTGTTAACATATATAGTATTGTGGGCTTTAGGCCCAGTTAGGTTACTTGTATAGCACACATATTTTCTTGTATAGCACACATATGCCTCCTATATAAAGGCATCTATGTACATTCTTTTATTAAGGAATACAATACAATCATTTAGTATTTCTAACATGCATGATGAAAAGGTGTTTTCAATAGCAACTTTTGATGGAAGAGCAATGTACGAGGAAATCATTGAAGCAACCCATGGTTTTGATGCTATATTTTGCATTGGAAAGGGTGGACATGGAACCGTCTATATAGCAAATCAACCGTTAGGAAACATAGTGGTAGTAAAGAAACTCCAATCCTTGGGTGATGGTGAGATCGCACAACAAAAAGAGTTCTTCGATGAGATAAAAGCGTTAACAGAAATTTGGCATCGAAATATTGTTAAATTTCATGGCTTTTGTTCACATTCACAACACTCTTTTTTGATTTATGAGTATCTTGAAAAGGGTAGCTTGGACAAAATTTTGATGAATGATGGAGAAGCTAGAGAAGTGGACTGGAATAAGGGGGTAAACATCATCAAAGGTGTGGCTCATGCTTTGTTTTACATGCACCATGATTGCTCACCGCCAATTGTTCGTAGGGACATATCAAGCAAAAATATTTTTCTTGACTCTCAATACGAGGCTCATGTTTCAGACTTTGGCATAGCTAGGCTGCTTAATTCAGACTCATCCAGTTGGACTTCACTTGCCGGTACATATGGATATATTGCACCAGGTAATATACTCCAGTTTAAAATTAATGTAGAACATAGAGTATATGAACACATTTGCATGATATTATGTTTGTTTGCAGAGCTTGCTTATATAATGAAGATAACTAAAAAATGCGATGTTTATAGCTTTGGAGTTTTGGCTATTGAAGTGATCAAAGGAGGACATCCAGGTGAAATGATCCCCATTCTGTCTGCTTCAATTGTGGAAAAGAATTTATTGTTGAAAAGTTTGTTAGACCTGCGCCTTCCACCTCCCACCGTTCAGGTTGAGAGTCAACTACTAGTCATCACAAAGCTTGTAATTGCATGTTTGCATGCTAACCCAGCTTGTAGACCAACCATGCACATGGTTTCTCAACAGTTATCCCTAAATAAATGCACTTTCCTAGGGGCCTCGCCAGGACCAGCAAGGGTATTTGTGATTTGTTTGGATTGCGATATAATCTATTAGATTTATGCTGCTGAAGGCAATTATTTGTTTAAGATTATGTAATGGCTAGAGAGTACTACTAGATCATTAATTGCAGGTCCTAATAAATTACTGCTGGTAAGTGTAACTCAGATTTCAAGGCACAGTACATGATACATGTTTGGATGGCTATTTTGAATTCGGTATGCATTATGAAGATTTCGAATGTAATATAAGAGTGAGGACTTAATATAATGATAGATTTAGTCTTTTTTTTTTCAACAGATTTAGTTAAGGCGTATTAAAAAAATAAAAGAAAAGTAATGAGGAAGATTTTAGTTTTAAAATGCTCCGTATATCCCTGTTGTGAAAATCGCATATTTAGATGCAAAATCCTTCCTGGCCAATGATGGTGACATTTCTTGTCTGCAAGGTTTCATCAAGGAATGCAAGCAATCCAATACCTCTTGTCTCCCCTTCAAAAAATCAAAGAGCTAGCTTCTAACCTTTTAATAACAAAATTAGATTGATATTAAGAAGAAGGTATCTGCATCTTGTGGCTGCAACTCTGAAGCGGTCTATCACTTTATCATGGTAATGCGGGAAATAGTTTTTTTTTTTTTTTTTTTTAATATATGATTTGAGTGACTCTAACCCCCTTTAATTAACTCTTCAAGTTAGCTTCTGTTTTTCAATGCTCAAAAGTTATAACTTTGATGCGTTATATCAATTTTTTTTCTATTACTTATAGTCAACCACATTAGAATAATGGTAAAAGTTGTCCATGAACTTTCTCTTTTAACCTTTACAAATATTATATTGATGAGTTAAAATATCCTACAATAAGAATGATAAGAAATTTTATTTTTCTTTATGATGATCATAGTTTTTAGTAAGCTATTTAATTTTATTTAATTATTAATACATTTACCCTTTTTCTGAACTTTCAAGTAACTTTATCAAATAATATTACACTGTACCAATTGATTTTCAAGGCCTCTACCACTGTCAATAACTAATATTATTAAATAAACTATATGAGCCATGATATTGATACCCTATGAAAAGATGAGTCTTTGAACAAGTATTGAGAACTTGAGATGACCAAAACCAATACAAATTGAGATGACCAAAACTAACGCAAACCTTTCAGGAGGGGAGGCTTTAGCTTCAGAGGGTGGCAATAATATGTGGGCAAGCTTAATGGCATCTTTGTTGCAACTGATGACGAGTTTGAAGCAGAGATATCCTCCATAAGGTCGGACATTTTCAAAGATGCATATTGCAGATGTGAGAGTCCACAATGAACTTGAGGTACACAGTAACAAATACACCATTTTCGTACCTCTCAGCCACTCCTTTCAAATATAGGTTTTTGATTGTTAAATGAGGTGGAGCCATCAGGAGCCCTCCGTTTATGGACACCATGTTCACACCTCGATCCATAGGTAAGGCCCATGTTGTCTTCTCGGCTAGCTGGGGTTTTTGATAGAGCGTGCCACAACAAATCAAATGCAAATTTTTAGTCAATTCAATTACATGAGAAAAGCTAATTTAGACAACAGTATGTTATTATTTAAATTGTAATTAATAATTGTTAAAATGTAAAAAGTACTTGAAATCATTGTAGTATTAACTTGTTAATTAAAAGAGAACTACTAAGTCAACAAAATTTTCACAAAAATTTTTAAGTAACAAATTGCTACAAGTTTGCCCGCTAATAACAAATAGTAACAACTTTTCACCTAATATTTGTTGTGAAAGTATTGTAAACATTAGAATTTATTCAATAAAAATGTGTGAATATAGTAACTTCCTCACCCAAAAAATAAAAATAATAATAAAGAACGAAAATATTAAAATCTGGGACATTGGGCTAACTTCAACTTCAAAATAAAAAATAAATAAATAATCATAATTTCACATATAAACAATAAAGTAAAGTGATAGTATAAATTACTTGTTTCTCTTTTCAAACCACTATCTTCCCAAAATTAGAGCTTTTTGACTTCAAAACTCTGATCTATAGGATGCGCTTTTAACTAGGTACACTTTATCATCTAAATATTTAACTTTTTTAGACACTTAAAATAAATATAATATAAAATTTACCCAGACCAATCTTCGAATTTCTTTTAAAAAATTGCAATTTGAAGTATAAAAACAATTGTGTAATAAAAATTGAAATTCCAAACTATTCAAGAGGTTGATTCTTATATGTCCACCCATAAGTCAACCACTCTTTAATAGTCTGTCAAGCTGTTCTTATCCTATAGATCCAAGTATAAGGCAACTACCCTTTAATTGTTTGTCCATTCCTATACAAACTAGATCAGTATTATAATCAAATAATTATAATAATGTTATAGAAATAGAAATCTTATAGTTCATATAATTTTTTTTCCCTCTAAATATTTTAGAAGGGCTGTTGCAGAAGTGGGTTTGAGTGGACCAGCTCCCCTAAGGGAAAGCATAGGAGGAGGAGAACAAGCGGTGGCGCACTGGAGGGGCAGCTGAGACTATGCTCGATTTCTACACAGATGATGCCCAATGTAGTTCTTGTCATGAGCATGAGCACCAGCTTCATAGGTCATAGCCTTTGTTGACATACTTCATGTCATGGATAAACAACAGGATACAAAGTCCAATAGTGTTAAATTTTGGGTTAAATGAATAAGGGACTTGTTAATTGACGAATGGTAGACTTCAGTTTGTAAACCCTTCTAATAACTGAAACAACTGTAGTTTGTCTTTGTTTCTCTTACTTAGAGAAATAGGTTGCAGAAGGTGGTTAGTGGTTACATTTCTCCGAACTTCTTGTTTCAGCACTCAAGTATTTAATTTTTAGATCTCCTAAAGAATGAGATATAGTCATGGAAAACATTGCTGTTATATGGTTGGCAATCGTATGATTAGCATTGGAAAACTTCTGTGTGATATTTTGTGGTGGGACAGACACAAATAAGGATCTCAACCTAACTGATGAATTATCATATTCAGAAATTCACTTTTGCGGTTTCGCCGGTTGCCACTATGAAAAGAAATACTAAATAATTTAAACATTCTACTGGACAATAGAGTTGATTCAAGTTCTACTTCTACCCACCTAACCCATGCAACATATATGACATCTCTTCAACATCATAAAGGGAAAAGAACAGAAAAAGAAAAAAGCACCATACGGAAAACATGTGGCCATTGAATCCATTTTTTCAATGCTCAAGTGCATATGGTTCCAAATTTTCCAGAGAGAACTCCCAGTCCATGATTTGAAATACAAGCTTCCTCATTTTTATGCTTCATTGGCAATTGTATCGTATATTTTGCTTGGAATTTCTTCTTAGTTATTGAGATATAATGAAAAAGATTTTGGAGACATTTCACGTTGGATCTTTCCTTTTTCTTGACTGGGTTTCCACATCAAAACAGTCAAAAAGTAAGTCATCCATTATGTCAGATCCCTGTTTCTCTTTGCCATTTAACAATGGAAATTGACCTCAGAGACTTACCAAATCTTAGATCCTGTAAATAGTAGTGTAAGAAATTCCTGGGGGAGCTTTGATATACAACGGCATTGTCTACCTTGAATAAGTTACTTTCCCCTGTTTCGCTAGTCGTATTGGCCATGTTACATTCCTCATTTGTTGCTGATTCTGTTTCCGTAAATAAAGAGGCAGAGACAGATGCTTTACTCAATTGGAAGGTGAAAATGGCCAAATACCACCCTTTTATGAAATTTATAGCCAAAAAACACAGTTTCGGAAATAAATGGTGATCTACCACTTTTTCTAGTACTCGAGTACCATATTTTCTAATTCCACTGTGGCATGGCTGACATGGCATTTGGGGATTTAAAAATGCCACTTCATACTCAAGTTTCCTAGGCTTGAGTACTGTATAGTGGTACTTGAGTTTATATAACTTGAGTATGGCTCGGGTTATGCGGTACTAAAAACACCCAAGATTCAACTTTATTTGTCACTTTCACTTCTCACTCTCACTCTCCTTTGCACCTAAACATACAAACCCCAAACCCTCACACCATCGACAGCAGAAAACCTATCAGCGGCAGAAGACTCTCGTTGGCGACCTCTCACTCAGCTCTCTTACTGTGAAAACACTCTCACTCTTCTTCACACCCTAACATGCAAACCCCAAACCCTCACTCCATCAGCGGCAGAAGACTCTCGTCGATGACCTCTCACTCAGCTCTCTCACTGTCTCACACTAAGGTCAGTTTTTTAGTTTTAGGGTTATGTCTTTCATTTGGAATTTTACTAGATTCAAAATTAGAAATATTGAAAAAAAAAAAAAAAAAAAAAAAAAAAAACACAGAGCTGATATTGTGTTTCTATAGTGCAAAGAAGTAAGACTCAAAAGTACTTTTCCTTTTTTCTTATTTTTTATTATTTTGGGGCCTGAGAAACAAGATTCTTATAAATCTTAGCTTAATATATTTGGGTTATTTCAAATTTGGAAGAAAGATAAATGTAAGACTCAAAAGTACTTTTCCTACAAATAGAATTGGAATTGATATGGTTGCTTGGAGTTTAAATTATCTGTTTTGATTTTATATTTTTTGAGATAGCTGAATTTGATTTTGATTTTGCCTTTTATTTTATATTTGGGTGGAAAATGTAATTGGGCTATCGCTGAATCATGTTGATAAGTTTGTGTACGTTATTGCTAATAATAACAAACATTATGGCATGCACAACAACAACATATTATTTGCTCACCGTGTAGAAATTAATATAATAAGTGTTGTTTTGTTGCAATGAAAAATGTCCTAAAATGCTAATCTGAGGCTATCATAGAAACTTTGTTTATTTCTTAAAAGCAATTCTCAAAAAAAAAAAAAAAAAAAAAAATACAACTTCCCATTTTTTTTTTCTTCTATATCAGATAAGAATTACACATTGTTTTGAAATTCATCAGTGAAACTCTCCCTCATTCTCTCTCTCGCCTATTATTTTCTTTTGAAAATAAATTGCATAGAATACATAGTGATTGATACATCCACTAACATTAAAAATTCTAAACTTTATTGATGCTGAAGTGAGTTTAGTTGTTCTTGTGGTTGATGGGATGCTTGTTGAACCAAACTGGTAGGGCTAGTTTTAATGGTGGTGGTGGGGTTGTGAAGGGGGTGTTCAATTATGTTTCTTTATTTGTTAAATTGGTAGTTGTGTGGTAGACTTGTTGAACTTGATTGCTTTGAATATCCCTTATATATATTGTGAATTGGGATTGATCAGGGGAGGTTAGCTCTGCTTACACTGGCTTTGCTAGTTTTGAGGGATTAATTACTTGAGAAAAGAAAATATAGTAGGATCTTTTTGTCTTCTTGCACTTCATTTGGAGTTTCATGCTTCCAATCCAATAATTATTTATTCATTTTTAGATTTTTGTGCACCAATGCATCTTTTGGTGATTTATTCTTGATTAAGCTTGAAACTTACCTATTTGAGGAATTAGTTATAGCATAATAGATAATTATATAATGAATGTGATTGGTGAATATTAATTTGGCATTTTACTTATCAAAATTTTATATAGTATTTTAAAATGTTTTTTGTGTTATATTTCAGAATCTAGAACTCAACTTGAAGCTCTTTGTCATGTGAGAGTTTAATGCTTTTATTGAAATGAGCCCTTTTACTCCATGCAATGTTTTATTTGTTAGCTATTCTGACAATTTAATACTCATTATGTTAATTTCGATTCAAGTGTATGCGCTCCAATCACCACAGATATATATTCTTTTAGTTTCATGAATTGGCTTCTTTTCTTTCCTCTTTGTTTGATGTTGTTGTTTTATTTATGGGTATATGTCAGTAATGCCATGACTCTATTTACCTACCAGGCATAAACACATCCAAAACAAATGCCTTCACTTTACCCTACTGCAATTCTCTTTCTTTTAAATTTGCCAATAAACTATATCACAAATAACACTTTTTTCTTCGTCTACTAGTTCATTGAATGCTTGTAAGGTATATAGCCACTCTCTCTTGAATGAAATTCAAGCTTATAAAAGAAATGTATTAAAGAAAAAATAGGAACTCAATTATGTGAATTTTCCTCATGTGTCATGCTCCTTAAAAAGAGAATTAGAATGTTTATGCTTTGCATTTGACCTAATGGGCCAGTAGTCACTTAATGGGCCATTAATCACCTTTAATTTATGCTAGATATGGACCCACATCAAGCGGGACCCTTTATACGGGATGTCTTGACGAGACAGGATGTGCATCGTTCAAGTTTGCTTTGGGATGCAACTTTGGTAGGTTAGGTATGCACTTGTCCAAAATCGTAGTTAATATATGTAGTAGAAAGATTTTTGGCATTTAAGTTTGAAGCGTAATTATTACGTGCTTAGTGAATGCTATTATTAACACTAAGCTGCTTTGTTTGCAGGAAGTGCCAGGTGTATTGACTTGTCGTCACCGAGAGAAAGGTCTGCTTGAAGGTGGGTTAGATCCACGGATCGCCGCTTATATCACAGATGTGGGGTTAGATGGGCTACTTTGGGTCCCAAATATAGACGTTGACCATAGCTTGATCACGACGTTGGTGGAGAGATGGCAGCCGGAGACGCACTCATTCCATTTGCCCCATGGTGAGATAACCATCACGCTGCAAGACATAAAGGTTATAATGGGGGTACCTGTAGATGGCTTATCGGTGGTGGGATTTACCCGTATGGACGATTGGGGCAACCTCTGTTCCGACTTGCTAGGGCATAGGCTGCCAAGATATGTTCGTGGGAATAAGAACACTACAGTGATGGAAGGGCCGAAGGTAAAAGCCAAATGGCTCGAGGAGCGATTTAGCAACCCTTTCCCAGCTGACGCCAGTGAGGAGGTTGTGTAGCAATATGCTTAGTTTTACATACTGGAGATGTTGGCTGGTATATTGTTTACGGACAAGTCTGGCAAATGGTATTCAATTATGTATCTGCAATTTTTCAATCCAATTAGCAATGGAAAGAAATATAGTTGGGGTAGTGCAGCACTAAGTTGGCTATATAGACACCTCTGTAAGGCATTAGAGAAGAAAGCCAAGCAGATTGGCGGTGCCGTGCTATTGGTGCAGTTGTGGGCATGGGCGAGGTTTCCACACATGTCCTGTGATGAGGCATCCACACCAGACACTGCCCCCAGGTCCACTTGCTATTAAGTATGTAGGATCTTAGATAGTTACCGTTTTACATTTCCGCATTATCTTTTTTGCATGGAAATTATGTAAGTAACTAATATGAAGGTTATGTCTGTGTTGTTTGCTAGATGGAAATGGGCTAAGATAACAACTGAACATCCAATGCACGTCCTACGCGCCTATCGTGTGTCACTTGTTTCGCTATGGCCAAATCAGGTGTCGTGCCTTACAAGTGGGAGCCACTTTGGTATGTAGTTTTTGTACTTATAATTCGCTTTGGAATGAATAAACATTTTTTATTTCAGAATTAAACATTGTTGTCATGTATTGTTCACATTTGTTACATATTTTTTCTGATTATATTGTTAATATGGTTGTTTGCATCTGTTGGATCATTGCAAATTGTCTGGGAGCCATACAGAAATTATTTGGGTTCCCTGCCGGCATATTGTATGGCAGGCCAACACATATGGAGGACTATTGTGCCGCTCATACATTTTTGGGTGGTTGAAGGCCATCACCCAGAACGTGTTCTCCGATAGTTTAGGATGAAGCAAGGCATATCGGTCAATGTCAATACTTCAATTGAACTTCACAAGATAACACTTTAGTCAAGCAGGATAAAAATTGGGCTGATGAACATGCCGCACATATTGCTAAATGGGCTATGCACGCAAAACGAGTATTAAATTTAATTAGATAATATAATAGTGGAGGTCAATTGAAACATCTTTTTATTATTACCACCTAATCACACATGTAGATGGTTTTGAATCTTGGCCTTCTAATCTATATACGGTAAGAAGCAAGTATAATTTAAGCTATAACTCATTGGTGGCAATAGTTCAAAACCATCAATATAAAATTAATATGAAAATTGACAAGAAATATTTTCTAGCTATATGCTAAACATAAATAAGGAAATGAAAACATAAATCATATCGATAGCATTTACTTGTTCAAGGTTTCAAATTTGAGAATCGTACTTCACTAATGTGAACTTATTATCGTTAAGGTAAACTAAAATACAATTTCTTATAAAATTCTAATAACATTAACTATTTTTTTAGATAAAGTAAAATAATAATAATAATAATAGTATGCAATTAACATAAACTTCTTAATTATGTGGGGCTATATCAATTTCTTCACAACTTACAATTATCTGATATAAAAGTGGGGCTATATATACGGTTTGGTATACTTTTCCCTTTTCCTACCGTAGGGTTTCTTAATATATTCTTCTATTTTCATACTTACCTTACCTATGAAACTTGCATATAATATGAATTCATTACTCAACAAAGAAATTGGCTTAATAAAATAAAGTCGAAATGGTTGACCTTTTATTATTTTATATGTGTATAAAATATATATATATATATATATGGTTAAGTGCACATTATGATTGAGATTCAATTATTTATATGTCTATATACAAAGTCGAGGAGGTTGAGTTTGAATATAAATTGTTTTTATCATACGCCAAATTTATGTAACTATTTATAGATTATGACAACTTTTAATATGGTTAATAACAAGTCGGTGATGGATTTTCACTTTTTCTATGTGTATTATGATGGAGAGACGTATTATCATGAGTTGCATGGTTTGTCATACCAAGGCTTGAACCAAAAGCAAAAATGTGTTAAGGTGAAGTGTGGGATAGGACTTATGAACTTGAAACGACGAATATTGAAGGTGATGGGGTTAGACTAGTCTAGGCATAACATTTACATCGTGTATCGAGCACCTCAACTGGTTGTAGGCACCCAGGTTGTCTACAATTCACTACAGTTATCGGATGGCGCTGAAGTGAAGATGATGTGGGAAGTTGTTGAACAAATGGTGGTGAAAGGATTCGTCGCTTCGGAGCTCTATGTCACTGTTGAACCCACCATAGTAGAGGCTCGAGAGGGTTCACAACATACTGTTTTGGATGGAACCGTAGATGAGCACATTGACTTAATACCATTATAGTCTTATCAAGGGTGTGTAGAGAACACAGGAGATGGGTATGGCAATGAACCGTGACAGACATTTCCCCGTGTGAACTTAACTGAGGAGGAGGAAGGGCCCTAGGAAGTGCATGAAGGAGAGCATTTATCTCATGATGAGCTGCATGGGGGCACATCCGAAAATGAAGATGATTACGGTCTTGGTGATGATGCAACCCATTTTGATGTTATTAGGGATGACTTCAAGGAGTTCCTAGATACCATGGGTGAACATGAGGATGTTGATCATATCAAAGATGTGGTTGTAGAAGAGAATAGAGACACATGCCTTGGTCTTGATCCTACGCCGGAATGGTTCACCAAAAACACTTGAGATAATATGTTTGATCCATCACTGGTTATGCAAGTGGAAGTATCAAGTTGGATGCCTCAGGAGTAGCCAATGAAAGGGATGGTATTCGTGATTAAATTGGTGGTGCGAAATGCTCTGACCTGGTATGTTGTGCGGGAGAATTTTAGCTTCCAAACTGAGCATTTAGACTCAGAGAGGCTTATGGTGAGTTGCGAGGATGATTCCTGTCCATGGTCAGTTCGTGCGATCTGTTGCATGGGAGACAATGGATGGAAGATTGCAAAATGCAAGAGCCCCCACACGTGCGACAAAAATTAAGAATGCTCATGATGGTCGGATGATTGATTTGGCGTTCCTAGCATACGTACTTGAGTGCTATATACGAGAAGACCCTGCATATAAGATAAAGAACTTATGCCACGTTGCTTTGGTAGACTTAAGACACGAAGTATCTAACTACAAGGTATTCTTTAACTTGCATTCTTTTTTCAATACAATGTAGAGACATCAGTCTTCTGTGAAGTATAAGCACGATATTTTTTCCAAAAACCCATGAATACTTTATATTATGAAAATTGAAATTGAAAAAGAAAAAGAAATAAAGAAATAAAGAGATAGAAATATTATCTTCATCTTATATAGCCTTACAAGTCTTGATTTGTTTTCTTCAACTATAATTATTTAACTTGTATTCATTAATCACTAATCATTATGGTTCACATACAAGGTATGGGATGCCAAACAAAAGGCCGTTGCAGCTATATACAAGGATTTTAAGGAGTCTTATGCAGAATTACCGCATTTTTTGGCAGGACTTAGGGATGCAAGTCCGAGTACAAAGTATAAGTTACTAGTGGACGATAATTATGAATGGGGAACCTATACATTCAAGTCTGTATTTTGGGTGTTTTGTCCATGTATTGTTGGGTTCAAGAACTGTAGGACTGTGATTAGCATTGATGCAACCAACCTTTATGGAAAATATAAAGGGAAAATGATGATTGCAATGGCGACAAATGCTAATAATAAGATTTATCCATTAGTCTTTGCCATTGTCAAGAGCGAGAGCACAGAGACTTGGTGTTGGTTCTTGGCTTGTATAAAAAGGTATGTTACTGACCGGAGACACCTGTGTGTCATATCTAACAGACACCCTAGGATACAAGCTATGTTCAGAGACACTAATCGAGACTTTTCCCTGTGGCCTCCCATGACAGAACATTGTTATTGCCTTTGTCATCTATGTAGTAACATTAATACTAGATGGAAAAATGAAACTTTAAAGGATCTAGTATGGAGGGTAGCAAGTGCTACCTAGGAGCAAAAGTTCAATGCCGCCTTCGATTTAATTAAGAATGTCAATCAGGATGCGCACCATTATCTGAAGGATGTGCCTAAAGAGAAATGGGCTCTAACTTTTGACAAGGGTTACCGTTATAAGGCGATGACTACAAACGTCTCTGAGTGCTTCAATGGTGTTCTAAAGGGTGCTTATAGCCTGCCCATTATGGCAATGGTGAAATACACATGGTTCAAACTGAATGCTTACTTCGATGATCGTCGCAATAAGAGCATAGCGCAGTTGAATTAAAAAAAAAAAATGGACTAAATATGCCTTGGATATTTTCATGAGAAATAAGGCGAAGGCGAAGGCGAAGGCGAAGTATCACAGGGTGACGAGATTGAGCACGCAATAACAATCATATTAAGTAGATACACTGCATAATATAGTAGATACAACGCATAATCCAGGGACTACTGGACATGGGGATCATACACATGGAGTTAATTTGCTGCAAAGAACTTGCACATGTCAGAAATGGAAACTGTACAAGATGCCGTGTTCACATGTCATTGTAGTTTGTATTAGGTATCGACATGATGCAGAGTAGTACATTGACCCATGCTATAGCATGGACGCACTATTCCGGAGCTATGCTCCTATTTTCCCTACGTTGAAAGATAGATTATCATGGCCAGATCCTAAAGAAACTCGAAAGGTCCTCCCTAACCCCCGATTAATCTGAGAGAAAGGTCGCCCTGTCTCAACACGAATTAGGAATGAGATGGGCGAGGGTGGGAAATGACTGAGAACCACACCATGGAAGGAGGGAAGGAGGAAGATACGGGTTGTGTGACCAAGAAGGGCATAACCGAAGAACATGCTCTAAGCGGAATGAGGTACCGACGAGTGGTGGTCTCGCGGAGTAGGTACGCTAAGTTTGAACCGTGGCATCCTTCTAACCGAAGAACATGCCTTAACATCAACATTAGCGGACTAGGTATGCTAACTCATGAAGATGCTTGGCGTCTCTCTCCCTCTCTTGAGTTTGTGATGGATAAAGATAATAACAAGCTCTAATTGTGGAAATTTTGGAAATGGTCTGAAAGTTTTGCTAAAATTAGAAACATGCCTCTTTTTCTCTTTCCAACTTTCCAATCTTGCTATTGTATTTTAAATTTTCCCTTCATGGTTCTAATGTATCTATTTTGAGGTATATCAACAGTGTTCTTACTTCTTAGTCTCTCCAACTTTGTGAAACTTGCTTTTTCATATCTCATGGTTATTAAGTATAATGGCTTCCTGAGTAATATTCCTAGTTTTTCAAAAAAATTTAAAGTTTTAAAGTGAAGGCTAATTTTTGGTTGTAAGTCTCATTGTGAATAGGGTTTCTTCTTGTCATTCTCTTTGTGCTTAGAGTTGCTTGTCATGTGACCTAATTTTCATTAAGCATTACCATCATATTATAACTAGCTAATTTATAATGTTTTTTTATACCTTGTTTGGAGATATTTTCTATGTTAGGTGGCACACCTGCTACATATTTTTCTATATTCACCTGAACACATTATTACATTTGGGACTATGTGTGTGAACCAATTAGCTATCAGGTTTGGAATAACATTTTATCCACAGCATTAAGTATATAATGTTTGCACATTATATATGAATCCAAGAAGAATACTCCTCAAGTTGGGCCAGTGAAAACTCTTCCCCAGGATTGGTGTATTGGAATGTGAAAATCTTCCATTCTTGATTTTCCTTACTCTTCACCAGGATTGGTGCTTTAAAAAATATTATTATTGCCTCTAAAATTAAGTTTGATATTTATTATCTAGTAACATCATATTGGTTTTATTTTTTTTCCTTGTAGAATTTATGGGCTGTATGTCCTAATTTCATTTAGGCAAAAACATAGAAAACGATCTCATAAATTTTGCTTTGTGCAGACTCAAGAAGCTTATTTTCTAGAGGTTGTTGATAGCTATAGATCTTTTGTCTCTGTATCCTACTTTGTTTGGTTAAAACAACAACTTGTGTAGTATCTAAGGTTGTTTCCATGCATAGATTCTTTAAGTTATCATGATCAAAATGATGGGATCAAAATCATGAACATATCATAGTTGTTTGATTAACTTATGCATTTGGTGATACTATTAGGTTGATCCAATCACTGGTGAGACAAAGGATGATGGAGTTGAAGATGAATACCAGCTAGCGGACCTGGAGGTTGCAGTAGCGATTACATGTTGAAAGTGGGGGTCTCCAATTTCAAAATGCATGGGAAAGCATGGGTGATGATTGGAAATTGATAATGTTGTTCGCAAATAGTATCATGCCATGTCGGCAATTGATGGATTAAAGAATTTTGCTACAAATGACTTTTATATCTTTATTAATTTGAAAGTTAGTTGTACCAACTTTGAAATTGTTTGTTGCAAATCTGCAATTATTAAAATGGTGGTTGCTTTGATTGTTTCAATATAAGCCATCTTTAGTTATGGAGGAAACCTTGTGCATTGTTTCATGGGTTTTGGCAGTGTCTTGTGACTCTTGTCCATTTGCATGAAGTTCTGGCTTCATTCACCAAAATCAACTTATCAAACAAAAAAAAAAAAAAAATGTTCACTAAAAAATCAAATGGATGTAAAGATTTTAAGAGTACAACAATAAGCGAGAACTTCATGCAAATGAACGTAAAGATTTTAAGTGCATGATTTTTTACACTCTAGAAATTGGGGCCAAATACAGATTGATACTCGAGTTTGATGCACTCGGGTACCACTAACGTAGTACTCGAGTTTAACAGACTCGAGTATCAATGGACATGATTTTGCACTCCAGGCACCAATACAGATTGATACCCGAGTTTAGTGGACTCGGGTACTAAACACAGTACTCGAGTTTCATGTACTCGAGTATCAATGGGCATGATTTGCTCTTTAGGTGCCAATACAGATTGATACCTGAGTTTAGTGGACTCAAGTACTGAACACAGTACTCGAGTTTCATGTACTCGAGTATCAATGGGCATTTCGTACTCTAGCTGTAATACAGATTGATCTCGAGTTTAGTGGACTTGGGTACCACACTATATAGTACTCAAGCCCAGGAAACTCAAGTACGAAATGGAATTTTTAAATCCCAAATGCCATGTCAGCCATGCCACAATGGAATATAAAATAGGGTACTCGAGTTTGGTGAACTCGAGTACTAGAAAAAGTGGTAGATCACAACTTATTTCCGAAACAGTGTTTTTTTGCTATAAATTTTATGAAAGGGTGGTATTTGGCCATTTTCACCCAATTGGAAAGTCAGTCTTGAAAATGAAACCTAGCCACTCCTGTCTTCATGGACTCTCCCTCCTAATAATGCAACCAATCTATATATATCTAAAAGATGAAGCGTAGCATTTATTACTGCTGAGCTCCTGTTGTACCGCCTCATCGCCACATCATTGGCCACATAATTATTATTTTTCTCATTTATTTTTTAATCTTATTTTTTAACAAAAAAATATAAATGGGTTATTGACTTTACATATTCAGCTTGGATAGTTTTAACATTATATATAATTTTGCCTTTACATATTCATCCACTTTAATTTATAATTTATTTTTTATTCCTTTTTTTTTTTACCAAATAAAAAAAAAAATAGATTATTGACTTTGCACAATAAATTTATTATTATTTAAAAAAAAAAAAAATCACTTGTGTTTAAAGCCCTGTTGCATAAAATCTTTGAATGTCATTCTATTCTCTTTCTTTTCTCCAGCTCATCTTTCTTTGAATTGATTAAAAATTTGGCATTTTAGATTTTCATCCCATAAGGATGGCATTTCAAATTAATCGGAAAAAAAAAATGAAAATAAAATTTGGCGTTGTACATAACAACTGTCAGCTACACTCCAGTCAAAACGTTTTAGATACTTTTACTCCCTCACCCTTTCCACTTCTCAATTAATTTTGAGTTCTCACGCCCAGTAGGCACAACACAAAACCCACCTAAATTAGCTCTCTTGGCCTCCCTCTACACTTATTTAAAAGGGGAATATCAATGCTTCTGTGGAGCTTCAGGGTCACACAAGTAAGCTCCCGCTAATTCTCTACACATGCAAAGTTTTATTAATAGCACTAAAAGTTAACCATTCCTTGCTCATGGGGTTGAGCTTGACTTCCCAATTTGTTTTTTCTATCTTTGTAGGACCATTGTTGGTTGTTCAGGGGAGTTGCCCTCAAGTATTTGGAATAGGCTAGATGCGCACAGTGTCTTCATGTCAACATCTCTCATATTCCTCATAAGTTAAATTGGAAAGCATGTAGAATTTTTTTGGAATGCAACCAAGAGAGGTGACCAAGTTCTTGCTTCTATTAGAATTTGTAGTTCTTATTCGTGAAGTTTAGGGCACTATAATCTATTCAAATACTCCTCAAGGTACAGGTCTCGCTGTCTTTTTTTCCCATCTTCTTTGACATTATACAACAACATATCATACACAAACTTCACACAGATATATAAACCATCTAAGACTAAGAGCATTGGATTTTCATTCAAAGGTTTGTTAGTTTTAGACAACTTTCTCATCATCCTATCATATTCAATCTGAAAACGATTGTTATGTTCTTAGCTGCATGTTTTTTTAATTTCAATAAGACAAAATAATTTTGGTTGATGAGCCACTTGCTAAAAATAACCTCTTTTATGGATTCATGATCAAAATGTGAGATTTATAAATAGACTTGATGAATCATTATCACATTTAGTCTAATGCATGAACTAACATTATTGCATATTCTCCATTGAAAGAAAGAAAGAAAAAGTTATTTGTGTTTTGTATTTAGCTTAATGGTTTGTTAATTTTTATTTTTTTAAAAAAATTTATAACTTTCATTGTTTCATTTGAAATTTGTACCCCATTACGAAATCCTCCTATAGAAATATAACATTGTAACATGTTCTCTTTTGTTTACCTCAGTGACATTGCTATTACGTTATTTGTTGATTACTTAATTATTGCCATTGTTGTTTTGTTAGATGGTTTAATTGTTGAATTATTATAATTCTATTATAGGTTAAAGCATCTAGCTATCTAACTTATGTGGGTTTCAGAGCTTAAGCAAACAACAATCTTATCTGGATAAATCTCTCAATGATCATGTGGAGCAAAAAACAATTTAAATTTTGCCAATAGGCAAAGGAAGATCACATGTTGGATTGAATTGGAGAGAAGTAGCTAGCAAATTTGTGCCTAAAAGTAGCTACCACCAGTTATAAGGAGATTAATTCATATAATAACTCCATGTGATTTTAGAAATTTAACTAGATAACCGAATAGTTTTTAATTCTTATATTGTTTGGATCTGTAATGTTTCACCCATAAATAAGTAATTAAGTTTTCATGATTATTATTGAAATCTGTTTGGCGATTTCAACAAATGTATAACATAGTTTATGTATATTCATTTCACTAATATAATTAACATGAAACTATATATGTCACATATCGTGTGGTGGCAAAATTACTAATAATCTATATCTATATTATATCTAAAAGTTGAAGTGTAGTATTTATTGTAGCTAAGGTCCTGTTGCGCCACCTCATCATCATTTCATTGGCTACATAATTATTATTTTTCTTATTTATTTTTTATTCCTTTTTTTTTTTTTACAAAAAAATATTAATAGATTACTGACTTTATACATTTATCTTGGATAGTTTTAACATTACATATAATTTTGTCTTTACATATTCATCTACTTTAATTTATAATTTATTTTTTATTCTTTTTTTTTTTTAACAAACAAATATAGATAGATTATTGACTTCACGGATTCATCCTGAGTGGTTTCAAACTTCACATATAATTTTGCCTTTATATATTCATCTACTTAAAATTAGAGGGTCATTCTAGATGTTTATAAGTAAATAATGAAATCAATGAAGAATCAAAAACCAAAAAAAATGTCTATACATATCTATACTATATATATTAATGGAAGTTTTGTAATAAATTTTATAAAGCTCTTTATGCACTGCATCTTTAGTATTCTTTTTTTTTTTTTTTTTTTTGGTGTGTGCGTGCAATTCTTATTTAATTTTTTCAACTTTTAATCTTCTTCAATCATTGTCTTTTTAGTTCAATCTTTCATCCCCTCCAATAATTTTTTTTTTTTTTTTAATTTTCATTTGATTTCCTTTAGATTTTTAAAAGTTTCCTTTATATCTTCTTGAATTCTATAGTTTCACTTTGTTCAATCTTTCATCTACTTCCACCATTCCTCTTCCATCTTAATTTTTATATAAATTTCTTTTTACGTAATTTCCACATCTCTCCCCTATTCCTTCCAAGTTGCCCACGACAAAAAGGTCAATACTCTCTCTCTTTCTCCAATTTTGTTTCTATTTTGGTGGACTTTTTTTTATGTTATTGATTCAACCATTTTTTTTTTCTACTAATGGTTTTTAATTTAATTTTTATTGTTGATTTAATTGTCACATCACATGTGTTTATCTTTTTGGTATTTGCATTGACTTTTATGCATATTTAGGTAGTTTGGTATTCTAATTTTCGATTACAAGTTATTTTTCTTTATCCCATTGGTTTGTTTTGATTCGGGCTTATAATTAGTTGTTTTGCAAGTTAAAATTTGATTTTTTTATCGTGATCAATTTAGATGTTAAACTATATGAGAGTTTACTAATTTTTGTTTATTATTTAACCCTTTGGGGTGAACAAAGTACTCTTAATAGTTGTATTAGAAGTATTCTATAATGTTATTTATTCAGAGAGAAGCAAAGGTTTAGTCAAACGAAAATAATCAGGTGGGTGATATATCTTAGCTTTTGCAATTGTATTTTAATTATTATTATTATTTTATAACAATACATATATAGAAATTTAATTCTTAGATTTTGCAAATAATTGTTTATCTAATAATATGTTTTGGGTGGAAAAAATTGCAGTTTCAACAAAGAAAATAACCTTAATAGATTATCAACAACAAATTGTTTTGCTAATTGGTTCAGAAAAAAACCTTAGAACGTTTGTTTAAAAATAAAAGAATAATTTCGAATTTTATATTCTTTTTAATGATTCACAGAATGTTATAAATAACTTTTATTAAAAAATGAATATTTTTGTTAACTAGCCTTTTGAATTTTTGAGAATTTTTTTTTTTTTTTTTTCATTTTGGTACTACAAAATTTATATTTATAATTTATGATTGTTCCCATAATGAATAAAAATATGAATGTTCAAATTTATATTTATGACTATGATTGTTCCTATATTACATTTATGATTGTTCTTATAATAAATAAAAATGTTATTATGAAATGCATTATTATTTATTACATTAATACAAATTGTAAAAAATAAATTTAATGAGACCATCCTAAAAAATTCATCACGCGTAACGCTCGGGTTCGCGGCTAGTTCTTTTAATAATCAAAACACCAGCTCAATCCCATGCATCTGGTTTGGCATTTCTTGTAGCCATGCAGGAAGTGTAATTAAATTAAGTTGAATTGACAAAATTTTCACTAGTTATTATATGGCCAACACTGACTAATTTTTTTGCATGATAATAACAACTTAATATTTGGATAGTTCATTAAATTTTTATGATTTTTTTATGATTTTTTTTATTCTAGATTACTTATTGATAGTTGTCCCAAAAATTGAAATATTTGTCTCTTAAAACACGTGTTTTGCAGAGAGGAAGTTAGCTACTAGTTTTCCATGTGAATCTATGCAAAGAGTCAAGGTGAAGTAGAATCTATATATTACTAAAAGCTGAAGCGTAGCATTTAATGTTGCTGCGCTCACATTAAGCCACGTCAGCAGCCATGTCATTTTTATCTTTTATTTTGAATTTTTAATTCAATTTAAAAATAGTTTTTGCCAATTTTTAATTCAATTTTCAGCCCTCTCTCTATTTTAAAGTCCATTACATATACATTTAAATTCACTATAAAGCCCAAGCCCACGCCCAAAACCTTTTCAACTAACTCTCTTTGCCAAACCTGAATAGTATTCCCTTTCCTTCTGTTACATGGAGCCCTATCTCTACTTTAAATTCCAGCCCACACTCAAAGCCTTTTCAGCTAACTCCTTTTGTCAAACCTAAATGCTCTTCACGGTTACAACTTATGCCTTTCCTTTTCAGGTTTAGTTTTTTCCCATTCCCCACCTGTTTCAGCTTCTATTCTATTGTTTCACGTTTTGTTTCATCCACGCTATATATCACGGTTTCAACTTCTGTTCTACTATTTCACTCACGGTTTCATCTTCCTGTTCTACGGTTTCAGCTTCAATTTTCGCTTCTAACGGCAGCCTCCCTGTCTTCCTTCCTCTCCTCACATCCATATAAATACTGACATAAGCTGGGTGATTCAGTTGAGGTATCCCTACATCCCAATTTCTTTTGTGCTCTATTCTTTTGCTTGATGGTTTTTTTTTTTTTTTTTTTTTTTTGTTTTGTTTTGGTTTTTTTTTTTTTTTTTTTGCCTTTCTACATTTGTTTTTGCCGTTTTTGTGTTGTGGTGTGGATGGTTGTTACGTTACATTTACTTTCTAAATCATTTTTGTTGAGTTGTTGAATTTGTTACTGCTGGGTTATTTAATTGGAGCACTGCTTCTTTTGGGTATGTCCATTCTGAGTTCTTTTGGGGATTTTCTAGGTTGGGAAATCCCAAAAATGGGGTATGTTCATTATGCACGTAGAGATTTAGTTTGGCTGTCTATTTGGTTGCAACACCGTTGTGTTCTATGATATTAGTTTTTGATGTCTTTGTTTTAGACTAGGTTGAGAAGTCTACAAACAAAGACTTTCTGTTCTGTAATTTTTTCTACTTTACTAGATATGTTTTTTTAATGGTGGAATTTTTGAAATAAATAATGGAAACCAATAGGCTATGATAGTTCTTTATGCATGAGAGGCCAACCCTTCACCCTCAAAATGTTCGACAAAATGCCTGAGCCAAACTGAAAAAAAGGGGCTTGGGCTTCGAGACATGGCTTATAAAGATAGTGTTGACATTAAGCATCCTCCAAGTTTTATTGTATATTTGTGGTCAAATGTTTCAAAGGAACAACCTAAAGACTGCATTAGGATTATCAAAGACAAATGAAAACTATTAACACCAAGCTATTATTCTTGCCGTGAGAAATGCTACAAACACATTAAAGTTCAGTTGGTTTAACCACAGTTAACCTAATTAATGTTTAAATGAACACTCTTTATGATCTAAATCCACACACGAATCCAAGGCTTTTTTCTATTATTCTTTCTTTCTTTCTTTTTTTTTTTTGAAATGCCAGGCAAGCTTCAATAGATAAATACAACTTGATCAGGGTAAAGACTATTCATTCAAAGTATCCTTCTTGATCACTTTCACAAACTGATCAAGGTAAGGACTATTCATTAACAAACCCCTGCCACCTATTATTGAGAACCCATTTGGCTAAGTAATGAGCTGCTAGATTAGCTTCACAATTTATCCAAGAGAATGCCTTTGGATTCAACTTTTTAGCCATAGCACAAGTGTCTTCTACAATGCATATAGCTTGCCAAGGAACAGAGATAGGCCTTTCCCTTTCAAAGTTTTGTTAATAGCATTGATACAAATCTTTTGAGTCTCCTTCAGTTACTACTTTCCTCAAATTTAGTTCTTGGCTCAATAAAACTGCCCATCCAATTCCTTTTACCTCAGCTACACACACTGTAGTGTTACATACCATCCTTTTGCCCCCAGTAATCACCTTGCCCTTCCAAAATCCCTTCCAAGGCACTTTGTAGGCTGTTTGCAACCTTAGTCATTGAGGGTTGATGTACACTTTCACTTATACAATCCAATGCCAGGGACGCAACAAATGCCAATGCCTCCATTTCCAATGGGGTAGGTGGTGGTACTTTTGGGTCCAAAAACCTGTGAATTTCCTTTTGGTTAGTGTATGGGACTACGAAATCAACTATAAGCCATTGCTCACCACTAATAGTTTTCATAGATTTGGGTCAAATGTTTGATAGTTTGATTTAATAGAAGCAATCAAATCTTTCGTTTAGCAACCAGAATTAGGTCACCTTGATTTGACCTTCTAATTCAGTGCTTACTATTTTGTTTCTCTGAAGCTTTGATTTGTTTGTCTTTCTCTGCCAATCAACCCTCTAAAAAATATTGCTTTATTATTTAGGCATGGAGTTGAGGACTTAATTAACTAGATTCTCTGTTACATGCACAAAAATTATTTGATAAAATACCTAATTGTTTTGTTCCTTCTCTAGAATTAAGTCCAAAAATTTTAAATGGAGATGTTCTTCTTACACAGTATATACATGGTCTTGGCAGTATATAATGTCCATTTAGCACATGGTTTATTTTAGATTTTTTTTTTTTTTTTTTAAATATGTGATGTACTTCTTTTTGTAGAATTGCTTTCTTGGTTTTAATCCTTATTTGAAAGTAGGAACATAGACGAGAAAAATTAAGATTCACTTAATTTTCTATTATTTTGTCTTGGTAAGAATTTTCTTTTCTCCCTTTTGTTTAGTATATATATACTCATTGGCTTGAATTCAAGCTTGACTCACATTACTAATCAATTATAGAATACATGACAAAGCATACTCAATGTCTAACAAGTGCACATGACATGACAGCACATGCTCCGTGTCTTTCAAACAATCAATATGTAAAATACATTTACAATCTATGAACCCAACTATGTTACCTATCATATTAGGTGAAAGCTATGTTATTCTATTCAGATTAAGTTCTTGGTCTTAGGTTCTTAAAAGCTTTCTTTGCATTGTCTATGCTGGTAATTATTTGTATGCTTCATTAATGGTATGTACTTAAATGACTCCAAGCAGTCTTACCATATATTTTTTAACAAATTTGCATTTAAATGTATATTTTTGTTTGTTTTTTTAGGGCCTGGTTTTAGTTTTGGTTTGGTATAAACTTGAAACAAATGCCACAAATATTTGGATTTGTGACTTTTGTATTCTTATTGTTTGAATAAAACTATATGGTACCATTTAAACATGTTTCATATAAGCTTTTGAGGTCTCAGGTCATGTTGTATTTAAATATGACAAAAGATAGTACCATTTTCGACCTTAGTACAGTTAGTATTGGTGTTTTATATATAACTTGGGTAGATTGAATTTGTTTTGTGTGTATGCTCACTTTTGTTATTTATTTCTGAATTTCATGATGAAGACTAATAGAATACTTATTTTTCATTAAGATTTTTAATATATTGGATTTTTAAAAATAAATCAATAGTTGGGGTCAAGTTATTTGAACCATACATGTCTCCGTTTAATTTTCTTTCTTGGTTGCTTTGTACTTCCTACCATTTAATAGATTAAATATTTTTTCCTTGCTTTGTCTAATTTTACTTATTGTTGACTTCTTCAAAGAGTAGTATTACAAAAAATAAAAAATAAAATGAGAAAGGGAGAATTAGAGGTTGTGGGTCATAAGTCGTAGCCACATCCATTAGAATTTGAAGTTGGGTTATGCTTAAATAAGTTAGGCTCAAATTATTTGCAAGGACTTCCACAATTTTGGGCATGTTTGGGGTGGACATATCTGATGCTATTCTCCTTCTAGGCTAGATTTGTGATCAATAATAATGGTTAGGTGCTTTTTTTTTTTTTTTTTTAATGTACTGTTGTGTATTGATGAGATTGTCCTCATTCAAGTAGTTAGCCATTTGCTCTAACATCTAAATTTAGAATGATGTCCAGGGGCTATCATGGTTGTTAAAGCATCAAAGCCAATTGCAGTGGTTGATGCGTATGGGTTTTTTAAGTACAAAAAGTAAAATGTTTGTGAGTTTCATTTAGTTTCCAACTTATAATATATGAATTTTGTGTTTCACATTCATGAGGTGAAGCGTTGTTTGACTGGCCCGTCCTTATAAAACATGCGTGAAACTGTGATTTGAATAGGAAAATATGACAAAATCCTATTTGTTATTGTTGCAATTGTTGTGAGAAGTCCAAATTATCTAGATAGGTAATTTGCAGTGATGATTGTATGGTCTAGAAGTTCTATTATCTTTGTGATGATTGGGTTTTGATGCATTGCTAATTTGATTTTCCACTAAAGAATAGTAAAATGTTTTGGATTCTTCCCTTTGTCAAGAGATCACATTAATAGGCTTGTCACACTCTCTCTCCCCTTAGCTCTCAATTTGTGACATTCATTTTCTCTAATTATTTTCTTTTTCCATCTTTTCTATTTGTTTACATAGCCAAATATATCATAGGATTTATCTTAATAAAATATTTTTATGGGAATAGATTTTTTATGTTTATTTTTTTAATGCAACTTCAATTTGTTTGATAGTTGGAGATTATTGGATTTGAATCTTGAATGTCTCCATTGGAAACACTAAGAAGTGCCAATTAGTTGAATTACAAAGTTTGTAGCGGATTTTGCCAATTTGAGTTTGACTCAATCTTAATATCTTTAATTGTAAATTTATTGATATTAAGATGTAAGCGCAATTGTATATTTATTTGATTTATTGATTCTTTTGTAATACTTATTAAACCAAATTGACTCTCAAAAAAAAAAAAAAAAAAACTTATTAAACCAAATGTAAGAGCTCATTATGATTATTATAATATTATACTTCATAATATTTGTATGTATCTCATTTTTAATGATATTGTGTGTAAAATTTTGACTGTTTCATCACAAGAAATGTTCAAATTACATTTTTCATCTTATATTGGAGATGATAGCTTTCAATAGTTGAAATTAGAGAGATGTTTAAACCTGAACATGTTAACATTTGATCTAAAACAATCCCGTGCAACGCACGGGTTAGCGACTAGTTTACATAAAAGTTAAAACTGAATCAATTTCCTATACATGCGTCGTGACTTCCAAGTTCCAAGTCTTAATTTTGGTTCAAATGTCCAATGTCCCACATTCAAAGCTTTTTTCTATATTTTCTTTGTGAGTACCAACTAAATGTCTTGGTAATTTGTGGGCCATTTGGAATAATGGCAAATGCACCAATTTTTCTAGCCAACCTCTTACCAAATGTTCCACATTCAATGGTTTTCTCTAATTTTTATTGTGTCTAGGAGAAAAGATCACTAAGAGGAAACATAAAACTCTTTTCCTTTTGGAAGAAAAACTTCCAATTTTGACTTGATTTTTTTTACACATAGTTAGAAAAGTCCAATCTTAAAGTAAGTAATTTGATTGGTAATTTGAAAAAGTTTCTCTCTAAACTAGTTTGGAGATACACTCTTCAAAATCCTCCTATATCTTTTTATTAGATGTGAATTTTAAAAAATTAACATTAGATTTCATGTTTTTATTATATCTTTTATGCTTGTGAAATTTAAAAAACAAAAAATTAAAGATCAATAGCTATATCATCAATCAAATTTTTTAATTTCATATTTTTGTGATATAAAATTATGCATAAAAATAGATCTATTAATCAGATAGTAAATAATATCCAATTTAAAAGAAATTTGATATGTGCATGTTAAGAACAAAAAGAAAATGCAATACAATCCAACAGTTAGCTTTTCAAAATTCACATCCAATAAAGAGATATGTTAGGTTCTAAAAGTTTAGAACAATTGGCAAACCATGAGCACAAACTTGTTTATGTATAGATCTTCGAGTCTATAGAGTTTATTAGACAATGTTCAAGGTGTTACAAGTCAGAGCACAAGACCATATAAGCTATAGAAAGAACTATTCAAATTTTTTGAAATCCAATTGATCGAAAATCATATCTGACCGATCGAAAATTGTAGACATGAAATTTCTGTAGATTTCTATTTCAACCAAAACTCTACTTAAACGTTTTTGGTTTCAAGTGAAACACTTCTAGTCTATAAAAGAAAACCCTAACTACATTTTCAGAGCTTTTTAGAGACTTTGGAGGTGCTCTTATGAGATCTAAAAAGTATTGTGCATTCCTTTTTCAAAGTTACTACCGAAAATCATTCTCATATCATTAAATCCTGTAGATTTGAAGTTGCTACAACATGATCAACAATTGCTGATGATCTAAACCTTCAAGGGTGGTTTTGGAGTCACAAATTGGAGAATTTGTGTTGCTAAACCTTTGAGTGGGATCTCAAAGAAACAAGCGTGGGTGCTTGTGTTGGTGTAAAACCAAGAAGAGAAGGAGTTCATAGATTTGGAGTTTGAACGGGGTCGTGTTAGTAAGTTATTACATGAGGTAGCAATAAATTTAGGATTAAATCTGATTGTAAAAACTTCAATTCTCTCATAGTGGATTTACTTTACCTTGAGGATAACTAGATCAAATCCTCCTCAGGTTTTTACCTTGTAACAGTTCGTTTCATCGGTTTTTCTAGATCATCATATCATGGTGTTATTTATTTTCCACTACTTTGCATAATATGATTTTTATTGTTGGAAAAGTTGATGGAATTGCAACTTACAATAAAAAACAAAAGGTGCTTAATTTCCTTCCCTGGGTCCTTTTTTCTTTTGGAATTTATGTTCATGGTCTTTTTTTTTTTTTTTTTTGACTTGAAATATTAAACCACAAAAAATATATGCAACTTTTCCACAAAATTTTCCAAATGGTAGGTATTTGTGAAGCTAACAACCAACATGTAACAATCGACAACCAACCCATCTGTTACGGAAGAGAGCTATAGTAATAGTTCTAAGATTGTTTGTGGCCTTAGAAAAAAAAACTTTTTTTTCCACACGAGAACAACCAAAGTCTAGAGTTTGGCACCAAACATATTTGTATCTATTTTTTTTAACCCATTATGTAGCAATTAACAATTTATTAATTTATTAAAAAAAATCTTATCACAAAAACTACATATAAAATGTATCTTTAGTTGCTATATAATCAGTTAAAGTAAAATAGTTTCAAATATATTTGGAGCCTTATTCCTCCAAGTTTGAATAATTCATGTTTTTGAAAATTTCATTAGTTTAATTGAAGGATTTTTTAATTACTTTAGTATAAAATTTGATAATTTAGAATGAAAATGAAACCTTTTATTTTAAGAATTTTACTATGTAAATGGTAAAAATAAATTTTATTTTATGAAATATCCATGAAATATAATTTTGATTAAAAAAATACTAAGCTCTTTTTTTGTTGGGTATATGTATATATATAACTTATTCCAAAAAAAAAAGTGTATATAATAAAAAAGCATGCGTGTGTGTATATATGTGTGTAAGATTGTCTTGATAAATATATTATTGAGGGAACTTGGTCCTTAAACAAAAATTCTTAGCTCTAACCCTTTCAAAGTCAATGATCATGTGGAGACCCTTCTCTTCCCATTAATGACAACACTTGGCTTGATCGGTATTTAAAGAAAGAGAATGATGAAAATTGGTAAACAGAGATACTGAATCATATCATCTATTTTCCCTAGCTTCCAAAAACCCATGGCACTCACTAGCTTCCAAAAAGTATTTTCTCCCGTTTCTCTATTCATGTTGGCCCTGTTACATTTTTCCTTTATTTCTGATTCTGTTTATGCGGATAAAGAAACCGAGACAGATGCTCTTCTCATTTGGAAAGCCAGTCTTCAAAATAAAAACCAGTCACTCCTGCCTTCATGGACTCTCCTTCCTAATAATAATGCAACCAATTCTTCCAACAATCAAAATGCAAGCTCAAATCCATGCAGTTGGTTTGGTGTTTCTTGCAACCATGCTGGAAGTGTTATTAGATTAAACCTGACTAACTCAGGCTTGAAAGGTACTCTCCATGAATTTTCATTCTTGTCACTCCCTAACCTTTCATTTGTTGACCTCAGCATGAATGAACTCTTTAATACAGTTCCTATTGATATTAGTTACCTGTCTAAACTCATATATCTTGATCTATCCTGTAATAACTTATCGGGGAAAATCCCACCACAGATTGGCCTACTGATCAACCTTAAGGTCTTGCACCTTGCTAAAAATCAGTTAAGTGGCTCAATTCCTCCAGAAATAGGTCATTTAAAGTCACTTAATGATCTTTCTTTGTATGCCAACAATTTCTGTGGATGCATTCCAGCTTCATTAGGTAATTTGAGCCATTTGACTGATTTTTCTCTCAATAGTAATTTCTTTTCATGTTCCATTCCTATATCTTTAGGTAATTTAAGCAACTTGGCTTATTTGTACCTCTATGATAATCAACTTTCTGGTTCCATTCCTCCACAAATTGGAAACCTTACCAATCTAGTTGAACTTGACATAAGTAACAACAGTTTCAAAGGTCCAATCCCTTATAGTATTGCAAAATTTGAAAAGCTAACATTGTTGCATATGAGCCAAAATCAGCTCTCTGGCTCCATCCCCCTAGAAATTGGAAATCTAAAGTCTCTCATATTCTTAAGCCTTGAAACAAATCATCTTTCTGGCTTAATTCCCACATCTTTAGGTTCTCTTAGAAACTTGACTGTTTTACACCTATACAACAATCAACTTTCTGGTACCATTCCTGAAGAATTAGGAAACTTGACATCCATAATTGATCTTGAACTGAGTAGAAATCAGTTGAATGGTACTATTCCAATTTCCTTTGGTAGGTTGAGTGGCTTAGAAGCTTTATACCTCCGTGATAACCAACTTTCTGGTCCCATTCCACAAGGGATCGGAAACTTAATGAAGTTGACAGCTCTATTGCTGGATGCCAACCACTTCACTAGCTTTTTGCCTCAAAACTTATGCCATAATGGGTCTCTCCAATTACTAAGGGCAGACAACAACCATCTCACAGGTCCAATACCAAAAACCTTGAGAAATTGCACAAACTTAACTAAAGTCCACCTTGAAAGAAACCAACTCTTTGGAAATATATCTGAAGATTTTGGTGTCTACAGAAACTTGCAGTTCATGGACCTAAGTTACAATCGATTTTATGGTGAAATCTCACCCAACTGGGGCAAGTGCACACAACTAACCAGTCTAAAGATTGCTGGGAACAATATTTCTGGTGGCATACCACTTGAAATTGGATACTTAGTTCAACTCCAATTACTTGATCTTTCTTCTAATCGCTTGGTAGGGGGGGTTCCAAAGGAATTTGGAAAGTTGACTTCCATGTTGAAGCTCTGCTTGAATGGCAATCAACTTTATGGTGGTTTACCCTTGGAGCTTGGGTCATTAATAAATCTCGAGTATCTAGATCTATCCGCTAATAGGTTTGGCAAATCAATCCCCAGAGATATAGGGAACTTTTTGAAACTACATTACTTGAATATGAGCAACAACGAGTTCATCCTCAACATTCCAGTTCAAATGTGTGAATTAACACATTTGTCCCAGCTAGATTTGAGCCTTAACTCACTTGAAGGAGAGATACCTTCACAAATCAACAATATGCAGAGCTTGGAGTTGTTCAATTTATCTCACAATAATTTCTCAGGTTTTATTCCAGCTGCTTTTGAACAGATGCGTGGCTTGTCATTTGTCGACATATCCTACAATGAGTTGGAGGGTCCTCTTCCGAATAGTCGAGCATTTCAAGGTGCTCGCATTGAAGCACTACAAGGTAATAAAGGAATATGTGGAAATGTTATGGGATTGCAACCCTGTAAGGTAGAACATATTTCAAAGAGGGGACTTAAATTCATTTTCCCTCTCTTGGGAACACTTTCACTTGTATTGGTATTCTTGGGAATTTATTTCAGTTTAAAAGGAAAAAGGCAAAATCCACAGACAAATCCAACAAAAGACATGGACAATGAAGAAGTGTTCACACTATCAACTTTTGATGGAAGAAAATTGTACCAAGAAATCATTGATGCAACCCAAGGTTTTGATGCTAATTTTTGCATTGGGGAGGGAGGATATGGAACCGTCTATAAAGCCGAGCTAATATCAGGAGACATAGTCGCAGTGAAGAAACTCACATCTTTGACTTCACCGCAAAAAGAGTTCTTAAATGAGATCAACACATTATTAGAAATCCGACATCGAAATATTGTAAAATTGCATGGCTTTTGTTCACATTCACAATTCTCAATTTTGATTTATGAGTACCTTGAAAAGGGTAGCTTGGCCTCAATTTTGAGCAATGATGGGGGAGCTAAAGAATTGGATTGGAATAAGAGGGTGACTATCGTTAAGGGTGTGGCTCACGCGTTGTCTTACATGCACCATGATTGCTCTCCGCCAATTGTTCATAGGGACATATCAAGCAAAAATGTTTTGCTGGATTCAGAGTACGAGGCTCATGTTTCAGACTTTGGCACTGCTAAGATTCTTAACCAAGACTCATCCAATTGGTCTTCACTTGCCAGAACATATGGATATGTTGCACCAGGTAATGTACTTATTTGTTTAATCAATATAGAACATATAGATCTTATGAATACATTGGCATAATATTCTTCTTTTTTTAGAGCTTGCTTATACGATGAAGATAACTGAGAAATGCGACATGTTTAGCTTTGGAGTTTTGGCTATTGAAGTGATCAAAGGTAGGCATCCTGGTGAAATCATCTCCATTCTAACTAATTCATCCATGGGGGAGAATTTGTTGTTGAATGATTTGTTGGACATACGCCTTCTGCCTCCCACTCTTGAGGTTGAGAATCAATTGATACTCATCATAAAGTTGGCAATTGCATGCTTGCATGCTAATCCAAAATCTTGACCAACTATGCACATGGTCTCTCAGGCTTTATCAAGCTGAAATGCACTTTCTTGGAGCCATCACAGTCTGACAAGGACAAGCAAGGATATGCAATAAGACACTATATTTTATCAAATTCATGCTGTTGAAGGAAGTTGTTTGTTTAAGATTATGTAATGCCTAGAGTACTACTAGATTTTTAATTTCAAGTATTAATAATGTGCATTTGTTAAAACAAATTTCAAGACACTATGATTGTACACGTTTGATTGCCTATGGTTAGGGTTTTAGGCTTTGGTTGTAACAAAGTTAACTAATTCTTAACCAAGTAATTAATTATATTAATTATGCTTTTGATCTGAATTACATAACAACACATAAACATGGATCACATAAATACACCAAAATAATGATCCAAGAAAACCAATGAAATAAGCAGTTTCACTCTAAAAACTTGGGGGGATTTAATCTTCAATTTCCATGGCAATAAATCCACTAGATGCATAAACTTCACTTTGATCACTGGATATTTTGTATAAACATAGGTCTCTGGTTAATGCTTCAAGAAAGCTTGGAAAATTGCAAATTTGTGTACAATACATTACTTTCTCATAGTCATAGAAAATATGCTCTAGGGCTTGCTTATATAGTGTACTTGAGATGCAAGTAGCCCTAGATCAAATGGCTAAAGAAAAATTTTGAGAATCCAATCAACATGATTCTTGATCAGTTGAGCTATGTAGTTTAACCAATCAACTTAAGTAACTCTCGACAAGTCAAGCTTGTAATACCCCGATTTTTATGATCATGATATCATCATTATTATTATAATAGGGTTGTTGTGCTATACTCGTGCACAGTAAGATAGGAGTAGACAATTTTGTGATGCTAAAAAATATGTGAGAAAATTAAAGTTCTATTGCATACTGTAAGGTTGAATTTATTCAACCATGTGTTGGCTTTATTTCGTGCCAAATTTTCTTGTATTTCAGCAATTAGATACCCTGTATTTAGGTGGGAATCATGTAAGGGTTGTATGTGAGAGAGTGTGGAGAATTCAAGTGTGCATGCATTCAAGAGGATTCTTGCAAGTGACTCGTGACTGTTGACTCGCCAAAATACCACACGTGTGAAGCATGTAGGAAGCTGAAGGTTCACGATAGCTGGAGCACTACATGACAAAAAGGAAAGTATAGACCAGTAAGTCATTTTGTGATTCAAACTCGTGACTCATCATAGTGTGAGTGAGTTGCCAGAACACCCTGTTTTGCAAAAAAATGACTTTTTCACATTTCTTATGTACCCTACTATAAATACCTTTATACCTATGAAATGTAGAGAGCTTCCAAAGAGAATTTTGAGAGAGAAACCCTAGGGAACAACAAGATTGACTCATCCATAATTTTGTACCTTTGGTTCTCAAATTCCTCTACTCTCACCCTCTCCATTGACATACCCTTGAGAGGTTTATTAGTCAAATCCTTATCTTACCATACCCATATCAGTAAGGATGTCATTTGGTGTTTGGGAAGCAATTCAGAGAGGACCAATTTATTTGGTTGATGCAATAGGTTTACTGCGAGATCCAAAAATTTAAAGAAGACACGGTTAGGCTTAACCTTGTTGGAGTAAGAAGCTTGGAGGGTTTAGGTGCATTGGATAGATTAGGCTTGGAGGGTCTATTGCTATTCGTGTATCCCAACTTTATTCTTTAGTGGATCATTTTACTGCTTGGAGGGTAGCAGAGAGGTTTTTCGCCGAGTTCTTTAGTTTCCTCTTTGACAACACGTGACAATGTTATCTTTATGTTTGCATCTCTCTAACCCTTACTCTTGCCTTTTAATTGCTGCTGTGTTGTGATTAATTATGATTTAGAGTAGTTTATTTATTTAGGTATTGCTTGCATTTATCTTTCCACGCATCTATTGTTTGAGTATAAGCTTGTGTTGATATTTTTGAAATTAGGGGTCTAAACATTCACGAGTGTTTTATACACCAAGTAAACTTTCAATTGGTATCAGAGCGAGAATACTTTATCGGATTTCTACATCCTAAGTGTGATCCTTGACCCTACAATGAATAGGTCTCAATCCCTAAATGCACCTCCCTTATTTGATGGGAGCAATTACGCCTTTTGGAAAGTGCGTATACATGCATTCTTGTGCTCTATTGATGAGAGCATATGGGATGTGGTTGAGAATGGATGGACTAGGTCGGAGGCTGCCAAATCTACTTGTTAGGATATATATGTTTTCACTTGTTAAGAACATATGTCACTTATTTATGTATATTGGCTAATCTTTTGACAAAACGCACTCTACTTGTACTTGGGTAGTTCTAGGTGTTTTTAATATTTCAAGAAACAAGGTTTCAAGGTCAAGTGTTGAAGTCATCAAGTCTGTCCAAGAAAAAGCAAGCTGAAGTGTAATTTCATTAAAACTCGACACCTTCTCGACAGCTACCTCGACACCTGCTATCTATTGAGATTTAAAAACTCAAATTTCCAATCTGATTTTCTTGGGATCCGTGAATATGTTTTTGGGCATTTTTTTCCTTCTAACCCTAAACATATAAAAGGATTATTTTAAGAGCCGTCAAGTGTGACACAAGTTGCAATATCATTGAGCAATCTCTGTTCAAGCAAATTGTGATCAAAAGACGAAGTTCTTGACCTAGTTCATCTTCCTTCAAGAAGTTGCTGTGTATTTGCACCGTAGGGTTTTGTAACCAAGCATCTTCTTGCTATTCATCATAAAGGATGAACTGAAAAACTTTGCAGCCAACCTTTCTTCCTAAGTTGGTGTTCTGAAGTCGCGTACTGGGATCCGCGCATTGGTTAGTCACGTACTTGGGAGCCGTGTATCAAAGGTGGGAACTGTCACTACAAATCAAGTCTAATTGGGTATTGGGGTAAGGGTTTAACTGTAGGTTGGTAAGGTATTTGGGATTCCTTTACTTGTAACCGCTTGATTTGATAATAGTGGAGTTTCGGGAGTGGTGACCTAAAAATCACCCAGTGGGGTTTTTGCCGCGAGGTTTTTCCCCATTTGTAAACAAATCACCGTGTTATTTAATTTCCGCTGCATATTTAGTTTTTGGTGATTTGTTTGTGCTTCTACGCAATTGCATGATAAATTAATTAATTAAAAACTTGACTAATTAATTAATTGATTTTATCACAAGGGGTCATTCAGTTTGTGGCCTATCACTACTAGGGATAAGGTAGCCCTTGCAGCGGCCAATGCTAATAGTAAAGCTTTAAATGCTATTTTATGTGGTGTCTCACCCGATGAATTCCATAGGATTTCACATGTTACAATCACCAACGAGGCATAGGAAATTTTGGAGACCACATATGAAGGCACCAAGAAGGTGAAAGATACCAAGTTACGAATGCTCACCACTCACTTCGAAGAACTAAAGATGAGCAAAGATGAGTCGTTCGATTCCTTTTATGGGAAGTTGAATGAAGTGGTGATTGGCAAGTTTAACTTGGGTGAAAAGACGGAGGACTCCAAGGTTGTGAGGAAGATTTTACAACCATTGTTGGAGAGCTTCCGTGCCTAGGTCACCGCAATTGAAGAGAGCAAAGACCTTGATGAGATAAAAATTCAAGAACTCATTGGTTCTCTTCAAACTAATGAGCTATCTCTACCATCACAAAGGAAGAGAAAATCTCTTGCTCTCAAGACAATCAATGAGAGAGTGGAAGCTCAAGACTCCTCGAATAAGGATGAGGTTGAAAAGGAAGTGGTGTACCTTGCAAAGTACTTTCGTAAATTCTTAAAATTCAAGAAGGATGGGAAGTCTTTTTAAGAAGGGGAAATTCTTAAATTTCAAGAAGGATAAAAAAGACTTCAAGAAGAAGGATTCTAAAGATTCTTCTCCATCTCAAGTTGTCACGTGCTATGAGTGCAAACTGCATAGGCATGTGAAGAAAGAATGCCCCACTTATTTGAAGGCAAAGGGTAAAGTCTTTGCTACTACCCTAAGTGACTTGGACATCTCCAATTCGGATTTAGAAGAAAGTTGTGATGGAAAAGGAAACTACTCCACATTTATGGCTATTGCACCGTGGACTCTTTCAAAGATTTGAGCACTTTAGTGGAAGAGCTTGGTGAACACACCGAAGTGGAGTCTATAGGGGTGGGAGAGGAATCCGATGATGAAGATGAAGAATGTATCTATGAAGGAGCAAAGGGATTGCAAGAATCCTATAATTCTTTTCTTGAGAAGACTAGAGAGTATGCTAGAGTGGCTAAGGTAGCCATTAGAAAAGTGAAGAAAGCTAAACAAGATTACAAGAGCATACTCATAAGGTATAAAGAGAAAAAATGCGAAGTTGAGGAGATGAATGAAGAACTAACAAATGCCTATTCTAGGATCAAGTTTCTTGAGCTTGAGTGTAATGACCCTGCTCCAACTATGTAGATATTGTCCGCTTTGGGACCCATACCCCTCACAGTTTTGTTCTTCCCTAGGTTGTGCTAGGGAAAAGGCCTCTACACATTGAAAGGAGGTCATTCCTTATAAACACATTCTCATGTACTTCCCTAGGTGATGTGGGATTTCATGGAATGCAAGACTCCCCTTTTTGGGTCACTACAATCCACCCCCTTTACCAGCACACGCGTCCTTGCGTGTGGGGCCCACACTTCTGGTTAGGGCATAGCTCTGATACTATTTGTAATGACCTTACCCCAACTATGTAGATATTGTTCGCTTTGGGACCCATACCCTTCATAGTTTTGTTCTTCCTTAGGTTGTGCTGGGGAAAAGGCCTCTACACATTGAAAGAAGGTCATTCCTTATAAACACATTCCCATGTGCTTCCCTAGGTGATGTGGGGTTCCATGGAATGTAAGAAAGTCGAAGACATACTAGGCCAAATTGCCACAACCTTCATACATTGAAGAATACAAGCTCTCAAAGGCCAAGAGGACAAGGAAAGGGGAATTGGAATGCCAAGCAATCAAAAAGGCAAGAAGTTGATCTTGGTATTGGTGATGTGATGATGATGATAAACACCACCACTTCTTGTTTGGAAAACTTCACCCTAAGGTTTGAGAATTGTAACTCAAGTAACTAATCCTCTAAGGATATCACCCTCAATGCACGTGTCATGTGGGTGAAGAAGGGTACTCATGCATAAGCATTATAACATGTCCATGCATCAATTCTTTCGATATATTGTGACATTGTTTGGTTGTTTGCTTATGTTTTTCATTCTAGCATGTTTTTACTATTCTTGTTTGTTTTTATAAGCTTTGAATGTTTTCTTTTTGATCAATCTTTACTTATTTTGTGTCAAAAATCCAAAAACACATAAAAAGTGGGAAATCCAAAAAGTTTGATCGGCATTATTGTGTTTTGTCACACGCAGGTTTAGCCTTGTACCTCCGTACAAATGGCTTTGTGCATTTACTAGATTAGCCTATTCTTTATGCACTCATATCGTTGTGGGAAAAATCTTGACATCTATGTGATTATTGTAAATAGATCTTCAAACTTATCATGAATGATTAGCCAATAGTTTTGTTGATCTTGAGACATGCATAGACTTATACTTATATATCTTCACTCTTTTATGTTTTTCGCTTGTAGCTCAACAATTGTCAAATCTCAAAAAGAGATACTGCAAAAACTGTCACACATACGAGTATTTGACTAGGAAAAAGGAAAAGTGACTTGTAATGAAAATGTATGGTGCCCAAAAAGCCAAAAGCTTACTCTCAAAATTGAAATATCAAAAATTTCAAGCATCGATCTCAAAATGAGATATATTAATTTTAAATGGTCAAATGTTATGAATTGTATGAAGCCAAAAGAAATGCTTCAATGTTATGTAATCAAGTTTTGTGAGAGGTCATATATGCATATTTCTATAATTGAGACTGGTCACTTTACTTAGTGCTAATTGTGTATGTCTTAGTTGAATTGATCATTGAAACTTCATATTAGACTAAGGACTATCTCACATTTGATACCCACACACATCACACATGTCTTCATTCAATGAATGCCTTATTCATTTGTGTGATTGTACTTGATTAAATGTGTTGTACATACTCAATCAAATGTTAATCAAACACAAAAAGATTTTTGAGTATTTTTAGTTGTTTTTGGAAAGTGTTTTGTTTTGAAAAATTTCAGAAAATCCAAAAATTTTACAACTCTGTTTTTAGTGACTCACTCACGAGTCATGCTAGTCACGAGGCTTACTTAGAAGGTTTTGCGACTCCCTGGCAAGTGAGAACCCCAGTTACGAAAAACATTAAGAAAAATTTTCAAAATTTCTGGGTTTTAGTCATTTTCGCGACTTGGTCGCGAATGGAAGCTCCAGTTGTGAGTTTACGTAGAAGCTTTCGTGACTCACTGGTGGGTGGATGTCCTAGTTGCAAAAAATACTTAGAGAAAATTTTCAAAATTTTGTCCAAGGGGTTTTGGCGACTTGCTCGTGGGTCATTTAATTCGCGAAAATCACGTGTTTTGCACAAATAGGGTTAAATCTTAGATAGTTTTCAAAAACTTTTTAGTTTTCCCTCACATCACGTGCACACACTTTGTCTTCTCTGCCTTTCCCTCTCCCAAAACCTCCATTGTCACTCACAAAACCTTCAATTTCTTCTTCAATACTTCATCAATCTTCAAGAAAAGGTATGGGTTTTCTCTTATTTTCATTGTATTTCAGGTTTCTAGCCCAAGTTTTCTTGGATTTTGTGTTTATGAATGGAAATATGATTGTTGAATATGGATTTTTTGATGTTTTGATTAGTATGATAATGGCTTTTGTTAGTTTCATTGGTATAATGCTTATTCTACACGTTTTACATGTTTGTTCTTTATTTTTATGCATTGTACTATGATTTATGTTGTGTTGTGCATACCATATTCATGATAAAATGTCTCTAAGATGTTTTTGTGTGTTTCTTTAGACTCCATTGAGTACAAAGACTGTGGGGATAATCATGTTTCTTTGTTTATGAAACATCAAATGATTATGTGTTTTCACACTTTGCCCTAGATGCACACTTTTGCGTATGATTCACACACACACACACACACACACACACACACACACACACACATTGAAATGTTAAGTATTTAATGCCATGATTCTATCATGTTTTGATGATTTATATCTTCACATTGAAATGTTTTGTGCTTTGTTTTGTGGTATTTGCTGCTCTGTTTTGCATATGGCAAGAGGAAAATTATGCTCAATGTGGTGACAAGAGGAAATGCATGGATGATAGCCAGTTTCGCTCCACTCAACATTTTGAGCGATACAACCAACACTTTAAGAAGGCTCCAATCATTTAGGAGCGATTTGCATATCTTGTCGACCTAAAGGACTACTTCATCCCAAACTGTTTTGAAGAAAGAGGTTTGGAAAAGCTTCTTGGTGATCTCCCCGGGGTTTATGAACCACTGATTAGGGAATTCTATGCCAATGCCATACTCAGAAATGATTACATCGATTGTTGGGTTGAAGGCAATGAATTCACTCTTGAAGTGGGGGGTATTGATGGTGTTCTTGGATATAGAGACTTAGATCATGAAGACTTCACTCCCTTCAAGGACAGGATGCTCTCTATAGAGATTGTTCAATCCTGTATTGGTGGTGCCTCAACATAACCACCTTCCCTCTGGATTTGAGATGCCTTACCTACATCATGTTGTTCAACCTCTATCTAGTAAGGAAGATGACCACCATCAACAATGCTAGAGCCATCTTCCTCATGCAGCTTCGTGAGAAAACCTACATCAACATCGGTGCTCATGCATTCTCCATTATTGCTGAAGCAATAAGGACAACCTCAAGGCCAAAGCTTGTTCTCCCTAGTCTAATCATGAGGATCCTCCATGAAAAAGGTGTGGAGACTCCATAGGACATAAGCCTTATGAGTGTGCCTCCTTCCATCAATGTTCAAACAATTCTAAGGAGCAAAATTCGTCTTCCAGGTGATGAGGAAGCAGATGATCCTGAACAAGCACCTTCTGCAGACACCGAGACTAAAGCACAAGGACAACCACCTTCTTCAAGAAAATGTGGTGGTAGAGGAAGGAATGGAGCTTCATTATCTTCATCGGTGCCTCCAAATGCTTTTCAGATCATTCTTGAGAGGATTGATGGCTTAAGGGATGTCCAAACTAAGCACTCCAACAGACTTACAACCATTCAGGACCAAATTAACTTGTTTATAGCCAAGTTTGATAGCTTCACGAACCAGCCTTAGCCTTTTGACCATTTCGGTCAAAAATGGGGAGTAATATGGAGGAGTAGCTCTTGAGGGGGAGCATATCTTAAGGGGGAGAACAGTTTAAAGTTTAAAGTTTTTATAGCTATCTTATGGTTTTTCTTTATAGTTTTTATGGGTTTTTATAGCACTTATTCTAGTACTCTATGGTTTTTAGTACTTTGGTTTTTTAAGTACTCTATGACTCTAATATCTTGGTTTTTAAATACTTGGATATTGTGTGTTATGTGTGCTTGAATGTTTTAGCTATTTAAACTATGTTCTATT
Source organism: Quercus variabilis (assembly GCA_030445155.1). NCBI lineage: Eukaryota > Viridiplantae > Streptophyta > Magnoliopsida > Fagales > Fagaceae > Quercus > Quercus variabilis. The sequence goes on along the minus strand of CP129453.1, from coordinate 32,136,216 downwards.
CTGTACCTTTGCTTTGTAGCTATTTAGTACTTTTAGATTATGTTTGCATTATCATTATTACTTTTGTGCCCTTGTTGGATCTTGTATCCTTGATGCAATAATTTTGGTGTTTTTGCATCGGTTGAGTGTTGAACATGCAAATGATACTTTGCATTGAGCTTATTAACTTGCATGTCCGGATGTTCATTCATTGTGTGAATGATCATTATAGTCACTCTTTATAGTGATTGTTCTTGTTTGGTCAAGCCATGCTTTATTGTCATATACATACTTGCTTGACCGCATTGTGCTTGCTTTATATGCATTTCAAGAATTCTGCCTACAATGAACTTCTTGTGTTATTATTTTCAGGAAAACTTGTTCGTATGGTTCAAGAGCTTCACAGAATCTAGAGTTAGGTGTGAGTGAGTTTTGGCAACTATTCCCAACTCACATTTTAAATCTAGAGTCTATTTTAGGGTTTTGTCACGGAATAGCCAAATGGGGAGATTGTAAGGTTGAATTTATTTAACCATGTGTTGGCTTTATTCCGTGCCAAATTTGCTTGTATCTCAGCAATTAGATACCTTGTATTTAGATACCCTATAAGGGATGTGTGTGAGAGAGTGTGAAGAATTCAAGTGTGTGTGCATTCAAGAGGATTCTCGCGACTGGATCTCGTGACTATTGACTTGTAAAAATGCCACACTTGTGAAGTATGTAGGAAGCTGATGGTTCACGACAGTTGGAGCATTATAAGACAAAAAGGACAGTTTGGACCAGTTAGTGTTTTCGCGACTCAAACTCGCGACTCATCCCAGTCGTGAGTGAGTCATGGGTCACAAAAGTTGGAGCACTACAGTTCAAAATGGATAGTTTGGACCAATCAGTGTTTTCGCGACTCATCCCAGTCGCGAATGAGTTGCTAAAACTCCCTGTTTTGTAGACAAATGACTTTTCACATTCCTCAAGTACCCTACTATAAATACTTTTATACCCACGAAATATACAGAGCTTCTAGATAGAATTTTGAGAGAGAAACCCTAGAAAACAACAAGATTGTCTCATCCAGAATCTTATACCTTTGATTCTCAAATTCCTCTATTCTTACTCTCTCCATTGACATACCCTTGAGAGGTTTATTAGCCAAATCCTTATTTCACCATACCCACATCAGTGAGAAGGTCATTTGGTGCTAGGGATGTAGTTCAAAGAGGACCAATTCATTTGATTGATGCAATAGGCTTATTGCGGGATCTAGAAAGCTAAAGAAGACATGGTTAGGCTTAACCTTGTTGGAACAAGAAGTTTGGAGGGCTTAGGTGCATTGGGTAGATTAGGCTTGGAGGGTTTATTGCTATTCGTGTATCCTAACTTTATACTTTAGTGGATCAATTTACCGCTTGAAGGGCAGCGGAGAGGTTTTTTACTAAGTTCTTTGGTTTCCTCTTAACATGTGCCGGTGTTATCTTTGTGTTTGCATCTCTCTAACCCTTACTCTTGCCTTTTAATTGCTGTTGTGTTGTGATTAATTATGGTTTAGAGTAGTTTATTTATTTGGGCATTGCTTGTACTTATCTTTCGGCACATCTATTGTTTGAGTATAAGCTTGTGTTGGTATTTTTGAAATTGGGGGTCTAAATATTCACGAGTGTTTTATACACCAAATGAACTTTCACATACAATTTTGTACGGATTTTTGAAATAAAAAGGAAGATGTAATGTGGAGGGCTACTTCAAAATAATTTAAAATTTTTTATTTATCTATCTTTAAAAAAAATTTGGGAACACCTTGAAATTTTTTTTTTTTATGCCAATAAAATTAAATTTTGATCCATAATTTGAGTAACTTAACAATATATTAGGGTTTTTCAAGCAAAAAGAACCACATGCTTTTATATTCTTTTAAGCCTATATTACAGCTTTACTTTTAGTTTTTGCTTTACCTGACACATTGTCATTGTACAACTACTTTTCCTTAAAAATATTATAATATATATTATACAACTAATTGGTGAAAATCACATAAATTTAGCTTTTTTCATTGTACAAATAATTTTCTTTTTTCTTTTTCCAATAATTTTGATTAGCAAAAAAAATAGTAATTTTAGTTAATTAAGTGAATAAACTTAAAAAGTTACTTAATTTTTATTTAACATTAATTAATTCATTATATATATTGTGGGGCCCGAGGGCCCAGAACCCCCGGCCCACCTTTAGGCTGGTTTAGGGCCCAAGCCGAGGAGGGCAATCTCCCCAGATGGTCGGCTTAAAGGTTTTAGTTCTTCCAAGACCCAAGCCGAGGACACACCCCTCCTCGGCACACCTAGTCTAATCTAGGTAGGGGGCAGACCCAGAACAGGTGGTCACATCCACACTTAACGAGTATGCCTGCTCCTCCAGGCTACATTAATGATGACAAGACCCTTCACTGAGAAACCTGGGAGGCCAGCAACCCCCAGTATGGTGAGGAACCTGTCTGATGGGACAAGTCCTGAACCAGTAGCCCGGATGGCCAACAGTTGTAGGGCCAGGATCGAGCTAAAGGGCGTATATAAAGCAAAGAACCCCCCTTGTGAAGGGGGGCCTCCTCGGACGCCAGCCGAGGAGCAACCCCAGGCGTAGAGCAACAAACCAGAAGTTCAAAGAAGACCGGCGAGGGGCCGACCGGACCCAAACCCTTTGCCCCACTCTCTACAAATTCATTGTCAGGGGCCCACCTCCGAAAAAGGAGCCCCTACATATATATATATTTAAAATAAACTTTTTATTTTTATGATTATAATTAAACATGTGATTGTTTAGGAAATTTGATAAAATTGACACGAAAAGTGTCACTAAATATTATGTTTTTATATTTTGCTATGATATTATTAGTAATAAACTTATTATATTTTTATTTATATAATTTAAAATTTTATTAATTATATTATTTATTATGTCACCGGTTCGACCATTGGTCGGATCTCAGTCCGACCAAAAAGCCAGTAACTAGTCCATTTTCTAATTCTTTCACTGTACTGATTTATAAAACCATGGAGAAAACCAAAAAAAAAAAAAAAAAAAAAAAAAAATTGAATGAAAATCTGGAAAATAAAAATTATAATAAAACCACTAACAAGGCCCAAACCAAATGCCAATAGAAAAGCCCATTACAAGATCAATCAATCTCATCTCAGACTAAAACTATCACTACTCCAACACCAACATTGATGGGACTGACGAACTCAATTTCCCTGGACGTCTCATCAAACATACTCGTCCACCTCGGTGCGACACGGAGGAACACATAAGAACCATTAATAAGAACATTCAATGCCTTAGGCAATTACTAAATAGTTGGCAGACTGTTGGAGCCTCATCAAAACTCATATTCATGAGTCTTGAGGTGTTACAAAAAAGGCACTATAGCCACAATTAAGGCCCCCAACGACTAGGAACCACCAAGCTGTATATATACACTTCAATCAGCTACAAACCAGGTACATAGACACACCAAAAATCACTTATAGTTACTCTGATATTTTGTATTATTCTCTAAAGGCTTCTTTATACTGACTTTGGCATCGGAGATGTTATGGCAGGCACCACACCGGTGACCATTTTGAGGGAGCCATCTCACCATATTTGCAAGGACACAATCAAGGACTCAGCTCCATCTAGACACACTTACAAAGACTAACGATTTACATTTCATCAGTTTGGTGCTGTCTGTGGGGACGACATTTTCGTACTTAGGTTTGAAAGCGTAGTTTCTAATTTACTTCTACATTCAGATGGAGTCCAACTAGGATTTTGCAGCATTGGCTCTGCAGGTACAGGCTCTTGTGGTTAGCGTTGGAGTGCTCACTAGACAGAATTAGGAAATGAGGCTACAACTTCAACAGGAGGAGAACCAATCTAAAGCTAATCCAGATGATGAGGGAGATATCCATAGAAGGAGTGATCGTTGAGGGCTAATTACTTCAGATGAAAAAAACTTAGATCTTTTCTGGGAGATGAGAAAGGAAATGGACGAAGCTGACGACAAGGTGCAATTGACGATCTTTAAGGCAGGATTAAAATCCAGAAAGTTCGTGGTTTCACTCATGAAGAATCCTCCTAAGATGATGGTAGAGATGCTCCTGAAGGCATAAAAGTACATGAATGTTGAAGATGCTTTAGTTGCCATAAAGGACGTAGAAAGGCCAGGAGATAAGGGAAGGAAGGAGGATGACCGTAAAGGACAAAAAAGGGAGTGTCCAAATCATCAGACTAGTCACAGGAGTAAAAGGAAAGATGAAAAAATTCCTTGGACAGTAAAATTCACTCCTTTAGTTATGCCTGTTGACAAAATTCTAGTCCAGATTAAGGATGAGCACTACCTTAAATGGCCAAGGCCATTGCATTCATTGCCCAATGTGCGTGACAAAAAGAAGTACTGTCGGTTCCATAAGGATCACGATTGCTACACAGAGGATTACAGGGACCTAAAGGAGTAAATAGAGGAGCTTATACAGAAAGGAAAATTGCAAAAGTATGTAAAAAATGGGGAATCTAGTAGGTTCAGAAGCGATAGCAAAAACCAACGCGAATCTTCACCTAGGGACGAGGATCACATGTCCTAGTGCCCACCAAATGTGATCGGGGAGATAAAGACGATCACAGGTGAGTCATTCAGATCCCTTAGGAAAGCATACCAAAGGTAGGTAAACAGTGTCCACAGAATGCCCCCACTTAAGTAGAGACGGACAGATCGAGACATGTTTTTCTCGGAAGAGGATGCTAAAGGAGTAAAGCATCCTCATGACGACCCCCTAGTCATAATGTTCATGATAGAAGGATTCAATACCAGGAGAATCCTCATGGACAATGGCAGCTTTGCGGACTTCATCTACCTCTCCGCTTTTCAGCAACTAAAGTTAGATCCAAGAAGGCTTTGCGTATTCGACTCCCCCTTATTAGTTTCAGTAGAGACAGGGTGTATCTCAAGGGCATAGTGACACTAACGATTACAATGTAGACTGTCCTTCATCTTACAATGTGATCATCAGGAGACCTACGCTCAACCGTTGGAAAGCAGCCACGTCTACCTATTACTTGAAGGTAAAGTTTCCAACAGAGAACGGTGTGGGTGAGGTAAAAGAAGATTAAGTACTGGCCAGGGAATGCTACCAAGCCATGCTAGCTGCCAAAGAAAACCATACATGGATGATCGAGGAGAAGGAAGAAGAAAAAGTGGAAGCCGTGGAGATAATGGAGCTAATTGAAGGAGAAACAGTAAGGACAACTAGAATAGGGATGACATTGAGTCTCGAGATGAGGACGAGACTCGTCTAGTTTCTTAAAGAGAACCTAGACGTCTTTGCATGGAGTCACGAGGACATACCAGGTATATCCATGAAGGTCATTTAACACAGGCTAAATGTGGTCCACAAAAAGAAGCCAGTCCAGCAAAGACGAAGTGTCTTCACTCCAGAACGGAATCAACCAATCATGGATGAAGTTAGCAAGCTGTTGTCAGCATGCTTTATTCGAGAAACTTGTTAGGACATATATGTTTTAACTTGTTTAAGAACATATGTCACTTAATTATGTAAATTGGCTAATCCTTTGACAAAACGCACTCTGCTTGTAATTGGGTAGTTCTAGGTGTTTTTATTACTTCAAGAAACAATGTTTCAAGGTCAAGTGTTGAAGTCATCAAGTCTGTCCAAGAGAAAGCAAGTTGAAGTGCAGAATTTTTAAAGCTCGACACCCCTCGATAGCTACCTCGACACCTGCTATCTGTCAAGATTTAAAAAGTCAGATTTCCAATCTGATTTTCTTGGGATCCATGAATATGTTTTTGGGCTTTCTTTTCTTCTAACCCTAAACATATAAAAGGATTATTTTAAGAGCCGTTTTGGGTGACACAAGTTGCATATTCATTAAGCAATCTCTGTTTAAGCAAATTGTAATCAACAGACGAAGTTCTTGACCTAGTTCATCTTCCATCAAGAAGTTGCTGTGTATTTGCACCATAGGGTTTTGTAACCAAACATCTTCCTGTTCTTCATCAGAAAGGATGATCTGAAGAACTTTGCAGCCAACCATTCTTCCTCAGTTGGTGTTCTGAAGTCACGTACTTGGATCCGCGCAATTGGTTAGTCACGTACTTGGGAGCCGTGCATCAAAGGTGGAGATTGTCACTACAGATCAAGTCCAATTGGGTATTGGGGTAAGGGTTCAACTTTAGGTTAGTAAGGTACTTGAGATTCCTTTACTTGTAACCGCTTGATTTGATAATAGTGGAGTTTCGGGAGTGGTGACCTGAAAATCACCCGGTGGGGTTTTTGCCATTAGGGTTTTCCCCATTCGTAAACAAATCACTGTGTTATTTATTTTCCGCTGCTTATCTAGTTGATTGGTGATTTGTTTGTGCTTCCATAAAATTGCATGATTATTGATTAATTAATTATTTGGCTAAATTAATTAATTATGGTTAATCACAAGGGGTCATTCAGATTGTGACCTAACAAGTGGTATTAGAGCAGGCACACTTTGATTAGGATTTAATCTTTGCTGTGTTTGATCCATTGACCCCTGTTTGTCATGGATAGAGGACAATCATTAATTATACCTCCTTTATTTGATGGCACTAGCTATGCATACTGGAAAGTACGCATGAGAGCTTTCTTGCAGTCTTTAGATGAAAAGGTGTGGCAAGCTGTAGAGATTGGCTGGACTAAGCCAATAGAAGATCCGGCCGATTGGGATGATTCTAAGATCAAGGCGGCTAACTTCAACAGCAGAGCGTTAAATGCCCTATTTAGCGTAGTCACAAATAAGGAGTTCAAAAAGATATCCTCAACTGAAACTACCAAGGAAGCTTGGACCATCCTCTAGACTACCTATGAAGGCACAAAGGCTGTTAAAGACTCAAAGCTTCAGAGGCTCACTACAAGCTTTGAAGAAATTAAGATGGAGGAGGATGAGTCATTTGATGAGTTCTATGCCAAGCTCAAGGACATAGTGAACTCAGCCTTCAACCTTGGGGAAACCATCCCTGAACCCAAGATTGTAAGGAAGGTGCTCAGATCTCTACCTGAGAGATTCCATGCCAAGATTACGGCAATAGAAGAATCAAAGGACATTGACAAGATTCCTTTGACTGAGCTAGTAGGTAACTTGCAAACCTATGAGATAGGACTATCTAGGATTGGCAAGTCAAGTAAAGGTAAAAGCATGGCTTTGAAGGCAAAGAACAGTGATACAGATGAGTCTTCCGATGATGAAGATTCTAAGATGAAGTCCTACATCACTCGGCAGTTCAAGAAGTTTATGAAGAATGCCAATGGAAGGAGCTTCAACAAGGACCGAAGGCAGTTCAGTTCTTCACAGTCTAAAAGCCAAGACAAAAGGAAGAAGGATGCTAAGGATGGAAGTCAGTACACTATTCCTGCAAGACCAAAATGCTTTGGATGTCATGGGTTTGGACACATGAAACATGAGTGTCCTACATATCTCAAGAGCATTGGGAAAAGCAAGGCACTTGCTGCAACTCTAAGTGACACTGAGCCTGAAGATGATTCCAACAATGAGGATGACAGAATCTTAAATGCTTTTACCACCACAGTCAATCCTACTGAAGGGATTGTTGAAGAAGTGGATGAAGAAGAAGAACTGGTGGAATTAAAATTTGAGAAAATGGATGATCAAGATGATATCCATTTAGCCTATGAGAAGCTTTATAAGCTCTCTGAAAAGCATGAGAAATTATACAGGCTGGCCACTAAAAAGCTCAGTGATGTGGAACTTGATCGTGAAGAGTTGTCCACAAAGTTTGATGAGGCGAATCAAACTATTGGAGCACTGAGATTTGAAAACACCTTTTTGGTAGAGATGACCAAGAAGCTTAAAGCAGAGTTGTTTCAAGTCAGAGCTCAACTAGAGAGGACTTCAAGTGCAAAGCTTGATGAGATGCTAAAAAATCAGAAATCTGCTTCGGATCGAACCGGTTTGGGGTATGGTATTTCTTTCTCAAACACTGCTTCTACTAGTAATACTGTTTTTGTTCCTCCTGCTAATAATACTGAAATTGAGAATATTGATGTCAAAACTGAATTAGCTAGTGAGAACTTAGACAAGGGTAAATCTATCTTAGGAGCCCCCCCTAAGCAAGATAAGAAAGATGATAAAAACCCTAGAGCTAAGAAGGCTAACTCTTAAAAGCCTAAACAAAAGAAGCAGCATCTCTATCATCATTGTGGATCTGCCGGTCATACGAGACCAAATTGCTATAAGTGGTTAGCCACTCAACAGAGCAATGGCATGATAGTATCTAGAAACCATAATCAGCTTCAATCCTCTCTTGCTCCTCTTGGAGATCTTCTGAAAGCCCTCAAATTCCTTTCAAACTTGAACGGGTTAAATTCTTCCCCCTCACCTCCGGTTCAAGGATTTAATCAAAGGAAAGACTCTTCCAAGGTGTGGAAGAAAAAGGATTTTAAGTGATTTCATCACTTTCTTCTTTCTTTTTTTTGTTGTTTTTCTATGTCTTGCATTCCTTGCGTGTTTTGTTTTTCTGCTGAGTCAGTCTAGTTTTTGCATTATTTTGTTTAACATGTTTTGTGTGTTTACTTTTAGTTTGTTTATTTTTAAAAAAAAAAAAATTGAAAAAATCAGAAAAATACAAAAACAGTGTGTGTTATGTGTACTTTGGTACTTGTGTACCTTGGATGGCCAATGAATCAAAGTTTTCTAAACTTTGTATCACTTGTAGCTTAAATGAGCATCTCTATGCACAACTAAGCAAATGAGCTTTGTGGCTCTTGTTTGTGATGAGTAAGATTAGGTTATATCTTAAAACTTAACACTCATATCACTCTTTTTTACGGGTAGGACTAGAAAATTCTAAGAGAAAGGCATAAATAACCATCTCACCACTGGTGCCCGCCAATCATAATATGACACATCTATGCTTCGGCATCGTAAAAGTGCGATGTCAAATGCTTAACATCTTGGGTATTTCTTTTCTCTCTTTTATATACCCATGTATGATATGCTAAAATAAAAGAAAACATGCAAAGAAAAATAAAAAGCAAAAAGATTAAAAATGCTTTATATATGGTTGCAAGCGTGTATTCTAGGAGATGTGGGAGCTATAGGATGTACCTCGAAGGTGATAGTCCCCATCAAACAGTTATGATTGTGTGTGAGTTGAAAGTTATTTTCTCATATCTCAGATCGTCATAACATCTATACACATATGCAATCTTGCGATATTTTTCACACACAACACGCAATATTCTTTGCTACTTTTGATACATGTGCAGGTACAATGTGATTTGGCCATCACAAAGGTTTTACATGTGCTAATGTATGCTCACTAAACTGTCATAACATTTTTTTGAAATATAAAATTGGTTAGACTTGTTTAGTGTGTGTGTGTGTTTTGCATGATCCTTGTGCATATTTTCTTGTTGAGAGATGTTTTGAGAGGTTTATCACTTAAGTGGATCTTTGGTTGAGATGTGTGTTAGATTGCATTCATGTCTGTGTTTTTTCCTTCTCGAAAAACTGCATTTTTATGAAGGCTCGACACCTCCCTCAACACCTCCTCGATACCTGGTCATCTGTCGAGCTTCTCTTGTTGTTTCTTATCGCAATCTCGATACCTCTTCGACACCTGATGGATCGATCGAGAAAGTCTCTATCCCCTCGATAGATTCTCGACACCTATTGGATCGATCGAGATTCACTTGTGATGTTTTGAGTCTTCTTTCTCGACACTTGTCTCGACACCTTGTGGATCGATCGAGATTTCTTCTGTCCTCTTGACAGCTCCTCGATACCTTGTCGATCGATCGAGCTTCATGTATCTGAAATTGGCCTTATTCCTTGATACCTCTCGATACTTGCATCTGTCGACGGCACATTTCCTCGATAGCTTCCTCGATAGCTTCTTGATACCTCTCGACACCTCTGCTGTCGAGAATTAGTGAGGGTTCTATTTAAGTGCAGATCGCGATTTTTTCTGTCATTCTCTCGATCTCACTCGATCTGTCCGAGGCGTTTCAACTTCCTAACTGGTTTTTCTCACTCAATCTTCAACCCCACTTGGATCTTGCTCATTCCTTGCTTCAATCTCTTGGTAAGATCACTTTTCCCCTTCATTTTCATGCATTTCATGTTTGAAACCTTGTTTTTGTGATTTTTCATAAAAATTTGGGGTTTTTCAAAATTGTTGAGTTTTTCTTCAAATTTTGGGTTGGGTTTGCACTTAAATGATTTCAAAATGTCATACATTGCATTTCATTTGCATCATAATGATATTTACATGCATTTAGATGTGTGCCTTATGTTTGTGTGCTGCTAGGATTGGTTTGGGCTGAGCCCATGATGTTTTTCTCTTTACATGACACATGTCCATGCATTCCCATGCATACGTACTTGTTGTTCAACATATTTGATATATTTGAACTGTGTTTGGGACTTTTCTGATTGTTTCCCCCTCTATCTTTTCTCATTCTTTTACGTTAGTCGTGTCTATGGCACCCAAACGTAAGTCTACTCCTACTCGGAACCCTCTGCGTTCTGGAGCTTCTTCCTCTTCAGATAATACTCCTTTTAACATCCGGTTCCGTGATGGAGATGCTCATAAGGCATTTTCGGAGAACTTTTCTAAACGAGGTGTTCATTCGGAACGCCACGTTATACTGGCAGACTTCACCAATACTGACCTTCCCACTGTCATTAACAGTAGGGGATGGGGGTCACTGTGTGACATCTCGGTCACTTGCCCTCTCGTGTTGATACAGGAGTTTTACTCCAACATGCACGGGATTGATCTTTCAGTACCTCATTTTATCACTCGTGTTCGAGGTATGCGCATTCCTGTCACACCACAACTTGCTGCGGAAGTGCTTAGGGTACCTAGGATAGAGTTTCCTGATTACCCCTCTTGTGAGCGTCTGAGGACTGTGTCCAAGTATGAGTTCATCTCTGCTTTTTGTGAGCGCCCTGCTAATTGGGGTGAGCATCAGTTCACATCATGTAGGCCTTTTGCTAAAGGTCCTAGATTCATTAACATGGTGATGACCTTTGTTCTCCATCCTCTTTCTCATTATAACTCTATCACTGAGCCTCGTGCTCGATTTTTGCTTTCCCTACTTGAGCATCTTACTATAGACTTCCCTTCTCACTTCATCCACTCTATCATAGAGGTCTATCTTGACTCGGCATCTCGTGATAAGCTCATTTTTCCTTCTGCTATCACGCGGATTTTACGCCATTTTTTCTGTTCCCTTTCCTGTGTCCGACCACTTCACACACATATCTGCCATAGACGCCGCTACCGTAAAACGTAGTGAGGCGCAGTTCAGGTCGAGACAGCCAGGTGCCACTCCTCCCTCCCGTTCGGCGTCTTCCAGATCCGCTCCATCTACATCTGCTCCTTCTTCCTCTTCGAGCGATGTATTCCTTGGTGATATCATGGCGCAGTTGCAGCGCATGGACACTCGCCTTGATACACTCTCTGCTGAGTTGTATTAGGTGAATGTTCGTGTGGGTCATATTACACGATAGCAGGCGATCATGGGTGGATTTGCTCCAGAGGCTACTCCTTCACCATCTACTCCAGCAGCATCAGATGATGAGGATGATGATGGGGATGCTAGCTCTGCCGATGAGATGTCTACATGACACTCTACCCTTTGTCACTCGTGACAAAAAGTGGGAGTAGTTTTGGGCTATGAGAGTAGTCATCTTAGGAGGAGAGTTAGTATAGGACATTTTTGATAGGGGGAGTGTTGTTATACTTGAGGGATGTAGTGAGGCTATATGTATTTTTTTCTTATCTTTTAGATACATTGGTCTTGTATATGAGGTCCTTTGACCATTTCTACATACATTGTACTTATCTCATCTCTTATATATGTTGATGTATGTTTCTTTCACCTCTCTCTTCATGTGTTGTTTCTTTTCTATCTTTATACACATGTTCTTTATATTTGTACGCAATCTATTTATTTCTGTTTCACACAAGTTGCCTTGATGAGTTTTGTTTAAAGTGTTTCAGAAATACAGGTTGTCAAAGTCTACTTATCATAAGCTCTCTTCTTGCAAAGTTTTTCAAGAGTTTGTGTTAGGATAGATTTTATTGTATTCAACAAATGAATATGAGTTAAGTGATTTATGACTTCTCTCATATGCTCATTTGTTTTTGTGGTTTTGTTACGGATTGCCAAAGGGGGAGATTGTTAGGACATATATGTTTTAACTTGTTTAAGAACATATGTCACTTAATTATGTAAATTGGCTAATCCTTTGACAAAACGCACTCTGCTTGTAATTGGGCAGTTCTAGGTGTTTTTATTACTTCAAGAAACAATGTTTCAAGGTCAAGTGTTGAAGTCATCAAGTCTGTCCAAGAGAAAGCAAGTTGAAGTGCAGAATTTTTAAAGCTCGACACCTCTCGATAGCTACCTCGACACCTGCTATTTGTCAAGATTTAAAAAGTCAGATTTCCAATCTGATTTTCTTGGGATCCGTGAATATGTTTTTGGGCTTTCTTTTCTTCTAACCCTAAACATATAAAAGAATTATTTTAAGAGTCGTTTTGGGTGACACAAGTTGCATATTCATTAAGCAATCTCTGTTTAAGCAAATTGTAATCAACAGACGAAGTTCTTGACCTAGTTCATCTTCCATCAAGAAGTTGCTGTGTATTTGCACCATAGGGTTTTGTAACCAAACATCTTCCTGCTTTTCATCAGAAAGGATGATCTGAAGAACTTTGCAGCCAACCATTCTTCCTCAGTTGGTGTTCTGAAGTCACGTACTTGGATCCGCGCAATTGGTTAGTCACGTACTTGGGAGCCGTGCATCAAAGGTGGAGATTGTCACTACAGATCAAGTCCAATTGGGTATTGGGGTAAGGGTTCAACTTTAGGTTAGTAAGGTACTTGAGATTCCTTTACTTGTAACCGCTTGATTTGATAATAGTGGAGTTTCGGGAGTGGTGACCTGAAAATCACTCGGTGGGGTTTTTGCCATTAGGGTTTTCCCCATTCGTAAACAAATCACCGTGTTATTTATTTTCCGCTGCTTATCTAGTTGATTGGTGATTTGTTTGTGCTTCCATAAAATTGCATGATTATTGATTAATTAATTATTTGGCTAAATTAATTAATTATAGTTAATCATAAGGGGTCATTCAGATTGTGACCTAACCAAATTTACTACCCAGATTGGCTCGCCAATGTCGTCCTAGTGTAGAAAGCAAATGGGAAATGGAGAATGTGCGTGGACTTCACAAACCTGAACAAAGCTTACCTAAAAGACAGCTTCCCTCTGCTAAGGATAGGCTAGCTAGTGGATTCTACAGTAGGGCATAAGCTACTAACGTTCATTGATGCATTCTCGGGCTACAATTAGACAAAAATGGTAGAAGAAGACTAGGAGAAAACTGCCTTCATCACAAGCCAAGGACTCTATTACTATAAGGTAATGCCTTTCGGGCTGAAAAATGCAGGAGCAACCTACCAGAGGTTAGTAAATTAAATGTTCAACAAGAAAATTGGGAGAAATATGGAGGTATATGTGGATGACATGCGTGTCAAGAGTAAAGAAGAGCTTGCTTATCTAGATGATCTCAAGGAAACATTTGCCACACTTGGACAGTACCAGATGAAATTAAACCCTAGCAAGTGTGACTTTAGAGTAGCCTCGTGGAAGTTCTTGGAGTTCATGGTGTCCCAAAGGGAGATAGAGGCAAACCTAGAGAAAGTGCGAGCCATACTCGACATGATGTCGCCAAAGACCGTAAAAAAAGTCCAGAAGCTCACAGGAAGGATAGCGGCATTCAACAAGTTCGTTTCTAAAGCAATGGACAAATGCTTACCCTTCTTCAAGACATTGAAGCAAGCCTTTGCCTAGACCGACAAATATGAGTCGGCATTTCAAGGACTCAAGCGTTACTTGAGCAATCCACCCCTTCTAAGTCTGTCCAAGGAAGGGAAAAACCTATATCTATATCTGGCAGTATCACCCACAACTGTGAGTGTAGCCTTAATTCGAGAAGAAGACAAGAAACAGCTCCTAGTCTACTACGTTAGTTAAGCTTTCTAAGGGGTAGAAGCCAAGTACCTAAGGATTGAGAAGATTACGTTTGCATTAATAGCAGTAGGGAGAATGGTCCAATGGCAATCGAGCTTAGCCATTTTAACATCGAGTATCACCCCAGGACAGCCATTAAGGCATAGGCTTTGGCAGACTTCATCACCAAATTCACTCTTCCAGATGAGGACAGCCCCACCGACGAGACAGAATGGTGGATGATACAGACCGATGGTTTGTTAGCCTAGAGGAGGGGAGGAGTAGGGGTCGTCATCACCACCCCAGATGGATAAATGCTTAAATATGGAGTTCAGCTAAAATTCCCAGCCACCAATAATGAAGCCAAGTATGAAGGAATATTGACAGAGCTAAGGGTCAAAAAAGAACTAGGAGCTAGAATTTTGCTCCTCTAGAGCGATTCTAAGCTGATAATAGGACAGATTAAGGAAGGGTACGAAACAAAGGAGGAAAGAATGCAAAAATACCTCAGGTTGACGAAACATTTGACATAGGAATTTGATAGGGTGGAATTCATGCAGATCCTTAGGAGCTAGAACATGATAGCCAACGAAATCGCGAAGCTAGCATCGTCAAAAGAAGAATAAACGAGCATGGGCTTAGAGATGGAAGTCCAGAAACGCCCTAGCATTAAAGAAATCACTACATTTGCAATCCAGAGCACAAGTAGTTGAATGACCCCGATCATGTCATTCCTCCAAGACGAACACCTCCCATAAGACGTCGAAGAGGCCAGGAAGGTTAGGAAGAGAGCAGCCATCTTGAATGACACCCTATACAAGAGAGGCTTTTCCATGCGCTACCTAAAATGCATAGATGAAAAGGAAGCCAAGTATATTCTAGAAGAGATTCATGAAGGGGTTTGTAGAGACCATGCAGGCCCCAGATCCTTAGTAAGTAAAGTTGTTAGAACAGGTTACTTCTGGCCTACTATGCATGTAGGCATGAAAGAGCTCGTCAAGAAGTGCGATAAGTTCCAAAGGTTTGGAAATGTCTAACGCTTTCCAATCGAGAAACTGACGACGATAACCTCCCCATGGCCATTTGCACAATGGGGAATCGACATCATTGGTCTATTGCCCCAAGGTAAAGGATAGGTAAAGTTCCTACTAGTCGCTATTAATTACTTACAAAATGGGTTAAAGCGGAGGCATTAGCAACTATCACCGAAGTAAGAATCTAGAGTTTTGTATGGAAGAATATAATTTGCAGGTTCAGAATTCCACGGACGATCATATCAAATAATGGGCAACAGTTTGACAATCAAGGCTTCAGGGACTTTTGTTCAAGTCTGAGGATCATGAACCAGTTCTCATCACCAAGACATCCATAGGCAAACAGACAGATAGAGGTGACTAATCGAACACTACGCAAGATTATCAAAACCAAGTTGGACGACACTAAAGGGGCATGGCTAGAAGAATTGCCCAATATCTTGTGGGCTTATAGGACCACGACAAGGACTCCAACAGGAGAAACCTCCTTCAGACTCACTTATGGCACTAAGGCAGTAATCTCGGTTGAAGTGGGAATGAGCAGTACCAGACGAGAGATGTTCCACGAGGACAGCAATGACGACCAATTAAGAGTCAATCTGGATTGCCTGGACGAAGTAAGAGACAGAGCCTCTAACAAGATGATGAAGTACCAACAGAAGATGACCAATTACTATAACAAAAGAGTGAAGCTTAGGCAACTAGACATAGGAGACCTTCTCCTACGCAAAGTCACCCCGACAACCAAGGACCCTGCCCAAGGGAAACTCGGCCCAACCTGGGAAGGACCCTACCGGGTCGTCCATTACTTTAGATAAGGCAGTTACCACATGGAGACCTTAGATGGACAGAGGCTTTCACGGCCATGGAACATTGAACACTTGAAGAAGTACTACCAATAGATATAATAGATGATTGTATTCATTCTTGAAAGCAATAAAAGAATTATTTAGCCAATGTCTTAATGCAAGCGAACTCAAAAATAAGATTGGCTAAGTAACAAGATTCCGCCTAGACGGATGTACGTTATTGACAGAGCCAAAAATGACAAAATCCCTTAACTGGGTGTAAGTCAAACATAAAATTGGCAAAAAAACAAGATTCTGCCTAGACGGATGTAAGTTACTAACGAAGCCAAAAATGACAAGATCCCCTTAACTAGGTGTAAGTCAAACATAAAATTGGCTAAGTAACAAGATTCCGCCTAGATGGATATAAGTTACTAACAAAGCCAAAAATGATAAGATCCCTTAACTAGGTGTAAGTCAAACATAAAATTGGCTAATCAAACTCCGCCTAGACAGATGTAAGTTACCAACGAGACAATGTTTTTTCAATGAGCGCAAGTCTCAATAAAAATTTTAACCAAGTACCAACAATGCCAACTATTGACGAAGAAAAAGCAAAGCAGACAGAGACAAAAATATAAACAAGTAAGTGCATAATTACAAACATAAGTAAAGGCCTAAAGACAACGGGCAACCAACACTGTGTTATCATTATAAGCCCATAAACACTAGGTAAAGTTGTTCTCAAATTAGAATATTGTTCTCAAAACAGAATTAAAGAGCCCAAAACACACTGGGCACCTAGAAAAAAAAAAGATAAAGATTACAAAGGAAAAATGACAAGTTCAGGCATTGTTGGCATCGTCACCACCAGTAGGAGCACTATCAGGACCATTTCCCTCAAGAGCTAAAGACTGGGAGACTTTGTCAGTGGCCATCTCTCTATCCACCTCTTCTAGATCCAAATTTTGTAGATCTGCTCCAGTGGGGTGCTTGACGAAGTACCTTCTCAGAAGCTCAAAACCTTTAAAATACCAACTGAAAAGCACTGTGTTGTACCCTTTAGTTTGCTGGAAAGCCTCAACAGCCTTAGCAGCAATAATTTTATGTTTCTCCTTGGCGGCCAAAAGTTGTTCTCTTTTTCTAGAGTTAGCTGTCGCTCGGCTCTGAGGTCGTCGTTCAAGGTCTTGACTTTTTCCTTAAGGGTATTGGCCTCGTCCATGGTGACAATTAAGTCTTTCTTCAACTTAGAGTTCTCCGCCTCCAAAGCTTCTATCCTGGACTTCGCAGACGTGACCTTAGCTTCTTGAGTGAGGTACTCTGTTGTGATGTGAAGACTCTCCCCCAACACTTGAAAAGAAAATTAGAGCCTTCAAAAAAAAAAAAAAAAAAGGAATGAAATTGCACAAGTACATACCTAAACTAGTTTGTGGACGTGACAAGGCACCACCTCGTTGGAAGGCACACCTAAGAAAATCTTCAAGTCCTTGGTAGTGATGACCTCATGTGCCCTTTCCACAGCAAGTTCAGCATCGTCCTAGATATTGGACGCACGGGAATCAACCTTCTCCTTCCCTCTGTCCATCAAGCGTGGCCTCTTGGAGATAGGAGTAGTGATCTCCTTGACAAAAGTGGCCAGAGAGGCTGTCCTCATCACCTCAATACCGAGGACAGTTGGAGCAACGGGGGCAACTAGAGTAATAGGGGGCCCTTCCTTGTAATACGCATTGCTCTCTTCCCGAGATTGGATAATGGCTCGTTCTTCTTCAATTTCATTTTCACATACATGTCTTGATGAAACTTAGTCATCATTCCTGCAAGAGGGAAACACTTACTCTTTTTTTCCTCAATCTCAATATTTTATAGGACGAAGGACGACGGTTTTGGACCAAGGCAATAAAAAGCAAGAGTTCGCGGGTCCACCAGGTCATTGAACTTCTCGATTGTACTCGCATACTCAATGGCCTTCTCCACGCGTTTCTTGTACCTACTTTTAAGCTTGGGCCGTCTTTTAACTGCACATAACAATGAACAAAGGAGTTAGTGACAATAAAATAAACACGATGAAAATTAAGGGACTAGAAGAAATAATGACGCACCTAAGTTTGGGATACTCCACTAACGGAGCAACCTTGGGAGATCACCCCAAACCTCGTTAGAAGGAGTCTCTCAGTCATCCCCAAACACAAAAAAGAACCGGGACTTCTAGTATCTAAAGGACGAAGGCATGTCCCAGATGATCCTAGTCCTCCTCTCCCAAGGCACCAACTTATAATACCCGTGCTTCTTAGATTCCTTCAAACGGTATAAGTAAATGAGCTTGTCCACTTTAATCATGTCTCCGTCTATAGCAGCCAGCCATATCCCTATACTGCTGACCACTATCCTCCACGAATTGGGCATAAGTTGCCTGGAAGCAATACCAAAACAGCCTAAAAGCTCCATAACAAATGGGTGGACGGGCTCATGGGGTAGACGAACCCTATGATGGAAAAATGCATGTGCGCAGCGGAAAATTAACGAATCTACATCATTCACAATTGATAACATGCACTATGTAAATTTCAGAATACAAGAATAAGAGAGTGTACCTTGGTGTGGTGAATTTTAAAACAAAGATTGTAAGCACTTGGGAATACTTTTAATCTTCACTTCAATTCCACTAACACCCAAGATGTGTGGTCTCTCAATCAATTATATGAAATGTTTAAGGAAGAATTCAAGAATGTCCAACACTCACACACACCATTTCATGTAAGTTGTTAGTTGTTAAAATTTTGTTTGTTTCTCTCCTTATAACTGATTATCTAATTGGGCTCTAGTATGTGGCTTGGAGTGGGGCCAAAAGGGACCAATAAGAAACTAGCTCCAATGGGCCTTGGGCTTTTCTGTCAACTCTTGACAAATCCAAAATTACCATTAACTATATTTAATACCACTATATAAATATAGTTGCACTTTAAGCCTTATTAATAAATTATATCCCAAGACTTTATTGTACATGCAACCCTTTCATAAAATATTTGTAGTAATACAAAGTCATAAATGTAAACTATCACTTAGTAGATTACTACATCTTAATCCTTGAGTATCCGGTTTAATCCTTTTAAATTATTCATCATATATTTATGAAATCCAATTCCATAAATATATACTTTAGTGATTTCTTACTAAAGTGGTTAGGCCTAACTCTTTGAATAACAAACCCATTAAACTTATCTCAAGGGAATATTTTGTATCTCCGTTAAGAGACTATGAATTCCATCTTAAGAATATGTGTTCCATCAACACTAAATGTAATTGCCCAACATACTGAGATTTTGACTGTTACTTTAGATCCCAATCCTGATATATCAAAGCAACCTAAACCTTATGATCAAGTCCACTATTCTCTTAGGATTAAGAGTTCATGCAAATATAAGTCGTGAGATTTATTATTAATTTGATAGTCTTTAGGAGAATAATAAATCTCACAGCGGTTCAGTTCAATATGTCTTAACTCTTAAAACATATCAACACATTAACTAGAAGTCTCCACTTTCATGATCAAGACAAATCATCTTAGTTGATATGTTATAGTCTTCGCAGATGAAATGCCCAATTTCATCACCAACTACGAACTGTAATTATGAGTTTACAAAGAACTTGTGACTTATATCTTTTGTGACTAAATCACATAAATCACATACTATGTATCTCATAGACTATATAATAATGTCCAAATATTCATGGTACCATTATTTCATATAATAATAAAACAAATATATTAATTATAATATTAAGTCATACATAATGTCACACTTAATATCATACATAGCATCATACAATAGGATTTAAAGGCACTAATCCTAACACCCTAACCCTATCTGGGAACTGGAATCTATCCTTAAACCTAGAAAGTGTATCGCCGTCCAAACCACACACCTCTTTAAGGGCATAAAAATCCCTAACCTCTCGAACGATAGAGACAGCGGTATCCCCCTCCACTGAGCCATCGTTAGAAGACAACTCAGTCTCAAGCTCACTAGATCTAACCTTAGACATTCTTTCCCTTTCACCCATCAAACCTTTAAACCAATTGATCAATTGACTAAGCATAGGAAATAACTCACCCAATGCAACACCTAAACCACTGCCCTAAAAAACAAAATTCCTAACCAAGGGGAGAAAAGCACGGGAAGCACCTAAGGAAGCCACCAAACGAGAAAGCAAAAAGGAAACTGAGGGGCACACTACCCTAACCTCAGAGCTACTAACCATGAAAACTAAATAGAAAACAGAGGGAAAGAGATGAATACTAAAAACCCCCCAAAAACCAAAAACAAACAAAAAAAGCAGAGAAAATCAGAAATTTATCATAGTTTATATCTACACCGAAAAGAAAAAAGAAGCGGAAAGAAGGAAGAAAGGCATACCTCAAAAGGAAGCATAGGAAACTCAACCACAGAATGCACCAGCTCAAAGAAAATCGCAAAAAAAAGTCAGAGAAGGAGAAGCTTAGAACAATGATTGGAAGTTGGAGAAAGTAAAGGGAAAGTGAAAAGAAGGGAAGTTTAAAAACCAAGGCACAAAAAACTGAAATTCAGTGGGAAACCCCAAGAGTCACATAAATTGGAGCATTAACTCCACTGATCAGAACACACCACGTGGCCATGATATGTGTAGTGCTGCCACAATGCATTAAATATGGAGTGAAATCCCAAGAACCATCTTTGGTCAGGAAACCTTTCATCTTCTGGTGATCGTTATGACACGTCACGATGACCACAGAACCCGTGGGGCAGCTAATGGGACTGACGAACTCAATTTCCCTGGACGATCTCATCAAACATACTTGTCCACCTCGATGTGACACGGACGAACACAGAAGACCCATTAATAAGAACATTCAATGCCTTGGGCAATTACTAAACAGTTGGCAGACCGTTGGAGCCTCATCAAAACTCATATTCATGAGCCTTGAGGCGTTACAAAAAGGGCACTAAAGCCATAATTAAGGCCCCTAACAGCTAGGAACCACTAAGCTGTACATATACACTTCAATTAGCTACAAACCAGGTACATAGACATACCAAAAATCACTTATAGTTACTTTGATATTCTGTATTATTCTCTAAAGACTTCCTTATACTGACTTTGGCATCGGAGACGTTGTGGTAGACACCACACCAGTGACCACTTTGAGGGAGACATCTCACCATATTTATAGGGACACAGTCAAGGACTTAGCTTCATCTAGACGCACTTCCAAAGAGTGACGATTTACACTTCATCAGTTTGGTGTCATCTGTGGGGAAGACATTTTCGTACTTAGGTTTGAAAGTGTAGTTTCCAATTAACTTCTACATTCAGATGGAGTCCAACCAAGATTCTGCAACATTGGCTTTGTAGGTCCAGGCTCTTGCCGCTAGCGTTGAAGTGCTCATTAGACAGAATTAGGAAATGAGGCTACAACTTCAATAGGAGGAGAATCGGTCTAAAGCCAATCCAGAGGATAAGGGAAATAGCCATAGAAGGAGTGATCATCGAGGGCCAACTACTCTAGATGAACAAAACTCAGATCTTCTTCGGGAGATGAGAAAGGAGATGGACGAAGCTGACGACAAGGTGCAGTTGATGATCTTTAAAGCAGGATTGAAGTCCAGAGAGTTCGTGGTTTCACTCGCAGAGAATCCTCATGTGGAGAAGCATAAAGTTCTACCAAGTGGCACATTGTATGACATCCTTTTCATTAAGCTTCCACCTCATCTAAATTTAGCATTTATGTCAAACTATTAAGTAATGATAGATACATTATTTCAATGTATAAATAAAATTCAAAGAATTTGTATACATTTATAACTTTACATGCTTTGGATAGATACGGGTGGATCTAAAAAGTTATGGAAAATGTAGGAAGTAAGAAAACTTTTCAATTATCTGCATTAGATTAACTTCAATGAAGAATTGCAAGAGTTGGATTCAATGAATTGAGAAATATGATTATTTGTCTCCAAATTTGTCCAATATAAATCCCCATTTCCTTTGGACTTAAAAAATAAACTTCCATAATTTTTCTCATAATATCTTCTTCTTCTTTTTTCTGAGATTTATCTTAGTTTTCAAAATATTGTGTTCGTCTTAAATATTTTGTTTAGATTTAATGTATAAGATTTTATTTATGTAGCATTGTCATGTGTTTAGCCTTATTTGTTCATATTATGTGACAATTTAGATTTTTGGTTTTTCGTATGATGCATATGCTTGGTAAGGATTTGTAGTTGTTTTGGCAGATTTTAGTTCAATTAAAATTTGGAGGTTAAATTGTGATATTATTGCATCACTATGACATTATTTTTTCTATTGTTGTATCATGAAATTCTAGTAGTTTTTATAGCTAATTGATATATAAAGCATAAATCATACAAGAAAGACAACTAGGAAATAACAAGTTTGTGGGTGATAATGTGAAACAGTGATCTGGTGACATTTTTTAGTTGCATGAATTAGAGGAATTTTTTCCCCTAATGTATTTAGTTTGAATTTGATTTTAGTAGAAAACTTCATAGATTTTTAACATAGTATTCATGAAATCAATGGGTCATAAATAATTTCTTATAAAATTCATCAAAATGCACTGCAAATCACGCGGGATATTGGCTAATTCTTCTAATAATCAACATCAGCTCAATCCCATGTAGTTGGTTCGGCATTTCTTGCAGCCATGCAGGAAGTGTGATTAAATAAACCTGACTAACTCAAGCTTAAAAGGTATGCTGTATGAATTTTCATTCTCATCTCTCCCTAACCTTGCATATATTGATTAGCCTGAATGAACTCTATGTTATAGTCCCTATTGAAATAACTTACCTGTCCAAGCTAATATATCTTTCTCTGTCATCTAATAAGTTATACAGAGAAATCCCACCCCAGATTGGCTAGCTGAGAAGTCTTGAGGTCCTACATCTGGGTGAAAATCAGTTAAATGGCTTAATTCCTCAACAATTCGGTCAATTAGAGTCTCTTAACAACCTTTTTTTTTTTTTTTTTTTTGTATGCCAACAATCTCAATGGTCACATTCCAATTTCTATAGGTAATTTAAGCAATTTGGCTTATCTAACATCTATGATAATAAACTTTCTGGTTTCATTCCTCTAGAAATCGGAAAGCTCCCCAATTTAGTTGAACTTGACATAAACAACAATATTCTAACAGGTCCAATCCCTTCTAGTATTGGAAACTTAGAAACGCTGACATTGTTGCATATATATATATATATATATAACAATCAACTCTCTGGCTTGATTCCCATAACATTAGGTACACTTGCCAACCAAACTTTCTTACACCTATACAACAATAACCTTTCTGGCACCATCCCTAAAGAATTAGGAAACTTGAAGTCCATAACGAGACTTCAACTAGGCGAAAATAGGTTAAGTGGCAATAATAATATACCAATTTCCTTGGGTAATTTGAGGGACTTAGAAATTTTATTCCTCCGTGATAACTAACATTCTGGTCCCATTTCTCAAGAGATAGGAAATCACATGAAGTTGGTTGTGCTGCAATTAGATGCAAACCATTTAACTAGTCTTTTAGCTCAAAACTTATGCCAAAGTAGCTAATCTTCAAAATTTTACTGCAAATAGTAATCATCTCATAGGTCCTATACCAAAAACTGTAAGAAACTGCATGAGTTTATTTAGAATCCACCTTAAGAGAAACCAACTTTGGGGAAATATATCTGAAGATTTTGGTATCTATAAAAACTTGTTGTACTTTGATTTAAGAAACAATTAAATTTTATGGTGAAGTCTCTCACGATTGGAGTAAGTGCCTATAACTTAGTACTCTACGGATTGCTAGGAGCAATATTAGTGGTGGCATATCCACTGAAATTGGAAACTCCATTCAAGTCCATGAACTTGATCCTTCTTTTAATCAATTAGTTGGGAAGCTGCCAAAGAAATTTGGGAAGTTGACTTCTTTGTTGGCACTGATGTTAAATGGAAATCAAATTTCTGGTGATATACCTCTAGACCTGGGATCATCAACAAATATTGAGCATATGGATCTATCTAGTAATAGATTTGACAAGTCGATCCCCAAAAATATAAGGAACCTTTTGAAACTAAACTATTTGAATATGAGCAACAAGAAGTTTGGCAATAACAATATTCCAATTAAAATGCGCATTTTAGCTCATTTTTCCCAACTAGATTTGATTCATAACTGGCTTGAGGAAAAGATACTTTCACAAATTGGCAATCTTCAGAGCTTGGACATGTTGAACATCTCCGACAATAACCTTTCCGGTTTCCTTCCATTTGCTCCTGAAGAAATTCATGGCTTGTCTTACGTAGACATATCCTATAATAATTTGGAGGGTCCTCTTCCCAATAACAAAGCATTTCAACATGCTCGCATAGAAGCACTACAAGGTAATAAAGGGCTGGGTGGAAATGTTACAGGATTGCAACCCTGTTTGGTAGGAAGACCTATTTCGAAAGAGGGACATAAAATCACTTTCTTAATCATTCTCACTTTTTCAGGAGCACTTTCACTTGTATCAATGTTTCTTGTAATTTTCTTCATTATCCAAAGAAAAAGGAAGCACCCCGTACGGATCAAACACATAACATGCATGAAGAAAAAGTGTTTATGATAACAATTTTTGATGGAAGAGCTATGTAGAAGGAAATCATTGAAGCAACCTGGTGCTTTGATGCTTTGTTTTGCATTGGGATGGGAGGACAACAAATTGTCTATGTTAGGGACATATTTTATGTAATTGGCTTATCCTTTGACAAAATGCACTTTGCTTGTAATTGGATAGATCTAGGATGGGTTTAGTACTTCAAGAAACAAATGTTTAAGTTAAGTATTAAAGCCATGCAAATTTGTCCAAGAAACAAGTGAAGAAGTGCTGTTCATTTTCTCACAACCCTAGACATATATAAGGATTATTTTAAAGGCCATCGCGCATGCATTGTGTGACCGAATGCAAAAAGTGGCCTAAGTCATTATTCTCTCTATAGAAGCTACTGCATCTTTACGCCAAGGGTTTTGTGGCCAAGGAGCTTCCTGATCTTCATTGTTGATGAACTGAAAAACTTTTCAGCCAACCATCTTCTTCAAGTTGGTGGGTTAGTCACGTACTGAGATTCGTGCATCATTGGTTTGTCACGTACTAGTATTCGTGCATTGAATGGAAAAATTGCCGCTACAATACAAGTCCAATTGGGTATTGGGATAAGGGTTCAACTGTAGGTTGGTATTTCGAGATAGGCTTTGGTAAGATTCTTTATACTTGTAACCGCTTATGATTGATAATAGTAGATTCTTGGGAGTGGTGGCCTTAAAATTACCCGGTGGGGTTTTGCTTTGGTGGTTTTCCCCATTTGTAAATAAATCACCTGTGTCAAATTTAATTTCTGCTGCATTTAATTATTTAGTGATTTGTTTTTGCTACCATACTATTGCATTCAATTTGACTAATTAATTAATTTGCAAGGGGTCAATTCATTTCTGCCCTATCAAGTGGTATTATAGCAGACACATTTTGATTAAGTTTAATCATTATTGTGTGATCCATTGATCCCTATTTGTCATGGATAGAGGACAATATTGTATTATACCTCCTTTTTTTTTTTTTTATGGCACTAACTATGCATATTGGAAAGTACGCATGAGAGCTTTTTTGTAATCTTTAGATAAAAAGGTCTGGCAAGCTGTGGAAATTGGCTGGGTGAAGCCAAAGGAAGTGTCGGTTGATTGGGATGAGGCCATGATCAAAGCGGAAAACTTCAACAGCAAAGCATTGAATGTCCTATTTAGTGCAATGACTAATGAAAAGTTCAAGAAGATAACCTCAACTGAAATTACTAAGGGAGCGTGGACCATTCTTCAGACTACCTATGAAGGAACTAAAGCTGTCAAGGATTTTAAGCTCCAAAGGCTCACTACGAGCCTTAAAGAAATTAAGATGGAGAAGGATAAGTCATTTAATGAATTCTATGCGAAGCTGAAGGACATAGTCAACTCAACCTTCAATCTTGGAGAACAAATTCCCGAACCCAATTTTGTGAGAAAGGTGCTTAGATCTCTACTTGAGAGATTTCATGCTAAGATCACTGCCATTAAAGAATAAAGGACATTGACACCATTCCTTTGACGGTGCAGATTGGTAACTTGCAAACCTATGAATTGGGTTTGACTAGACTTGGGAAAGGAAGCAAAAGTAAGAGCATGGCATTGAAGGCCAAAAGTAATGAGACTAATGAGTCTTCAGATGATGAAGATTCCAAGACGAAGTCATACATCACTAGGCAATTCAAGAAGTTCGTGAAGAATGCCAATGTGAAAGTTTTTGATAAGGACCATAAGCAATCCCGTTCTTCACAATTCAAAAGTCAAGATAGAGGGAAGAAGGATGCTAAGGATGGCGGTCAATATACTATTCCCTCCGGACCAAAGTGCTTTGGATATCACGGTTTTGGACACATGAAACAAGAATGTCCAACATATCTCAAGTCGATTGGGAAAAGCAAGGCTCTTGCTGCTACCTTAAGTGATACCGAGCCTGAGACTAAGTTAGATGACAGTGATCATGAGGGAATCTTGAGTGCTTTCACTGCCATAGTAAATCCTACTGAGGGGATTGTAGAAGTAATGGATGAAGAAGAGATCTTGGTGGAATCCAAATTTGAGAAAATGGATGAGTAAGATGACATCCATACAGCCTTTGCTAAGTTGTACAAGGTCTCCGAGAAGCATGAGAAATTGTATAGGCTAGCCACCAAGAAGCTGAGTGATGTGGAATTAGATCAAGAGGAGCTTTCTACCAAGGTTGATGAAGCCAATTAAACCATTGGAGCATTATGATTTGAGAACAATTTTTTGACTAAAAGGACCAAGAAGGTTAAAGCAAAACTATTTCAAGTCAAAGCTCAATTGGAGAGGACTTCTAATGCAAAGCTCGATGAGATGCTAAGCCTTCAAAAAGTTGCTTCTAACAAAACCGGTTTGTTCTCACCTGCTGATAATGTTAATTCTGAGAACAATGAATCTAAAACTAAAATAGCTAGTGAGAACATAAATAAAGGCAAATCTATTCGAGGAGCACCCCTTAAGGCTAAAAAGAAAGAGACTAGAAACCCTAGGACTAAGAAGGAAAACAACAAAAAGTATCAACAAAAGAAGCCGTATTTCTGTCATCATTGTAGAGCTTTAGGGCATACATGTCCAGATTGCTATAAGTGGTTAGCTACTCAACAAAGCAATAGTATGCTCTCGTTTGAAAACCAGAATCAGTTTCCACCCACTCTTGCTCTTGTGGGAGATCTTCTTAGAGCCATTATGCTCCTTTCAACCCTTAATGGATTCAATTCTTCCCCCTCTCCTCAAGATCAAAGGTTCACGCAAAGGAAAGTTCCTTCCTTAAAACCTAAAGTGTGGAAGGAAAAAGGCTCCAAGTGATAATTCACTTTATCTTTCCCCTTGCTTGTATATCTTGCTTGTTTGTTTTACTTTCTTGTTTTTGAGTCAATCTAGTTTTATGCTTTGTGTGTTTCTTTATGTTTTTGTTTGGTTGTTTTCAGTTTTTGCTTTATTTTGTTTTTCATAAAATATATATATATATATATATATATGAAAAATTGAAAAATACAAAAACAGTGTGTGTTTGTGTATATTGGTACTTGTGTAACCTAGATGGCCATTGAAACAAAATTTTCTAAACTTTGTATCTCTTTTACCTTAAATGAGCATCTCAATGCATAACTAATCAAGTGAGCTTTGTGGCTCATGTTTGTGATGAGTACGATTAAGATTGTCTCTTATATCTCATACTCATATCACTCTTTTTGACGGGAAGGACTAAAAAATCCTAAAAGAAAGGCATAAATAACTATCTCACCACTAAAGCCTGCTAATCATGAATAACATTTGTGTGCTTAGGCACAGCAAAATTGGGATGTTTTAGCTTACATAAATGGGTATTTCTTCTCTCCCTTATATGCCCATGCATGCTATGCTTAAAAAGAGAAAAAAAAAATGCAAAGAAGAATAAAAGTAAAAAGAATCAAAATGCTTCTAAAATGGTTGCAAGCGTGTTTCTAGGAGATGTGTTAGTTATAGAATGTATCTCGAAGGTGATAGTTCCCATCAAGCAGTTATGATTGTGTGTGAGTGTATTTAATTTTCTATAGTTTCAAATCTTCATAATATAAGACACTTATGTACTCTTGTTATGTTTTCACACACACGCATACTCTTTGCTTCTTTTGATATGTGTGCAGGTACAATGTGATTTGGCCATCACAGGAGATACATGTGTTAATATATGCTCACTAAACTGTCTTAACTTGTTTTTGAAATATAAAATTGGTTAGACTTGTTTAGTGTGTGTGTGTGTGTGTGTGTGTGTGTTTTGGATCTATCTGTGCTTTGCATATACGTTGAGAGATGTTTTGAGAGCTTAACATGTTGATTGGATTTTTGGTTGAGTAGCTTGCTTGTTGCATTCATCTTTATATGTTTTCCCTTCTTTAAAACTCCATTTCTTCAAGCTCGACAGCTTCTCAACAGATCCTCAACAGATTCTTTTTCTATCGAGCCTTCTTTCTCTTTTCTCGATAGATCTCGACAGATTCTTGATCCATCGAGATTTGTAGGTTTCTTCTCTATAGAATCTCGACAGCTTCTTCAATCCATCGAGCCAAATTTCTTTGCTCTTTGTCTGCTCGATAGATTCTCGACAAATTGTTCGATCCATCAAGGTGAGTTTTGCCGTCAACAGATCCTCGACAACACCTCGACAGATTCATTTCCTTTGAGATTTTGTGCTTGATAGGTCCTCGATAGAATCTTCGATCCATCGAGTTGTGTTTTCTACTTTGAAAGACAAGCGCGATTTAGAATTCACTTTTCTCACTTCTCTCTCGATAGATCTTTTTCTCTCTTGACCCAAACACTCTCCTCTCATTCAAATCTCTCGACCAGCTCAAGTTTCAGCCTAAATTAAGCCTAAATCTCTTGGTAAGTGTTCTTAAACCCTCCTTTTTCATGCATTAATGCATTTTTAGACCTAGGTTTTAGGTTTTTGAAAATTTTTGGGGTTTTTACCCATGATGCTTTTAAATTCTCATATCACATGTTCATGCATTTTTCATGCATACATTCTTTTCATCTTTCTTATTCTGAACTTGTGTTGTGTTCTCTCTCTCTCTCTCTCTCAGATAGACTGCACTATGACACCTAAATAATGCAAATCCACTCCAGCTTGGAATCCTCTTCAAGGTTCCAAGTCTTATTCTTTTGATCCTCCCCTCCCTCTCTACATTCAGTTCCGTGATGAAAAGGCTAGGAAGGACTTCTCTGAGAACTTCTAGAAACGTGGCGTTCATTTGGAACGCCAGGTTATCCTGTTAGACTTTGCTGACACTTCTCTCCCCGTTGTTATTTTGACTCAGGGTTAGGAATCTCTGCTTGAGAGACCCATGAGGTGTCCTGTCATGTTTATATAGGAGTTTTACTCCAATATACATGACATTGATACCTCTGTGCCTTAGTTTGTTACTTAGAGGTACACATCTTGTAGTTACTTCAAATCTTATATCTGAGGTACTACATGTTCCTAGGGTAGCGCATCCTGACTACCCAGGTTGTGATCATCTACGGACTATGTCTAGAGACGAGCTTCTATCTCACTTTTGTGAGACTCCTTCCACATGGGGCAGTAAGCTAAACACCCTATGCTCGAGCTTTACCAAAGGCCTAAGGTTCCTTAACATGGTGATGATATTCACTTTTACTCCTTTGTCTCACTATAAAACTCCATCACTGAGCCTCGTGCTTGTTTTGTTTTGTCTCTTTTAGATGACCTATCTATTGACTTTCCCTCTTACTTCATCACACCTATTCTAGATGTGTATTTGGATACCGTGACTTATGATAAGCTCATCTTTCCTTTGGCTATCACACGGATCCTTCAGCACTTTCACATCCCCATTCCTCTCTCTCCTCTCTTCACCACCATGGGTGCCATCAGTGCTGGTTCTATTTAGCGAAGTGAGGACCAGCTTCAACTGAAGCGGCCACGAGTGGAGACTACAAATCCTACAAATTCTGCTGTTTCGTCTTCTTCTTCCTCGACTCCTTCTACCTCTGCAACTGGTGGTGTGACCCTCAAAGCCATCATGGTGCAGCTTTAGCCAATGGAAGCTAACTTTGGTGATCGTCTTGACTATCTCACAGATGAGATGCATCAGATGAACACCCTAGTCAGTCACATTGCCCGTAGACAAGCTCGCATCGGTAGTTTTGCTCCTTCTCCCTCTTATTCTCCAAAGGCCTTGGCTGATAAGGGTGATGATGCTGATGATGATAAGGATGATACTAGCTCTTTTGGTGACTTGCCATTTGTCCTTCATGACAAAAAAGGAGAGTAGTTTTGGTTTTGAGAGTAGTTTTGTATTTAGTGGGAGAGTTAGTATAGGATATTTTTGATAGGGGGAGTGTATATAGATTTTGATGGATCTAGTGAGGTTTATATGTACTTTGCTTTTCTTCTTTTTATATTTGCCTCTTGTACACTGATCTTGTGACCATTTATTTACATACATTGTACTTTATTCTTATATATATATATGATGATGATGTATATGTTTCTTCACCTACCTCTACATGTGTTGTTTCTTTTCTCTCTTTATACACAAGTTTCTTTATATATGAAATCTTTATTTTTGTTTCACTCATGATGCCTTGATGAGTCTTGTATAAGTGTTTCAAAAAGACAGGTTGTGAAAGTCTACCGTGCCATGAACTCTCTTCTTGCAAAGTTTTTCAAGAGTTTATGTTAGGGTTAGATTTATGTTGTATTTCAACAAGTGGTTATGAGTTTAGTGATTTAAGATTTCTTTCATGATACATTTGTTTGTTGTGGTTTTGTCACAGATTGCCAAAGGGGGAGATTGTTAGGGACATATTTTATGTAATTGGCTAATCTTTTAACAAAGCACACTTTACTTGTAATTGGGTAGATCTAGGATGGATTTAGTACTTCAGAAAACAAGTGTTCAAGTTAAGTATTAAAGCCAAGAAAATCTGACCAAGAAACAAGTGAAGAAGTGCTGCTCATTAAAACTCAACAGAAGTCTCGACAAAATCCTTTCTATTGAGATTTAATGTTGAAGCTCGATAGATTCTCGACACAAGCTGTATTTGTCAAGAATTACGAAATCAAACTTTTCAAATCTAATTACATGCATATTCTTATGTATTTGTATAGTGTTTCTTTTCTCACAACTCTAGACATATATATAACGATTATTTTAAAGGTCGTCACTCATGCATTGTGTAACTGAATGCAAAAAGTGGCCTAGTTCATTATTCTCTCTATAGAAGTTACTGTGTCTTTACACCAAGGGTTTTGTGACCAAGGAGCTTCCTAATCTTCATTGTTGATGAATTGAAGAACTTTGCAACCAACAATTTTCTTCAAGTTGGTGGGTTAGTCACGTACTGGGATTCGTGCATCATTGGTTAGTCACGTACTGGGATTCATGCATTGAATGGAAAGATTGCTGCTACAATACAAGTTCAATTAGGTATTGGGTAAGGGTTCAATTGTAGGCTGGTATTTTGGGATAGGCCAAAGGGTTTGGTAAGATTCCTTATACTTGTAACCGCTTGTGGTTGATAATAGTGAATTCTTAGGAGTGGTGACCTTAAAATCACCCAATGGAGTTTTGCCTCAGTGGTTTTCCCCATTTGTAAACAAATCACCTATGTCAAATTTAATTTCCGCAACATTTAGTTATTTCGTGATTTGTTTGTGCTACCACACTATTGCATGTAATTTGACTAGTTAATTAACTTGGGTAATTACTTAATTTGCAAGGGGTCAATTCATTTTTACCCTATCAGTCTATAAAGTAAATCTAACATCAGGAAACAAAGTTGTAGTGAAGAGACTTAGATTCTTGCATGATGGTGGGATTGCACAGCAAAAAGAGTTCTTAAATGAAACAAGGGTATTAACAGAAATCTGGCATCAAAATGTTGTAAAATTGCATGGCTTTTGTTCACATGCACAAGTACCTTGAAAGGGGTAGCTTGGCCACAATTTTGAGCAATGATGGAGGAGCTTAATAATTGGATTGGAATAAGCGGGTGAAAATCATCAAAGTTGTAGCTCATGCTCTGTCTTACATGCACCAGAACCACCAACTGTTCATAGGGACATATCAAGTAAAATTGTTTTGCTAGATTTAGAATATGAGGCTCATGTTTCAGACTTTGGCACATCTAAGATTCTTAATTAAGACTCATCCAATTGGACTTCACTTGCCGGCATATATGGGTATGTACTTATTTATTCAATCAATATAGACCATAGATCTTATATATACATTGCCATAATATTCTACTTTTTTGTAGAGCTTGCTTATACTATGAAGATAACTAAGAAATGCGACATGTCTAGCTTTGGAGTTTTGGCTATTGAAGTGATCAAAGGAAGGCATCCTGGTGAAATCATCGCCATCATATCTACTTCATCGGCAGGGGAAAAATTATTGTTGAAAGTGTTAGGTTCTTGTAAGGTTGAACTTATTCAATCATGTGTTGGCTTTATTCCGTGCCAAATTTGCTTGTATTTTAGCAATTAGATACCCTGTATTTAGGTGGGGTTTATGTAAAGGTAGTGTGTGAGAGAGTGTGAAGAAAACCCAAGATGTGTGACTCAAGAAGCGCCTTGTGACTAAATCTTGTGACTAGTAAGTAACCAAAGGTGGCACATGTGTGAAGCATGTAGGGCAGTTAAAGGGTCATGACAGCTGAAGCACTACAGGACAAAATTTCTAGTCTGGCCAAGCAGTTAGCTCGCGACTCAAACTCCCAACTCATTCTAGTCATGAGGTTGAGTCGCCAGAATGCCCTGTTTGGTTTAAACATGACTTTTCGCATTCCTCATACACTTTACTATAAAAACCCTTATACACACGAAATGTAAAGAGCTTCTAGAGAGAATTTTGAGAAAGAAACCCTAGAGAAAAATAAGATTGACTCATCCACAATCTTCATCCTTTGATTCTTCAAATTCCTTTACTTTCACCCTCTCCATTGAAATATCCTTGAGAGGTACATTTAGCCAAATCCTTATCTCACCATACCCATATTAGTGAGAAGGTATTTTGGTGCTTGGGAAGAAGTTTAGAAGGGACTAATTCATTTTGGTTGATGCAATGAGCTATTGTGCAATCCAATAAGCTAGAGAAGACAAAGTTTGACATAACCTTTTTAGAGCAAGAAGCTTGGAGTGCTTAGGTGCACTGGGTAGATTAGGCTTGGAGGTGTTTTACGTTGAGTACTTCGGTTTTCTCTTTGATAACACATCGCCGTGTTATCTTTGTGTTTGCATCTTTCTTCCCTTTCTCTTTACCTTTCAATTACTACTGTGTTGGTTATTAATTATGGTTTAGAGTGTGTTGCCAATTTGGATATAGCTTATATTTCATTTTTCGCACATATATTGTATGATTATAAGCTTGTGTTGGTAATTTTATATTTGGGGGTGTAAACGTTCATTGATGTTTTACACACTATTTGGACTTTCAGTTCTAAATATTTTGAATTAAATGTTTAGATTCTCATTTTGTGTATATTGACAAACTGAGAACAAAAACATGTATAGATTAGGTGTTAGACATTGCTCAAGATTGCACAAATCAAGATTCAAGAACACTCAAGCTATAGAAAGGAGAGTTCAAGTTCTGTGAAGCTCAAACGATCAAAAATTAGACTCGACTGATTGAAAATTGTCGAAAAGTTAATTTTGCATATTTTAAATCAGACCCAAACCCGCGAAAACGTTTAGGGTTTCAGTCCAATACTACTGGGTATAAAAAGAAAACCTTAATTATGTTTTAAAAGCTCTTGGAAGACTTGTGAGTTAATCCTATGAGATTTGAGAGGTTTTTGTACCTTCTAACTCTACAAGCATCTATTGGAATGAGATCTACAATCAAGAACTAGTGGAAACAAGTTGCTACACAAAGATCTACTACTAATGGTGATCTAAAACCTTTGAGTGGGATCTCAAAGTCACAAACGGGGAGTTTGTGTTTTGCAAATCTAAGATAGAAGAGTCCGTGGAGT
Source organism: Quercus variabilis (assembly GCA_030445155.1). Lineage (NCBI taxonomy): Eukaryota > Viridiplantae > Streptophyta > Magnoliopsida > Fagales > Fagaceae > Quercus > Quercus variabilis. The sequence goes on along the minus strand of CP129453.1, from coordinate 32,102,215 downwards.
CAGAACTACACGTGGTTGTGTTAGTAAGTTCTATATAAGTTAGCTTTAGATTTTGGGTTTAAATCCATTGTAGTCTTCTATTCTATCATAATGGATTTGTTTACCTTGAAGATAGTTAGGTTAAATCTTCCCTAAGTTTTTACGTTGAAACGATTGGTTTCATTGGTTTTCTTGAGTCATCATATTACTATTTTTTTTACTTTTCCGAACTAAATAAGATGTTTGCATGTGTTTAACCTAGATCTAATAATTGACCTAAGTAAATACTTGATTAATTCATTACTAATCTGGTTTGTAGGGGCCTAAACATAAACAAACAGAAAGATTTGTTAGACCAACGCATTCCACCTCCCATGCTTCAGGCTAAGAATCAGATGATACTCATCATAAAGCTGGCAATTGAATGCTTACGTGCTAATCCAGAATCTAGACCAACTACGCTCATGGTCTCTTAGGTATTATCAAGCCGCAGTGCACTTTCCTAGAGCCATCCACAATCAATAAATTATATTGGAGACTATATTTTGTCAAATATATGCTGCTGAAGGAAATCGTTTGTTTAAAGATTATGTAATGCCTAAAGTACTATTAGATGTTTAATTGCAATAATCAATAAATTGCTGCTGGTTACTGCTAACACAGATTTCAAGGAAAGTTGCCTGTGTTGAATATTAGCTTTAATACCATGTTAAATGGAGAATATTATCAAACGCAATGTGTTATACCATGTTGTGTATGCTAGAGTGGATGCGGAAGAGGAAGCATAGAATAGGAACATCAAGAACACGAGAGTTACGTGGTTCAGCCTTGACGGCCTACATCCACGGAGGAATCCCTTAAGGGCTACATCTTTATTATGCAGGAGTGTAGTACAATAACCTGTGTTACAATGAACCCTAACATGAGTATATATAGGCGACTAAACCCTAGACTACTAGTACAAGCAGGAATGGGCTTGGGCCTATTATATTGGGCTAATATATGTTTAATATATATTTCTAACACCCTCCCTCAAACTCAAGGCGGAAGCTCGATGAAGGCTTGAGGTTGGATAAGCATGAGAAGATCACTTGGAAATGCCTTGAAGAATGTCTTTGAAGAAACCACAATGAAGAATGTGCCAATTGACCAATTTCGGAGCTTCAAATGAAGAAACGGAGTCCAAAATTGGAATCTACGCGAAAAACTGAGCAAGATAGGCCCTTTCGAAAATTTTGACTATTGGTCAAAGGTCAACGCAAAAAGTCAAAGTCAACTGGTCCAGGTCAAAGTCAACGGATACTGGTCCGGGTCGGTTCCGGGTTTTCGGGTCGGGTCACGGATCGGGTAGCGGGCCGCTGACGTCATCCTATGACGTGTTGCTAACGTGGACTAGGGCTGATGTGGCAACGGCTTGCGTGGCGCTGACGTGGCAAGATGACGTCATCAGGTGACATCAGATGACATCAGCCGTAGTTTTCCGGCGCGTGGCAGGAGCGTGCAATGTTCACCGGTGCGTGGAGGAGAAGCCCGAAATCCCAGAAGCCCGAAATCCCAGTGGCGCGTGCAATGTTCACCGGTGTCAGATGGCTGCCGAAATTTCAGGTTTTGTTGATCGGTCGACGTGGAGGCCGTAGGGGCGGCGCGTGTACCAATAAGACTACCTGGAAATGTGAATCTGAGGCGACGCGTGGGAGGTTTACCGGAGACAACTGCGGCGTGTGGCAGCGCGTGCGACAGCGGTTAAAAGCCAGATTTCTTCTGCAGGCAGATCGGTGGTCGACATGGCCTATGGGGTGGCGCGTGTGACCAATAAATGAGCTACAAAAGAGGAAGTCGTGGAGGCGCGTGGGAGGTTTCGGAGATACCTGCGGCGCGTGGAGGCGCGTGGCAAGGCTTTGGGTGGCCGGATTTCTGGGTTTTGGTTGCCGGAGGTTGTGGAGCACGTCTATGGTGTTGGTTTCATTAGACGAAGCTTGAATTTGCACAGATCTGAGAAGTTGAGTCATGTCTTTGCTTGAGTTTGTGGATCTTGGACACAACACTGAGCCACAGTGGCTGCAAGATGCCATGGAGTCTAGATTCAGCAGAGAAGCATATGTGACTTCTGATAGTGGTGTGCACATAAGAATCTTCTTTGCTTGCTAGAGATGTTGTTTAATGCCAAGAACGGAGTTTGGCTCTGATACCATGTTGAATATTAGCTTTGATACCATGTTAAATGGAGAATATTATCAAACGCAATGTGTTATACCATGTTGTGTATGCTAGAGTGGATGCGGAAGAGGAAGCATAGAATAGGAACATCAAGAACACGAGAGTTACGTGGTTCAGCCTTGACGGCCTACATCCACGGAGGAATCCCTTAAGGGCTACATCTTTATTATGCAGGAGTGTAGTACAATAACCTGTGTTACAATGAACCCTAATATGAGTATATATAGACGACTAAACCCTAGACTACTAGTACAAGCAGGAATGGGCTTGGGCCTATTACATTGGGCTAATATATGTTTAATATATATCTCTAACAGCCTGTTTGATGGGCTAATTTATTAAAATCTCTAAAATAAAATAGAGATTAGGGATGTTTTATAGTGATCTTTGCTTTATATTCCAATTAAGGCGACATAAAAAGTAATGGGAAAATTCGGAACGCAAAGAAATTCTATAGTTGACCTGTATAGCAATGATATAGTGCTAGAGTCCATGCGACCAAATGAGTCTATTGCCCATTTAAAGGACTGGTTATGAAAAAAGTCCATCCAAAGTAAACTGGTGGCTTCGGCATTTATCAAATAGTTCATACCCAACAACTGCATATCAGATGCTCTAACTAGCATTTTGTCGAACATTACTTGTTAAGTTGGATTAAACAAACACACAAGCTTTCTCAACAATCAAACAGAAAATTTACAAAAGAGAAACATATATAAACTCGGGATCCTAGTAAATAGAAGCATGTGAATGACAAAGATCAACAATTTAATTACCTAGAAAAGAAACAGAAAATTTCATAAAATGATCGAGGTGAGAGAGAGAGAGAGAGAGCGCTACCTACTTCCTCCTTCGTTTTGGATAGATTTATTCAGTCTCTTTTCTATATCACTCTCTTGACCTAACGATATTTCTGGTGGAATGCTCGGTTAAATCTCCCCCAAACTATTCGTTTCTATTTTTTTTTGTTTTCATTTCTAAATTTTTGAGGAACACAATTTTCACGAATTTTTGTTTGGCACCTGTTTTAAAATAGGACATGTTTTGAAAATAAAAAAAAACATGTATGGGTCCCAGTCGTTTTCTATTTAGTATGTTTTATATAAATAATTAGTTTTTGTTATCACATAATTGGTTTAACGGGTACTTAATTCAAAATTCTGTTGCATAATCAACTTTAGTGGGGTCTCTTATAAAAAAAAAAAAATAATAATAATGGGACCTAAACCAGATTTCTCATGTCCTTTAGGCGAGGGAGAAACAAAGTATTTTTAGTGGGATTCTCTTGCTTGAGATGGCTATATATGCGAGCAAAGTAAAATCTGTGATTGGAATAATTCTGAGCTTCTCCTATGACAGATTTTTTTGGACCAAGAATTTCAACCCTATTATAAATTATATAATTGCGATGCAAATGATATAGGATTATATATGGATACAAATGACATAGGAAGAAAATAGTTCTGTAATTTTATTGGATTTTTTTTTTTTTTTTTTTTTGGCTCTTAATATGAATTTGCTAGCAATTTTGTTAACAGGTTTTGTAAACAATTTTGCAAAGGATCATCTCGAGTTTTTGAGACTTAAGTTTATAGAAAGAACTTGAATGTCTAAGAGTTGAGAGTTCCAAGCTAATGTGAATAAATAATCCATGTGGAGAAGAAGGAAAAGCAAACCTAACAAGGAGAAAAAAAATATATATCTAAAGAAGAAAAAGATTTGGAGAAGTGGACAACAACCAAGCAAAACTCACAACCCCACTATGCACAAACCCCTATATCCAACAGCTTTCACGTGGATTTTTTCTTCCACGTCAGATTGTCACCCCTTGGAACTCAAGTTCCTTTATTGAACTTGAGTTTCAGAGTCTCGAGATGCCAGTTTACAAAATAGATTTACAAACTTGACAGCTAACTAAATTATTTTAGAGCATTTTTACTACAAAAAATGAGGGCTATAGCTGCGTTTGAAAAACGAGAGCTATGAAAAATGCAGTTATAGGCTATAGCTGCGTTTTCTATAGCCGCGTTTCCAAACATGGCCTATCCTACGCGACAATAGCCCCCTGTGGGACCTATAGCTCGGTGTTTATAAACACAGCTACAAATCACCCTATTGCTATGTTTTTTTCCCCCTATAGCTGCGTTTTTACAAAACCCATAAGCTGAGACCTATAGCTGCGTTTTCTAAAAAATGCAGTTATAGACCCACTTTGGGCTGCATTTAAAACGCGGCTATAGGTACAGTTTTGGCTGCGTTTAAAAAACGCGGCTAAAGCCTCCTACAGCTGTGTTTTTGAAACGCGGCTATAGGTTTTTTTTTTTTTTTTTTTTTTTTTTTTTTTTTTTTTTTTTTTTTTAAATCTGGGTTTCTTTTTTTTTTTCCCCAAAAAATTCAAAATCAAACACAACATACTCACAATACAAACACACTCAAAAAATTCAAAATCAACTACAACATATTGACAATACAAACACAATGTGCTCCAAAATATAAGAACACAAACCCATGAATCTCCTCTCATTCAACAAAACCAACCCAAATCTAACACTAAATCCTTCGAGGAACACAAAAGCACAAGCTTAGAAACAGAAAGGAACAAGCTCAAGAACAAAAACTTATTTAAACATAAGCACAATATTAGCAACACAATAGCATAACTTCAAGCACAGATCCAAAAAATTCAAAATCAAAACTCAAATCAAAATCAAGACATAGACACAAATATTGCTAGATCTATAGACATATTAGTGTGCTTGAGATGAAGAAGAAAAAAAAAATAGTTGCAAAGAAACAAAGAAAAAAAAAAGTTGTGCTGGAGTGAAGAAGGAAGAAAAAAAGAAAGAACTTGGCATGACTTGCAAAAGAACAGAGCAAAAAAAGAAGAAAAAAAAAAAAGAAAAAGAAAGAAAAAAAGAGGCAGCAGCTCCAAAGAAACAAAGAAAAAAAAAAGTTATGCTGGAGTAAAAAAAAAAAAAAGACGAACCTGAAGAGCTATGCCGGAGTGAGTGAAGAATGAAGAAAGAAAAAAGAAGGAAAGAGAAAAGAAAGAAAAGATGAAAATAGGGGTAGGTGGGAAAGTGGGGATGTAGGTGGGAAAGGGGGGGTACGTGGGAAGTTGAAGAATTTTTTTTTTTTTTTTTTTTTTGGGTGTTACATATAGCTGCGTTTTTTAAAAACACAGCTATAGGTCACCCTTTTAAAAAAATTTATATGGCTGAACCTATAGCTGCGTTTTTTTTTTTAAACGTGGCTATAGCTACCATGTAACTATGTTTTAAAATGCAGCTATAAGTCACCCTTAAAAAAAAAATTTATTCAATTGGACCTATAGCCGCGTTTTTTGTAAATGTGGCTAAAAAAACACGGCTATAGTCGGCGTTTCTATAGTTTGTAGTGATACTTTGGGTTAAATAATGTGTTTGAGTTTGGTGAGAGAGTGTAACTAAGTGTGCAAATGTTTAATAGTTAGTTTATTTCTCCAAAAAAAAAAAAAAAAAAAAAAAAAAACTGAATTGTTTCGAAAATCATGTTAAATGTAAAAATAAAAATCCAAGTTTTGTGGCTTAATGCTCTTGGGTTTTCTTGCGCACTAACATGAAAGAAACAAGGAAGGCGAAATGATATTTCAAGCATGAATGACTTTGAAAATTCAAGAAGAAATGCACCCAAACTTTTTTTTTCTTTTTTTTTTTTTTTTATTGAAGAACTTTATTACAGTCGAGCATGAGATTTCCCCATCTTCTCTCACAATATCCAACATTACATGCTTTCCATGTTGATATACCACAATACAAGCGGCAGACACTTTACCCACCTAAGGTTAGCTCAATTAGGATTCTGTAACTCACATATATTAAAAATGGGGCTCAATATGTAATTTTGCTCCCATTTTATGTCTCTATCCTCCCAAAACATTTAAAAAAAAAAAAAAACATTAAAGAGCAAGGGAAAACAAGAACAAAAAGTGAGGAATTTGTAAACATTAAGAACAAACATTAATCCCATTTTTAAAATTTCCCTAACGCTTTCTTTCTTGGATTGCCTATTTGTAGAAACAGACAAGAAAGGCATGATTAATAATTACAACTTCAACCAAGACGACATCTTCTCTTGGTTTTTTTTTTTTTTTTTTTTTTTTTTTTTTTTTTTTTTAATTTTAATTTGTGACTATCCAATTTGTGGCTATCCAAGGAAGATGATAACCCACTTACCATCAACATTATTTTTTATAAAGAATAATTACCATAATTAAAAAAAAAAAAAAAAAAAAAAAAAAAAAGCCTGCTTCCCCTCTAAAATGTAGTATAACTACCAAAAACATAAACCAAACTGTACAACATGATTGAGGGAAGAACACAACAAAATCATATAAACAAATATATTTTACATAGTGAGGATCCGATTAGGATTCACTTATTTTCTAAAATTGAAAACTTTTTGCTGAAAGTACTGTAGATAAAGGTAAAAGTTAGCTGAAATAGTACAGTAGGATTCATGAATAGTATCAAAAAGTGCAATTGGACCCATGAATAGTAGTAGAAATAAGTTAGATAGTAAAATAAGTTGGCAAAAATAATCTTTAACAAACAGACACTGAGTCCAACACTTGCCTAGAGGAATTCCAATATATAACTCGCCTTTAATTTGAAGGGGATGAATGAATGCTTCTTCAAGGGTCTTCTGGAATTTTTTTCCTAGATGGTGTTGTGGTATCCAAACAGAAAATTAGAACATTAGAGAAGGTAAGGTTTAAAACATCAAGAAAGTTTGCAAGAATAAAAAAAACCACAAGATTAATAACACACTTTGAGGTCTCCCATGGACCTATCAATACAGATCAAGTTGACAATCTAAACACAGAAGGCATGCTAGAAATCGATATCTGAAAGATGCACCAACCCCTATGGCGTTGCTAATAGAATGAAGGGATCACTAGTCTACATTTCTACAAATAGGTAATCAAAGAAAGAAAGGGGTAGGGAGAGAGACATAAAATGGGAGCAAAATTACATATTTAACCTTATTTTTAACAAAAGTGAGTTACAAAATCATAACTGAGCTAATCTCAGGTGGGTAAAGTGTCATATTTCAAACTACATATAGGCAACTTAAATTCAGCCAAACAACAGATGGTTAAGTTGTAATTAGCCCTTAATCCTTCTGGAAAATGGAAAATGCTTTTCCAAGTGAAGTACACAAAATCAAGGAACATTGTTTAGAATCCTTGTTTCTCTTTGCCATTAACTATGACTGGTTAAGGGAGACACGTCCAAATGTTTGATCTATTAAATAATTTTTATTTCTTTTTCTCTTATTTTCAGACCTAAAATTTAGTTATTTAATTCTACCTATTTTATTTGGGATAATTTGGTATGATGATGCCTTGGAAAATCTAAGGGTATTTTTGCCATTTTCAATTAAAGAAGCATTTGAAAATTGAAAGGGTTCCTACAAATAAGTTTGGTTTACCTTTAGTAGTTTTTTAAGTGAATACTTTTTTTTTAATGAGAAACTATTACGTTACCCATTAACTATTCATCTGATGAAGATTAAAATACACTACTACATCATTTTCTCTCAAAGAGAAAATATATACACACATATTATTCCAACATTCCATGCAAATTCAACATCGTCTTCAATTACCTTTGCTTTGGCCTCCAAAGGGGCCAAAGGATACCAAAGCTTTTTGCTTAGAGCTGCCACAACTTAGGCCTTCATGATCACATATCACCACGCCCACCCCCAAAGCATGCTACTGTGCAAAGACCGCCCCATATTGATAAAGAGAGAAAGGAAGCATCCGTGCAGCTTGGATGTGTGTTTGGAAGATTGAAAATTTTTACAACCTTAAAATGTTGCAAATATAGTAAAGCATAATAACAATTTTTAAAGTTAATATATAATTAATATATAAGCATCTAAAATGACAGCAAGTACATATTAAGAAGAATCAAGAGGTATTTTGTTATTGAATAAAAATAAAAAATAAAAACTTCTTGACCTTACCGGTGATCATAGGCGGAGTGAGGGGGAGGGGGGCAATCTCCTCGCGCCCCCGGGGATTTTTCAAAAATGCCCCTTCCTCCTCTATTAAATGTTAAAATTTTAAAATATTGAGTAAGTTTTAGGTGATGGCTGCCTTTCATTTAAAAAAAAAAAGTATAAATGCTCCTTAATTCATTGTTGTCTCATTTATTTGCCTTTAAAATACTGACTTTTTTGTCATATTTAAGTCATTAATTTTAGGAGCATTTAAAGTATAAGTTAATACAAATATATAAGTAAATATTTTTGTTGTTTTTCAAAAATAAAGTCATACATATTTATATAAAGAGTCAAAGCTATAAGAATACAATGATACATTTGGCTTGGCCCCACTTGAAAAAAATTCCCAGCTCCGCCACTACCGACGATTCTAGCATTTTTAGTTTGGGAAAAGAAAACAACATCAAAACAAAGTCTATGACCTTGTTGGACTTGCTTCGAAGCAAATTCAAAACAAAAATAATAAGGTTGTAAATAAACTAGATTGTCTATGAACAATTCAAGCTCAGTTTGAGAAAATTATTGTTATTTTTGTTTATTGATATCAAATTAATATTATAGTTTATTGATAATATAAACAATCCATTCATAGCAAAAAATTTATAGATTTGTGAAATGGTAAAAAAGCTAATCAAGTAGCTCGTAAACAAGTTTGAATTTTGGATGACAAATGAACCAAACCTAGATATGTAATTTCATTTGGTGATGAGCTTGAGCTTGGCTTGTATTCAAAATAATATTTTTAAAAAAATTGAACTTTTAATACATGGCTCGGCTCATGTCTTTTATAACCTTACCCAAAAAAAATCATACCTCTTAATTAAGTATAAATTAATAGTGATATTATAACAAAAGGATGGGTTATGAATATGAAGAACATATAATTCAATAAAAAATTAGTATGTGTTATATCATTACTTAAAACTAGCATGTAACTCATGCAAGCACATGGATACATTTAAAATTAAATATGATTTTTATTATAAAATTATAAATAATTAGTAAAATTATTTTAAACAAAAAAATAGCATGTAACACATGCATACATATGAATACAATTAAAATTAAATACAATTTTTATCATAAAAATTTAAATAATTTGTCAAATTATTTTAAAAAAAAACATAACTAGTCACATATTAAAATTCTTACCTAAATTTAATACTACTTATGACATTTTTTTTTTCTAATTTTTAATAAAATAGAACGTTTGGTGATCTTTGTTGTATGGTGATTTTTATTGAGTATATATGATTGCTTTTTTTTTTTTTTAATTTTATAATTCATTAATATTAGATTCTTAGTATTTTGCACTCATTAACTCACTTGGCACAAAAATTAAAAAATTTAAGTGGACACATGGCATGAACTTAAGTGGATAATTATGGTGTAGACTCAACATAAATTTAGACAAATGGCGCAAAATTGGATTCTAATTGATTTTTTTCTGAACTTTACCTATCACGCCCCAAACCCAAAAGAGTCCAAAGCATGAGAAATACATCCCTTGATTTTTCCTTTTTGGACAACCAACTATATGAGATCTTTATTTTCCTTTCATTTCCACATGATAAGGATATATAATCATAAATCTCCACATTACAAGTCAGAGCTCTATAACATGTTTACGAACAATAACTAAAAATCATGTGCTTCCACAAAATACATGAATATATTACAAAACTCTTGGATTACACAAAGTCACAATCTTATCAAGAATAAAGAATCTTAATATCAAGTCTAGGCCTACCACGCTTAAGGCTAACAAACCTCAAGTGACCAACCTTCAATAGAATTAATTAATGTCTTGATAAACATAGCAAAGTCGAGTCACCAACCATTTACAGCAAAAGTATCCAAATTTAACATAGCACTTCAATCATCACCAACAAAGTAAACTTCATATCCAAGATATAGCTAATTACTCTAAAAAACTGTGAAAGGGTGGGATGAGCTAACGCCCAATAAGTAGCATAATTAATGGGGGTGAGGGAAATGCAAGTTTCATCTACTATAATAAAAATAATATGACAAGAATAATTTAATAATGAAATACAAGTTCCTCAAAATAAATATCTTGAAACCATATGCTATAATATGTGAGCAATAATAATATAATTCCAAAGCCATAAAATCTAACATATGGTAATTTATCTCAGATATACCACACTATCACATAGACTGGTCAGGGGATCCACCCATTCACAACTGGCATGATATTGTCCTCTTTGGTATGCAGTCTCTTGGCCCTATGGACAGCAGCCTCACCCATACTTTCAAGGTTTTTCTCTTCTCTGATGTAGGACAAAATATTCTAATTAATTTCTGTAATCTTTTATATTTGGTATTTTTTTGTAATTTTCGTTATTTTAGGTTTAGGGCATTTATTTCCTTGTTTTTAGGTGCATTTAATGCTTTTTAGGTCAAATTTGATTCCTGTTATGGTTAGGTATCAATTAGGAGTTATTTTAAATTATATTTTCTTGTCTGTCAAGTTTTAAGGAGCCCTTAAATAGGCCCCTAGTCTGTAAACGTTTTTCATAAACTATTATCAATAAACACAGAGACATTTTGTCAATTTTCTCTACTGGTGGATTCCAGTTTTTATCTCCTTGTGGATTCAGGGAAACCCCTCGTGGATTTGAGGTTTACTACCAGAGACTAACAGTTTAGTTTCTGTTTCATCAAGAGAGCATCGTGTGTGCTCTTCTTCAGGCTTCCGCGACATCAGTTGGTATCAGAGCCTTGACTTATCCTGGTCTGATGGCTAACCGGCGAGACGGTGACCACCACAACAATGACGGCGGTGACGACGTCAACAACCTAGTCCTCACTAGGGCTGAGTTTCTCAAGTTTCGTGAAGAGGCTCGTGATGAGCAACGATTTTATGAAAAGAGTCAGAAAATTATGGGTGAAATCCAGCAAAATATTGCTACTCTTCTTGCTAGGAAATCATCTCACAACAATAATGTTCAATATATTCAAAGATGCACTCCTAATTACAAGAAAATTCCATTCTTTGATGGAGATATGTGTAAGATGGATTTTATTGACTGGCTTCTTGATTTAGAAGAGTATTTTAATTTTTGGAAGATTTGTGATGAAGAAAAGGTGCGGCTTGCATCTAATAAATTAGACAATGAAGTAGAGGAATGGTGGGAAGACATTCAAATCGATAGAAAGCGTCGAGGTAAGCATCCAATCTGCTCTTGGCAAAGAATGAAAAAAGTACTAATTGACTTATGGTTTCCTAATGACTATTATGATATACTAGATTATACAAGTGTTGATTATAAATCTGTATATTCATATGAAAATCAATATGTTCACAACATGAAAGGTCAAAACCAAAATTATCACAACCAAGTCCATGTATCAAGTAAAGGAAAGAGTTTGAGGGTTGAGAAGAAGCAACCTATTTCTAAAGAAACTTTTGAAGTGGTTAAAAAAGGTCAAGACTTACAACAAGTTGTTGAATTGAAACTTGAAAAGAAAATTGAGTTGATTGTGGAAGATCACAGAAATCAAGAGATAGTAAGTATTGAGAATATTGTGGAAGATCCACTTGAGGTCAAAGGTGAGGACGAGTCCATCACCCACAACCCCCAGGTTCCGATTGATTTATTGAAGACGACTACACAATATGTTGATTTTCTTGGAGTAGAAAATTTTAATTTCATTATCAACCCATTTTTGATTGATGTTGCAAATAAATTGAAAGTAGATGAGAAGAAATTTTATGCTACATTTTATGAAGAATTCAAGTTTCAGAGCCTAATCAAGTTATTAAAGCATTCGAAGTATTTGTTTATTTGGAGTGGAAGATTTCAGATTTCAAGAATGACCTCGAGGACGAGTTTATTTCAAGTGGAGGGGTCTGATGTAGGACAAAATATTCTAATTAATTTCTGTAATCTTTTATATTTGGTATTTTTTTGTAATTTTCGTTATTTTAGGTTTAGGGCATTTATTTCCTTGTTTTTAGGTGCATTTAATGCTTTTTAGGTCAAATTTGATTCCTGTTATGGTTAGGTATCAATTAGGAGTTATTTTAAATTATATTTTCTTGTCTGTCAAGTTTTAAGGAGCCCTTAAATAGGCCCCTAGTCTGTAAACGTTTTTCATAAACTATTATCAATAAACACAGAGACATTTTGTCAATTTTCTCTACTGGTGGATTCCAGTTTTTATCTCCTTGTGGATTCAGGGAAACCCCTCGTGGATTTGAGGTTTACTACCAGAGACTAACAGTTTAGTTTCTGTTTCATCAAGAGAGCATCGTGTGTGCTCTTCTTCAGGCTTCCGCGACATCATTCTCCCATGAGTAGCAGAGAGAGCGCGTCAAATAGAACCTCTCTTGCATGTGGTCTCTTGGCCCCATGGGCAACAGCCTCACCCACACACAATCAAGGAATCCTCTTCCCCCCATGAACAGCAGGGAAGAATGCGTCATCCAAAGTGAAAGGGTACTAACCTAGACTTAATTCCATTGTCACAAAGACTACGAAAACCAAGTTAGGTGATCACTGGGAAATTACACATGGCATGAAGTTAAAACCACATAAACTCACAGGCTACATTACTTTGAAACACATAGTTCATATCGAGGTAGTTTCAGAAAACCTTAAATAATCTAACTTTTACAAAGTTTGTAAGGTTTTCAACTTCATTCTTGTCAAAAATATTTTCTATCAATTTCCTAGGTACTAAGACAAGATAAGCATCTTAAATTTTCTAATACACCATAAAATCCAAGATTTTCTTATCAAGATTAAATAAAAGATGCTCATTTTTCCATATCAACAATTCATACATTTCCCCAAATGCAATACCAAATATGATGCATTTTCATATATAATCACACACACACACACACACACACACACACACATATTAAGGTTACGACACAGTAGTTTTTAGAAAAATATAATTTCCATAGGTAATTTCCAAAAACGTGTCTAACCCAAAAACAACATTTATGTTATTTTTCAAAAATCCCATTAAAAAGCTACTTACCTCCCAACCGTAAAATCCTAATTCTCCAAGCTCCAAGGAGATTAGCTAGAATCTAAACAATATCAAGTAAACCTATCACAATAAGTATAGAGCTTGAAATTGCATCTAGCCACAATTTAGGAACTACCAAATAATCACTTAATTAGGCAAGCCTAGTATTTAACCTCATCAATAATAATATATTCCACTTCCATAGTTTCTCAACAAATTGATTCACAAGACATAAACTCCAATTTATAGAGTTAACCCATTTAATATCATCTCCAACATTATGACTAACTTCTATAAAATTTACACTACATCATTAAGAGACCCATGAAAGCAAAATCAAAATATCCTCCAAGACAACAAATTTAGAACTTCAACTAACTCTAAATAAACCCAATGGCAATGGAAAAATTAAATTTACTAATCATCATATGTTATAACTTAAAACTCCTAAATTTTTCCACCATACATAAACCTTAAGTAGCAATCAATAGCACAAAATATATACCCACTCATCAAATAATTCCACCAATACAAAACCCATACATAAAAACACATAAATATCACTTCTAATGCTCATAAATCACATGGGTATCATTATTAAAGCTTAGATAAAAATAACCTCAAGCAAAAGTGCAAAACCCACCAAAAAGATGAGAAATTTTTACCTCAAAAAAAGGATGTGAAGGTGTTTATGGGTTCCCAAAAATTTTCCGGTGATCTTGCCGGAAAAATGATGGTGGAGATGTTGATTTGGAGGTGCCGGAGAGAGAGTTTGAAGGAGTGAAAAGGAGTTCTGCCGAAAATGAAAAAGAAGAAAAAGAAATAAAATAGAAGTGAGGGAGTGAGTTGGCCAAAGAAGAGATAAGATGAGAGAAAAGGGGTGGTAGGTAGTGGGGTTAGGTGGGGGGCACGTGGGAGCTTAAAACAATCTGATCTCACATTTTTTTTCTTTTTAAGCTGACGGGACGTTACAATCCTATTAATATATACTAGCTTATAACCCTATGCATATGAATTGATACACTCAAAGATATACAATAAGATGCATAATATAATTTTTATAAATATAATTTAAATACTTCTTATGGTCATTTTTATATTTTATTAACTCTTTAAAAAAATTTGTAAGGATATTATTAGGTATAAAATGTAAATTGTCCATTTTTTATTATTATTGGGAAGCACTCTTTTTTTCTTTTCTTTTTTACAATTCATTTATTCTAAACTCTTTGATTTTTGTACTTAATAACTCACTTGGAAGAATATTTATGATGTGGTCCCACATTTGATTCTAAAATTAAGAAATAAAATTCTTTAAAAATAAATAATTTAAGACACATAACGCAAAATTGGAACTCTAATTTGAAATTCCAATTTGAATTTCTCTTAACTTCACCTATTATTATATATATAGATATATAGACTAGTGTGTAGCCCGTGCATATACATAGGAACAATTAAAAATAATCACAATTATACTATTCAAATTATACTTTTTTTTAAGAAGAGATTCAAATTATACATGATATTAACTTACACTTTTTAAAAAAAAAAAAAAAACCATAATTTCTAAAATACGTAATAGTTTTCATTTTATATGTGTGAGTGTGCACGCGCGCGCATGTGATTTAGAATTTAATTGGTTTTAGACTCTTCAATTTTTGCATCTAATAATTCACTTGCCATAAAAATTAAAAACATAGATAGACATATGGTAGAAAATTAGACTCTAGTTGAAATTCAAGTAAGAATATGTTGGGTTAAGATAGCTCAACAAATCACCAAAAACTAAGTGCAGTAGAAAATAAATTAGACACGGTTATTTATTGACAAATGAGGAAAAACTCACAAGGCAAAAGCCCCACGGGGTGATTTTAAGGTTACCACTCTCAAGAATTCACTAATCAATAATCAAGCAGTTACAAGTGTAAGAAATTTTATCAACTACCCTAACATATCTCGAAATACCAACTTACAATTAAACCCTTGCTCCAATATCCAATTGGACTTAATCTTATAGTAGTCTTCTTTCCTTTGATGCACAAACTTCTAATTTGTGACTAACCCTTTGCACGGATCCCAGTACGTGACTAACTCTAGCAACTTAAACAGATGTTCTTGACTGCAAATTTCTTCACTTCATTAATAATGAAGATCAAGAAGCACTTGATTACAAAATCCTATGGCATATAAACGCAGTAGCTTCACACAGAGAAAATAAGTCTCTTGGTCTTTGTAACTGTATGTGAAAGCCTTTAAAATAAGCCTTATATATGTCTAGAGTTATGAAAAAGAAACCCTAAACAAATACACAAAACTAGGCCGAATTTCAAATCTAGGAATTCTGAAATCATAATTCTCTGTTAGGACATATGTGATTCACTTGTTAGGAACATATGTCAATATTTATATAGTTAGTTAATTCTTTGACAAAACGCATTTTACTTGTAATTGGGTAAATCTAGAATGTGTTTAATACTTTAAGAAACATGCTGTTCAAGTCTAGTATTAAAGGTATGAAGATTGGACGAAGAAACAAGTGAAGAAAAGCTATTCACTAAAGCTGGACAGATAACTCGACACCTACAGACAGATAGCTTGACAGCTGCTCGACAGCTGCTCGACACCTCTCGACAACTAGGCTATCTATCGAGCTGATTATTATCGCAATCTTGACACCTCTCGATAGCTAGGTGGATCAATTGAGAAAGCTTATGTCTCCTTGATACCTTCTCGACACCTACTCGATAGCTGTATCTATCGAAATTTAAAATTCAACACCTACTCAACACCTGCTATCTATCGAAGTTACGGAAATCAGAATTTTTAGATCTAATTTTTGGGTCAGGCCTATGTATTTGTGTAGGGTTTCTTTTCTCACAATTCTAGACCTATATAAGGCTTATTTTAGAGGCTGTCACATAAGAGAATACAAGGAGAACATATGCAAAAGGTGACCGATGATTTATTCTCTCTAAAAGAAGCTACTGCGTCTTTACGCCTTAGGGTTTTGTAACCAAGTACTTCTTAATCTTCATTGTTGATGAAGTGAAGAACTTTGTAGCCAACAATCTTCTCTAGTTGGTGATTGAAGTCGCATACTAGGATCCGCGCAATTGGTTAGTCACGTATTAGGATTCGTGCATTATCAAAAGGTAGCGTTCATCTATTGAAGAGTTCAGAGATTCTGAAGCGGTAAAAGGTTTTTGCTGTGAGTTCATTTACGGGGATTGTAGAGTCTAGGGACAAAAGTTTTGTACTAGATCTGAAACTTCTCTTTACTATAGTGGATTGCTTTTCGGGAAGGTTTCCCCTTAGATTTTTTACTGTGAAACTAGTTTATTTCATTGGTTTTCCTTGGTCATCATATCTTGTTTTATTTATTTTTCCGCTGCATTATTTTGACATGATATTGATGTTTGTTTGTTTTAATAAGTTTTATTCATAATAAATCTAATTAATAATTTAGATTTAAAACTTGTTAATTCTATCAACCAGGGTCTAAATTTCCCAAGTGGTATCAGAGCGAGTACACTCTAATTGGATTATTTTCTTGAGTGTGATCCTTGACCCTCGTTGTCATGGATCGTGGACAATCTCTTTTGATTCCTCTTTTATTTGACGGAACTAATTATGCATATTGAAAAATTCGTATGAAAGTGTTTTTTGTAGGCTCCAGGTGAATAGGTATGGCAAGCCATTGAAGTTGGCTCGATTAAGCCAAAGTAATCGCTGGTGGATTAGGATGATGCAACAATTATAGCGGCAAATTTCAACATTAAGGCCTTGAATGCTTTGTTTTGTGGGGTGACCAATGAGGAATTCAAGAAAATATTATCCACAGAAGTTGCCAAGGAAGTATGAACCATTCTTAAGACCACCTATGAAGGTACCAAGGTAGTAAACACTGTGAACTTTCAAAGACTCACTAGTAGTTTTGAAGAAATAAGGATGGAGAAGGATGAGGCATTTGATGAGTTCTATGCTAAACTCAAGGATATTGTAAATTTTACCTCCAACTTGGGAGAATGTATTGTAGAATCCAAAATTGTTAGAAAAATCCTTAGGTCCTTACCTGAAAGATTCCATGCCAAGATCACTGCCATTGAAAAAGCAAAGGACATTGATCAAATTTCTTTGATTGAGCTTGTAGGGAATCTTCAAACTTATGAGATGGGATTAGGCTCAATAGGAAAAGGTAGAAAGAGTAAAAACTTGGCTCTCAAGGATATAGAGGAAAAGATTGAGGACTCTGAAGATGAAGATGAAAGTGAAGATGAGGATAAGGATCTAACCTTTATAACTGATGAGATTATCAAGTTTCTTCAGTTTAGGAAAAATGATAAGGACAAACCTCCTAGGAAATTTAAATCCTCTAGGAAGGGTAAGAATAAGAAACCCCTTATTCAATGCCAAAAGTGCAAAGGTTTTGGTCATATGAGGATAGAGTGTCCAAACTACCTCATGAAGGAAAAGACCAATGAGTCAAAAGATAAAGAGTTGGTTGCTACCTAAAGTGACACTGAGGATTACTCTTCTAATGAGTATGTGGATGAATGTTGTCACATTATGGTTTTTACTACTACAACCGATAAAGTGATTGTGGAGAGTGCTAGTAATAGTGAGAATTCTTCTGATGATGAAGTACCCAAGAAGATGACCCTTCAGGAAGTTTATGATAAGCTATGCACTAAATTTATAAAATCTAAAAAGACTTCTCATCTTTGTAGAAAAGAGCTTAATGAGGTAAAAACTAAAAAAACTGATCTGTTAGTCAAACTAGATAAGACTACAAGGCTAGTTGAGACTCTTGTTATGGAGAACATCTTATTAGAAGAGAAAGTCAAGAATCTTGATGTTGAACTTAGTCAAGCTAGAACTCAAATAAAGAGAATGTCTAGTTCAAAGCTTGATGAGGTATTGAGTGCTCAAAAGCCTAGTTTTAATAAGACTAGCTTAGGATTTGCTATTTCTTCCAGCCCTTCCTCTTCCACGACTTCTGGATCAAGGACTGTCTTTGTGCCCCAATCTGACAAAGGTGATAAAGGTACGAATTTCAATACTAATTTTTCTAATTTTAAATCCCTTGTTAGACCTCATGTCTGTCACTATTGTGGTGTTTTTGGACACATTCGTCCTGCTTTAAGTTGTATCCTCAAAAGCAATTTTCCAAATGATCACAGGTTTCCTCTCAAGGACCTACACCTTTGTTTGGAGAGTTATTAAAATTCTTGAGTTTTTTAACTCAATTTTAGGAGAATTTTAATTCTTCTATGTCCTTTAGTAGACATACCAGGACTGTGTTTTTTCATCTTTACGGCCAAAGACTCATACTGTGTGGGTGAGAAAGGAGCTTAAGACTTAAGTGTCTTTTTTGTTTATCCTTTGCTTTAATTCTTTCTATCTAAAGTAGGATTCTTTTTGCTTGATTTCTTATCTGTTTTTGGAATCATGTTTTCATGCATCTGCACCTTTCTATCATACCTTTATGCATATGCATCTTTCTTTTTGCTTTTATGTTATTTGTATGTTTTTTTTTTAGTTGTTTAATTTTTATTTTGTTTTGTTTTCAAAATAAATAAAAAAATGAAAAAAAAATACAAAAACAGTGTGTTTGTGTACATTAGTACTTGTGTACTTTGGATGGCCATTGAAATAAAGTTTTCTAAACTTTGTATCTTTTGTAACTTAGATGAGCATCTTTATGCTCAACTAAGCAAGTGAGCTTTGTGGCTCTTGTTTGTGATGAGTAATATTAAGTTATCTCTTGGACTTAATACTCATATCACTCTTTTTGGCGGGAATGACTAGAAAATTCTAAGAAAAATGCATAAATAACCATCTCACCACTGTTACCCACCAATCATGAAAGACATCTGTATACTTAAGCATAGTAAAAATGTGATGTCAAGAACATTTATGTGCTTCAACGTAGCAAAATTGGAATATCAATTATCATTAGGTATGTATTTTTTCTCATATATGCTCAAGCATGATATACTCAATAAAAGAAAAATATGCAAAGAAAATAAAAAGCAAAAAGATCAAAAATACTTTAAATATGATTGCAAGTGTGTATTCTAAGAAATGTGGGAATTATAGGATGTATTTCGAAGGTGATAGTCCTCATCAAACAGTTATGATTGTGTGTGAGTTAAAGTGATTTACTCATATCTCAAATCGTCATAACATGTATATACTTATGCAATCTTGCAATGTTTTTTACACACAACACGCAATATTTTTTGCTACTCTTGATACAAGTGCATGTACAATATGATTTGGCCATCACAAGGTTTTACATGTGTTAATGTATGTTCACTAAACTATCTTGACTTATTTTTGAAATATAAAATTGGTTAGACTTGTTTAGTATGTGTGTGTGTGTTTTGGGATATATGTGCTTAACATTTTTCTTGTTGAAAAAATTGGCTTTCACATGTTTTGCATCTTTCTATTATCTTGTCATCCATAGCATCTTGTTTCACTACATTCATGCATTTTTATGGACTCTTTGTACCCCCTTGATCATCTTTGATCATCTTTATGTTTCTCGGGTGAAGTTTTTTAGTTTCTTGTACCCTTTGTCAATCATGACAAAAAGGGAGAGAAATTGTGGAGAATATGTGGTTTCTTTTTAAGATTCTACATGTTAGGGGGGGAAATACATAACTTTGTAAATGAGAGATGTGTTTCATGTTGTTAGGGGGAGTGTTTACCTCTTTCTTCTTGTACACCGGTCTTGTGACCATTTTTACATACATTGAACTTAGCTTCTTTATATGTTGATGTATGTCTTCTTCACCTACCTTTACATGTGTTGTTTCTTTTCTATCTTTATATACATATTTCTTATTACTTGTATGCAATCTATTATTTCTGTTTCACACTAAGATGCCTTAATGAGTTTTGTTTAAAGTGTTTCAAAAATACAGATTATTAAAGTCTACTTGCCATAAACTCTCTTCTTGCAAATTTTTTTAAGAGTTTGTGCTAGGATAGATTTTATTGTATTCAACAAATGAATATGAGTTGAGTGATTTATGACTTCTCTCATATGTTCATTTGTTTGTTGTGATTTTGTCACTGATTGCCAAAGGGGGAGATTGTTAGGACATATGTGATTCACTTGTTAGGAACATATGTTAATATTTATGTAGTTGGCTAATCCTTTGACAAAATGCATTTTACATGTAATTGGGTAGATCTGGAATGTGTTTAATACTTCAAGAAATATGTTGTTCAAGTCTAGTATTAAAGTCATGAATATTGGACCAAGAAACAAGTGAAGAAAAGTTGTTCATTAAAGCTGAACAAATAGCTTAACACTTGTGGATGGATAGCTCGACACCTGCTCAATGGCTAGGCTATCTATCGAGCTGATTGTTATCACAATCTTGACACCTCTCGATAGCTAGGTGGATCGATCGAGAAAGTTTTTGTCTCTTTGACACCTTCTCGATAGCTGTATCTATCGAAGTTTAAAACTCGATACCTGCTCGACACTTGCTATCTATTGAGGTTAGGAAAATCAAAATTTTCAGATCTAATTTTTGGGCCGGGCTTATGTATTTGTGTAGGGCTTATTTTGTCACAGCCCTATACCTATATAAGGCTTATTTTAGAGGCCGTCACATAAGAAAATACAAGGAGAACATATGCAAAAGGTGACCGATAGAAAGAAGTTACTGCGTCTTTGGGCCTTAGAGTTTTGTAACCAAGTGCGTCTTGATTTTCATTGTTGATGAAGTGAAGAATTTTGCAGCCAACAATCTTCTCTAGTTGGTGATTGAAGTTGCGTACTGGGATCCGCGCAACCGGTTAATCACATACTGAAATTCGTGCATCATCAAATGGTGGCATTTATATATTGAAGAGTTCAGAGGTTCTGAAGCGGTAGAATGTTTCTACTATGAGTTCATCTATGGGGATTGTAGAGTCTAGGGACAAAAGTTTTGTATTAGATTTGAAACTTTTCTTTACTATAGTGGATTGCTTTTCGGGAAGGTTTCCTCCCAGGTTTTTTTACTGTGAAACTAGTTTGTTTCATTGATTTTCCTAGGTCATCATATCTTGTCTTATTTATTTTTCTGCTGCATGATTTTGACATGATATTGATGTTTGTTTGTTTTAACAAGTTTTATTCATAATAAATCTAATTAACAACTTGGGTTTAAAACTTGTTAATTCTATCAATCGGGGTCTAAATTTCCCAACATTCTCAATAGATCAAGCTGCTATTGAGCTATCCATTGAGTTTTACATTAAGTCTCGATAGCAGGCACCTGTCGAGTTACTTGTCAAGACTTAAATGAACAGTTTTTCTTCACTTGTTTCTTAGATCAATCTTCTTGTCTTTAATACTTAACTTGAACAACATGTTTTTTGAAGTACTAAACTTATCTTAGATCTACCAAATTATAAGTAAAGTGCATTTTGTCAAATGATTAGTCAATTACAATAAATAATGTCCCTAACAAAATTTAATTGGATTTAGACTATTCAATTTTAGCACTAAATAATTCACTTGGCACAAAATTAAAAATTAAATGGAACACGTGGTGCAAAATTGAGAATCTAATTATAATTTAATTGGATTTTCTTTGAGTTTTGGCTATTAATATATACTAGTTTATAACCCCATACATATACATAAATATACTTAAAAAAATATACATTAAGATGTATAGTATAATTCTTACATATATACTTTAAATATTATTGATAGTCTTTCTTTTTTTTTTTTTTTTAACTTTTTAAAAAGTCTTGTAAGAATATTAAGTTGTCTATTTTTTTATGTTCATTAATTTTAGACTCTTTGATTTTTGTACACAATAATTCACTCGAATAGATATTTATGATGTGGTCTCAAATTTGACTCTAAAATTAAGAGATAAAAATCTCTAATAATAAATAATTTATGACATATGGCACAAAATTAGACTTCAATTGTAAAATCTAATTAGATTTTCTCCAAAATTTACCTATTAATATATATATATATATATATAGAGAGAGAGAGAGAGAGAGAGAGAGAGAGAGAGAGATTATGTTAGTATAAATTGATCCTAATCCTACATATTTCGCAGGAAAGAGATATAGATTATGTTAGTATAAATTGATCCTAATCCTATATATTTCGCACTTGTTAATAGTCTGAAAAGATGCCCTTGCCCTTTAGAAGAAAAATATGAAGAGACCACGAAATTGCACTGGTGGGCTGGGATTTAAGAAAAGTGGGAAAGGTAGTCGCAGCCACCGGTATTGACTACTTTTTATTTGACGTAAAAAAAAAAAAAAAAAAAAGGGATTGGACGCTGCCTTTTGGAAGTGTGTGTGTATATATATCACATAAGTAATGTTTGAAGTATGAATTGGTGTCTCTTCTATTCAAAATGGATGCCAAGATTTCCATGAGGATTATCGTGATCGCGATGCTTCTCTTTTTGTTTCTCTCATCTGCCACTGCGAGGGCGTTTTCTGAGCCGAGCAACGTCGCCGCTGAAGCCAGTGAGTTCATTTTTGGTGGCCTTATTGTTGTGCAGGTTTTTTAGATATATGCAATTAATTAATTTCTTATTATGTTTGCAGCGAAGAAGAGTAGCCTGCAACGTATTACTGTTCAGATGAAAACTATCGGAGAAATGAAGTTAATAAAACCTGGCCCCATTTGTGTTAATGAGTGCAAGCGGCCAAGAAATCCGTAACACATTTAAAGTCACTACCAGAAACCGTAGTGTAGAACACCTTTGAAATTTCCAATGTTAATCCCTGAATTTCTTTTTTCTTTTTCTTTTTCATGTTTGTCTGCCTTCTAGTTGAAGAAAATAAGAGCAATTATTGTCCAATTAAAAATTGAAGAGCCCTATCTGGCAGACCAGAAGCTTTTATCCTCTAGGTTTTTGCTTTATTTTTTTATTTTTTTACTTTTTTTTATTATACTGTTAGCAAATAAGCTTCGAAAGGTAAATGATGTTAAACGGTAAACACTCCATTTTGCAATCTTTATTTAGCATTGTCATTACAAAAAGGGTAAAATCATTATTTTGACCATTACATCTCCAAATACTTAATTGTAAACAAATCTAGAAGCACTGACCATCAAAATGTTATATCGTGTGCTTAAATCTAATCAACAAATTAAAAGTTATATCCAAAGCAAATTTGGGTGGTTAATTTGCATTCTCATGATTGGGGTTGATCACGTGTGATTGTGATTTATTGATTATAATTGCTTCTTTAAAAATTAATTTTGATTAATTATGTATCATAATCTAATTGGATAAAACTAATAATAATCATGAAGATGCATACTGTTTAGCCCAAAAAAAAAAAAAAATGAAGATGCATACACCAGATAATTTTAAAGTAACTAATAATCTCATCAGGTAGTGGAGTGAATTTAAATATATAGTTAATTATCTTTAACTTAAGATAATTAACTAGTATTTAAAATCCATAAATGACCCCTTACAATATCTAGCTTTAAAATGGCCAAAAAAAAAGGTTCAAAGTCGGATTTCTCTCAAAGGATAATCAGAAAAACGTCCAAATCTGTATTAGATTAAATAAGGACTTGGTTCTTATTTCCGATCTAGTACCTTAGTGCTTTGCAACCCATCGTCCCAAGCCAATATGGTCCATGGCTTTGCATGGTAGAAGTTGCTCATTCATATCGAGGAAACTCCTCCTAAAATGTTCGAATTATAATACTTTCAATCTATATTATAAATATTTATATACTAGAAAATTATAACTTCAGCGTAAAGAATCTTTTCAAAAGAAGAAAAAATGTTTAAAGAAAAATATCATATTTAGAAGTTTATTATTACGTAATTACCATCTTACTATTATTCTTTACACAAAACTTTTTATGAAGGAAAATAAATTATTACACAAAGAAGCGGGAAAATTACCCTTCCAACTTTTGGGTAGTGGTCATTACACCTTTTAAAATTTAATTTTAGCCAATTTACACTATAAACTTCACACATATACCAAATTAAAGTGACTTACATCACTCATGCGACATGCACATGAAAGTAAAATCACAACAACCTAGTGTAAAACTTGAGCTTTGGAAGATATTTGTAAGAATAAAGCTTGAGTCTTGATTGACTTTAACCTATCTTTCCCAAATTTCACTTAAGCAAATACACATTAAAAGCACCATGTGGAATATACCTCTTAATTATGCACCATGTGGAATCTATATATCTATACATATAATAATAGGTGAAACTGAGAGAAAATCTAATTAGATTTCAATTGGATTCTCAATTTTGCACCACTTGTCCTAACCAAAACTCAAAAAAAAAAAAAAAAAATCTAATTAGATTATGAATTTGACTTCAATTTTGTGTCATGCATCTTATCTAAATTTTCTAATTTTTGTGCTCAAGTAAATGATGCATTAACATTTAACACGGAAGCCAAGAAAACCACAATGATAATACTCATAGGCCTAAGCAAGAACATCTCATCTGCACACTTTTATGGGTGATCTCAATAGAGTCTGGAGCTCTTCTAATCTCACAACTAGAACCAAGAAGTTCAACGAGAAAGATTATAAGAGTAAAACATCATCTCCTCCTAATTCCATATTGTCATCCCATGTCTCCTCCTCTCTCAACCTCTACCAACTAGATCCACACACTGCCCTCTCCTCCTTACGGATTTCTCAAAGCAAGGCTGGGTTCAAACACAATGTTCAATCTCACTTTTCCTTGCTTCACACTCTCATACATTAACGCTTCATTGGCGCCTCCAAGAAAATTCCAAGCTCAATGATCAGTTCTTATTTTTTAATAATTTTTAGTGTGTCTGGATTAAGATTTTGTTAATTTGTTAAAAGTGGACAAAAATATAATCATATATATTATATTAAGTTGAAGTTCAATTTTAGAATTTAAATCAAATCAAATTAATTTCTAATTGTAGTTTAATTTTGTGCTATGTGTCCAATTTGATTTTTAAATGTTGGTGTTAAGCTACCTCCATTTATAATGCTTAATGTGAAAACTGAATCTACCAAGATAAACATCTTATCATCACAATCATTAATATTTTCGTGCAGAAGCGTGGACTACATGCTAGTATATATTAATAACCAAAGCTCAAAGAAAATCCAAATAGATTTTAATTGGATTCACAATTTTGCGCCACGTGTCCTAATTAATTTTTAATTTTGTGCCACATAAATTATTGAGTGTAAAAATCAAAAAGTCCAAATTCAATTATATTCAAATTTGGATTTCAATTAAAGTCTAATTTTTCGCCACACGTCCATCTAAGTTTTTAATTTTTATGGCAAGTGAATTATTAGGTACAAAAACCAAAGAGTTTAATACCAATTAAATTATAAATCATATATATTTATATATATATATATATATATATATATAATGAGAAACCATTACATATTTTAGAAATGTATGGTCTAAAAAAATGTAAGATAATACCATGTATAATTTGAACTATATAATTATAATTATTTTTAATAGTACCATGCATAGACACAATGCTACACGCTAATATATAATTGAAGCCTAAGCTGAGAGAAAATTCAATTAAATTCTAAATTTGATTTCAATCATTATATAATTTTGCGTCATGTGTATATATAATAAAAAATAAAAATAAAATAAAAAACTAAGATAAAAAAATGAGAGAGAGAGAGAGAGAGAGAGAGAGAGAGAGAGAATCATCTATGACTTAAAAAAGGTGTAACATTTACACTAAGTATAATTGGAACCCATATATATATATGTGTGTGTGTGTGTGTGTGTGTAATTGTAATTGTTTTTAATTGTATCACGCATATACACAAGTTATACACTAGCATATATAAAGCTACTCAAAAGAAACTAAAACGCATGTGAAAAAAAAATGATAACAATTAATAAGGCATTTGAAGCAGTTAATAATTAAGGCATGCGAGGTGGATTTCAATTAACTCAACCGGTAAAGTTTCTGATAGTTAAATAAGAGATCTTATTTGGTATCCTACCATAAGTAACAATATTAAAATTGGGTACTATGCTTGTATTGTTATACTTTACTGAGTTTACTCCAGGCCCAGAAATCTTTTTTGAGTCAAGTATTTTTCTTTGGATGCGAATCAGGTTATCAAGATTGGATCCAATTTTGCCAAGTCTAAATGTACTCTCCAAACCTTACACCTTTTGAAAATATAACTTCTAAAAATATATACCATCCATAAAAATTAATTGAAGCAAATGCACGCCACGTCAATAATAGATTTCCTAAATTAAGGATTTTTTTTTTCTCTATTGGGTTTAATTTGGGACACAATCCAAATAGAAAGGTGATGCTCCGTTAGACCAAATACTTGTAAAATTTTTTTAGTAAAAAAAAAAAGGGTAAAATTTAGCTATAAAATTGGTTGTAGCCTAAGGCTACATTTTACTCAATATCTTTCTATTGGAAGCAAATTTTGAGAAATCCACCATTGGATTACATCTTCTTCTTATATCCTTCATACTCGCAAAATTTCTAAAATATTAAAATTAATAGCTATGTCATCAATAAATTGTTTAAATTTGCAAGTTTTTGTAGTTTAAAATTATGCATAATATATAAACTTATAAATCATATAGTAAATAATATCTGATTGACACAAAATTAGCATGTGTAATAAGAGCATGTAGAACATGCAATTCAATAATTAGATTTACCAAATATATAGTAACATTTATTTTATTAAGTAAAGTTGTAACCTTAGGCTACAACAAGTTTTGTACCTAAACTTTGTCCAAAAATATTTTGCTAAGTCTAGACATCATTATTCTATTAGACATGTAAGTGAGGAAAGTAATAAAAGTTAATGAAGAGACTAATATTGCACATTTTATAAAATTCACCAAACAATAATGCTCATTTAAAATTTAAAGGATTGAAAGTGTTTGGTAAGTAAATTTTAGAAAACAATAATTTCCACCTTTTTAAAACCATATTTTTCATTAACTTTTTTACCCTTTTTTTTAATAAACTAAATTTTTGACTAGCTTAAAATAAATTAGTGACAATAATTTTTGTGCAATTACATTTTAAGTGTAAACAGTGAAAACTTAACAATCAAATACAATGATCCAAATTAATCAAATTCCTTTTCTATCGTAAAAATTGATTGCCGAAGATTAGACACATCCAAATCTTAGACCTTTTCACCCTACCCCCACCCTTTTTTTTTATTGGTTGGTAGTTTAGAATAAGTCTTACCAAGTTTTTGACCAATTTTTCCTTGTATAAGTTAACTTTTGACCAACTTTTTTTCTATTTTTTTATTATGGGAAAGCTCACAATATTTTATTTAGAATTGGAATTGGATAGTACATCATACATGCACGCATGCTCAATACACCGTGGGCATTCCTCAAGCCATACTACAATGTCTTCCACATTAACTGCATGTTGAGCCAATATGTAGGCAGGGGCATTCCCTTATCTTTTGGTATGGGAAAAAGCAAAAGTCCAAAAATCTTGAACCCGTTTAAGGATTCCTGTGACTACATTCTGGACTAATGGAGCTACTTCAGTCAGACTATGGATAGCATTGCATATCACTAGCGAGTCACCCTCAAAGGTCACATCCCTAACCCCAACCTCCATTGCGAAAGTGACCCCTATCTCCATAGCCTTAGCCTCGGTTTCTAGTGGCCCAAGCAGAGTGTACAGTTTCCTACATAGTGCTGCTATCACCTATCTAACACCATCCCGTACTACCACTCCCACGCCAGCCTGCTTCCTTTTAGGAAACACAACCCCGTCAACATTCACCTTATAGCATCCTGCCTGTGGAGGGACCCACTTTACGACATGGTTTCTTTCTGTAGTAGTTGTTGGTCTTTCATTCGCCATCTCGAAATTCTCAAGCAAACTAAGAGAGCTTCTTGTCATAGTCTATCCAATCCGAAGCCTGCCCCCATGTCAAACTTCATTCTTATCTTTACATATCCCCTAGCAAATCATGACAGTCCTTTCCAAAATTCCTGGCCGCGACTCCTCCCACTTTTGACCAACTTGAAACAACACAAGCGATGATATTTTCAGGTGATGTTTATTACACATACCTTATTACATACAAGCTTACACTGAAATCATGATTTTAAATTAAGATTAATTAATAATTACAATGCATTTTATGGCTAGGGGTGGAGGGACACATAGTGGCCTCCAAAATTTTTGAATTAGTTTCTCAAATGTACACCCAAACAAAACACACACTTTTACCAAAATGAAATAAATCTCTAGCCTCCAGGTGCCTTTCTTTTTAATTTTTTCTAAGAATACAAATTGTTTACAATTGTGAAATGCAATGTGTGTAGCTCGAATTGGTGTGTTTTTCTTTTTCATTCTTGGTCTTCAAATTTTATTTATTTATTTATTCTCATCATT
Source organism: Quercus variabilis (assembly GCA_030445155.1). Classification (NCBI taxonomy): domain Eukaryota; kingdom Viridiplantae; phylum Streptophyta; class Magnoliopsida; order Fagales; family Fagaceae; genus Quercus; species Quercus variabilis. The sequence goes on along the minus strand of CP129453.1, from coordinate 32,073,544 downwards.
ATCACCACAATCATCATTTTTTCACACAATTTGATCTTTTTCTCATATCACCAATTTTTTTTCTTCGTAGTTATACTTTATTTTCTCACATTATCATCATAGTTATAATTATATTTCAATAATAAAATATTGTTATTAGTTATGAGTTATAACTAACCTATAAATACATTATTGCCACCCCCCCCCCCCAGTGAAAAATCCTAACTGTGAAATAGGATGTATGTATGCTTCATTTGTTTTGGAGTAAAATAATTTTTAGAAAATGATTTTCCAATTTATTTTTCATGTAAAATGTGGTAAAACTTATAAAATATTTTCCGTTGATGTAAAATCTTTTATAAAAACCCGTAAAATGTTTTACATTTAAAAAATTGGTAAAATATTTTACAAAAACACATAGCGACTTCCTTCACCCCATTTGTGGGTAGGTCACCAGCTCGATGGGTTAAGCAGCTGGTGCTAGTAGTCTAGTGGCTAAAGCCGCCACTTTAACAACTAGTGCCGAGTTTGATCACCAAAGATACCATTCGACCACCAATGCTGGCAGTTCGGTCATTGGAGACACCTATTTCACACATGGGAGAGGTGGCTACCACCCCGAGAATGGCTCCTATTAGTGTGGGTAGTATGCACACTCCCTTCTCGGTCCCTTCTCTACTCAAGATCAAGGAAGTAATCTTAGCCCTGAGACCCTATAGACTCTGCTTGGTTTGAACCTGGTCCTACCATTGTTGAGCGTCAGACTCAATACCACAACAGTAATTCCCACAGACGTCGCCAATTGTAAGGACCAGATTTGAGTCCCTAGCCCAAAAGATGAATGGACTTAGACCCAGAAAGCAAAACAATGAATTTGTAGAGAGTGGATTGGAAAAATTGGGCCTTAATGAATCAAACAAGCATTAAAGTAGATTTAGGTGACAAGAGAATGAAAATAGATAGGATGTATACTGAATAAAATCGTCCTCAGCAAAGTCTGAGGAAACCTATTCTTATTACTTTCAGGTTTGATTACAATCTTAGTTCTTGATGCTACAGTATTTCTCTCTTATTTTCTCAATCCCTTTCTCCCATTGTCTCTTCCTTCTTTTATACTCTCTTCCCCTTTCATCTTTCTCCTCCACGTGCATGCCAAATGGTTGGTGTTAATACTTGTCATATCTGCCATTTCCTAAAGCCTTCATATAGTAGCTGTAAGGCTGAAAATCACTGTTCAGGTATCACCTTCATATTAATGCGGCTAGGAAGTTAGCTGTAGAGCATTTAATGCGATGACAGCAGCTTTCTCCTAAGATATTTTAGGACTTCCCCATGCCTGATGTCTCTACAATACTTATCTGTACCAATAGAACTTCCTTGAATGTTCCCCTAGACGACAGACCCCCTTTTCGAACATCGGCTTTGGCAAGCCGAGGAGGCATTTATCCTCGACCCACCCTCTTAAGCCATTATGACCACAACTAACTTCTTTATTTACTAACACAATCTCTTCTAACAAAGATTTATCCTCCTCGGACAACCTCTCATCTTAAGTTTGGGCCACGGGCCCAATATATAAATAGATAATGAACTGCTTGGCCCAATATCTCTACAATATATATATATATATATATAAATTGATGATTATTATTATTATTTTATAAATTAATAGTTACAACAATAGATAAACATGACACATACTAATCTAAATGCTAATCAACTAAACTGTGTGTGTTTAGCAGTTAGTTTATTTCTATAAAAAAAAATGCTAATCAAATAAGTTGGACACAATGAGACACGAAGGAGCTTGTTTTCATTGGCTTATGGAATTCACCACCAAGACCAACTCGCTGTAGTTTGTAATGCCAACTTTGCATGAGAGATCCTGGGAAGTCCTCGTGTTGCACCCCTCTCTCTTTTTACCGGCTTTTGTTGGTTGTGAGTTGTGTGATATTAAAGGTTCATTCCCAATTCCCCTGTGTGTGTGTGTTTAAACTGTTAACTTCTCAAAAAAAAAAAAACTTTGCATGAGAGAGAGAGAGAGAGGCAGTATTGTTAAATGGGACATTTCATTGGAATCGAATATGCCGAACAATTCAAGGACAAGTCTACAACCCCTCCCACTAACATTTAGGAAAGGTTAACGCTTACTGCTACAAGTCTACAACCACCAATATGTAAGTCAAGGCCGTTAAGGCACTAAAGCCATGAGTATTGTTATGAAAACAAAACAAATTCACAACATTCTCAATATTAGCATTCCAAAAAATTTTAATTGAAGATGGTGATGGGCCAATTTGTGAGTTGGCATATTGATTTAAGAATGTTGTGACATTTTGTTACCTCCCTAATGTTGCTCAAGCTAGAATCCTTTTTTAACATTAGCAAGCCATGCAATCTCGTTCACAATCCTATCAATTTTCTCAAGCTTTATGTGGTTTTATTTGATCCACAAAGTGCAAGAAATTTTAGAGCTCCTTCGCCTAACAAAATTTAAGTAGTGGCATTAGCATTGGACTAGTGATGTAGGAGGCAATGAGAAGACATATTTATTATATTTTATTTAATTTTAAGTATCAAGGGCAATTTTGTAATTTCATAATACTCTGGAATGGGTTATGCCAACAGTTCATTAGATCTTCTTTTGGGTTTTATTTAAGTTTGGCTATTTATTTGGACTTAATAGTAAAACTGTAAAATCTTAAGGAGTCCAAGTCCAAGTCCAAGTCTTATTAGGGTTTTAAGAAATCCTAGTTCAACTAAGATTATATATTAGTTTTCTATTTAAAGAGTTATAGTACTTTCTATTGAGGGGATTAATAATGAATGTTTTCAAAATTTAAGAGTTATGAAGCTTTATTTTATGGTTTGTGTGATGCAACCTTCTCCAAGGTGTGATGCCAAAGAACCCTATGTGTGATGCTTAGGAAGTCTAGGTGTGATTCTTAGAATTTATTAATTCTCTTTAATTTTACTATTCACAATTATTGTGCACATTACTGTTCAAGCAACCCAAGTCTTGAATTTCACATTTGATTTCATTCCTAAAACCCTATTAATCCTTGTCCTTTTGTAAACCCTATAATTCCCATTATTTTCTAGCCTATTTTCCATCAAAACCTAACTCAACTGAACCCAAGCTATACTAGATTTGTCCCTGGTGTTCTAAATCTAATTACCTCGTTTCCCTTGTACTGGGAAATGGTTACTGGTTATGCCTTAAAACAACTAGGGATTGCACGGTCTTACCTTGATATGAAAAGTTATGTAGTAGTAGGGAGTAAAGTTGTCCAAATCGGGATTTTACGTAGAATCATGAGAGGTAAGTGAAATCGAGAATTGTAAGATCCTACATTATTTGAGGAAAAAAAAAAAAAAACACACAAACACACATACATTGGTATGTTAAATAATCACATAAATTATACATTCATAAAATAAAAAAAAAAAAAAACTAAAAATTTGCATCTATTTGATGTAATTACCATACATCACTACATCCATTTGTAAGCATTATTTAAAACGGCCAAAAACCTCAAAACTTGAGACTATTGATATGTATTTTTCATTTGAGTCCAACTGATACTTAGAATAGCAAAATTTGGTCTATTGAGATGTTATTTTTTATTTGGGTCCAATTGAACCTTTTGTCAAGTTAAAAAAGATTACAAGAAACTAGGATTGTTTGGCATCGTTAGAATCGTACAATCCTACCAATCCTAAATGATCGCAAAGATCCTTAAAAGATCAGACCGTGGATCGTAAGATCCTATTTATATGAGGGGGAAAAAAACACATATTGGTATATTAAATAATTACATAAATTATACATTCATTTATTTTTTTTTTTAAAAAAATTTGCATCCATTTGATGTAATTACCATATATCACTACATCCATTTGTAAGCATCATTTAAAAAGGCCAAAAACTTCAAAACGTGACACTCTATTGGTATGTATTTTTCATTTGGGTCCAACTGATACATAGAATAGCAAAACTTGGTCTATTAAGTTGTTATTTTTCATTTTGGGTCCAACTAAGCCTTTTGTCAAGCTCTTATCAAAAAAAAAAAAAAAAGCCTTTTGTCAAGCTAAAAAGGATTACAAGAAATAAGGGTCGTTTGGGATTATCAAAATCGTATAATTCTACCAATTTTGAACGATCACAAAGATTCTTAAAAGATCCGGATTGTTTTGAATAGATGGGATCGTAAAATTGTAAGATCCAAATCGGGATTTTGACAACCATGGTAGGGAGGACAGTCATCACATATCATATAATTACACCTATGTTCCCATGGCTTTGTAATTAGAAGAAGCAACTTCAGGTGGTTTTTTGAAAGGGATCAGGCAAGGGTATCTGTGCTTCTCTGTAATGAGCCCAAATTTGTACTATAGTTTTATAGGTTAATTCTTGTTATCATATAGTAATCCTTGTAACGAATCAAGAGTCAATTGCAAAGGCTAGTCAGTGGAAAGATTGCAAGAAGTGGAGCCAAATTAACTTATATTGTAAGAAAGGCCAAGAAGTGTTGCCAAATAGTTACAAAGTTCTAGTTTGTAAAACTTGGTTTCTTTTGTTATGGTGATGCATTGCATGAACACGGTACTACAAAAAAATGGTTTATCACTCTGGTCCGTGATCCCAAATATGCATTGCGTGATACAAATACCATATCAGCATCTTAGCACTTGCAAGTCATCAAGCTTCCAAGCTGAAACAGGGGATCAAATAAGTAACAAACAAATTTTGCAAGCACAGTTGTACTCATGTTCTATTCCAACTAAAATTTAAAAAGAATCAACTACAAGAATACATGTGTATTCTTTACAATGGATTTACCTGATTCCGAATTCAGGAACCATAATATATAAACAAACAAACAAATCAAGGTGATTATACCAGTTTCCAGTTCCTTCTATTCTGAACTCTTAATCCCTTCTTCCTTATGGTCAGAGAGCCGGCCATTCTCTAATGTATTAGGCTGATACCCAGTTGGGCTAGAAAGCTGACCCCAGCCGCTACTGCTTGCAGATCTCTCAGTATCATTAATCTCTGCCACAAGTGGAATTGGCCTTGCAGGGATTGAAGGAACTGACAAATCAGTCTCCAACATTTTCACAACCTGATCCATTGTAGGCCTAGCATACAACTGCGGATGAGTACACAACACGGCAACCAAAACATACTTCTCTAACACCTCCGGCACACCAAATTCTGGCATCCCATTATCAATAACATCCAAAGTCCTCCCATTTCTCACCGAGGACCACGCCCAATCGGTAACAAGTATTGGTTGGCCATCACTATTTGTCGAGAGGGCCTTCCTTCCACTCAAAAGCTCAAGCAACACAACACCAAAACTATACACATCACTCCTCTCAGTCAATTGTCCATACAAAGCATACTCAGGAGCAACATAACCCATTGTCCCAGCAACCCTTGTGCTCAAATGTGTCATACCCTCTGGTGTAAACTTTGCAAGACCAAAATCAGCCACCTTAGCCTCAAACATCTCATCCAAAAGTATATTGCTTGCTTTAATATCCCTGTGTATAATCCCAGGTTGAGCACCATAATGCAAATAAGCCAAACCCCTTGCAGTCCCTAATGCAATCTTTTGCCTAATAGGCCAACTAAGGTTCCTATCATCCAAACCCCCAAACAAACGGTCATAAAGACTCCCATTCTTCATCAAATCACACACAATTATCCTCTGGTGACCCTCAAACGGTGTCGTTGCAGTACAATACCCTCTCAAAGCAACAAGATTTACATGCCTAACACTAGCTATAACCTCAACTTCATGTGTGAAATTCGCATCCCCTGAAGCCGAGCAATTCTTAAACCTTTTCAAAGCAACCTCTGACCCATCTGGCAAAACACCTTTGTACACATTCCCATACCCTCCTCTCCCTATAATACTATCTCTGGCGAAATTCTTGGTCGCCTTTCTGACGTCATCGAATGTGAACCTCACCAAAGTGATACTTTCACTAATAGAATCCAACCCAAATTCAAGACTCGTTTCAACTCTCTCAACACAACTCTGTCTTCTCTTCCTTTTCCTCAAATATAACCAACCCCCACCAAGAATCACACAAAACCCAACTCCAAAAACAAGTAAAACCACCAAAATCACCACATTTTTTTTACTCCCAGACTTTGATGGCACTGAGAGATCCAACGCGAACAAGCAGTTAGCAGTACGTTCATCACTGGGACCCCAAATATTAGCAAAAGCCGCTGCATAAATCTTCGGGTACGCAGTACAATCAGACACGTTTCCAACCGAAAGACCGGTTAGATACGAGGCTTGTAAAGTGGATAAGGTAGCTGTACACGAAGCACAAGGCGAGTTGTTCTCTAAACCTACAATACAGCTCGAAACAACATCGTTTAAGGTTTGTTTTGGGACCAAATTTTCGAATTCAGCTTTGGTGGTGATGTTCATGCAACCCTGTGAGATCCACTCGGTTTTAAAGCCACAGGATTTTCTAATTTTTCTGATATTGAAGTTTGGGAGGAACGAGTTGATGAGGGACTGGTACGCGGCCCAGCATGACTCGGACGAGTTGGGTGGTGGGAGGAACGAGTTGGTGCGTTGGAGGTAGTTAGAGAGGACGAGTTGGAGGCCATTGCGGATGTAGTTGCACTCGGTGGTTGTGTCACTGTTGGGTGCTAGGCGAGTTGCGCTCTGAGTTAACTGGGACAGAACGTTGAAATCTAGGGGGCATGAAACGGTGGTGTTTTGGGAAAAGGTTAGAGAGGGTAGGAGTGAGAATAGGAAGAGGGTAAAGAGGAAGACCATTTGAGAGAGTTTTTAGGGGAGAGAGAGAGAGAGAGAGAGAGAGAGATGAGCGTGGAGAGTTTGAGTTGGGAGTTGTGTATTTTTTTTTTTTGTAGATAAACGATAGAGGGAGTTGTGGTGTTTTGACTATATGGGAAAAAGGAGATAGATTTGATTTGGTTTGGTTAGTTTTTTTTTTTGGTTGGTCTAATAAGGCCAGCCCTTTTGCCGAGAGAGTCTTACATGTTTTTGAAACATGTATCCTCTTTCTCACAAGGAGGTGGATTCAAAACATGTATCCCCTCTCTCATAAAGAGGTGGGGCCTACCTCCTTGTGAGAGAGGGAATACATGTTTTTGAAAGATGATGGAATTTCTCCCTTTTGACAGGTTTTTGAGATGTGAATAAGGACAAGCACAGAGATAGGGAGAGAAGCAAACAGGTAGTACCTTAGTAGTTTCCTGGAACTAGTCCCGTAGTTATCACTTATCATTACATTAGTACAAGTTAAATGATAATTTGGTATACTATTATGATATTATCTATTTAAACTATTGAGCAAAAATTCAATTATTTTTGTTAGTCAAACTTTTAAAATCATCTCATTATTCCGTAGGTGTATGTGGTTCCCATCCGATATAACGAGAAAATATATCATATCGAATGTCTGTTTTTTCCTTCTTATATGGAGGTGGACCACATATGAGAGGGAGGAAACATATATCCGATACATGGTATACCTCCTTTTGTACGATAGGTAGGAATCCCTTAAAAGTTTTAAGTCAATGTGGTTTAGTTCTTAAGTTGCATCTCAAACGAACCTCGTTAAGGGTCCATTTGGGATTTGTTTATTTTACTGAAATTGAAAACTTTTTACTAAAAGTACTGTAGATAAAGGTAAAAGTTAGCTAAAATAGTATAATGAGACCCATGAATAATATCAAAAAGTGCAATAGGACCAATGAATAGTAACATAAATAAATTGAATAGTAAAATAAATTAGCAAAAATAATTTTTGCCAAACAGTGTGTAAGTGGAGAATAACAAAAATCACCATTCACCACAAAAAACCATGATCACAATTGTTCGGTCTTTCAAGTGTGGTGGTCGGATTCAATCAAAACCGACAATGATGGATGACAAAGGGTAACGAGAGACCTCCACCCAATTTGAAATCCCTTTAAGATCTTCATCAATTGGTTCAGTTGCGTCATATTTCATTACAAGAAAATCAACACTCAAATTGAAAGGATCAATTTTTGGAGACTTCAATCCACCGCCAACCATATTATATCATCAAAACTACTCAAATCTCGATAGGTCAATTTGAGCAGAGCACATGGTTTTTCGAATGAGTCTTTTAACAATCCTAGGTAGACCTCATTTTAGAACCATTAAGCCAACTAAGGACGGAATTAAGGGTTAGGGATGGGAAATTGTCATCTACCCAAAATTCATATACCCCTTTGATTGATAATAAATCTCTCTCTCTCTCTCTCTCTCTCTCCTTAATTTTCTTTTCTTTTCTTTTTAATGGATTTTCTTTACATAATTCTTTTATGATTTATATCATAATTAATATGTTATTATTACACTTCATTAAATAAAATAAATATTTCTTTTTATTTTATCTTTTTTTTTTTTTTTTTGAGAATGATTCTTTTTATTTTATCAATGTCTTTTAATGACTAAAAATCTATAAAAGGCAGTCAAATGTAAATAATTTAAATAAAAAATATATATAGAAAGCAAGAGTTTTAATTAAGAGAAAAAATAACTTATTATAACATTTCGAAAGTGATAAAATATATATATTTAAAATTAATAAAAGGAGCACAAATTCTTAGTGTACGTTTGGTATTGGCTTAAAAAGCCAACTTTTTTATTATTTAACTTATTTTTGCTACTATTCATAGGCCCCTTTACAATTTTTGGTACTATTCATGAGTCTTACTATACTATTTCAGTTACATTTTAGCTTTATTTGCAGTAATTTTAGCAAAAAGTTTTAAATTTCAGCTAAATAAGTTGTTCCTAAATAGACACTAATGTAATAATTTATTATTTTCACATAAATGTGTGTATAAGAATATATAAGAATGAGTACATCTCCTCAAAAAAAATAAAAATAAAAAAATAAAAAAATAAGTACAAAACAAACTCAAAAGTTTAATATTTTTTCAAGAATTAGTTTATAAGTCTATATTAACCAAATATAAGTGTAGGGTCACATTTTACAGCCCAAGCCCAAGATGTATGGGATATTGGCCCAATGAGCCCAGTACAATAAATTTGTAGAGAGTGGTCAAAGAACTAGGTCCTATATGAATTTAACAACGGGTAGTATGGATCTTAAAGATGATCAAGCAAGAATAAGGCATATAAGACTAAATAGGTTCACTGTCCGAGAAGACAAATCTTGGTATAAATCAATAGAACTGATTACAAATGCAACTTTGATTGCTACCGTCTTCTTTTTCTATTTTTTCCATCTCCCCTTCATGAGGCTTTCTTCTATTATATCTCTCTCCTTGGCCTATCTTGATCCTGCACTTGTTAATCATTGAAGCCCTCATTTGAGTGCCTATCCCATTAGACACATTCTTTGGCTTTCTGTAAGTGGTGGTAGCCAAGGCAGCACTGTTCAGGGGTCTTCTCCACATAAATGCGGTCAGAAAAGTAGTTACAGTATATTTAATGCAGTGGTAGCAGCTTTCTATTAGATATTTCTAAAATCCCAGTCTTCTGGTACACTTGAGATACACGTCCTTATTACTGGAGTATCCTGGAAGAGTATCCTAAAAGTTTATCTTGATCAAATAGGATATACCTCTAACCGACGTTTAACTTATCCGAGAAGATATTCCTCCTCAGACCACTTTTTCATTTACATTTTGTTCATTAAATCCTAAGCCTGAATCACTCATTAACATTAGTTGCTCCTTGGATTAATATACTCTCGGCTAAGCCCAAGGCCCAACATATGTTTTGGGCCTCCAACCCTACAATAAGAATTCACATAAGGTTTGTCTAATTATTAAAATTAAAAAATCAATATTATGTGAATCATAAGTGGACACCAAAAATAAATAAATAAATAAATAAAATAAAAAATACAGCTTTCGGTCCACCAAAAGTCGTGATTTAGAGTTCATATGTATATTTTCTTCCCGACGGCAGTGTTAACAAAGTTATTTCTAACAAGCATCTAGACATATGTTGTGATGACTTGGTGACATCATTTCATGCTCAAGTCTAAATTGTTTAGATCTCTTGGTTGTCATCCTCTCATTTGTCAATATCAAACTATTTTTTGTAAAATATAAATTACAGTAAATAGTCAATTTGAATATATCTCCAATTCATTGTATCAAACTATGAAGGCTGTTTTCTTCAGAATTACATCAAGAAAGTGAGAAACTCAAGTCAACTAGTACATTGAAAAAATAAAATTTCTAAGTTTCCAATTGTGAATTGCTTTATCCCTTCATGATGCTAGGATATCTTGGTTAAATAAAAGAAAATACCCCATGTGCTTAAAACGTGAGAAAACGATAATTGAATTGTCAATTCATGATTTAAATAAATTAACCTATGGTTGCTAGATAATTTTGATTAATAAACTTTAATTCTGTCGGCTAATTTATATGGGTCAAAATTCAAGATTTCTGAAAGACTTTCCCAACGAAGTAAAAGAAGAAAGCTTTCATTCATTTCCAACTTTTGTCTTGTCACGATATGGAAACTCTGATTACAATCCATGATACTATATTGATTGATTAATAATTAAACGCACCCCCACAATGTGTTATGGTCATAAGTCATAACAACCTCAACTATGATGTAGATTTCAATATACAAAATAAAACTATGCAGATCGATCCCCATGTTCATGATTATAAACATCATATATTTATGTGAACTTTGCTCAAGAAACCATGAAAGAAGAGGAGCAAGACTTTTTTTTTTTTTGAGAATCAAGAAGAGCAAGACTTAAGTACAGTATTTAGGTGTTATTCCTTAAATTCTCATTTTAAGGTTCCGCCATGTGAATTTTTTCTAATGAGAACTTAGTGTATTTTTAAGTTAAGTAGTCACATGGTTGAAATTTAAGAGGCAAACCTAAAAAACAGCTTCACCTAAGTTTTTTCAAAAGAAGAGAGTAGATGGTGGAGAAGGAGACAAGATTGGAAAGTGATGGCCTGATGGGTGTTTGTTTCTTTGGAATAGTTTCTAGAAGAGGTGTGAGAATGAAAAGAGGGTAGGTTTTGAGAGTGGGCTTTTTGGTAGTTGACTAAAATCTATGGAGTCTGAAGCTTGATTGCTTTGAGCCCAGCCAGCAACTTTGACATTTGACTACTGAGTGAAGGTGGGCACACCGCACACCACACACCAATCAAGGAGGTTCCTTCCAGGAAATCTATCCCTTTCCCCCCTTTTTAACAACTCAACTAGTATTGAATAATGCTTGAAAAATCAACCCTCTCAACCCCCCCGAGCCTCCTATGTAGCCTCCCAATATAGGAGCCTCTAGAAGGGGTAACAAGTATTTAGTATCACAGTGATATATTAAATCTCCCTCGCGAGAGAGATTTGATATACCGACTTTCTTCTAAGAGAAATTTTATTATCATTATGACACAAGTCACACAATATTTGTGACGTAAATTTGCGAGAGAGAATTGATGCGTTCAGTGATATATTAAATATGCCCACTTTCTTGTGAGAGAAATTTCATATATCATTATGAGCTAGGTTTTGGGATTGGTGGGAACAATGAGCCAATCGTACAGGGAGTTTCAAAAAGGTATTTGCTAGTAGCAGTAGTACCGGAAAGGTTTTATTTATTTATTTATTTTTTTACTCCTGGAAGATGTGTTATTTTGTGTGTGTGTGTGCGTGTATATATATATATATATATATTATTCTGTTGCTCCCCGTTCCAGGCTATTTCAAGCACAAACAGCACTAACGTGAAAGCTCTTATTAGACAAGTAGTCATTACTATTATCTTTTCCTTTTTAATTTCCCAATTTCTTGAATTTACATAAATGACACCAATTATTTTAAGTTGATCGTTTCAGTTGTTCCTAGCAGTGATTGATTAACTACTTTATTAATTTATCAATTTTTTTAGAATATAATAATTGATTAAAATCAATCTAGGTCTAAATTTACTAGAATTTTTTTTTCTTTTAATAGTATGTTCCTTTTAATTGATTAACACAATACCATCACATGTTAAATCTGATGTTAAATAAACACACAGTGCACCGGAAGCTAATTCCAAAAACAATAAGAGAAGCTACAAGCCTAGTGCCTAGTGCTTAGAGCCTGGGGGGGGGGGGGGGGGGGGGGGGGGGTCTGAGACTCTGAGCATATGAGATGACGAGCAGAGAATGTCTGAGCACATCTTTGCAGAGATATAATCTCGGATTGAAAACGTAAAAAGTAAAAAGTACTGGGCCTACTGCCACACCCATTCCATTGTTCATTAGGTTTTTTTTTTTTTTTTTGCTAGGTAATTGCGGGGGATTGAACCCCCGAGTTACAGGTCCCAACAGAACCAGATACCAACAAGCCAAGATGGGCGGTGGTCATTGTTCATTAGGTTTTACTTTATAACGATGGAGTTTATGAATTCTATTGTTAGATCTCAATCACATCAATTACATACAGAGACATGTGTGTACATACATACATATAAATCACAACTTTACTAATCAATTTAAAACACACATAAAGCCATCAAAATCTCAAACTGAAAACTACATTCAATAACTAAACTATTTTGCCAATGTATCATATATTACCAAAAAAAAAAAAAATTAATGAATTAGAAAATGAAAAATTTATGTTCGGGTAAAAGTGGCTATGGATCTCCAAAATGAAATGTGGCCTGAAACTCTATCAATTCCAGAGATTGAATTGGAGAGAGAGAGAGAGAGTACCAATTCTCTATAGCACTAGTAGTGACTGTGCATAATGAATCACTCAGTAAAAATAGGGTAAAAAGAGGGAAATAAGATATGAGAATAGGGGAATGATCATATAAATAGACAAAAATATTGTTAAATCCCAAGTGATTCGTTTTAGTAACAAAACACAATGAAAACCCAGATGACCCAAAACCAATGAGTCCTAGCTCCAACAAGAAGCCATTTGTTTCTTTTATGTTACTTCCAAGTTCTAAAACAAAATTACTTACATTTCACTATTTCCTCATTCAATCATTTATCATTTCATTCCTTTATAAACTCCTAAATGAAGTATAAGGTATAGTATACTTTAATTTTTCTCATTTGATGTCTTTGCAACTGTTCTTGGTATTTTAAGTTGTACAAGCATTTCGAGTCTAGTTATGTCAAACTATAAATAAAAACTCTAGTGGATTTCCTTGTTTGCACAGTCCTTTTGACGTTTCCATTTTGCAAGTTGAAGTGCACATGGATTACTCGCATATGTTGGCTAAGTTGTGTATGCCTTCCCTTCTTTATTCTGTTTGCATTGGTTGAACGTGCTACTTGTCTTCATTCCCTTGTGGGCTTTTAGCACATATTTGAATTGGAAACATGGAAAATTAAGTCTCTTTAGGGATGAAAGTTCTATTGTTTATTATTTGATAGGGTCGATGGTTTTAATTTATTTCTTGAATTCATATACATGGCATGTAAATTTGTGACATGGTTGGGTTGTGCCATTATCCCATACTTGGATTTAGGGATGTTGAACCGAGTTTGGGTTGGGTATACTTCACCCAAAACATTAATCAAGAATACTTGGATCCTAATACCCACTAAGCATTTGTACTTAATTACTATTTGAATTTTTACCCATAGATACCCAAACTAGAACCAAGCCCAATCTTTTTTTTCATAAAGGTTTTTTCTTATAAAATTAAAATTATAAAAGTTAACAATGTGATTTTATAGGTATTGCATTCATATTGGGCATGAGAGAATTGGAAATTAACTTGGGTTTGAGTTTTGTGAGTGTAAGAGATAAGTTTGGAAATTAGGGTTAGTGTGCAAAAGGAGTGGGATGGACTCAGTTTTGGGTTGGGCTTAGAGCAAACTTGGGTTGGACATAACAAAATCCTCACCAAATTGGGTTGGGTCAACTGACCCACATATATATATATATATATATATATATATCTCACTTAAAACAGGTTCACTTACTTCAGCTTCTAGACAAAACTATCCAATCTGTGGAGATATCAAATTGTACGTGGGTGTGATTTTGTGGTCGTTTGTGATGTAGTGTATAGGCAAAAATATATGCACAAAAAGTATAAAGTGCATGTTGCTATATATGTAAAAAAAAAAAAAAACTCTATTTTTTTGCTTCTTGTCCAATGAGCACCAAAGGCAATAGGGCATGGTTTTATAGACCTTCTCAACGCATACCAGTTTGGGCGCCTGCCTTGCCCTTTGACAACTGTGGTCAGTGTTTGTCCTCAAATAGATCATGATAGTTGTAAGACCCTTGACATATATACATAGTAGACGCAAGAAAATGAGCAATTGATTCTATTACAAAATTTAATGGCTCAAATATTCAATATAAAATAAAAGACTATAAAAAATTTCGTTTGTAAAATCAAAATTAATAAGATTGATGATTAATTGTACTTATACTTCTAAATAAAGAACGAATTATATGATAGAGTGTTTATTCTCTCCATGCAATTAGTGTTTTTTGAAAGCAAACAAGCATTAAGATTTCCACTTCGGAAGCATCCTCCTAGCTTCGCAAATTTGTGGAAGATTTCACTTCCTTGTACAAGTTCCATATCTTTGAACCTTATAAGTACGTTATCATCATACGATTGACCCATCTTCTCGAATGCTTCATATGCCATTAGAGGATCATATCTAGCGGTTGCCATTAATATTAATCCAATACGATTTGCTTCTCTTTCGTTCCTATGATTGAAATAAAATGTAACATTATTATAATTTGACATGAAAAACATGAAACTAAACCTTTATAATTAAAAAAAGAAAAACAAAACTACTATATGTTTGAGATTTTTTAAGCATTGTTTTGTGTAAAGATTGAGGTTATAGGCATATAGCAATAAAATATATATTTGAAATTGACTGTTTATCGCATTCTAACCTGAACTTTAAAGTATAAGTTTGGTTTGCCATATATTAAAGATTTGAAACAACTCTATTTGCACTTCTCATCTTAAGGTCCATTTGTGTAGCCTACATATAGGTGACATGATCTAGAATCAGTTTTCTATGATAACTTTCTTTAGTTGTTTATCCTTAGCCAGTTAAAGAGCCCAAAAGTTTCAGCAATATATAGAAGATTTGAATTTTGAGCCGAAAAGATGGCTTTGGCCTATGCTGCTTCAACCTTCAGGTTGCATTTTGGAATTTGTGTAGCCGAACCCTACCTGATTCTGTCATTTCAATCACCAAGCACAACTGTGATACCAGCCTTATTGACTCCAATGCTGCATCACAGTTTGACTTCCAAAATTTCTCAGGCGGCTTGGCCCAATCTCATACTAGGCATGGCTATGATTACATTCGAATCAAAATTCCTTAGGTAGATTACATAAAAAATTGGATACATCTATATCTATATAATGTTTAAAAGTTAAAGTATAGCATTTATTATTGCTACACTACTATTGAGCCATATCAGCATAGCATTTTAGTTCACTTAGTTTATTTCGGTCCACTAGGTTTATTTGGTCCACCTCAGTCTATTCGGTCCACTTTGGTCCAATTAGGTCCATTTCAGTCCACTTTAGTCTACTTTTGTCAATTTGATCCACTTTTGTCCATTTCAGCCCAATCCCTATGCATTTCACAGGTTAGAGACTAATTACATATATTGCCATCAAGATTTAACCACAATTTTGAAAATTTATTATATTCATCGCATCACATGATTTCTTGGGTCTCGTCTTATTATTCAAATTGGCTATTATATCCTTGTTACATAATAGGTAAGAAATAGATTTATTTGTACTCATTAAATAATATAAAATTTACCAACAATTATATTTTTCAATGAGAAATGTTACGTCCATAACATTTTTCGCAATACTTTCACAACAAAATTTATGTGGAAAGTTGTTGCTAGTTCTAATTTGAACCCACCACTAAAATTATTTTTTTACTCACCAATATTAACTAATAACAATTTGTTACTTAAAATTTATTGTGATAACATTTCTCAATTAAGATTTTTTATTCTTTATATTATTTCTCATTTCTCAGCCTTCATTTCATCCATACATTTTTCTTTTCTTTTCTTTTTTTCTTTTTTTTCTTCTCCACACGTTGTCCTTATCTCTATCCCCATTCTTTTATTTTCTTTTTCTCCCTCAAGAATGTTCCAGCCAGCAGCACTAGCAAGCATAGCTCTTCTCTCTTTTTTTTTTCTCCAGCTCTCTCTCTCTCTCTCTCTCTCTCTCTCTCTCTCTCTCTCTCTCTCTCTCTCTTTTGATTCCAAAGGGCATTATGGTAAAAGTGCTATGAGAGCACATTTCTCTCCAGGCTTTTCCTCCCAATTTGGGAGGATGAAATTTGTGGGCTCGGGAGAGAAAATTTTCTCCCAGGTTTTCCTTCCTCCCTATTTTCCTTCTTTTGCCAAACAGTGGAAAACACTGTTTTCCACCCTATTTTCCTCCCTATGTTTTCCATCCTCCCTAAATTCACCCCAACCAAACACAGTGTAAATGTACTCTCCAAACCTTATACCTTTTGAAAGTATAACTTCTAAAAATATATACTATACATAAAAATTAAGTGAAGCAAATGCACGCCACGTCGATAATAGATTTCCTAAATTAAGGATTTTTTTTTTTTTTTCTATTGGGTTTAATCTGGGACACAATCAAAATAGAAAGGTGATGCTTCGTTAGATCAAATACTTGTATAATTTTTTTAGTTAAAAAAAATGGATAAAATTAACTATAAAATTAGTTGTAGCCTAAGGCTACATACTTACTTAATATCTTTTTATTGGAAGCGAATTTTGAGAAATCCACCATTGGATTATATCTTCTTTTTATATCCTTCATGCTCGCAAAATTTCTAAAAAATTAAAAATTAATAGCTATGTCATCAATAAATTGTTTAAATTACAAGTTTTTGCAGTTTAAAATTATGCATAATATATAAACTTATTATATATTATAAATCATATAGTAAATAATATCTAATTGACACAAAATTTGGCATGTGTAATAAGAGCATATAGAACATGCAATTCAACAGTTAGATTTACCAAATATATAGTAACATTTATTTTATTGATTAAAGTTGTAGCATTAGGCTACAACAAGTTTTGTACCTAAACTTTGTCCAAAAATATTTTGCTACATCTAGACATCATTATTCTATTAGACATGTAAGTAAGAAAAGTAATAAAAGTTAATGAAGAGACTAATATTGCACATTTTATAAAATTCACCAAACAATAATGCTCATTTAAAATTTAAAGGACTGAAAGTGTTTGGTAAGTAAATTTTAGAAAACAATAATTTCCACTTTTTTAAAACCATATTTTTCATTAACTTTTTTACCTTTTTTTTTTTTTTTTAATGAACTAAATTTTTGACCAGCTTAAAATAAATTAGTGACAATAATATCTGTGCAATTACATTTTAAGCGTAAACAGTGAAAACTTAACAGTCAAATTCAATGATCCAAATTAATCAAATTCCTTTTCTATCATAAAAATTGATTGCTGGAGAGGAGACACATCCAAATCTTAGACCTGATCACCCACCCCCACCCCCACCCCCACCCCTTTTTTTTTTTTTATTGATTGGCAGTTTAGAATATGTCTTACCAAATTTTTGACCAGCTTTTCCTTGTATGAATTAACTTTTGACCAACTTTTTATATGTATATATATATATATATATATTTTTTTTTTTTTTTTTTTGGGAAAGCTCACAATATTTTATTCATAATTGAAATTGGATAGTACATCATGCATGCACGCATGCTTAATACACCCTGGGCATTCCTTAAGCCATACTACAAAGTCTTTCACGTTAACTGCTTGTTGAGACAATATGTGGGTAGGGGCATTCTCTTGTCTTTAGGTATGGGAAAAAGCAAAAGTGCGAAAATCTTGAACACGCTTAAGGATTCCTGTGACTTCATTTTGGACCAATGGAGTTGCTTCAGTTAGACAGTGGATAGCATTGCATATCACTAGCGAGTCACCCCCAAAGGTCACATCCCTGACCCCAACCTCCATCACCTATCTCCATAGCCTTAGCCTCGGTTTCCAGTGGCCCCAGTAGAGTGTACAGTTTCCTACATAGCGCTGCTATCACCTGTCTAGTGCCATCCCATACTACCACCACCATGCCAGCCTACTTCCTTTTAGGAAACACGGCCCCGTCAACATTCACCTTATAGCATCCCGCTTGTGGAGGGACCCACTTTACAACGTGGTTCCTTTTTGCAGTAGCTGTTGGTCTTTCATTCGCCATCTAGAAATCCTCAAGCAAACTAAGAGAGCTTCTTGTCATAATCTGTCCACTTCGAAGCTTGGCCCCATGTCGAACTTCATTCCTAGCTTTCCATATCCCCTAGCAAATCATGACAGTCCTCTCCAAAATTCCTAGCCATGACTCCTCCCACTTTTGACCAACTTGAAACAACACAAGCGATGATATTTTCAGGTCATGTTTATTACACATACCTTATTACATACAAGTTTACACTGAAATCATGATTTTAAATTAAGATTAAGTAACAATTACAATGCATTTTATGGCTAGGGGAGGAGGGACACATAGTGGCCCTCCAAAATTTTTGAAACCCTCTTATAGTATTGTATTAAAAAAAATTGGGCCCTTATAGAATGTAACGACTGGCCCCTCCAAAAATTTTTACAGGGTCAAGATTACTCTTAACTTGGTTTAAATCATATCAAGTTTAAATCATATCATACTAAAAGAGAAGATAACCAAGCGGTCCACCTACTTGCATTACATACCAAAAAAACTGGAGTTTTCTAAACTATTCAATAGAAGATAGTCCTTGGTTTTAGAGTTCTAATTAGCTATGGATGTTCATCGTCTTCACAATTCATGATCATTTTTTTTACTGTTGTTTTGGTTTGTTTTCGAATGATGAAAACTTATGACTTTCCTTAAAAAAATGTCACAAATTTCAGTCCAATGTATTTTTATGTTTTTTCCCTTTAAAATCTAGCAAGGACTGCATTTAGCTATTTAAAATTCCAATATTTAGTTGGTTTCTCAAATGTACACCCAAACAAAACACACACTTTTACCAAAACGAAATAAATCTCTAACCTCTAGGTGCCTTTCTCTTTATTTTTTCTAAGTATACAAATTGTTTACAATTGTGAAATGCAATGTGTGTAGCTCAAATTGGTGTGTTTTTCTTTTTCATTCTTGGTCTTCAAATTTTATTTATTTATTTCTCTCATCATTATCGCCACAATCATCATTTTTTAACAAATTTTGATCTTTTTCTCATATCACCAATTTGTTTTCCTTGTAGTTATACTTTATTTTCTCACATTATCATCATAGTTATAATTATATTTCAATAATAAAATATGGTTATTAGTTATGAGTTATAGCTAACCTATAAATACATTATTGACCCTCCCCGCCTCCCCCCCCCCCCCCCCCCCCCCGAGAGTGAAAAATCCTGGCTGCACCTTAGTTTATGGCTAAGTGTAAACATGTGTGAAATAGGATGTATGTATGCTTCATTTGTTTTGGAGTAAAATAGTTTTTAGAAAATGATTTTCCAATTTATGTTTCATGTAAAATGTGGTTAAACTTGTAAAATATTTTTCATTGATGTAAAATCTTTTATAAAAAGCTGTAAAATGTTTTACCTTTAAAAAATTGGTAAAATATTTTACAAAAACACATAGCGGCTTCCTTCACCCCATTTGTGGGTAGGTCACCGGCTCGATGTGTTGAACAACTAGTGCTTGTAGTCCAGTGGCTAAAGTCGCCACTTTAGCGACCAGTGCCGAGTTTGATCATCAAAGATACCATTCAACCACCAATGTTGGCAATTCGGTCATTGGAGACACCACTCCAATAGTAGTTACCAGAGCCACAATTACAATTGCCAGTTTTAGCAGTCCAAACACTGGACCTCTGCACTAGTGATTCTAGTAGTTAAGCCACCAATTTTGGTAGTTTGCTTGAAAAAATTTACTAGTTATGCCAAACATATTATTCCATTAGACACGTAAGGAAACATATATATATATATATATATATTGAGAGAGAGTTTCAACTTATGACGTTTGTAGAGATTGAACTCCAGATCTTTTATTCAACTATCAGAGATTTTACCAGTTAAGTTAATTGGAACCCGCAATTGATATAAGTTAATAGAGAGACTAATAATGCATTTTTTTTTTTTTAATAATTCACCAATCAATAACGCTTATTTAAAACTTAAATGACTAAAAGTGTTCACTAATGGTATGTTTGGTACATTAAATGTAGATTACATTAGGAATAGTAATCTTTATTACTAGGAATAGAAGACAATTAATGGAATAACTATTACTATTCATAAATTCAGTTGTTACATATGGAAAGCTAGTAAGAGATGATGTATTAGGAAAATTTATATTTTTGGATATATATTAATTTTAAAACCTATTATATGCTCTAAGGAATAACTATTACATCAATTTTAACGAGGAATAACTATTCTTCAATTTAAAGAATAGCTATTCTTGTGTAATAAATAATACATATGATAAAGATGCAACCAAATGACCGAATTACTATTACACGTGAATAACTATTTTATTACAGAAGTTATTACAGTATACCAAACATACCCTAAGTAAATTTTAGAAACTAATAATTTTCACCTTTTTCAAACTATCTTCCTCACTAACTTTTTGACCGGTTTTTTTTTTTCCCCTCAATTTTATTTAAGTGAACAATTTTTGACTAGCTTAAAACAAATTAGTGATGGTGATATCTATGTAATTATATTTTAGGTGTGAAGAGTGAAGACTAAAAGACAATCAAATTAAATGATCCAATTAATCAAATCCTTTTTTTTCTCTTTCCCACCATCGTGAAACTAATTGCAGGATACTCATCCAAATCTTAAATGGATAAGGTTTCTCTCCAGATCTTTGAAAATTTAACCGTTGGATTGCATAGTCTTTATGTTCTTAACACACATATCAAATTTCTTTCAATTTGGATGTTATCTACTATTTGATCAATAAACTTTTTTATGCATAATTTTTTACCTCAAAATCTTGAAAGTTAAACATGTTTGATCTTCTTGAAATTTCAAAAGCATGTAGGATATACTAAAATCATGTAATCCAACAGTTAGATTTTCAAAATTCACATTCAATAAAAAGATATAGTGGGAATTTGAAGGATTTATCGTCAAACTAGTTTGGAGAGAAATCTTTTGAGTAAGTCTAGTACCAAAACTATTTCCACAACTTTGCCACAACTTGTCCATGTGGCGACTTATTAGTGGTGGAATTGTAAACCCACATAGACTTACCATTTTTTTCTTACCACTTATAACTTGTCACATAGACAAATTGTAGAAATTGTTGTGGTAGTAGACTTACTCAAAAATTTTCATCTTTAAACCTATTTTTTCATGATTTCAAAAATTGGTGCGGTCAAAGAACTAGAAAAAGGAAATGGTTCTTAATTTTATGATTGGACCGGGGTCAGACTAATGATGTCATAATTAAGTAATTAATAATTTTAAATTATAAAAATATATAATAAGTTTGAAATAAAAATATTTAGTTTTGAATAAATAACAATTTAAAAGAAAAAAAAAACACATATGTGAGTTTAATTATCATGTCATATATTTAGAAAATTAAAATAACAAACCCACACCTTAGATATGATATTATACTATTTAGTATGAAATTAGCAAAGCATAATAAATTAATAATTATTTTAAAAAATAAATAATAATAAAATTGTACTATTATTTATTATTTAATTTATAAGAATCATTATTGTACATATATAATATATTACATTTTTTTTTAGAAAGCTATATTATATTACATTAATTATTAATTACTATTGTTTATTTATAAGGTGTCTTTTTTCTTTCCGTCAAAGTTGAAAGTGGCCCAAAGGTGACTAAAAGCCCAAAACCCAAAAACACATACACACTATAGAAAAAGTGAACAACGACTCTTTTATAATAAAATAATAATAATAATAAAATCTCTATTAAAAAAGCCATTAAATACCCAACCCCCTACCCCCACAGCCCACTTGTTTCTCATCTCAGTAATTCATCCTCCACTTTTTCTAAGCCACCCTAGCTGACTCTTTGATTGCATTGCTTGCTTGTGGCTGCTTAGATGCTCCATTGAATCCCTCTCCTCAACTACTTTAATTTTTGGGGGTCTTTTTCTTCAGATCAATGGCAAACAATGGCCATGGATGATGGCTTCTTGTTCAGATCTTCTGCGTTTTGGTGTTTAAAACGAACCGCTCTATAACCGGTTGAACCGTCCCGGTCTGACTTTTAACCTATTGTTTTTTTTTATTGGTTGGCTGTTTAGCTTTTAAAATGTGTCACCAACCAACTAATCAAAATCAAATATGTGAGACTGAAGAATAGTCAAATTCAATGATCCAATTAGTCAATTCCCTTTTTTTCTTTCCCATCACAGTGAAAACGGACCAAAATCTTGGACTTATAAATGCTGTGGGGAGAGCTCAGACATTTTAGATAGAATTCTGAATCAGTTTGCAACTTGTAAAAGAAAGACACATGGCATTCACTTGCTTCAAAAAAGTGATTTCCCTCGTTGCTCTGTTCGCGTTGGTCATGTTACATTTCTCATTCAATGTTGCTTCTGTTTCCGTTAAAGAAGAGGCAGAGGCAGAGGCAGAAATAGATGCTCTACTCAAATGGAAAGCCAGTCTTCAAAATGAAACACAGTCACAGCCACCCCTGCCTTCATGGACTCTCCTTCCTAATAATGCAACCAATTCTTCCAACAATCAAAACACCAGCTCAACCCCATGCAGTTGGTTTGGCGTTTCTTGCAACCATGCAGAAAGTGTTACTAGATTAAACCTGACGAACTCAGGCCTAAAAGGTACACTTCATAAATTTCCATTCTCATCTCTCCCCAGTCTTGCTTATGTTGATCTTAGCATGAATGAGCTCTTTGGTACGGTCCCTTTCGAAATTAGTCACCTCTCCAAACTCGTATATATTAATCTGTCCTTCAATAACTTTTCGGGGCAAATCCCACCACAGATTGGCCTACTGAGCCACCTTAAGGTGTTGGACCTTAGTGAAAATCAGTTAAACGGCTCAATTCCCATAGAAATAGGTAATTTGAGCAACCTGGCTTACTTGTATCTCAATAATAATCAACTCTCTGCCTCCATTCCACCAGAAATTGGAAACCTTACTAATTTACTTATTCTTGAAATAAGTCACAACAATCTAAAAGGTTCCATCCCTCCTAGTATTGGAAAATTTGAAAGGCTAATATGGTTGCACATGTATGAAAATCAGCTCTCTGGCACCATCCCCATAGAAATAGGGAATTTGAAGTCTCTTGTATCTTTAGGCCTTTATACAAATTATCTTTCTGGCTCCATACCCAAGTCATTAGGAACTCTGAGCAATATATCTATCTTATATTTATATGAAAATCAACTTTCTGGCACCATTCCAGAAGAATTAGGAAACTTGAAGTCCATTATTGACCTTGATCTCAGCATAAATCAATTAAATGGTACTGTTCCAATTTCCTTGGGCAATTTGAGCAACTTAGAATGGTTATCCCTCCGCGATAATCAATTTTCTGGTCCCATTCCTCAACAGATAGGAAATCTGACGAAGTTGGCTGTGCTACAGCTGGATACAAACAACTTCACTGGTTTTTTGCCTCAAAACTTATGCCAAAGTGGTTCTCTTCAAAAAATTTCCGCAAACAACAATCATCTCATAGGTCCGATACCAAAAACTTTGAGGAATTGCATGAGCTTAATAAGAATCCGCCTTCAAGACAACCAATTCTTTGGAAATATATCTGACGATTTTGGTGTTTATGGTAACCTTGAGTTCGTAGACCTAAGCTACAATAGATTTTATGGTGAAATCTCACACAATTGGGGTAGGTGTCCACAACTAACTACCCTACGGATTGCTGGGAACAATATTAGTGGTGGCATACCACCTAATATGGGAAACATCATTCAACTCCAGGAACTTGATCTTTCTTATAATGGGTTAGTTGGGAAGCCTCCAAAGGAATTTGGGAAGTTGACTTCTTTGGTGAAGTTGAAGTTGAATGGAAATCAACTTTCTGGTGATATACCTTTGGAGCTTGGATCATTAACAAATCTTTACTATCTAGATCTATCCAATAATAGATTTGATAAGTCAATCCCTAGAAATATAGGGAACCTTTTGAAACTAAACTATTTGAATATGAGCAACAACAAGTTTAGCCATGACATTCCAGTTCAAATGTGTGTTTTACCCCATTTGTCCGAGCTAGATTTGAGTCATAACTCGCTCGAAGGAGAGATACCTTCACAAATTGGCAATCTTCAAAGCTTGGAGATGTTGAATGTCTCCTACAACAACCTATCTGGTGTTATTCCAATTGCTTTTGAAGAAATGCATGGCTTGTCCTATGTGGACATATCCTATAATAAGTTGCAGGGTTCTCTTCCCAATAGCAAAGCATTTCAAGATGCTTCCATAGAAGCAGTACAAGGTAATAAAGGTTTGTGTGGAAATGTTACAGGATTGCAACCATGTATGGCAAGACAAGTTTCAAAGAAGGGGCACAAAATCATTTTCTTAATCATTTTTCCTCTTTTGGGAACACTTGTAATGATGTTTCTTGGAATTTTCTTCATTTATCAAAGAAAAAGGAAGCACCCTTGTAAAAATCAAGCAAATAACATGCATGATGAAAAGGTGTTTTCAATAGCAACTTTTGATGGAAGAGCAATGTATGAGGAAATCATTGAAGCAACCCATGGTTTTGATGCTATGTTTTGCATTGGAAAAGGTGGACATGGAACCGTCTATAAAGCAAATCAATCGTCAGGAAACATAGTGGCAGTAAAGAAACTCCAATCCTTGGGTGATGGTGAGATTGCACAACAAAAAGAGTTCTTCAATGAGATAAGAGCGTTAACAGAAATCCGGCATCGAAATATTGTTAAATTTCATGGCTTTTGTTCACATTCACAACACTCTTTTTTGATTTATGAGTATCTTGAAAAGGGTAGCTTGGACAAAATTTTGATGAATGATGAAGAAGCTAAAGAATTGGACTGGAATAAGAGGGTGAACATCATCAAAGGTGTGGCTCATGCTTTGTTTTACATGCACCATGATTGCTCACCGCCAATTGTTCATAGGGACATATCAAGTAAAAATATTTTGCTTGACTCTCAATACGAGGCTCATGTTTCAGACTTTGGCATAGCTAAGCTTCTTAATTCAGACTCATCCAGTTGGACTTCACTTGCCGGTACATACGGATATATTGCACCAGGTAATATACTCCAGTTTAAAATTAATGTAGAACATAGAGTATATGAACACATTTGCATGATATTATGTTTGTTTGCAGAGCTTGCTTATACAATGAAGGTAACTGAGAAATGCGATGTTTATAGCTTTGGAGTTTTGGCTATTGAAGTGATCAAAGGAGGACATCCAGGTGAAATGATCCCCATTCTATCTGCTTCAATTGTGGAAAAGAATTTATTGTTGAAAGATTTGTTAGACATGCGCCTTCCACCTCCCACCGTTCACGTTGAGAGTCAACTACTGGTCATCACAAAGCTTGCAATTGCATGTTTGCATGCTAACCCAGCCTGTAGACCAACCATGCACATGGTTTCTCAACAGTCATCCCTAAATGCACTTTCCTAGGGGCCTCACCAGGACCAGCAAGGATATAGTGATTTGTTTGGATTGCGATATAAACTATCAGATTTATGCTGCTGAAGGCAATTGTTTGTATAAGATTATGCAATGGCTAGAGTACTGCTAGATCATTAATTGCAGGTCCTAATAAATTACCGCTGGTAAGTGTAACTCAGATTTCAGGGCACAGTACATGATACATGTTTGGATGGCTATTTTGAATTCGGTATGCATTATAAAGATTTCGAATGTAATATAAAGAGTAACGACTTAATATAGTGAATATTTCAACTGATTTAGTTAAGCCGTATTAAAAAAAAAAAAAAATGTAATGGGGAAGATTTTAGTTTTAAAATGCTCTGTATATCCCTGTTGTGAAAATCGCATATAGATGCAAGATCCTTCCTGGCCAATGATGGTGACATTTCTTGTCTGCAAGGTTTCATCAAGGAATGCAAGCAACCCAATATCTCTTGTAACCCCTTCAAAAAAACAAAGAGCTAGCTTCTAACCTTTTAATAACAAAATTAGATCGATATTAAGAAGAAGGCATCTGCTTCTTGAGGCTGCAACTCTGAAGCGGTCTATCACTTTATCATGGTAATGCAGGAAATAGTTTTTTTTTTTTAAATATTTGATTTGAGTGAACTCTAACCCCCTTAATTAACTCTTCAAGTTAGCTTCTGTTTTTCCACACTCAAAAGTTATAACTTTGACGCGGTCTGTCAATTTTTTTCCACTACTTATAGTCGACCACATCAAAGTTATGGTAAAAGTTGTCCATGAACTTTCTCTTTTAACCTTTACAAATATTATATTGATGAGTTAAAATATCCTATAATAAGAAAGATAAGAATTTTTTTCTTTTTTCTTTTTCTTTATGATGATCATAGTTTTTAGTAAGCTATTTAATTTTATTTAATTATTAATACATTTACCCTTTTTCTGAACTTTCAAGTAACTTTATCAAATAATATTACACTGTACCAATTGATTTTCAAGGCCTCTACAACTGTCAATAACGAATCTATACTACTATTTAAGAGATTTCTCCTTTTTGGATTTCTCATTTTTTAGTTCAAAAATGCAATTCTAACTTCCACTAAAATATTACCTAAAAAATAGGACCACTCTCCTATTAATTTTCAAATTGCTTTATCCACTTAGAGCATCAGCAGTAGGGCTTGTATATGCCAAATGTTAGGAACATTTGGCATTTAAGCCCCAAAACTGCTCAACAATGGGAAGGTCATATCGCATATGCCAAAATTTTTTTGACATTTAGCTACAGTACCATCTCAAATGTAAGATGGTACTGTAGCTGAATGGTATAAAAAAATAATAATTTTTTAATGCTTCCCTCTCATTAAAATAATTTAACCCGGCAATTTCTCTCTCCTCTCTCTTCCTTCTCTCTCTTTCTTTATGCTCTCTCTTCTTCTTGCTCTCTGATTCTTCTCAATATCTTCACTCTCTCCGGCAACTCTCTAGATCGGCGTTGGGTTTCTAAATCGGCGGTGGGGTTCTAGATCGGTGGTGGGTCTACATGTTTTTCCTTCTCCAGCAACTCTCTCTCTCTTTCATTTTTCCTTCTCCGCGTGGGTCAACAAAATCAACTTCCTTCAAACTTCCCAACGGCGAATCCACTTCCTTCAAGTTTCGGCAGTGGTGGGTTTGGTTTTTGACCGTGGGTTGCTTTTTTTTTTTTTTTTTTTTTTTTTGTGGTGTTTATGGGCGGATAGGGTGGTGGTGGTTGTGTTGATGGTCGGAGGGTAGTAGGTGTAGCGGCGTGGTTCTGGTATTTTTTCTTTTTTTCCTTTTTTTTTTTTTTGGTGTTGACGGTAGATTATGGGTTGCTGGTGGTGGTGGTGGTGTGCAGCGGTGATGGTGATTGTGGTTCTTGAACAGATGGAAAGAGAGAAAAAGAATAAATAATGTATAAATAATGTGTTGTATTGTATAATGGTAATTGTGTGATATATTATTTTATTGCATAGAAATATTATTTTAATGAGTTGGATTGGGAAATAAAAATTGGGATGTTGGAGAATTGTAAAATTGTATTGTGTAATTGAAAAAGTGACTTTTTAAGATGGTAAAATAAGATGAGATTAGGATTTCGGTTGTGGATGCTCTTATAAATTAGATTATCAAAATAAAAATTATATATATAAAATAAAAACACAAGATTTTTTTTTTTTACTTAAAAAAAAAAACTCATCGCACGCGTGAAGCACGTGTGATGAGGCTAGTTAAAATTAGTAGGTTGAAATAAAATTGAGTTAATCCCTTTGTATGTAATCGTGTAATATGGTATTTAATATTAGATAGGTTTCTTTTTTTGAGAAAAAATAGAAGAGATAATTAATTAATTAATTAATTAAAAGTTATTTAATTATTAAATAATACTACTATTTAAGGGGTTTCTCCTGTTTGAATTCCTCATTTTTAATTCAAAAATGCCCCTACACCCCTATGTTTAAGTAAAGACAAATACATTATTTTCGTACTCAGCCACTCCTTTCAAATATAGGTTTTTGATTGTTAAATGAGGTGGAGCCATAGGAGCCCTCCATTTATGGACACCATGTTCACACCTCGATGCATAGGTAAGGTCCATGTTGCCTTCTCGGCTAGGGTTTTTGGTAGAGCGTGCCACAACTAATCAAATGCAAATTTTTAGTCAATTCAATTGCATGAGAAAAGTTAATTTATTGTAAAAGTATTGTGAACATAGAATTTATCTAATCAAAAGTGACTATAGTAAGTTCCTCACCTAAAAAATAATAATAATAATAATAAAGAGCGAAAAAATATTAAAATTTGGGACATTGGGCTAACTTCAACTTCAAAATAAAAAATAAATAAATAATCATAATTTCACATATAAATAACAAAGTGATAGTATAAATTCCTTGTTTCTCTTTTCAAACCACTCTATCTTCCCAAAATTAGAGCATTTGACTTCAAAAATCTGATCTATAGGATACGCTTTTAACTAGGTACACTTTATCATCTAAATATTTAACTTTTTTAGAAACTTAAAATAAATATAATATAAAAATTTATAAAATTTACCCAGACCAATCTTGGTATTTCTTTTAAAAAATTGCAATTTGAAGTATAAAAATAATTGTGCAATAAAAATTGAAATTCCAAACTATTCAAGAGGTTGATTCTTATATGTCCACCCATAAGTCAACCACTCTTTAATTTAATAGTCTGTCAAGCTGTTCTTATCCTATAGATCAAAGCATAAGGCAACTACCCTTTAATTGTTTGTCCATTCCTATACAAACTAGATCAGTATTATAATCAAATAATTATAATAATGTTTTGGAAATCTTATAGTTCATATAATTTTTTTTCCCTCTAAATATTTTAGAAGGGCTGTTGCAGAAATGGGTTTGAGTGGACCAGCTCCCCTAAGGGAAAGCATAGGAGGAGGAGAACAAGTGGTGGCGCACTGGAGGGGCAGCTGAGACTATGCTCGAGTTCTACACAGATGATGCCCAATGTAGTTCTTGTGATGAGCATGAGCACCAGCTTCATAGGTCATAGCCTTTGTTGACATACTTCATGTCAGGGGTAAACTGTACTTCGTGCATAGAGAGGCTAAGAACTTAGAAGGGTACTATAAAACAGGATACTAAGTCCAATAGTGTTAAATTTGGGGTTAAATGAATAAGAGGCTTGTTAATTGACGAAAGGCAGACTTCAATTTGTAAACCCTTCTAATGACTGAAACAACTGTAGTTTGTCTGTTTCTCTTACTTAGAAAAATAGGTTGCAGAAGGTGGTTAGTGGTTACATTTCTCTGAACTTGTTTCAACACTCAAGCATTTAATTTTTAGATCTCCTAAAGAATGAGATATAGTCATTGGAAAACATTGCTGGTATATGGTTGGCAATTGTATGATTAGCATTGGAAAACTTCTGTGAGATATTTTGTGGGGGGACAGACACACAAATAAGGGTCTCTACCTACCTAACCCATGCAATATACATTGTATCTCTTCAACATCATAAAGGGAAAAGAACAGGAAAAGAAAAAAGCACCATACGGAAAACGTGTAGCCATTGAATCCATTTTTTCAATGCTCAAGTGCATATGGTTCCAAATTTTCCAGAGAACTCCCAGGCCATGACTTGAAATACAAGCTTCCTCATTTTTATGCTCCGTTGGCAATTTTATCGTATATTTTGCTTGGAATTTCTCCCTAGTTATTGAGATATAATAAAAAAGATTTTGGAGACTTTTCACGTTGGATCTTTCCTTTTTCTTGACTGGGAAAATGACAGTCTTTCCACATCAAAACAGTCAAAAAGTAAGTCATCCATTATGTCAGATCCCTGTATCTCTTTGCATTTAACAATGGAAATTGACCTCAGAGACTGGCCAAATCTTAGATCCAGTAAATAGTAGTGCAAGAAATTCCTGGGGGAGCTTTGATATACAATGGTATGGATATTTATGCAATTTGTAAAACAAAGACCATGGCATTGTCTACCTTGAATAAGTTACTTTCCCCTGTTTTTCTAGTCGTATTGGCCTTGTTACATTCCTCATTTGTTGCTGATTCTGCTTCTGTAAATAAAGAGGCAGAGACAGATGCTTTACTCAATTGGAAAGCCAGTCTTGAAAATGAAACCCAGCCACTCCTGTCTTCATGGACTCTCCCTCCTAATAATGCAACCAATTCTTTTAATGATCAAAACACCAGCTCAATCCCATGCAGCTGGTTCGGCATTTCTTGCAGCCATGCAGGAAGTGTAATTAAATTAAACCTGACTAACAAAGGCTTAAAAGGAATTTTCATTCTCATCTCTCCCTAACCTTGCATGTGTTGATCTTAGCATGAATGAACTCTATGGTACGGTCCCTATTGAATTACTTACATATCCAAGCTAATATATCTTGCTCTGTTCTCATTTCCTCGACAAGTAGGTCAATTAGAGTATCTTAATAACCTTTTTTTTGTATGCCAACCATCTCAATGGTCACATTCCCATTTCTTTAGGTAATTTAAGCAATTTAGAAAATCAATTCTCAGGTTCTATTCCTCCAGAAATCGGGAAAGCTCCCCAATTTAGTTGAACTTGACATAAACAACAACAGTCTAACAGGTCCAATCCCTTAGTATTGGAAACTTAGAATAGCTAACATTTTTGCAAATATACAACAATCAACCCTCAGCATATCAAGAAAAAACTCTAAGGCTACATTCCCCCAGAAATAGGGAATTCAAAATCCCTCATCTCTTTAAGACTTGAAAGAAATAATCTCTCTAGCTCAATTCCTACATCATTAGGTACACTCAACAACCCAACTTTCTTACACCTCTACGACAATAAACTTTCTGGCACCATTCCTGAAGTATTAGGAAACTTGAAGTCCATGACAAGTCTTCAACTAGGAAAAAATCAGTTAAATGGTAATGTTCCAATTTCCTTGGGTAACCAACTTCCTGGTCCCATTCCTCAAGAGATAGGAAATCTCATGATGTTGGTTGTGCTGCAATTAGATACAAACCACTTCACTGGTATTTTACCTCAAAACTTATGTCAAGGTGGTTCTCTTCAAAATTTTACTGCAAACAACAATCATCTCATAGGTCCTATACCATAAACCTTAAATAACTGCACAAGCTTATCTAGAGTCCGCCTTGAAAGAAACCAACTCTTTGGAAATATATCTGAAGATTTTGGTATCTATAGAAACCTGCAGTACAATGATCTAAGTTACAACAAATTTTATGGTGAAATCTCTCATAATTAGAGTAGGTGTCCACAGCTAAGTACCCTACAGATTGCTGGAAACAATATTAGTGGTGGCATGCCCCTTGAAATCAGAAACTCCATTCAACTTCATGTACTTGATCTTTCTTCTAATCACTTAGTTGGGAAGCTACCAAATGAATTTGGGAAGTTGACTATTTTGTTGGCATTGATGTTAAATGGAAATCAACTTTTTGGAAATATACCTCCAGAGCTTGGATCATTAACAATCTTGAGTATCTAGATCTATCTAATAATAGATTTGACAAATCAATCCCCATAAATATAGGGAACCTTTTAAAACTAAACTATTTGAACATGAGAAACAAGAAGTTTAGCCATGACATTCCAGTTCAAATATGTAATTTAGCTCATTTGCCCCGGCTAGATCTAAGTCATAACTGGCTCAAAGGAAAGATATCTTCACAAATTGGCAATTTCAAAGCTTAGAGATGTTGAACATCTCACACAATAACCTTTCTGGTTTTATTCCAATTGATTTTGAAGTAATACATTGGTTTTCACATGTAGACATATCCTATAATAAGTTGAAGGGTCCTCTTCCCAATAGCAAAGCATTTAAACAAGCTCGCATAGAAGCACTACAAGGTAATAAAGGGTTGTGTGGAATTGTTACAGGATTGCAACCCTGTCTAGTAGGAAGACATATTTCAAAAGAGGGACACAAAATCATTCTCTTAATCATTCTCCCTTTTTTAGGAACACTTTCACTTGTATTGATATTTCATGGAATTTTCTTCATTTTTCTTTGAAAATTGAAGCACCCTCATACAGACCAAATGCATAACATGGATGAAGAAAAAGTGTCTTCGATATCAACTTTTGATGGAGGAGCAATGTACAAGGAAATCGTTGAAGTGACCTAGGGCTTTGATGCTTTGTTTTGCATTGGGAAAGGAGGACAAGGAATTGTCTATAAAGAAAATCTAACATCAGGAAACAAAGTCATGGTGAAAGAACTTAGATCCTTGCATGATGGTGGGATTGAATAGCAAAAAAAGTTCTTAAATGAGATAAGGACATTAACAGAAATCCAGAATCAAAATATTATAAAACTGCATGGCTTTTGTTCACATTCACAATTCTCAATTTTGATTTACAAGTACCTTGAAAGGGGGATTGGCCACAATTTTGAGCAATTATGGAGGAGCAAAAGCATTGGATTGGAACAAGAGGGTGAATATCATCAAAGGTGTGGCTCACGCTCTATCTTACATGGACCATGATTGGTCACCACTAATTGTTCATAGGGACATATCAAGTAAAAATGTTTTGCTGGATTCAGAATATGAGGCTCATGTTTCAGACTTTGGCATAGCTAAGCTTCTCAATAAAGACTCATCCAATTGAACTTCACTTGCTGGCATATATGGTTATGTTGCACCAGGTAATGTACTTATTTGTTCAATCAATATAAAATATAGATCATATGTATACTTTGCCATAATAT
This sequence comes from Quercus variabilis, assembly GCA_030445155.1. Taxonomy (NCBI): domain Eukaryota; kingdom Viridiplantae; phylum Streptophyta; class Magnoliopsida; order Fagales; family Fagaceae; genus Quercus; species Quercus variabilis. Next base: position 32,040,599 of record CP129453.1, on the reverse strand, counting down.
TATGCTTTTTTGAGAGATTGCTTATATGATGAAGATAACTGAGAAATGCAACGTGTTTAGCTTTGGAGTTTTGGAAATTGAAGTGATCAAAGGAAGGCATCCTAGCGAAATCATCTCCATCATATCTACTTCATCCGTGGAGGAGGAATTATTGTCGAAAGATTTGTTAATCCAATGCATTCCACCTCCCATGCTTCAGGCTGAGAATCAACTGATACTCATCATAAAGTTGGCAATTGAATGCTTACATGCTAATCCAGAATCTAGACCAACTACACTCATGGTCTCTCAGGTGTTATCAAGCCTAAGTACACTTTCCTAGAGCCATCCACAGATTGACTAAGACAAGCAAGGATATGAATTATATGGGACACTAAATTTTGTCAAATTTAAGCAACTAAAGGAAATTGTTTGTTTAAGATTATGTAATGCCTAGAGTACTACTAGATGTTTAGTTGCAAGTATCAATAATTGCAGTATCCAACTTAAAGTTTGATTGGCTATTTATCAAATTTTCAAAAATAAAATACAGATTAGGGACGTATTATAGTGATCTTTGGTTTTAGTCATTTATATTCCAACGGAGGTGATATAAAAAGTAATGGAAAAATTTTTATTCATAGTTTGCACTATTGTCAAAATCACATATTTCCAGGGGCGGAGCCACATAGTGGCTTGGGGGGGCCCCGGCCCCTGCAAAAATTTTTTTTTTTCCATTAGAGTAGGTAGAAAAAAAAATTGGGCCCCCCCAATATTGAACAGCCAGCCCCCTCAATGCCCAATTCTCAATTATTCTCTCAAACCCAGCTCAAATATTCTCCCAAGCCCAGCTTTAGTTTTAGGCCTTGTCACCTTATGTACTTCAAATAAAACAAGCTAGCCCGTTCAAGTTCAAACACTAAAAACAAAACTTCATTTTCTCTTCATCTCAAAAAATCCACCCACTGACCCACGAAATCCCTTTCTTTGCTTCTTATTCTTTTGTTTGGTCTTCTTTGATACACTTTCATTTGCACTGGTACCGTTGCCTACCTACCAGCTCCCAAAACTCCAATCTTCTGTACTCACAGTCCCAAAAAAAAATCCTGACCAATTTTTTCTTTCTTCATCAACTTTAGTTTTGGAATTTGGTGACTACTTGGTGACTGGTGAGTTTTCTTCTCTTTCATAAGCATTAGACATTCATCTCTTTTTAGTGTCTTTTTTTAGTTTTTTTTTTTTTTTTTTCTCAACTATCTACACCTAAATATTCACATGCTCTTTATATTTTCATAGATTTTTAGAGAAATACATGATTGAAGGCATGTGGAGATTGTTTGTGATGAGTCTTGAAGGAAAGATCTAAAGTTGGAGGCAGTCAGGTAGAGGCAATAGGCATTGCCACACGAGTGACTCATCTTTGCACTTTGTGAAGACAAAGTTTCTAAGGTAAAATTGTTTTGATTTATTATCTATTTTTGATTAGTTAGATATCATGTGGTTGTGGGTATTGTTAAATTGTTTGGTTTATGTTGTGTACCAATACTTGTGTGTTTAATTTTTGTTTTTGTTTGAGAGGTTATTATTAATTAAAGTCGTATTAAAAATAGGTTGTATGTTTAAATTATAGTGAAAATTTTGTTTTTTCTTGAGTATAAATAACATCCATATAACTAAGTAAAAATTTCTAATTAAAATTTTATTTTTTAAACTTCTTTTCACGTTAATTTTTGAGTCATATTCTTAAAGCTAAAAAAATTATGAGCAAATGAAAAATAATTGATGCATTTTTTAAGAAAAAAGATGTTAGCAATTCAAAAATTAGGACACCTATGGCTGTAGAAACAAATGTTGGAACTTCAATGCCTGATGAACACCCTGACCCCTCCAAATGGACACCATTTTGTTCCCAATACTTTGGTTCAAATTTTTTGACTTGCAAGTTCTTATCATTAATTCAGTAATGAAAAATGTTTATATGGCTAATAGATTCCACAAATAACACATTAGATATGTGGCTACTAAAATAATAATAAACAATTAATTTGACATTTTTAAAAAAAATTGAGAAGGAAAACATCTAATATTAGTAGCCACGTAAGCATCTAATGTGCTACCTATGCAATCTGTTAGCCACATAAACATTTTTCGTTACCGAGTTAATAGTAAAGACCAAATTGACTACAAGTTGAAAATAATATGGAACAAATTGACTACTACTAAAAATGTAAGGATTGAATTAAATGTGAATCCAAACTGTAGAGACCAAAATAGTGTTTTCGGCTTCTTCTTTTTTAAGTGAAAAATGAAAATAGTAAATGATACTTATAAGTATTTAGTCCCAAACCTTCTTAAAACGATTCCATTATTTTCTAACATTGTATAATCGATGCAATATATTAGATTTTACAAATTAAGCTACTTAGATTTATTATTTGAAAGTGTTTTAAATTTTATAATTTTTTATAAATGAAACATAATATGTTTTACATTCAATTATTATATAAGTTGAGATATTTTGTAAATAATGCAATGTGTGATTAAAATTTGTTTCTAGTACTCTTTACAACTAGTTCATCATCAATATGTCTCAAATGACTAAAGAGTTTAATAACATAAGAAAAATATAATTTTATCAAGAACTTACTAACATTACACCTAGAATGTAACATAATTGTCAATGAAACAACTAATCTTTCTACATAAACCTCTTCTTCGAAAGCATTACCAAAGTAGACGAAGATGGGTTGAAATGGACCAAATTATACGGAATTAAACCAAATTAGACCGAATGAACCAAACTCAATCGAAGTGGGCCAAACTGGACCAAATTGAACTTAATGGATTGAAGTGAACCAAAGTTTATGGAACTAGACCGAAATACTTCACTGATGTGGCTCAATATATGGGAGCATAAAAATAATAAATATTATGAATCAACTTTTATTAGGTACTAGCCGCAGACCCACGCGATGCGTGGGAATATATAAATATTTTTGTAATGGGGTGTAATATAAAAAATTAACAATTACTTCAAATATTATTTATTTTTTTTTAAATTTCTACAAGTATTTTTCATCTTTTTATATCTACAAAGTACAAATATATCATACTATTATATTTTGTATGTTTGATTAATATTTTTTTTTAAGATGAACTATATTTTTCTAACTTATGTTGTAGTGTGTTATATTTGATAAACAACTAAACTTTATAAGTTTCAAATTCATTATTCAAATTTCTCATCTCTTAAGGAATAATGAGATTATCATAATAATAAAAATTCATCACAAAATTACAATGTTATCTTAACAAAAATTAAAATGAAACAAAAGGAATAAAAGACATACTTTATATAATTTATTACTCAAAATTGGTAAGTATATTCAAATTCATAGCCATGTAGAATGTGTTTTGACATAAACTCAAATTCCTATTTCTAAAAAACTAAGTATTAACCCAAATCAAAATTCAACCAAAGCTTTAAAAGGGAGAGAGAAGACTTTGTAATGGGAAATTTTAAAAAAAAAAAATACCAAAACACATATTTAAATATAAAAAAACCATCCACCTTAATCAGAATTATAAGAAAGAACAAAAATCCATAAGCGAGGGAGAGACAGAGAGTATTTACAATTTTTTTGTGGGGAAAATATGGATTGAATAGAAGAAATTATATCAAATTTATACAAAATAAAATGGAGAGAAGAAGAGTCAAAATATAATACAAAGAAAATGATGAAGGAACTATGACAGTAAAGTAGAGAGTAGTGAGAATAGTGAGAAGATAAAGAGGTAAAAATTTAATAGACCCTCACTTATATTAATTTCCATCAAAGAAAAAATTGTCAAACACATGCCATTGATTCTACTCATGTCCACTACACACATTCATCAACGTGTCTATATACAAATCACACACTTGCCATTACATTCATTTTATCAATGTTTTGAATTTTCACAAAGGATCAAAATAGTGCATATACGAATTGTAAGTGTGTGAGTCACTTATATTATCATGATATTGTGGCCAAAGTTAGTGGCAAACTTATTGAACTCGACCAATTGTTTTTGCCTCATAGAAGATGGCTATTAGCATTCCAAGTCATGAAGTTTAAATGGCTATGGGAAATTATCATAATGTATCAGCTGCTATGCCCCAAAAATAGCAATTGCTCCTACCTTCATTGCATCACATCAGCTATATCATATTATGTTTAATAAGGAAAGAAATAGAAAAATGTGAAATTTAAAACTCAAGTATAGGAGTATTGTTAAGTTTTGTCTAAAACTCATGTACACAGTATTCTAGACCTTCAATAGGAGACAATTCCAAAAAGAAAATCAAGTAGTTGAAAGAAAGTAGCATAATGCAAAATCTAAAACTAAAAGCCCAACTGTTGTTCATGTACACAATATTATAGATAGATATTGAAGAATTAAAAACCAATTAGTTTCTCCATTCGCATAACAATTAACTTAAGGCTAGATACTAATGGAATTTTAAAAGAATTCAGTTTTTTGAATTTCCTCACTCCTAAAATCCCAAACAATTTCTCAAAATCTAAACAATCCCCAAAGTTGTTCGTCAACCAAATAGGCCAATTAAGGTCCAAAACACAAAAATTCTAGCCACATCACAACAATCTACTTAAGCTGGTGTGCTTTGAAGAATTAGAGTTTCATTTAAAAAAGTTGAGATAAAAAGATTTAAATTGTTACACCCCAAGTTCTGTACAACCAAAAAAAAAAAAAAAAAAATTAAGCTTCAAACTATACTTTGTTTTCTCTTCCATTGGCCCACAATTTCTGGGACACCAAACAGTCCAATTAAATAATAAACAACAAATTATTAATATAAGAAAAGAGAAATCTTATATAGCTAATGTGTGTTGAACCATAAAAAGCAAATTATCAAGCACCACCCAAGAAAAACAACAAATTTATTCCCCTTTCCTTCAAAAGGTTCTAAGAAAAAAAATAATTACCAATTGATTGGTATGAACTTCAATAGAATAAAAAGCTTCCAGTGATTGCAAGGCTTAATTGTTGATAATTGTCAAGAAATTGACAAACAAAACAAAGATAAAAATGAAATTTAGGTCAACATATAAAACAATAGGAAAAGGAGAACAATAACGATTTATCTTTGATAAAAATGAATAACACACTTACTATAAAATAAATACCAAAACGGAAAACATCACATTGAAGTTAATTATCAGACAAAAAAACTTTATGGCAAACATATTGAAAGTAAAACTCCTGTAATCTAGAGAAGGGCAACCATAAAGCAATTTATAACAAACATGATCAAATGCTCAATTCAAATCAATTTTGAAAAAGAAAAAACATATTTGAATAGTTTTGAGACCACGAAAATTCAAACTCATTCATCATGAAATCCCAAAATTGAATTACATTTTTTTTTTCTAGTAATGAGATGGAAATAAATAAATAATAAGAATAATACAACAATAACAAAAAGAACCATTAGTAGGAAAAAAAAAAAAAAGCGGTTGAAACAATAAATAAAAAAAATTAACCAAAAGAGAAACAAAATTGGAGAAAGAGTGAGATTATTGACCTTTTTGTAGTGGATAACTTGGAAAAAATAGGGGAGAGAGGTGTAAATGAAGTATTTAAGAAAATTAAGATGGAAGAGAAAGGGCGGAAGCAAATGAAAGGTTGAATGAAGTGAAACTATTGAATTTAAGAAGATATAATGGAAAAATTTTTAAAATCCAAAGAAAATCAAATGAAAATTAAAAAAAAAAATAAAATTATTGGAGGGGATGAAATATTGAACTAAAAAGACAATAATTGAAGAAGGTGAAAAGTTGAACAAAGTAAGAATTGCAAATAAAAACAAAAAAAAAAAGGAAGAAAAGGAAAGAAAAGAAAAGAAAAGATGCGAAAGAGGTAGGGCATAAAGAATTTTATAAAATTTATTACAAAACTCCATTATTATATATAGTATAGATATGTATAGACATTATTTTTGGTTTTTTTACTCTTCATTGATAATATTATTTAGTTATAAACATCTAAATTAAAGTAGACAAATATGTAAAGGTAAAATTATATATAATGTTAAACCATTGAAGATGAATGTATAAAGTCAATAATCTATTTATATTTTTTTGTTAAACATGTTAGTAATATAAAAAATAGAAAGGTTTTAAATATTTAAAAAGCATTTTTAGTAGATTGTAATATAAAAAAGAAAAAAAAAAATCTCAATATTTTATGTAACTCTTCCCATAAGATCAATATTGTTGACATCCTTTATATTCAAAAAACATTGAAACACATAAACAAAGAGATTAAGTGTGCAAAATTGCAAGAGTATATACATGATATTAGTATTTCATTTACAACATATACATGATTCATGGCCAGTTGGTATGAATCGTAATAATTACATCCTCTTCAATGATAGCAGCAGCAATTTCAAGTTGCATTGGTAACTTAAAATCATCTTTAATAGCGAGGCCATCTCTCCCCTATAGCCTTTAATTTCATGCACACTTCAAGCATCGTCAGTTGCTATGAACCATATCAATTACATCCTCTTCAATGATAGCAGTGGCAAATTTAGGTTGCATTAGTACCTCAAAATCTTCTTTAACAGCAAGGTCGTCTCTCTGAACACAGCTACATTAGTCTTCTATAGGTATAAGGTTGAACACAGCTACAAGAAATCCTAGGGAATTGAAGTATTTCACCATCATATCCTTTCTACAACAAAGATTTATCAATGACATCATACAGACCAAACGTTATTCCAAAAAGTTATGAAAATTAGTTAAGAATTATAAACCTAAAGTATAGATGCAAGTAAGATTAAAAAAAAAAAAAATCAACAGAGAGAGAGAGAGAGAGAGAGAGAGAGAGAACCTTTTTTTTATGAGAAAAAACTATGCAGTGAATGGAAGAGAATGAAAAATTTATAGTAAAATTGTGTGAATAAGAAGAGACAAAATAAGAGAAGATGAAAGGAAAGATGAAAAGTGATATTAAAGTAGATAGTAGTGGGGAGATGAAAAGGTAAGGGGGAGTTGAAAAGGTAAGGAAGAAAAAGTTTGGAGTAAGTGAAAATATTTTAAAAAATTAAGTAAATGTTAAAAAAAATAAAAAAAATTGGAAAGAAATAGGATAATGATGTGGGAGAAGTAAATAAATAAGTAGTAGGCTGGATTTATTATAGAATGATAGTGGAAGTAAATAAATAAGTAGTGGACTGCATTTATAGGGTTGGGATTTATAAGGCTAAAAATTGTAAAAACCATTTTAAAATTGTAGGAAAATTATATTACCAAAAAAAAAAAATGACGTGGCAGCTGATGTGGCGCAACGTGAGAGCAGCAACATTAAACGCTACGCTTCAGCTTTTAGTAATATATAGATTATACATAGATTCTTTGAGAACAAAACAACCCATGTGACTCCCCGCCACTTTCCATCTAGTATGTTTTAAATCATTAGTTTTGTTATCGTATAATTGGTTTAACCGGTACTTAATTCACAATTCTGTTGCATAATCAACTTTGATGGGATCTAAATCAGATTTCTCACAGCCTTTTAGGTGAGGGAGAAGTGAAGTTTCTAGAGCGGGATTCTCTTGCTTGTGTGAGCTTGCTTGAGCGGGCTATACCTATATGCGAGCAAGAGGTTACATCTCTAGTTGGGATAATTCTAAGCTTCTCTCATGACAGCTTTTTTGGACCAAGAATTTCAACCCAATTATCAATTACATTCTTACGAATATTTGCCGATTTAAATCTTAACATAAGAGAAGGTAATAACATGAGTAATACTATAACTTTTCATAGCAATTAGCAAGTATATAGTTGCAGCTGGGTAACACTCAGATTTATGGGAACTGTACGTAGTACACATGTTTTTTTTTAATTTATTTTTTATGAAGTAGGTACATATATGTTTGTTTTGCTATTTTGGAATGCATTATAGATTTTGAAATGTAAAATAGAGATTTATAGGATCTATACTAAACATCCACAGCAGTGGAGCTATTTTTTTAGCCATTTGGCACCACAAAAAGCTACTTTATCTATTTTATCTATTTATTTTACAAAACAACCAGCAGCAGTGAATTTATTTTAGCTTTCAACAAAATAAAATAATATAAACATCACAATAAAATAATATATCTACTACAATAAAATAATACATCCAACTATCAAAAAAACACCACAAACCGATCAAGCACAATCCACAACCACTACCAACCAAGAACAACCACCCACAACAACTCAACAACAACTAGCAAGCTAAGAACAACCACCCGCAACCACCGCCAAAAATCCAAATTATCAACTCCAACATTATTGAAGTTGCTAAAGTTAATTTTTTTAAGCTACTGCTAGCAATTTACTGTTGCTACTTACTTTTTATTATTTTTTATTACTCTCTCTCTCTCTCTCTCTCTCTCTCTCTCTCTCTCTCTCTCTCTCTCTCTCTCTCAGCCACCTTCTCTTCGCAGCCCACTACCACCAATCTAAAACTCCGTCAAGTCACCACTTCATCAAAACCCAACCCACATATAGCACGTACTATGATCCGTGCAAAGGAGTTAGTCACAAATTGGATATTTGTGTATCAAAGGAAATAAGGCTACTATAAGATCAAGTCCAATTGGGTATTGGAGCGAAGGTTCAACTATAGGTTGGTATTTTGGGATATGCCAGGATAGTGGTAAGATTTCTTGTACTTGTAATCGCATGATTATTGATTAGTAGATTCTTGGAAGTGGTGACCTTAAATTCATCCGATGGGGTTTTTGCCTTGCGAAAGGTTTTCCCCATTTGTCAACAAATCATCGTGTCTATTTATTTTCCACTTCATTTATTTTATTTGGTGATTTATTGGTGCCTCCACAATTTGCATGTAATTTGACCCAATTAATCAACTTGAATAATTGAATTAATTAACCAAGGTCAAGCTATCTTAACCCAACAATATCTAAATAGAAGCTTACAGTCAAGAATATTTAATTCGTAGTAAACTTAACTATGATTACAAAACCTAACACTGAAACCCTCAGACTTCTTTGATGTGGATCTGCTCCAACATGAACCTCTAGTTCATGCTTTTGATCTTCAGTACGCTTGATATCTAAAACTTGGGTTGCAACTTTGTTCCACCAATACTTGTAGTATAGGAATGATCTGTGATAAATGCTTGAAAAAGTAGAAGGCACAAAACCTCTCAGATCTCAAAAGAGTAGCTCTCCAAGACTTAAAAAATGTGATTTAGGATTTTCCTTACATACCAAGTAAGTTTAGACTAAAATCCTAAACGTTTGATTAACTAACGGGCTTTATTACAATTCTGTAGGTTGCATCTTGATTGGTCGAGCTCTTTAGTTTTTCAATAATTGAACGTGCAACTTGTACGTTCTTGAATTCTAACTTGTAGCACTTTAAGCAATGTCTAATACATTTTATAAAAACTAAGATCTATTTCTACGCTCTATCTATTTCAAAGATGATGTTTTTTAGAAAATGAGTCATTTAAAAAAATATATATATTTTCTATAAAACTATCTCATTTTCCTATATTTGATAACAACCTTAAATGAGTTGAAAAATAATTTTTTAACTTTCCTTATTTAGCTTGCTACGAGATAGAGTTATTTTCCACACAAAAAAATTTAGTGGAAAATAATCTCTAAAAATAAGCCATACTTTTTATCTTGACTAAAGATAGTTTTCTTTTGACTTATTTTTTCTAATTCTACCAAACATTGAAAAATACGGAAAACTATATTTATACAAGATTTTCTACCGAAATAAACAAAATGCTGGACAAGTTTATGTACATGGTTTGCCAACAAATAAATCATTTACTAAACATTTACACCTAAATATTTTGAAACTTACACCTTGCAATGTGTCTCTTGGCAGATCGAGATTTTTAGAGTTCTTAAAATACTTTACCACGCAAACTTTGTTTAATCTAGAGTCTTGCTTGTTCATTTTTAAATCAATAATTTAGATTATAACATGTCATTAATCAACCAACAAAAACTTTAAATAATAATGTCAGATGACTCACATCACCTATTAAAAAGAAAAACAAATTACAGATTTTAATCAATTAGTCCTATTGTCCCTCTTTCTTCTTCTTTTTTAGGAACAACCTTAGCAAACAACTTCCACTTGATTTCTTCTTTTTTAGGAACAACCTTAGCAAACAACTTCCACTTGATTTCTTTGGTTTTTACTTTTCGGAAGGAACTACAGAAAAAATTTACAAACATCCCCCCCCCCCCCCCCCCCCCCCCCCAACAAAAAAAAAAAAAAAACAATATTTTTGGGATGTAAACTTCCTTCCAACTAGTCAAATATTTCTTTTCTTTTCTTATCTTCATTTTCAGAAACTAGTAAGCAACTTCCACTATATTTATCACATAAAGTTACAAACAATACAAGAAATGACGCCCCAAATGTAACCTCAAGGAAATAATGGTTTGACTAACACCAACCATTCTATAACAACAACCAAAGCTGGACTAGTTTATTTCCATTCCTTCTTTAATTTATAACTGTATTTGTATAATGTAATTTATAACCCACGAAAATAAACTCTGTTAACTACATAAGTTCCTTCTCTCACTCACGTGTTAGTAGTTGGTAGGGACTACCACAACAACTAATTGGAAAAAAACCATATAATGTCAAATTGTCAGTTATTGTGCTTCATGAAAAAGGTGCAATAACCTTATCTGGGATCCGCAATTATTCATTGAAATCAATTCAGTGGTCCACATTTGATTCACATATAGATTGCAGATTGGTAAACAAAAGACCTTTCTGCTCTGCTGCACGCCTTAAAAGCAAAAGAGGAAGTGTTATTAGAGTTATTGCAAAACAAAAAACACTATTACAGTTCACATTTCTCTCTCACTCTCTCTTGTTTCTCTTGTTTGCAGTCTCTTTCACCACTCACGTTTTTTGCAAAGAAGGAAGCATGGCTGCAGAGTTAGTGGGTGGCGCAGTTCTCTCTGCATTACTTCAGGTGGCGTTTGACAGAGTGGCCCCTCGTGACGTTGTCAACTTTCTCAAAGGAAGCAAACGTATCGATGGATTGGTGCAAAAGCTGAAGATAGTACTGATATCTGCTAATTCAGTGCTCAATGATGCAGAGGAGAAGCAATTTACAGATTCAAATGTGAAACAGTGGCTGGATGAGCTTAAAGATGCTGTATATGTTGCGGATGACCTCCTCGATGAGATTGCCACTGAAGCCTTACGACCCAAGTTAGAAGCTGAATTTCAAACCAGCAATAGTAAGGTATGGGGCTTCTTCTCAACTTCTTCTAATTCATTTGACAAAAGAATACAATCGGAGCTAAAAAAAATTCTGGATAGACTAGAATATATTATAAAACAGAAGGATGCCCTTGGTCTTGTTGCAAGTGTTGCCGTGAAGGATGCACTTGGTCTTAAAGGTATACAATCAAGACCATTGACAACTTCTTGCCCTGAAGAATATGGTGTGTTTGGTAGAGACAAGGACAAGGAGGAGATATTTGAGAAGTTCCAATCTAATGGTGCAAGTGTTGATGGGATATGTGTTGTTCCCATAGTGGGTATGGGTGGGGTTGGTAAAACAACTCTTGCACGGTTTGTTTTCAATGACAAAAGAGTAAAGGAGAGTTTTGATCTCAGAGCTTGGGTTTGCGTTTCAGAAAATTTTGATAATTTTAGAATAGCAAAAACAATTTTTGAGGAGGTCACTTCGTCTACTTGTGACAATCAAAACATTAATTTTCTGCAAAGTAAAATTAGAGAGAAATTCATGGAGAAGAAAGTTTTCCTCATTTTAGACGATGTTTGGAATGAGAAATATGATGATTGGGTTGAGCTACTTAAAGTTTTCAGATGTGGGGCAAAGGAGATTAAGATCATTGTTACTACACGTAGTACAAAAGTCGCATCAAATGTCCGCACTGTTACAGCTTTTTTTTTAAGACAATTATCGGATGAAGAATGCTGGTCATTGTTTAAAGAACACACATTTATAAATGGAAAGACTAGTGATCCAATTCTAGTGGATATTGGTAGGCAAATTGTCCAGAAGTGTAAAGGCTTACCTTTAGCAGCAAAAACACTTGGTGGTTTGCTGCGTTGTGAGCAAGATCCAAAGGAGTGGACAATGATTATGAACAGTGCTATATGGAATTTACCAGAAGAAAAAAATAGCATCCTCCCAGCTCTAAGATTGAGCTACCACTACCTCCCATCATATTTGAAGCATTGTTTTGCTTATTGTTCCATCATTCCAAAGGATTATGAATTCAAGAAAGAGGAGTTGGTCTTGTTGTGGATGGCACAAGATTTTTTGCAGCAATCCAAAGGAAATGGGAGGATGGAAGAAATAGGTGAGCGGTACTTTGATGATCTAGTATCTAGGTCACTTTTTCAACGATCCAGTAGTAATGAATCTTGTTTCATAATGCATGACCTAGTCAATGACTTGGCAAAATTTATATCAGGAGAATTTTGTTTTAGGCTAGAGGAGGATGATGAGTTGAATAAAATAACAGAAAAGACGCGCCATTTTTCATGTTATGAAGGTGGATTTGATGAATCTAAGAAATTTGAGATCCTTTATGAAGCAAAGGGTTTGTGAACTTTCTTGGGAGAATTAAAATGCAGTTGGCAAGAATATGACAACATACGAAAGATGATAGGTGATTTGTTGAAGGAATTTAAGACCTTGCGGGTTTTAACATTTTCTAGTTCAATAATAACAGAGTTGCCTAATTTTGTTGATAATTTGAAGCACCTTCGTTATTTGAATATTAGTGACACTGAAATCAAACACTTGCCCAATTCTTTATGTAACTTGTATAATTTGCGAACCTTGATATTGTCGCCATACATCACCAAGTTGCCTACCAACATGAGTAAACTAGTCAACTTGCGCCACCTAGATAATAGCGAAGCCAATATGGAAGAAATGCCACCACAAATGGGTAAATTGAAAAATCTTACAAAATTACCCGTTTTTTTTGTTGGACAACATGATGATGGGTCAAGTATCAGGGAGTTGGGAGAGCTTCGGCATCTTTCTGGAAATTTGTCTATATTTAACTTGGAAAATGTTCAATGCATTAATAAAGATACTACGGATGTTATATTAAAGAATAAGCAACATTTATCTAAGTTGGAGTTGAAATGGAAACCTGGTCATGGCACTGATGATTCAGAAAAAGAAAGAATTTTGCTTGAACAGTTGTGTCCTTATGCAAACTTGAATTCCCTCACCATCACTAATTATGAGGGTACAAGTTTTCCAAAATGGTTAGGAGACCCGTCATTCTCTAAAATGGTGTCCATATTGCTAAGTAATTGTGAGAATTGCTTCTCCTTGCCTCCACTTGGACAGCTACCTGATCTCAAGAACCTTGAAATTGAATATTTTGGTAAAATATCTTGTGTGGGACATGAGTTCTACGGGAATTTGATTAAGCCATTCGGAGCCCTTGAGTGTTTAGCATTTCGAAACATTCCAGAGTGGCGAGAGTGGATTATTTTTGAAGGGGAAGTTTTTTCTGCTCTTCGAGAACTTTATATTTATTATTGTCCAAAGCTAAATGGATATCTGCCCGTTCAACTTCCCTCTTTGACCATACTTGATACTAGACATTGTGGGCAGCTTGTTGCTTCGCTTCCTAACTCTCCAGCTCTCCATAAATCATTACACACTGGGAAAATACAAATTCCAAGTGGTCATGGCTATCAATCACTTAAAAGTGCAGACATAAAGGGTGGTGGTGATTCAGTTCTACCAGAGTTTGCTTCCCTCACTCACTTGAAATTCTATTGGTGCCCTATTTTAGTTTCCTTTCCCAGCGGAGGACTGTGCGCACCAAATTTGAATGTGATTGTAATCGAAAACTGCAGAAACTTAAAGTCACTACCTGAAGGGATGTACACCCTCCTCCCATCTCTTGTGCATTTGGAATTGAATTGGTGTACAGAACTGGAATCGTTTCCTGAGGGAGGTTTACCCTCCCGCTTAGAAAGTCTTCTTTTATGCGGCTGCGACAAACTCATTTCCCGTCGCTTGGAGTGGGGATTGCAAGGACTTCACTCTCTCAGACGTTTTGCAATTCATGGTCAGTGCAAAGAACTAGAGTCCTTTCCGGAGGAGGCGTTGCTGCCTCCTAATCTTACCAATTTCTATATTCGTGGTTTACCATATCTAAAATCGCTCAACGGTAAGGGGTTTCAACACCTCACCTCTCTTAAACACTTAAGGCTTTGGGAATGCAATAATCTTGAGTGCTTACTAGAAGACGTTTTGCCTACCTCTCTCTATGAGCTAGATATCTTTGATTGCCGTTTGGTGAAAGAACGATATGGAAATGAGAAAGGGGAGAGCCGGGTCAAGATTGCTCACATCCCAAAAATAGAAATACGATCTTCGGCCCAGGTACTTAATCACATTTTCGTGAATTCCCATCAAGCTACAGTGAAAATTTTTGCGCGCGATTACCAAAAATTTCTTTTCAAAGAAATGTTTTTTTTTAATGGGCATCTGAAATTTCTTTTGGAGATTAATTCCTCTATTCATCAAGCATGATAACCCCTATCAAAATAACTTACATCATACTTTAAATCTTTTTCAACCAAATTCATTCTATTTCATCTAACTTTTTAATGCAAAGATTTGAAGCGTTTAAAAAAAAAAATTTAATATATAGGTGAATATTTCATTAAAAGCTTACAAGTATGTTTATAAACACTTAATCATAAGCTCTATAGACCTTATATCATGAACCACAATTTTTGTTTTTGTTTTTGGTTTAGTGTGTTCTTTAATTGTAAATTATAGAAAAACTCCCCAACATCTAGAACTATATACATATACTAGAACATGCTACAGTTGACATATTTGAACTAGGTGATTTTCAACGTGGTGATATATACTCATTTCATTGCCTTTTCTTTTGCAGTATTACTTTTACTTGTAAATAACAAGTGCCTCAGACCCCCGCTGTTAATATCAAGCCACTGCTTGCTGCTGGTCCTTTTGCATTATATATGAACTCCTAAATGTCCCCCCCCCCCCCCCCCCCCCCCCCCAAAAAAACAAAAAAAAAAAAAAACCTCCAAGAGGCTGTTTGGTTTACTAGTTTTCTTGACTCAATTCTCTGTTTTCATAACTCAATTCTCAAAAATAGTGGGACCCATAGCAAAATACTCGTTTGCCTGCACAATTTCTTTGTTTTCATAACTCTGTTTCCAATACTCAATTCTCTACTTTTTGAGTTATGAGTTGTGGAAACTGAAAACAACTTTTGGCTGTTTTCAGTTTTCAATTCTCATAACTCAATGACATTTTTGTAATTAAACACACAAGGGGACCCACAAACAGTACCAGCCGCACCTTTTGACCTCCTTTTGACTTTTTTTTTTTTTTTTTCATTTCTTCTCCTGGTGGGTTGGCTGTTCGGTTTTTTTTTTTTTTTTTTTTTTTTTTTTTGACACTGGTTCGGTCTGTTCTGGTTTCTTCTTCTTCTTCCTTTTTTTTTTTTTTTCTTCTTCTTCTTCTTGCACTGATTCGGTCTTCATGTTCTGGTTTTTTTTTTTTTTTTTTTTTTCACTGGGTTCGGTGATGTTGGGTACTGAAAAAAAAAAAAAAAAAAAAAAAAAAAAAACAGCAGTGGTGACAGATACGGGGCCCACAAATAGTGTGAAAAATATTGAGTGATGAGAATTGAGTGATGGTGCCAAACAAGCATGGTATTTTAGAGTGATGGGTGATGAGTGATGAATTATGAGTTATGAGTGATGAGTGATGAGTGATGAGTGATGGAAATTGAGTGACGGAAATTGAGTGACCAAAAAAATGCATCCAAACAGCCTCCAAATGTCTGATTAGTTTTCAAGTCACTTTAAGGCTGATCTTTACTCTCATTCTTGGTGGAGTTGCTCTTGCCTCATTATACATTCACTATGTTTCTACTCTGGACTTCTGAAATACAAAGCGAAGACTTTTGTGGGAATGTTTAACCTAAGGTAATGCTATAATTCCAGCATATGCATTTGATGATCAACACATTCGTTCAAAAAGTTAAAAGCATTTTAACAATCAACGAGCCGCAAACTACCAATCAATCTGTTTAATAAATTGAGAAAAAAAATTATAGAAAATTGTTCCTTCAATTTGATTAAAGTTTTAGAGGATAAAATAACCAACAGATAATGTATAGTAGTAAAAAAAATAATAATTGGTTTTTATAATAATTTGTTCAAGGTATGTCATTTATGGTTACTAGCCTCATCACGCGATGACTGATGAGGCCTTTTTTTTTTTTTTTTTTTTTTTTTTGGTGCTATTTTGTAGCCAAATATATATATATATATATGTGTGTGTGTGTGTGTGTGTGTTTTTTTATTATATATATAATTTTTATTTTGAAATTTTAATTTATAAGTGAGGCTTTTTTTTAGTGGGCCTATTTTGTAGCACAACAACAACATGTGTTTTTATTTTATATATATATATATATATATATAATTTTTATTTTGAAAATTTAATTTATTAGTGAATAAAGAAATTTGAAAATCTACAGGAGAGTGATCCTATTTTTTAGGTAATATTTTAGTAGGAGTAAGAGTTGTATTTTTACCGGATTGTCCTTTAGTTTTGTATCTACTTAAACATAGAGATGTATGGGCATTTTAGAACCATGAAAATGAGAAATCCAAACAGGAAAGCCCCGTAAATAGTAGTATAAATAAATGCTTTATCCTATGCTCTACAGACCATATATCATGATATTGATACCACAACTTTAGTATTAGACAATTTCGTTTTTTATTTATTTTTATAATTAATTAATTTAGAAAAACGTCACGACATCCAGATTATTCTTCTGCTTTATTATGTGTGCTTCTATTTCATAATTCTTCCCCAGTAGAAGTGACTAATAAGTTGCATTTATGTAGAGAGTTCATTTGTTTTAGGTATGATATGTAAAACCTATATTTCTAAAACAATCCTTAGCAATGATGATTTTGGCAGATAGACAGTAGGGAAGTGTTGCCTAAGATTGCTAATGTCTATGCCAAACCGACTGACACTCTTCACAAAATTTAGTTTAAATACAATGATTTAATTAGGCAAGTAGGGAATTTAAAACGCTTTGATTTCAATTACTATTGGATGCATTTGCGTGAATCAATAATCTTTTTTTTTTTTTTGGTCAATGTTGTTGCTTTCTCAGCTTGCCATATTAGCATTTTGCAATTAATTAATTTTTTTTTTCCTTTCTTCAATATTTTAATTTATTTTCAAGGCTTCTACACAATTCTACCTGGTTTTCCATCTGACTTGTATATCTTTGGTGCTTCCAGCAATAATATGCTATAAATAGCCCTGTGAGGTTCAAGCTTGTGATATGAAAATTATTACCTTGCTTTCAAAATCCAGGGTGACTTCAGCCAACCAACTCAAACTTCCTCTGCAACCAGAACGTTTGGTAAGCATTCAAACCTCTTTGTTCGAGATTTCTACAAATGGTTTACAACGTGTATCTATATTATTATTTAAGGGGTTTTTCCTATTTGAATTCCTCATTTTTTTTTTTTTTTGTTTAAAAATGCCCCTACACCCTTATATTTAAGTAGAGACAAAACTAAAGGACAATCCGATAAAAATACAACTTTAACTCCCACTAAAACTTGCCTAAAAAATAGGGTCACTTTCTGATTGATTTACAAATTGCTTTATCTACTTATAAATTAGATTTTCAAAATAAAAATTATATATATAAAATTACCTAAAATTCCCTGTTTGGATTCCTCATTTTTTTTTTTTTTTTTCTGGTTTAAAAATGCCCCTACACCCTTATATTTAAGTAGAGACAAAACTAAAGGACAATCCGGTAAAAATACAACTATAACTCCCACTAAAACATTGCCTAAAAAATAGGGTCACTTTCTGATTGATTTACAAATTGCTTTATCCACTTATAAATTAGATTTTCAAAATAGAAATTATATATATATATATATATATAATTACCTAAAAAATAGGGTCACTCTTCGGTTGATTTTCAAATTGCTTGATCTACTTATAAATTAAATTTTCAAAATAAAAATTATATATATAATTGCCTAAAAATAGGGCCACTATCCGGTTGATTTTCAAATTGCTTGATCCACTTATAAATTAAATTTTCAAAATAAAAATTATATATATAAAATAAATACATAGGTTTTTCTTTTTCTTTTTTGCTACAAAATAGGACCACTAAGACTCATAACACTCCTGGTTGTATTAGTAGTTCTAAATACGTAATATTAATGAGAAAACGTATAAATCTCAAATTGAAATGAATGAAAAATTATGACACTAAAAAAAAAAGCCTCATCACATGCGCGAAGGATGTGTAATGAGGCTAATTTTTATTTGATAAGAAAAACTTGAATTTCATTAAATAGAAGTGAAAGAAATTACATTATTAAATGTTAAATGCTGTTCGCAAAAGTTCACATACTTGTGTTGATAAGAAAGACTTGAATATCATAAATAGAAGTGAAAGAAATTACATTATTAAAAGTTAAATGATGTTCACATACTTGTGTGTGTGTGTGTGTGTGTGGACCTCCAGTCTACTAACAGTGGATGATGGCCCAACAAAGCCTAACACAATATATTTGTTAGAGAATGAATTATATAAGAGAGTAGCTCCCATAAATCAAGTATGGACCTCAATTGTTTGGATTCAAGCCAAGAAGACAAACACAGTGCTAAGGAAAGCTCTCATCGGTCATATCCAATGATAAAGTGTTCTTATATATACTCCAGTTATCTAATACAAGGTGTTCTGTTCTTTCTTTCTTCTTTTTCTCTCTCAAATTACATGCCCCTTTTTTCACGGGGTCTTTCCCTTATATAGTCCTGTTCTTTTCAGTCCCAGCCTTCCACATGTTGACCATATACGTGATTTCTTGGATGCTTGTCCCATCAGAAACCTCCTTGAAGTTTTGTGAGTAGCTGTGAACTAAAATATCCTTGCTCAGGAGTTATTTCCACATAAATGTGGCAAATTTATTAGGTGTAGAGCATTTAATGTGGTGGTAGCAACCTTCTTCTTAGATATTTCTTAGGTTACTATTGGCTCCTTTCCCCAAAACTTATCCTCGGAAGTATAGTTGCCCCTTGTACGGTATTCTCTAGGTGACCGAGTTCCAACCTTTCACAATGCTTTCCTGAGGAAGTTCGGATCCTCAAGAGACACCATCCGTTCGTTATTAATTGTCCTTGTCCTCGATCCATTGACCCCCATACTCATTTCACTGTTCGACTATCCTCGGGTTCCTATAAGTCCTCGGGCATGGCCCACGGCCCAACACTCCTACTCGGCTCACTTATTTTTTTTAAGATTTATTCTCAAAGTTTCTTAACCTTCCATTATTACTGATGCCTGGAGGTTGGCCCTGAGAGCATTTATTGTTTAGTTTTGATCAAGGCAGGACTTCTGAGCGCAATGGAAAAAATAACCCCTAGTGGTCCTCATTGTTAGCATTGAAATTTGATAAAAAGGAAATCATTTCCTTGAGGAAAAAAATCAAGTATGGACTAGGATCTTGAAATTTTTTCAACTTCATTATTTCTTTGTGAAATGTCAAGCAAATGTATTGAGATAAAAAAATTTTGTCCTTCTCAAAAAAAAAAAAAAAAAAAAAAAAAAAAAAAAAAAAAAACAGATAATAATTTTGTTCCTTTTGCACATAATTCTTGAATTCAAATTTTATTTCTAAACCTTGCCATATGCTTGACAAGAGGAGGTTGGGAAATTCAGGAGAAACTTATCATATCATTGAAAGTGTATTGGTGGTGATAGCATTCCAAATCTCACCAGGTACTCTATCCTAGTTTCAACTAGACTAACCCTTCATTTATGCATTTCCAAGTTTCAAATCCTTTGAATCTTTTTCCTTTTTTCTTTTTTGTATATTTTTTTCAAAAAGATTAAGAAATTATAGGCATCAGCTTAACTTTTTGGTAGTACTCGCTAAAACGTTTCCATAACGTCAATAGTCTTAATATTTTATTTTGTGCAGCACATGAACAAGGCCCGATGTTCTGGCTTTTTCAGCTCACCACCAACAAATGCCCTTATTTGGCTGTGGACAGATCTGCCTGTATGTTTCTTCTGATTAGTCCTAGCTAGGTAAAAATCCTTTAATTTGAGTTGTTTCCCACTTTTTATTGACTCATTAACTGAGCTATTGACTTGTAGGAGTTGATAGATGACGAGTTCCAAATAGATGTCACACCAACTGGATCAATCCCTTGTGGTTCTGTCGCAACAGCTTTGTTGTGTTGGCAAGGTAAGCTTATAGTTGGCTATGCTGATAGGTATATCAAGGTCTGATTCTCAATATGCTATATAAATTGATGAGAGATTCACATCATAGGCTTCCTTTCAATCTTGGTGTGGGCGATGCTATGACGTTTGTGTGAAAATGAACACTAATCTTCTGTTGTCATTAAGCACTTTTTGTTATGGTTGACATCACTTCCACTTGAAACTCTTTCCTCGTTTGATAAAGATACATCATATATCTGAAACTGATTTTATATACCTTCCTATTTATATTTATTCATTTCATTTGCATGCGTGCTTGTTTGCCCTATTTATATTTCTGGCAGCTCAGATCCCTACACACAAGGTATTGCTTACATAATCAATCTGAACCATCCATTTTATGGGTCCCATCTAGAAGATCTTGAATTGGGGAAGTTGGGTCGCTTTTATGTGTGTATTTTTTCCTAGATGACTATACATACTAGGAATGAGTTTTTTAGAAAATGGTTAATATGTTACATTATCTGATCAAGCTCATGACATGACTGACCGGTTGAAGGTTTTACTAGATATGATAATAGAGATGAAAATGGCATACCTTGAGCATGTATTATTAGTTCATAGCTTCATGGTAGGAAACTGATTCATTCCACATCTAAGTTCTGATAGTTTAAGGGGAAAATAAATTAAAAAGAAAAATGTTTAAAGCTTTATCATTCCAAGAACTTTTAGTTGATTGATAAACATTCCAATAGCCATTCTATTGTCTTTTTACTTTTGTTTTTACTAGTATATATTAGATGCTGACTAATAATGACTTGATTGCACCAGGTGTATGTTTATGGAAAGTGAGTCACTTGGTGTGATGCTGCTTCATTTCTTTTTATGTGGATCAAGTGCTTTGGAAGCTCCAGGCCTTAACTGCTTGTTGAATTGTGCGATGTCAAAGTAATGCTAAATTTGTGAATCCTTTCATATCACTTCAAACTTGGAAGAAGTTGCTGAAAGCTGACTGAGAGAAATGGTGAAACTCTTTTGTTTGGTTGTGAAGAAAAATGAGAGGATGAAAAATAAAGCTGGTATAAATTTACTTATATGCCCCTGATATATAATATAACAATTTTTTTTTTTTTAATATTTGTAATCATTAAATAAATAAATAAATAAAACCACTGTTTTATTTGACAACATGTTGGCAAAAATAAATCAAAAAAAAAAAAAAAAGTTTATGCTTGATTCAACAAACAAACAAAAGAAACTGAAAAAGGAAAAAGAAAAAAAAAAAAAAAAACAATAGTCGCAAAAACAAACAAACTGAAACATATGACCATGAAAAAGACAAAAAATGAAATACCAAAAGACTTTTTTGTCCTCATCTTTTTATCCGGTTTCCTCTTTAGTTTTCTTCCCAATTTGGGAAGAAAACATTTTGGTGGGCCTAAGAAGAAAACACCCGAGCTCCACCAATTTTCCACCCATAAATACTCTCAACCAAACATGCTAAGAAATTTTTTTCCTCCCTTGTTTTCTCTCTCTCTCTCTCTCTCTCTCTCTCTCTCTCTCTCTCATCCTTCCTAAAATCAGGGGTGGCTTTAGGATTTTTGTCTAGGGGGTCAATAGGATTAAATCAATGCATAAGTCCAATTTTTGTTTGAGGAAAATCATGTTCATGAAGTTGAAAAGGATTTTTTTTTTTTTTTTGGTAAATAATATATTCTTATTTCATCTCGATCATTAGGATGATAAAAATGAAATCTTTTTTCGTTTCCTAGGGTTTGAAGGAAGATTGTTCACATCAACACAAACGTGCTTAGAAGATGAATCTTGAGTAGAAGAAGAATTTTGAGTAAGAGATTAATCTTGGGTAGTAGACTAATCTTGTGGCCTATGGAGTTTCTTTATTACAAATTTGTCCATAGAACTAGCAAAAGAATAAAAAATAAACTATAAGTTCATTTGACATATTTTTGCAATTCTTTAATTTGTTTACAATTCTTTAAATGTTTTATATTTTTGTTGTCCTTTAGTGTTATTGTGCTGACCCACTCACATAGCCAATAACCACTCGCACGCATAAGTCACAAATTCGATCAAATGCAAAAATCAAAGTCATAATATCAAAACAATACAAACACTATTATAGTAACAGTAAATAGTAAAGACACAGCAAAAAAAAATCAATTTGTCAAAGACTCAAAACTCAACAAAAAAAAAAAAAAAAAAAAAAAAATCAAATCACTATAACACCCCCCCCCCCCCCCCAACACGCACAAAGTCAAAGGCTCAAAACTCAACAACAAAAATCGAAACACTATAACCACACCACCCCAACACACATGGTCAAAGACTCAAAACTCAACAAAAATTTCAAAAGACTATAACCCCACACGCACACATGGTGATTCAATGAAAGAGTATATCAAAAAACTATAAACACACACTCTCCCAGTGAAAGAAAGAGAGAAAGAGAGAGCTGAAAACCAAATCAAGCAGTAGCAGATTAAGTGGCGACGATAGAAAATCAAGGATAGTCCAAGCAGCGGCAGATCCTGGGGCTACACAGCGGCAGATTGTTTGTGTGTGAAGCAGATGTGGCCTTTTTCCTTTGGGTTTGGAGAGTGAAGAAGGATATAGGTGGGAGATTTTGGAGGCTATGCAGCAGCAGATTCTTAGGTTTTATTTGGCCACTTTTTTTTTTATGGGTCATGCTAACGGGTGCCCTTAGGGTAATTATTAACAATCTATTTTAAAAAATTTTTGACACAATTTTTATGTAAAATGAAAAAAAAGCTATTAAAATATTAATTGTCTTTTTTTTTTTTTCCATTTCCCATAAAAACTTTATTTAAATGGATTATTAATCATTGCCCTTAGGGCATCCATTAGCATTTCCCTTTTTTTATTTATGATTTTTCAAAATTTGATTTATGGGCTTTTTATTTTGAGATTAAAGACCAAAAATTTTATGTTGAACTTTTTTTTGTGGGGGGGGGGGAGTTTAAGCTGGGCTTTAAAAAAAATGGGTCAGGTTCAAGATGAGGGTGTGCAAATTTGTGTTGCAGGGGTTCAAAACAATTTTTTTTTTTTTAATATTATATAAAAAAAAATTTCTAGTGAAGGGGTTCATTTGAACCCCCTGACTACAATGAAGTGCCCCTGCCTAAAATCCACCTAACCAAACACACCCTGAATGTAGTTTTCTAACCTTCAGAAAATGCCAAGCTTAGAAATCCTCAAAAGTCACAAGGGTTCTTGCTCCTCATTAATATTTAATACATTGAAGATAAAAGTCAGTCATGGTTGATTTTGCTATACCATAAAGTTTAAAGACACAAAAAATTTGACATTGTTGAGGTGGAGATTGTTAGTAATATGTAAAAAAGGTGATGTCAGTGATGAGTGAAAACCAGTGAAAGCTTGCCAACTTGACAAATAAACAAGTGTGAAAAAAAATTGTCAAATTTTTTGTGTATGTAGCACTACTCTTTTTTGTACACTTACCCGACAAAATAGGTCAACAATTCAAAGTCCTATTATTGAGAGGAGTAGGACCGTCAAATACTTCACTAAGGGTAAAGATTGGGTCCAATGTTCATTCCACTGGACTCATTTAGATGATAACACATAAAACAACCATCCAGATGATTACACGTGTTTTATGTGTCATCATTTAGATGGATCTGGTGCAAGAGACGCTGGATGCAATCCAAGTCCCTTGAAAGGTAAGGATTGAAAGCAAGACATACCTAATTGGAACTTGGAAGTCGTATTTTTGTTAAAAGTCTTTTCTTAATACTTTTAAGTGGTCACTAAGCTCTAGTTCCAATTTCCTGTTTCCTTCATTTATCAAAAAAAAGTTTGGTAGTTGATCCACCTGTAAGCCATGGAGAAGTATTACCTTGCTTGAGCTTGGTTCCATTAGCCATGGGTTTTTGACACCACTTAGATTTGAAATGATAAGATACTCTCAAGTTAGTGATATTAATACTCTCAAGACACTCATTGGCCTGTGCAATCAACACACTCTCTTAAGGGAGAATGTGGTAAGTTATACTATACACAACACACATAGATGTAGTTTCTTAAAAGCGTGCACACAAACACACACACATAGATGTAGGAGCTCCTAATTCATTCCTTTACGCCATAGCCCGCCATACAGGAGAGAGAGAGAGAGAGAGAGAGAGAGAGAGTTGAATAAGAGGAGAAAGAAAGATAGCAATAATGTATTTTTGACATATATTTGCCAAGTGTAATAAAAATGGAAAAGAATGGGAGAGTTTTAAATAGGAGAACAACCTTAAGAGCACTCATATCAAAGGAGCTAAATGTTTTAGCTTTTAGCTCCTCAAAAACTGACTTTATTTATTTTACCACCTTACTTTACAAAACAGCTAATATCAATGGTTTTATTTTAGCATTCAGCACATTAAAATAATATAAACAACACAATAAAATATAATATCCAACACAATAAACATCAACCACATCCATCACAACTCCATCCATAACCACAGCCACCACCACCTTCAACCACAACACCTAACCATCACAATCCCTCCAAATTGCAACCCACAAAACCCAAAAAAAAAAATAACCACCCAAAACCACTATCACCACCACCCACATGGGCACAACCCCTATAAATCAGAACCTTAACCACCTAAAATCAAATTTCAAACACACCAAAACCCACTGTCAGTCCCACGAGATGAGCCACTTATGAACCATGAAGTCGACCCACAACATTGACCCATGACTAACTTGTGCCACCACCATCATGGAGATGCTGAAGAGAAAAAGGAAGGCAAGAGGGGAGAAGAAGAAGAAAGTGAGAGACACAGAGATGGTAAAGAGAAAAAGAAAGGCAAGATAGGAGGATGAGAAGAAGAGGGAGAGGAGAGGGGGAAAAAGAAGAGAAGAAAGGGTGAGAGACAGAGTAATAGAGATGGTGAAGAGAAAAGAAAGAAAGAGGAGTGACAAAGACAGTGAAAGAAAGAGAAAAAATATTTTAAAGGAAATATGAGAGAGAATGATATAAAATATTATTATTTTTTATAACTTTGGAGCTACAATAAAGTTTCATCTTTGACACTTTATTGTAGCCTGGTTGCTAAAAATTATAGCAATAGCATCATTGATGTAGCCTTATTTTGTGGTGTGGGTTGCTAAAAAATAGCAATTTGGTAATAAAAGAGCTTTTTTTTTTTTTTTCCTTTTTTTTTTTTGTGTGGAAAAAGCAATATAAGAGCTTTGATGTGTGAATGCTCTTAAAAAAAAAAAAAAAAAAAAATTCTTTATACAACACAATATATGTTGAAGGATTGGGATCCGGCATGCAATTCACCTAATCCCCTCACAATTTTTTTTTAATACTTTTTTTACTTTTACTTATTTTTTATATTGAATGGTTGAGATTTAAAGTTGCTTTTTGCAACTTTAAATCTCAACCATCCATACCAATTGCATCAGGTGCAATACTCTAGGTATTGCATGTTGAAGGGAAAAACTTAGGTACGGTATGTACTGTTCGTTAGATTCTCCACTAAAATTGTTCCAAATGTTTAATTTACCCATGTCAACCCAAAAAGTGTCATTAAGTCATTTAACGGCAAATTGTCATCTCCATGCAAGTTGCCTAGAGCCCAAAACCCTTGTGCTTGAATCTCAAGACCCAAACTCACGGCCACCAAGACCAGCAAGACCACCAACCCACGGCCACCAAAATACAACTCCTTTGTCGTTTCATCCCATCACCCAAATGTAGCAACCCATGGCCACCAAAGCAACCACCATAGATTTGATGTCTCCTCACCCAAACCCAGCATCCAAAGGCTGAAAGTGCTGTCTAGGATGTGGAAACGGTCTTTTGGGGGTTGTTGGAGGCAGGGCTGGCCTTAGGCCTAGGCCACTTAGGCCACCGCCTAGGGCCCCCTACTAGAGGAAGGCCCTAAATTTTGGGGTAAAACTTGATAATTTAAAAAAAAAAAAAAAAAAAAAATTGGAGATATAGGAAAAAAAATTAGTTTGATAATTTTCCTTTACTTTTAAGAAGTCCCAAAGTATTGAGTAATGCTAGAGATAATACAACTTTAATTACATGGGCCTTACAAATAGAGTAATACTATAGTTTTATAAACTATTTTACAATATTTTTACAAATTGATGTTGTGGCCAAATTCTTACTGGTTCTCATATGGGCCCACCAATAACATCACTTTTTTATTTATTCACAATCATTCACCACATCATCAATTTGTAAATGTTTTTGTAAAAGAATTTATATCTCTAGCATTTTCCCTTACAAATATATGTGTTATTAATCGCAAGAAATAATTCAGATAGGAAAATACTAGAAATATTATTAATTTTAATTGAAAATTTTACAAATTGATGTGACAATTAATATAATATGTGGACGTTAATAACCTATTAAATGCATTTTTGAATTATTTTTTTGTGATTAATGATACATCTTTGTAAGCCTCACGTTGTAAAATTTATAGTATCTCTAATATCATTTATTCAAATATTTGTTTATTATCTTCTTGAAATATCACTAATCGCATTCATTTCTACATCGTTTGAAAGTTTTTTTAGTAAAATTTGTTATAGTTTTAGCATTTTTTCAAAAAAAAAAAAGAAGACATATTACAAAATAAAAGGAATAGATTTTTTTTTTATATTTATAAAAAAATTATGATATTAAATACTAGTTAAATATTATTTAAGTGATAATGAAAAGGTCCCATTTAAATATATCGTTTTAGGCCTCTAAATTTGTTGGGCCGCCCTTGGTTGGAGGGAGTCCAACGAGGCTTTAGAGGCAGAGGTGATGCCGAAGGGATTGTTGGCGACCACTTTTGCACAGGCCAGCAACTTCGTCGGTGATATCAAAGTGGGCTATTGTGTTTAGGGGTGAGGCTGCCAAGCAAGTTTTTGCATTTGATTTTGTGGGTGGTGCTACAGCTGTGGTGGGAGCTGAGGAGTTTGTAGGTAGTTAAGTTGGGGTGAGTTTGGGTCTATAATGATCCAATTGGAAAGGAGGTTTGGGTTTGTGAAGTTGTTTTTGTTTCTTTGCCAATTTGCTACCATCATCATTAATAACTTTGACTCTTCACAATACATTTACATCAAATTTTAAGTGGTAAATTGTTGTTGATTTTAATTTGAACTTACCACTTAAATTACTTTTTAAACACAAGTAACAGCCAATAACAACTTGACACCTATAATTTGTTGTGAAAGTATTGTGAAAATATTGTATACATATTCCTAATTTTACATAAGTTTTGCCATAACAAGGAAGTGTAAAAATGCTTTTGTGTACTTAAAGAGAGTCAATCAAGCTATGGATCTACAATAGCTTTTTTTAAATTACTTTTTCCCTTCAGTTCAGTTTCCCTTTAGTTACACAATAAAGTTAAGACCTTTGTTCAAGTTTTGTTTCTGGTTGTAGAAAATAATATGTGGGTTATATATATGGATAAAATATGTGGGTTATACTTGGTGGCTCATATAGTGTGATGGGGGTTGGTGAATTTGAGAGAGATGATTGGATTGGTTTGGAATTGTAAAAGAGTGAGGTGGTGGTTGGCTTGGATTTAAAAATTGATTAGGTGGTGGTGCAGACTAGGTGAGGGTGGTTGGCCTTGACTAGATGCATTGATAATGTTGGTGACTGTGGTGGGGATGGACTGGATTTTTATGTATTATTTATTTTAGGTAATTGAAATTAAGAAAAGTATAATGATAGAAATTAATTAAATATGTAACCATGTGGCAAATTTTTATCAGTGAAATATAGAGTAAGATTGGAAAAATAGGACTGTGGATTTGGATTCCACTTAAAAGATTGATATCAAACTAAAATGCAATTAAGTTGATTGGATTACTTTGTACATTGAATGTAGTTTTTCTAAATTGTAGTTCTTTTTTATTTTTACAATTGATTGTCCCTTAGAAATAGTCAAAAGCCAAAAGGGTCCAGCTCCTAATTATTAATGCATTGAAGATACTACGTATAGTCAGCTAGGGTTGATTTTCAGGCACACGAACCTATAAAACAAGATGCGTCGGTGAATCAAAGTCAAATAATTGCCCAAAGTAAGCCATACCTTCTTTTTTGGAGAATGCAAGCCATACCTAGCCAATGTAAACACTATGTTGGAAGTCGTATTTTCCTTGCACGTCTTTACCTTCTAGGTGGCCAGTGACCACAGAGATCCAGTTCCAATTTTCCATTTCCTTCGTTCATGCGAAAAGAAAAAAAAAAAAAAAAGAAGTTTCCTTTGCCGTTGAATGTCTCTGCTTTACATATCGACTCTGCTCTGAATTTCACTCCTCTCGACCCCCAAAAAAAAAAAAGGTTTCATTTATTAGAGTGGAGATTTGCTGCTGCGCCTCTTTGTTGTCTCCTTGGCACCTCTTTTTACACTGTAGTCAATATCATTGAAGAACCACCGAGTAGTCATTAGCCAAGCCAGGTATACACTACTGAACTGACACTTCCCTTATCTCACTTGGTTTCCAAAATTTCAATAGTTTGTCTTTGTTTGTTTGTTTGTTTGTTTTGTTTTTTTTTTTTTTTTTTGGGTTTCTTTTTGGGGAGGGGTAGGTTGTCTTCTAAAACTTATGGTACTAAGATTTGATTGCGTGTATAAAATGTAAGGGACTTCTGCGTTTGGGTGAAGAATTTGGAAAATTCACAGAAATTCACAAATGATAGGGATTTACTTTCCATCCCTTTTATTTAAAATCCTATCATATATCATTTCTTGGTTTGGATTTAAAATATATGCACAAAGAAATTTCAACCATCCCCTCTCTTATGGTCCTACTTCCACCTGTCCCTTACTGATAGAAACCAAATTTTAGTACTTTTTTTCCTACGAAAAAGAACCAAAGATATTACGCTTTTTAGAAAATTGCTCGTAAGATTGCAGCCGCAAACAAGATCACCAATCTTCGAGGTCTTCAATAGAAAGATTACGGCAGTCATTTCTTTAGTTAACTCCCGTAGCCTTCTCTTTAACTGAAATCTAGGTATAAATAACTTATCCCGAAACATGAAGAACGATACTTCATCTTCTCACATTTATAGTGAGGTTTAATCATTAAATTCATGATGGAATTCACCATGAATGTGAGAAAGGAAACACGATTTCTCCATCCTCCCAGATTATCTAAAAGTTTTTGTTAGCGAATGAGTTAAGGGCATTGGTTAAAGGGTATTTAATTCTTTATTAAATAATATTTTTATTTTGTACACATATATTAAAAAAAAGAGCGTAAAAATTGCTTTAACCATCCTTAAGGTTTTCCATTATTATACTCACTTCCCTTTTAGTTTGGAATTAGACATTCACTTACCATAAAATGAAAAATATTTACATTGATCTTCTCTTGATGTATGAAAAAAGACTTTAAAAGTTTAAGGATTTGGATTTGACCAAATCTACCAAGAATATTAAACCTTTAAAATCCTTGGATTTAAAATGATATCTAAAATCAAGATATATAAACCTACTGATTTAAAATCCAACTTCAAGTTTCCATTTCCCAAAGAATTTACCCAACAAAGCATTTGATAAATTCCCCCTATCAAATTCAGATGCTTCCCCCAATCTTGGCTCCAAATTCTTTACCCAAACACATGGTTATATTTTATTGAAATAACACTTATTTAAATGTCCTTAGTAGGGGTACAACGAACTCGTCAACTTGCCAAAACCGACCCGATTCAACCCAATGTTAGTTTTTAAGGGTTGGTGGGTTGGCTTATGATTTTATTTTTATTTTTATTTTTTTATACAATGGGTCGGGTTGGTTTCGAGTCATAAGATTCACAAATCCCCCTAACTTGACCCAACCTACCTATATTTAATATATATTCAAAATTAAAAAATATTATATAATTTTGTTATTTACTTTTTTGCCCCTCTTCCTAAATAAAACTTAAACCCTAAATTCACCTCCCATAGTTTGTATTTGTTTGGTGTTATGATCATGATTATTTGGTTATAAATTTGCTCCTATTTGTGGTTGTGTTGTTCTAATGCTTAATAATAATAATAATAATAAAATGTCCACAACCCAACCTAACCTAATCCACGCGGATTGGGTTGGATTGGGTTAGACCCCTATGAAGTGTTGGGTTGAGTTGGATTTATTTTTAACCCACTATGGTAGGTTGAGTTAAAAAATCTCCTTAACCCGACCTAAGCACACCCCTAGTCCTTAGCAAGGGGGTGGCCATAGCCCCAAAAACACAAAAATTAATGTGATTACCTAACTCATATATACGGTTAGTAATCCTATTCAAATACAAAATAAAAACAAAAATATAATTTTTACCGAAAAAAAAAAAAAAAAAACTCTTATCAATAGGGCTGTCCAGTTAATCACTGGACCTGACCCACCTACCGCTATCAACCGAACTTGACTCGCCGCCAATCGAATCGACTTCTACGAGAGTCGGCGATGGATTGCTTGCTTCCTCCAAAACTCGACTTAGGCGGGTCGGACATCGGTTCTCCTACTTCAAAATCCGAGAAACCCGAACCGACCGACTCACAAATAATCCAGCGTTATTTGATAAATTCGGCAAGTTTTAAGATGTTTTAGACTAAATCTTGACTAGATTCGGCGAGATCTAGCTGAGATCTTGGCTAGATTTGGCAAGATTTCGCTAGATCTAGTCGAGATTTTGGCTAGTTCCGGCGAAATCTCATCGGATCTAGCTAAGATCTTGGCTAAATCCATCTAGATATCACCAGATCTAGTCAAGATCTTGCTTGATTTGGCGAGATCTTAAAGGATTTTGGCCAATTTTCATTGTTTTCTCGCTGAATTTTCTCTATTTTCCAGATCTCGACTCCGATTGCCATTCGTTGATGTTCCAATCCATCTGAACCAATCATCCTCTCTGTCAGCAGTGAGTTGAGAGTTCATCCACTCGATTTGGTTGGGTCGGATGCGGGTTGAGCCCAAACTCGATCCGACTCGACCTATGGACAAGCCTACTTATCAAGGGCGGCTCAAGGCCTAGGCCTCCAATTTTTAGAAGATTTCACCCTAAATAAAGGCCCCAATTTGTTATAAGAGGACGAGGGCCAAAATTGTAGAATAATGTTAGACACAATATATATGAGTTAGGTGACGGAAGTTAATGGAAGGACTAATAGTTCTCATTTTTAAACTTGAAGGATCAATTGTACGCTTTCAAAACTTGAGGGACCAAAAACGCTCGATAGATAAACTTCAAGGACCAACAATATAGTTTCGCTTAAAACTAACAAACTGATGTGACAGTGCATGTAATTGGTGGAATTCAATTATCTAATAAATGAATGCTTGAAATATGTTTCAGTGATTGGTGACATATCAATTTGTAAGGTTTTTTTTTTTTTGTTGTTGTTGTTGAGAAACATCAATTTATAAGTTATATGTAGTAAAAGTTGTTATATCTCTACTCTCTAGTAAAAATTGTACTACCTCTAGTATCATTGTTACTCACATACGAAGAAACATTAAATCTAGGAAAAAAAAAAGTTTCATTCTAGTCCAAACTTTAGGAAAATCTGTAAATGTAGTAATTGAAATTATGTGCACTAAATTTCGATTATAGGCCAAATCAGAGGGGGTAATGTTTCTTTCATTCTTCCCCTCTCCCTTTTGCATTCTAGATTTTATTTTTTCATGGAAAAAGAAATCATATATCAATGCTACTTGTTTGACTTTGTGCCCCATAAGCACTTAACGTACATATTTTTGAGTTCACTAAAAAAAACCGTACATACTTTTAGAAAATCAGAATTTGGAGGATATTATATTGACAACAAATTCAAATATGGGGACTAAAATGCATTCTTCCGTCATAATTTATTTTTATTTTGTACATGGACAAAATATTTGATGTCTTTATCGGTATATATTATGCAGGGACTTGACAATGGAAATGTTAGGCTCAATTCTTGAACTTGGAAAAATGATAATGGATCCTATTAGGGAATATTACAATTATCATAGAGGATTTGGTGAAAATCTGAAGAATCTCAAGAGGAAACGGAAAGAGTTAGAATGTGGGAGGTTGGACATAGAATCAAGATTGGGGGCAGAACTTTTTCCAGGAAAGAGACCAAAGCAAGTAGTTCAACTTTGGCTCCAAAATGTAGAAACAATTGATGGGGAAATAGAAGCAATTGAACAAGAAGCTAGCACAAGGAAGTATTCTCGTGTGCACATAGGAAAACTTGCTTGCAAGAAGATACAAGAAATGGAGGAATTGATTGATCAAAGAGGTGGGTTTGTTGATAGTTTGGTAATTGATCCACCTGTAAGCCGTGGAGCTGTATTGCCAACTACAACATTAGTGGGAGAGAGTACAGCCAAAAGAACAACGGAAAATATTTGGGAACACTTATTAGCTGAAGATATTAGAAAGATCGGTGTTTATGGTATGGGAGGAATTGGTAAAACAACTGTCATGAAACAAATCAATAATCTTCTATTAAAAGAAACGGACAAGTTCAATTATATCATTTGGGTCACCGTGACAAAGGCATTCAGTGTTATCAACCTACAAGATGAAATTGCATGCAAGTTGAATTTAGATCTCTCAAAGTTCGATGATGAAACAACAAGGGCAGGAGAGTTAAAATTAGAATTGGAAAATAGGGATAGGTATGTCTTAATCCTAGATGATATGTGGGAAGCATTTCGTCTTGAAGATGTAGGGATCCCAGAACCTACTTCAGCAAATGGATGCAAATTAGTGTTGACAACTTGAGATGTTGAAGTTTGTAACAAAATGAGTTGTGAGAATATTAAAATGGAGCTTCTTTCAAAAGAAGAGTCATGGAATTTGTTTTTGGATATAGTGGGTCATGATATTTTAAATACTCCCAATTTTGAAGCAATTGTGAAAGAGGTTGTTAAAGAATGTAACAATTTGCCTCTTGCAATCATCACGATAGCAAGGAGTTTAAAAAATGTTGTTCATGCTTCAGAGTGGAGGAATGCATTGGAAGAGTTGAGGACATCAATAAAGGGGCCTAATAATATAGATAGTGCAATATTTGAGAGGCTTCGATTTAGTTATAAACGCTTAAAAGATGAGAAACTTCAACATTGTCTTTTGTCTTGTGCACTATACCCAGAAGACTACAAGATCGATAGATACGAGTTGATACAACATTTGATTGATGAGGGGGTAATAGAAAGAATGAAGAGCAGACAAGTAGAGATTGATAAGGGTCATACCATGTTGAATAAACTTATAAATGCTTGCTTGTTAGAAGGTGGGTCCTACAATATGTTTTCTAATAATGTGTATTTTGTGAAGATGCATGATCTAATAAGAGACATGGCCATCCAAATTGCTGGTCCTAAGTTCATTGTAGAAGCTCGGAAGGGATTACAAGATTTTCCAGATGAAGAAAAATGGGGAAAAGATCTTGTAAAGGTTTCTTTGATGGACAACTATATATCAAAAGTTCCTTATATATCACAAAGGTGTCCTAAACTTTCAACCTTGCTGCTACAAAATAATATCTTTTTGAGAAGTATCCCAGGTTCTTTTTTTGTGCATTTTCATGAACTTAATGTTCTTGATTTATCTGAAACTAGCATTGTGTCTTTACCGAATTCAGTTTCTGATTTGGAGAATCTTACTGCATTAAGGCTTATGTGGTGTAAAAATTTAAAGCATGTGCCTTCATTAGCAAAACTTACAGCATTAAGGAGGTTGGATCTTACAGGATCAGGAATTGAAGAAATACCTCATGGTTTGGAAATGTTGGTCAATTTGAGATTTCTTTGTCTTGATGATGCACGCTATCTAAAGAAGTTTCCACCAGGGATTTTACCCAAAATGTCTCAACTCCAGTACCTCAGATTTGATTGGTTCTCAAAAACTTTAAAAGTGAATGGAGAGGAGGTTGTAAGCTTGAAGAAATTAGAGCATTTTGAAGGCCAATTTTATGGTGTAAACGACTTCAATGCATATGTAAGATCCTTGGAAGAGGGAGGACCAAGCCATTATGCATTGTTTGTGGGAGAAGTAAAGACAGGTGACCTTTTTGGAAAATGGATGGTCGAGGGAAAAACTGTAATCTTAAACGATTGCAATATAAGTCTGCTCCCAAAAGACATTCAAACTCTAAGAATTAATAAATGTCACAATTTAAGAAGTTCATGCAATGCTCCATCTTTGAAATACGCAAGAGAACTGAAGTCTATTTATATTTGGGAATGTGAAGAAATAAATGACATTCTTTCTTGTTCTTATATCTTTCCTCTTCAGAGCCTCGAGGTTGTAGAACTTCATCATTTGAATAACTTACAAGTACTGTTTAAGGAAGAGAGAGTTGCATCAATACCGGTGGTCCAACCTGGGACCTTTTCCCGTCTCAAAATATTTACATTATCTGAATGTCCAAATATAAAGAAGCTCTTCACGTCTGCGCTGCTGCTAAACCTTGGCAACTTGGAAGAGATTAGTGTTGCATGCTGTGAGCAATTAGAGGAAATAGTAGCTGCAGCATCTGATGGAGTTGAAGAAAAAGCAAAAGGAATAGAGGAAGGAGTGGACATATCCATATTCCCCCGATTGAGGAAATTGTTATTATGGTTTCTACCGGAACTGAAGACCATCTGCAGTAGCAATAATGTAATAGCTGGTGATTATCTGGAAGAAATTTCGATAAAAAAGTGTCCGAAGCTTAAGAAATTACCTCTTTCTCTGCGCCTTATTAATGGACAGCTATCTCCTCTCCCTTCTTTAAGATACATTGAGACAGAGGAAGAATGGTGGGAATTGCTGGAATGGGACCATCATGATATGAAGAATGTCCTTAAACCCTTCTGTCGACCGTCAGTTATATTAAAGAATATCCAAATGGGTATGAATCTTTCTTCACCATTTTCTTTTAAGCTCCCTTGAAATATCCTTCCTATAAAATTGATTTTACAATTGGTTTGTTTTCGATGTTTTGGTTTGATAAGCCAAAGCTGACTCATGAAATGATTTTGTGGCTGATCCCTTGTTCCTTTGGTTTAATTGCTTATTATTTGACTTTGTGTTGTGTTATCAACTTGTGTTCCTTCTTGACTTGGGATGCTCTTTATTTGCAGAGATTAGTTCTGAAAGCTGCTGTCGATTTTTACCAGAAATTTGAGGTGGATGTGGCAGAAGCACTTGGAATACATTGCTCTGTTACCAGTGCAATATAGGAAGGTTTCGAGCCTTTAGGAATTCAAACTCTTTAGCCTAAATGGGAGATGGCAACTACTCTGCAGGATATTTCGGTTTTGATGATGTAATTTTTGATTGGGTGCCTAGGAATGCTAATGAATCAGAGCCCATGTTCTAGTTCAGTGGGTGACAGAACTCCTTTGTCTTTGTGGATGTTATATCTACTGAGTGTTTTCCCTTCTGAGCCGTGGCAACCTTTTAGAGCATTGGAGTTTCTGAAACTCCAGAAGAAAAAGGAAAAAAAAAAAAAAACATTTTAAATACAATTCACTTTGGGCTGAGTTCTTCTTTTTTTTTTTTTTTTTTTTTTTTTTTTTTTTTTTGGTGTGTGTGTGTATTCACTTCTTATTATTTATCAGTACAACAAAAAAACTCAATAAAAAGTAACATTTCATACCCAAATCTAAAAAAAATGTACCAGTGCCAGTTTTGACGATTTGATGGCGGCAGATTTTTCTTTCTTTATGTTCTTGCAGTTCTGATGGTCTAAATTTGGCCAGGAACGGACTGTGGTCTATCTTTGTATAGCAATTTGTTTTTCTTCTTCTTTATCTCTGTATTGCAAGTGTTTTTTTGGGAGTATTGCAAGCCTTTTAATTTTATTTATCCGGTTAGTTTTCTTTTTATATTGAGAAACTATTAAATGGTGTTTTAATGTTGTGAAATAGTATAATTTATTGTTTTTTAATGGTAAACATGGCTAAAAGTTAGATAAGCATTTTTTCCTATGTGGTAGCGCGACCTTTAACAGCAGGAAAATACTTCTGCTATTATATATAAATATTAGATTAGCCTATTACAACATTAAGAGTAACTAATCAATAAGATGGTATCTTATGAGACAATTTCGAGAGACGAACTTCTCATAACATTTGAAATCCACACATATTAGGAGAGGCAGATCTAAAAAGGTACCATTTCAGTTCAAAAAATGAGTGTGTAACTGTGTATGTATAACATGATATGTAGCAAACTATCATTTTCTTAATTAAAAGAGTTTTATAACTTAATTGATATTTGCATCCAAATGAACATCCTCGCAATGTAAATATCCAATTATTAAAAATAGGTAATTATAGGTATACATTACACTATTAATGTAAATCATACACGGTAGACTAAATATATATATATATATATATATATATAATATTATGGCTAAGTCGTTCTTAAGACCTCATAATATTCATGAGATTTTGAGTTTAAAATCTTTTGCCAGCATTTTGAGACCATCTCAAGGAAATTCTCCTTGTAATAACTTGGGTATGATTTAAATCTTACCTTACAAATACAAATGTAAACTATAAGAATTTTCCTTTAAAAAAAAAATTAAAAAAAAAAAAACGAGTAACTGCCTTCTCCGTTAGCTTCCTCTGTGAATCACACGCGACGCGAGTTGTACTCTGTACAGTAATGCAGTCTGTAGTCCATGGCGAACTGATGCTAATATTACATTAGCTTTTTACCAAAAACCCTCAAATATTCTTAAACCCTTCCCAAAGAAAAGAGAAAAAACACACATGCTTTCAACAAAAAATACTACCACTACTCAAATACACTCCCAATACCAAACCCATATATACAAAAACTCGTACATGCAAAAAGCAAAGCACCCATTGGTGAATACTAGCTTTTAAGCTTATTAGCCCCATCGAAGCGCACCCACAAGGAAGAACAACATTCCACACCACATCCACATGGCCACTGTGTCTGCTTTCCTAAACCCATCTTTCCTCTCTCCAAAACCAAAACCAAAACCTCCCCAACCATCCACCGCCACTTTTTCTCTTACTAAACCCTTTCTCACTCTACCTCCTCCTCCTCCTCCTCCTTCTTCTTCTTCATTTCGGCTGCAACGATGTCGTTTGGCACCTAAACCGACCTATGCGGTATTAAAGGTTGCATTTCTTTAATGCCCACCATCTGTTTGACAAAATGTTTATGCGGTCAATTACATTACTTTTTGTTTTTTAGGATCATGTGGGCCGTGTTACTAAGACTTGGAGTGATCTCACGAGCTTAAATCACTGGGTTGTGCGTGACTATTACCGTCTAGTGAACTCTGTGAATGCTCTTGAGCCGAAGATTCAGAGTCTCTCTGATGAACAGGTTTCTGGGTTCGAGTTCTTTTTCTCTTTGCTGCAGTTTTAATTTTGGGAGAGTGCATTTTTTGTATAAGGGTTTTCGTTTGTGTTTGCTTTTACAGCTGACTGCGAAAACTGTGGAGTTTCGTCGCCGCTTAAGGCAAGGGGAGACACTTGCCGATATTCAAGCTGGTTGAACTTGAACTATCTGTTTTTCTGTTTCAATTTCAAAAGTTTAGAACCTTGAACAATGCTTTTGCTAATTTTATAATGTTAATATTTGTTTGATTGTGATCTTTGCAGAGGCATTTGCTGTTGTTCGTGAAGCGGCGAGGAGGAAACTTGGAATGCGCCATTTTGATGTCCAGGTATCTCTCTTGTTAGTCTTGTATACACATATGCATACGCAAATTTTACTGCTGCTTATTCACTTAAAATACAAAATTGAGCTCATCACATGTTGCAAATGTCGATAAT
This sequence comes from Quercus variabilis, assembly GCA_030445155.1. Taxonomy (NCBI): domain Eukaryota; kingdom Viridiplantae; phylum Streptophyta; class Magnoliopsida; order Fagales; family Fagaceae; genus Quercus; species Quercus variabilis. The sequence continues at coordinate 32,002,441 of CP129453.1, read as the reverse complement.
AGATTATTGGTGGAGCAGTGCTTCATGATGGGTCTATTGCTGAGATGAAAACGGGGGAGGGAAAGACATTGGTGTCCACACTAGCAGCTTATCTTAATGCCCTGACTGGTGAGGGTGTTCATGGTATGTGGTCTCTCATAACTTGTTCGGTACATGGTTTTAGTTTCTGTGACAAATGAGAAAATTTTATGGGAAATTACTACATTGGTCAATAGAGAATAGTTTTAGAATTAGCTGATACTAGGCTCCTGAACAACTATCATATGTAATTTGTAAGAAAATTTTGGGAGAGGAGAATCTATGAGAAATACTTGAAGGCCCAAATATATAGGTCATTGTTAAGGTTGAGAATGCCAAGAACATGTATGAGTGAGTTCATGATTTTCTGAAAAATGTAAGAGCATACTAATTAGAATAATATCATATGAAAGGACACGACCTCCTATGGCATAAGAGGTGCTTTGTGTGTCTTTTTCTATAGGTACTAAACTTCTTTGTAGTTTGTTTAAATTCTATTTGTTAAAGTCTTGTATAAAATTATTTATTTTGCACATTGAGCTCTATCGAAAATAACACCTCCTACCCTTGCAAGCGCAAGGTGGAGGGCATGATTCTGGGTTCAAAACTCACTGAGCACATAACCCACCAATTAAAAAAACACAATACTGTGAGTACTTCAAGGCTTTAGTAGGATTGGAGGTGCATTGGGTCCTTTTTTTACTTAATTTTGATGAATTTGTTTGTTGTCTATATGCCGTATTAATCCTGTTGTTCTTTCTCTCTCTCTACAGTGGTAACCGTTAATGATTATTTAGCTCAACGTGATGCTGAATGGATGGGTCGTGTTCATCGTTTCTTAGGTCTTTCTGTGGGTCTAATTCAGGTAATTGCCTGTGAATCCAGCCCAAAAAAAAAGAAAAAGAAAAGATAATTGCCTGAGTAACTGTAAATTTTCAAGTACAGGGCTAAGCTTGGCTAGTAGCCTAGTACCTAGGTCCTTCTGATGTAATGTTGGGGACATAAGGGCTGGGCCTCCTGACTTCCATTAAATTTATTTTGTATACAATGAAGATAGGTGTAAATCACCACTCAAACACACATCTATCCTGCAGCTTAACAGAGATTTGATCTTTGGTTGCTTGTGTATATAGAGGGGTATGACAGCCGAAGAGCGAAGATCCAACTATCGATGTGATATAACATACACCAACAATTCAGTAAGTAGTTTCCTCTTTCGTGTTGTACAGTACATTGATGCTTGTACTTATCTAAAAAAAAGTAGTACATTGATGCTTGATGCTGGTCTTTTATGGCTTTTTGCAGTTATTCAAAATTGTCTTCATGCATTTGAATAATGACATTTATGTGCTTTATTTATTTATTTATATATTGTTACTGCTTTTTTTTTTTTTTGTTCTAATTGTCATCAGGAACTTGGTTTTGACTATCTGCGTGATAATCTTGCTGGAAATAGTGGACAACTTGTGATGAGATGGTATTTTCCATAAAATTAATTGAAGTTCATCTTTATTCATGTTATTGGACTCTTAGCAATATTTTTCTTTCTAACAGGCCAAAGCCATTTCATTTTGCGATAGTTGATGAAGTTGACTCGGTCCTTATAGATGAAGGAAGAAATCCTTTGTTAATCAGTGGGGAGGTGACGTCCTATATTTTTAGTGTTGGTTATTTAAAAATAAGAATTGACAATAGTCAAATTTGTAGCATTATCTTGTTAACAGAATATCCTTCCTTTTCTGTATTTCAGGCTAGTAAAGATGCCGCACGATATCCAGTTGCTGCTAAAATAGCTGAGCTGCTTGAGCAGGGCCTTGTGAGTCCAGTCTTTTGCTTTCTTGTTTGGTTAAGTGACAAATTTATTGTCCTTGAGCAGTTCAGAAGACTTGTAATTTGGATTCATCATGTTTTAAGTAAACTAAACCGCTCTCTAAAACAATTCTGTTGACAGCATTACAATGTGGAGCTTAAAGATAATTCAGTGGAGTTAACTGAGGAAGGGATTGCACTTGCTGAGACTGCTCTTGAAACAAATGACTTATGGGATGAAAATGATCCTTGGGCTAGGTCCGTATCTCTTGCTTATGTTGTCAATGTGATATTATTACTGGTTGTGACAAAGTTTGTGTAAGCCGTCAACATTAACTCCTGTCTATGTTCTCTTGTATCTTTCTCTATTATTCACTTTTTAGCTTGTTCTTTCGAGTAACTTCAAACCAACCTTTTTCTTTCCCTGGGAAGTTTTAACAACTCTTATTTTCTTTGATTCTCAATGCTCCAGTGATTGAAGTGAATATTGAGTTGTTTGAACTTACTAGTTATTTTTTCAATTTAAAATCAGCAATATTGAGTTGTTTTGATTTAACTTACAACTTACTAGTTAGTACTGAATCATCATAGGTTTGTGATGAATGCTTTGAAAGCTAAAGAGTTCTATCGGCGAGATGTTCAATACATTGTTAGAGATGGGAAGGCTCTTATAATCAATGAGGTATTACTTATATGTATTTGTGCATTTTAATTCTCAAAGAATGTTCCTTTATCAGATAATTAGCTTCTCTTTCTTTTGTTCTGATTTGTATTTTTATATTTGTGCTTTATGTATTTTGAGTTATGGTTATTGTAACTGTTATACAATAAAAGTTCATGCATGTTATGCCCAAATAATGCTGGCTTTTGCTATGGCAAGTATTGATTTAGTGAGTTTCTATGTCAATAGTAAGAAAATTACAAAGCAGAGCACTTATCAAAAGATAACAAAGAAGAGTGATTAAGAATCCCAATCAACTTAACCGAAATCTGTGTACTCTGTGCTCATCCCAGCAATTTGAAAGATAAAATTTTTTATTGATATTTTTTCTCACCAATTTCCTTAGACTTACATTAGATATGTAAATCTATGATATTTTTATCGTCTACAATCAGCTAATCATATTTATGAATAAATTTTTTTATTTTTTTGGAGAAGTAATATATTAAAATCAACTCCACTGGGGACTGAACCCATATTTTATGAGTAAGTTGATGGAAAATATCTGAAATTGGATAATAAGGACAGCAAATTCGTTAGGCTTAAGCATCAATGAATGCCTAAGGGCTCCCCTAGTTTTGAGGAAAATGAGAAGGAAATTAATTAGAGTTGAAGTTGAGAAATATCTTGTAGAGCAAAGAGATCATGTATATACCAGAAACAAAATATGCACATGGTTTATTTTTTTACTTAGAAAACAAAATATATGCACATGTTTTTAATTTTTCCAAAACAAAGTAACGCTTGACCTTTGGAAGTTGTTCAAGACGCAACGATTTAAGTATATGTTATGCACAAAATGAGGGCTCTTGTATGAGGACACTGACAGATACCATTCAATAGGAAACTGTGTAATTTTAAACAAAGGGAGCTCATACTTCTTATAGCATGATGTTTATTACCATATCAGTTCATTTTAAGGGGAAGGAATTTTGGGTGGATGGCAGACTAGATAACCATGTCCAGAGGTTCCAAAACCTTCTTTTATAACAGGCATGATTAGGTGCTGTTTCTCAGTAAATTGGGTTTTATGCTCTTCAATTCAAATTTTGTTGTTACATTAACTAGGAGTTATACTAAGTATCCTTATGAAAAATAAGAGTTGCGCTAGTTGTAACTTAAGCCTATTATATTACACGCACATCTTTTGTGGGATTAAATCATGTTGTTTTGAAAGATGCTTATTGTTAATGGATTGGACATTAAAAAAAAAAATATGCAGCTGACAGGCAGAGTCGAAGAGAAAAGGAGATGGTCTGAGGGGATTCATCAGGCTGTAGAGGCTAAAGAAGGTCTGAAGATTCAGGTATCTTGATGTTTAACATTAGGTTATGAAGTTTGTTCTGCACATTTTTATGATTGTGTTGAACTTATCTGATTCAAAGCGTCAATTTTTACACTTGTTAGGCTGATTCAGTTATTGTGGCACAAATCACATATCAATCACTCTTTAAGCTTTACCCAAAGCTGTCAGGGATGACTGGGACTGCAAAAACAGAGGTATGGATTTCGACATTGTAATTAACTGTATTTTGAATTTAATGCTTTGCTAGATTTTTGCAATGCATTTCTCACAAAAAGAGTTATTATTGCAGGAAAAAGAGTTTCTGAAAATGTTCCATATACCAGTTATTGAAGTGCCCACCAATCTTCCAAATATTCGTAAAGATTTACCCATCCAAGCTTTTGCTGTAGGGCATTCAATATTTATTCTTGATTTTGTTTTAGGTTTTCTTTATTTCAACTTGACTAATGACTTGGGTTGTGTTATTTTAGACTGCTCGTGGAAAATGGGATCATGTTCGTCAAGAAGTTGCATACATGTTTAGACTGGGTCGTCCTGTTTTAGTTGGAACGACTAGGTAAATCTCTGGTTTGCTTGTCAATATACCTGTTTTAACAATCTTGCACTATGCTTTGTCTGTGACTAATTTAATCTGCCTCTATTTTACATCCTAATGTTTGTTAGTTCATAACTTGACTTCTTACAGTATGTTGGATGTTTCTTGCTGTTGCACTTATTTGTGCAAGGACCTAAACTTTGTAGAAATCTGGCTCTTCTATGCATAATGGCAATGAAATATTGATGATAAAAAAAAATTGTCACAGCAATAAGAGTATCCATATCCTCATGAAGCCCTTCCACCGGTACCAAGTAGGCTAAGGTTAATATTCCTATGATTCTATGAAGTTTAATCTTGAAATGGCTTGTTTTGAATAATAAATTAATCATTAGGAAGAAAATTGCACGAGCAGATCCTTCCTTGATAGTAATATATGGAGGAAGGAAAAGCAAAGCATTCCATGCCCTATTTTGATGTGGTAACTTGTTTTGGAATATGAATGCATACCTTTCAGATTATGATTTACGAAGGGATGAACATGACTTTGTCATTTATTGTAATTTAATGCTATTAGTTATTTCCTTTAGGCCCATCAAGTTAAGTTAGTGATTTATTTATTTTTGCGTTGGTGCCGTTTGATGTCAATCACCTTGGTTTAGTTTGAATACTGAAATATCTTACCTTATATGCATCCAACTAGTAATATTATCTTTTGAAGGTTTCAGAGGCAGCTGATTTATGACTAAGAGCTCTTATTTTCTTGGTGCAGTGTGGAGAATTCTGAACATTTGTCTGATCTGCTGAGGGAATGGAATATACCCCATAATGTCCTGAATGCACGGCCCAAGGTTTGTTAATATTTTACTCATTTTGACCTTACTGTTGAATGCACAATTTGTCTCTTGCTAATTGGATGGCCTTTTGTTTTTTGTTTTTTGTTTTGTTTTATTTTGTTTTTTTTGTTTTTTTTTTTTTTTTTTGGGTTTTAATTAATTAAATCAGTATGCTGGTAAGGAGGCTGAGATTGTTGCCCAGGCAGGGCAAAAAAATGCCATAACCATTTCCACAAATATGGCTGGTAGAGGCACTGATATAATACTAGGAGGAAATCCAAAGGTAGGTGTTCTTGTTAGATTACTTATATACGTCCAACTTTCAATATAAAGAATATATCCTATCATGACTACTGGGTAAGTTAAGATGAACTGATAATGCATATGTATCTATATTTTTAGTTTGATTACTTTGATATTTTCTTGTTTGGAGTATGATTTTGACAATGAGCAGGACTTCCTGTCGTTTCTGTTGTGATATGTAAGATGCTTGCAAAAGAAATTATAGAGGATCAGTTACTTTCGGCTTTAACACGAGAAGCTCCTAATGTTGAAGTTGATGGTGGGGAAATTTCAAAAAAGGTGATCCATTGTGGTCTCTAAGTGCTGCTAAACAATAAATTCTGTGTTTAATCAATCTTTTGGTATAGGTATTGTCAAAGATAAAGGTTGGATCATCATCATTGGCTCTGCTTGCCAAGGCCGCCCTAATGGGTTGGTGACCTCACACTTGAAATATTTTACTCCAAGCTCACTTTGGATGAATTTTCTATTATATTTTTCTTTGAAGTATGTGTATTTATAATTGATGTTTCTGTTCATTTCTATGTGAATCCCAGCTAAATATGTATGCAAAAGTGAGGGTAAGAGCTGGACATATCAAAAGGCAAAAACTTTGATCTTGGAAGCTGTGGAAATGAGTCAATCAATTAATTTGAAAGATATAGAAAAGCTTGTTGATGAAGAGTCTGAGATGTACCCTCTTGGCCCTACTATAGCACTAGCTTATCTGTCAGTTCTGAAGGATTGTGAAGTCCACTGTTCACGTGAGGGGTATGAGGTGAAAAAAATAGGGGGTCTTCATGTGATTGGCACATCCTTGCATGAATCACGAAGAATAGATAACCAGGTGAGCCCTTAGTTGCATTATGGTTTCAGTGAAAGCCAACATTTTAGATTCTAAGGCTACTCCCTCTGTACTTGGGTTGAGGCCCCCATTGGGTAATTTTCATTGATTCATTCACTCATTTGAAAAAAAAAAAAAAAAAAAGTTTGTGGTTCCTTGTTATGTATTCCAATTTAGACATGGTTCTGATCCATAAATGGTGATGCTTTTAAATAGCTTCGTGGAAGAGCTGGAAGGCAAGGGGATCCTGGATCAACACGGTTTATGGTGAGGTAGTATACTGTTCAATGGTATTTGGTGTCTGTAAATAGTTATAACAAAGAAAAATGGAGAAGAAAATTTTTAGCTATCTGTAAATCTAAATGGCTTTAGTCGGCTATTATAATATATAACTCAAAATGATTTCTGCTTCTGCTCATTCCCTTTTCAGTGTACTGAACAACAGGTACTAAAAAAGGAAATAAATCCGCTCTGAATTGAAAGGGGTTTCAAATTCTTAAATCCCATATGTTCAAAGCTATGCTAGTTATCAAGACTGATGCATTAAATCTGGACTAATCAAGTTTGAGGGCCATATTGTTCCTTATAGCCTTGATTCTTGGGTGATTCTATGTGGACTTATAATTTATCTCTCCTTTCATTTTGGAAGTAATAAGCATGTCTGGTTGAATAGGCTGTGGTTAGACAAACTACAATTGGTTTCTTGCAGCCAAAATAATTGGACACTTGTGTGGTTAGGCTTGGATATGTGTTGTTCAACTTTTATTCTTTTTATTTGTCCTTTACCTTTTTGAGCAGAAGGGGAAGGTGGGCTGGGTGGATGTTTTGGGTATGTAATTCTCTCTCTTAATTATATGCAGCACAAAAAGGGAGGAATAATGGAATATAAACATATATGCAATGTATATAGATATTTAAAATTAACTGTATCAAATATGATGAGTTTCAGAAGAGAAATCAAATGATAATTATAATGAATTTATAAACCAAAATGAAGAAGGTGAAACTTGTAAGATATTACTTAACAAAAGTCAAAATAGAAACTTGTAAGATCTATAGGGGCAGGATCAAATGCAGCTCTTGGTAATCGGTACTGCATTTCCCATATATGCTCTAAGTTTTCTTATTCCTTTGAGTCAAGTCTGTGAATTTACCATTGTGAATATTATTTTGTTAAAATTAGTTCTCTGTTCAGTCTGATTTGCTGAATGGAGTCAAATTATGAACTAAGAATAAGGAACCTTCATATGTTTATATGTTAAAGAAAGATAAGTTAGGTGTAGATGTTGAAGTGAGCTGGTCATGTGACCTGCTGGAAGATGGGAGATAATTAAATTATTGAAACTATGAGTTTAAGAGAGTGAACTTGGACATTTCCATATAAGTTAAATGGCTTTGATAAAACAAGGAGTGCTACACTAATCTATTATTGTCTTTTATCTCATTTTTCATTTGGCTAAAAGTTAGTTTTGATGTGTTGAATCATGATATTGTTATTATGATCTTTCGGTAATTATGTGATTTTTAAAGTGTAATGTTTTTCAAGGAGTGGACTTCTAACACTTTAATTTATAACTTTGTCCTTACTGTAGATTCCACATGGAACGTCGAACCAAATAAATGAACTTTTTCAGATTTCTAATATTCTTATTTTTAGTAAGGTGCTTGTCTTAGCTGAAGTCTCATACTACATATTTATGTAACAGCTTGCAGGATGAGATGTTTCAAAAGTTTAATTTTGATACTGAATGGGCAGTGAGACTTATATCTAAGATTACAAATGATGAGGATGTACCAATTGAGGGTGAAACAATTGTAAAGCAGGTTATGGTCTAACTTTTCCATGATATCCTTCTCATCTACTCATTCTTGTATGCTTTTTTTCTTTTATTATTTGTTTATTCTGTTTTGTGTTTGATTAGAATCTTCCTTTTATTGCTAACATAGATTATCATAAACTTATAGCTCTTGGCATTGCAAATCAATGTGGAGAAGTACTTTTTTGGCATAAGAAAGAGCCTGGTTGAGTTTGATGAAGTATTAGAGGTATGCATGGAAGTGCCTTTTCTAAATTTTAGGTACAACCCAACCCTTTCTTATGAATTGCTTTTACACTGCAAAGGTCTTTGATATTTATTAGATTTAAATAAAAACTTGTGCTAGTCGTCTATCAGTAATTTGATTTCCTTATTTCAGGTGCAAAGAAAGCATGTCTATGACCTTAGGCAATTAATTTTAACGGGTGATAGTGAAAGTTGTTCCCAATACATTCTCCAGTGAGTGCCTTTTAGTTTTTAGTAATTCCATTTGTGCTACTCTGTCCTGTTAGATCACATTTTGAATGTTGAATTTTTATTTTTATTATCATTATTTTTATGGTTTTCCCCCCTCTAAAAACAATCTTATAGGTACATGCAGGCAGTTGTGGATGAAATTGTTTTTGGAAATGTTGATCCATTGAAGGTAGTTGGGATCTTGTCAAAGGATGTTGTATATTGCTGTGCACTCATTCATTTAACTTATTGCCCTGTTTGTGTCTGATAGCATCCAAGGAGTTGGAGCTTGGGGAAGCTCTTGAAGGAATTCATCTCAATTGCTGGGAAGCTGTTGGATGGTGAGCTGATTTGTAACAATTACTTGGTCTTGGATTTCTTTGCACTATGTTTTTCAAAGGCAAAAATACCATTTTGGTCTCTACATTTTGGAGTCACTGTCAATTTTGTTCTTACATTTTGGTAGCAGACAATTTGGTCTATGTTATTTTCAATTTGCAGTAATTTCGTCCTTACAGTCAACTCAGTAACGGAAATTGACTGCAATTTGAAAATAATAGGGGCCAAATTGACTACTACTAAAATGTAAGGATTAAATTGATAGTGACTCCAAAATGTAAGGACCAAAAATGATATTTTCGCCTTTTTAAAATTATCAAATTACAATGATGGTATGCTTTGTTAAAATATATCCTCAACAGATGGAATTTTTGAAGACTCATTTGCAGGGATCACTGAGGATGCATTGCTAAAATCCCTTGGACAACTACATGACTCTAGTTCAATTGATATTGACAGCTTTTACCTTCCAAACTTGCCAAAACCTTCAAATTCTTTTAGAGGAATACGCAGGAAGAGCTCTTCATTGAAACGTTGGCTTGCTATATGCTCTGATGATTTGACTGTGTGAGGGCTCTTAATAATCTACTTATAATTGAAGATACACACACACACCAAAAAAGAAAAAAAATTTCTTGACTTGGACTCACTATTATGTACAATGTAGGAATGGAAGGTATCGGGCTACTATTAATCTTCTTCGCAAGTACCTTGGAGATACTCTAATTGCTTCATATTTAAACGTCATAGAAGAATCAGGTTATGATGATGCGTATGTGAAGGAAATTGAGGTAAGATCCTTTCTTCTTATATGTTCTCTTTCTGATGGAATAAAAGCTCTGTTTCTTTGTGAAAATTGAACTATGCTAACAAGAGTTGATACTAATTCTTCCTTTGTATACTTCTCTGTACTAGGGTTGCCCCTGTTTGTGATTTTTATGAATTTGATTACTTACCCCAAAAAAAAACGAAAAAGTGTTGATAGTAATTTGACTTGTACGTTATAAATTATAATTACTCAACCTAGTGGAGTTCTTGTTGTACCGCTATAGCATAATGAACTTTGGCCACTGTCTTCATACTTGCCCTCTTTTTTTAAAGGGGGCAACTACTCTTTTTAACCGCAAGAAATGACTTTCACATAGTTTTTTGACCTATTTATTGAGAGAACTAATCTTACGGAACATAAAGAAAAGAAACACCATATTGTTTAACATATTTTTGGTTACTTTATTTTAAGTTGTTTGTGCTGCTCTCTCTCACCCATTTAAAAATATTTTAGGTTGTAGTATATTTCACTAATGAGAATACAAAAAATTTAGCTAACCAACATAATTTTTTTTTATTATCATTATTATTATTATTATTTTTATTTTCATTATTATTTTTTCTTATCAATTTAGAGCACTTTTGTTTCACATGAAAACAACAATAACTTTATATTACTAAGATATTTTTAAATTGAAAAGTTAATTCCACTAATTCTAATGTGCATTCACTGATACGGGAAGCGCTAAGAACATTTAATTTTTGGAAGTCTATTATATCTTTATTGGTAAATTAGATTTTTTTATTTTATTTTTTATTTTTTATTTTTATTTTTATTTTATGCCTTATTAGTTAATTAGGTTCATTTATTTATTTATTTTCCTGTTCTTTAATTTCAGTGTTGGTTTTTTCTTGCTTTTGTTTTGGTATTTTAGCAAAACTCGATTTGTGATTCTCACCCATAACTGTCGGTCACAGCCAAAACCGTAACAATTAGAAAATCCAGCTGCCGTTGAACCCTAATCATCCCTGAAACCTCCACACCATTGATAGCCATTCCAGCTACTGTTGTCATTTCCAAAGCAACCCTACCCCTCACCTGCTAACAAAAGTAAAAAAAAAAACAAAAAGTTTAAAGCCCTGCCACCATCCAAAGTCCTGATCTTGCCACTAACAAACACATTTGATCCCACAGCCCAAGACCCACCCATAAAAAATAACCCTTACCACTGGTATACTCTTATCCCATTGTTGTCATTGTGCTAGGAAGTTGACTCAGTCACCACAAGCATGTTGTATTACCATGATTGCCTTGACCCAGATTGACCTTCCATGAACATTGATCCTCCCTTGTTGCATTGACACTGGCGATTTCCACAAGTCTAAGTCTGTGAGTCACCTTGCTTGTTGCCACTGGTGCTATGCTGCCTCCATTATTACTGCTTTTGATCGCAGCTGATTGTGAAGAGCTTGTTGGGTCAATGCAGTCCTTTTGGTGTCATAGTCTGTTTATTGAATTTGATATTTCCAGATTTCCCCCAAAAAAAAAAAAAAGTGATAAAGCTAGAACAATAATGGTATATGAGGGTCAGCTCATTAGCCCACACATTAGCATATCAAGGCCTGCAACACACCAGCCCAAAATACATATTCAAGACCAAATCAGGACTAGCTTAGTTAGCAGCCCAAACCTAGTCTAGGTTCTTCCTACAATATATTGTTGAAACTTTATTCTTCTAGTGAACCATGGTAATATTGAAAGCACCTACTTTTGATGCTCTTCAAGACCCATGGGATTTCACGAATTGGTAACCTCAGATGCACTAATTCTTTGAACAAGTATGGTTATCATATAGCAAGAAAGATAGGTTTTCCAAGATAAAACTCATTAGTAGAGTTCTGGATTACTGGAACAATCTTGAGAACCTTCAATTTAGATTGGGTTATGCTGCAATCTGTAATGGGGCTTCTAGCATGTTGGCAAGGCAGTTTTGGTCGTCATCGAAATGGGTATATATGGTTGATGGTTCCCCATTGCTTATTGTGGTGCCTTTGGAGGGAGAGAAATAGTTGGTGCTTTGAAGATAAGGAGAGATCCATATCTGACTTGAAACTATTTTTCTATAGAACTTTAATAGATTGGTTGGCTGCATTGCGGAACCAATCATTTTTATCTTTTCTTGATTTTTTAGATTCTTGTAATTTTTGTTCTTGATTGTTTCAACCCTTGTACACTTCCTGTGTACTAGGGTGTTCCTACTTTTTTTGATATCAATAAACTTTACTTATTAAAAAAAAAAAAAAAAAACCTTTAATTTAGATTGTGCAAGCTAGCCATTATTGATTGGGAAGAAATGAAAGAAAAGCTTGGAGAGGAATACTTATTGAAAGAAATATCTATTCCAATCTCAACAAGATGATATACATATATATATATTTATTGTGGTTAATGTAGGTAGCCTTTCTAAAGAAGAGCATTTGGACTTGCCTCTAGCTAGTAGAACTTCTGGACAATTGACCCCACTTGCCAAAACCAATTTCCGAGTAATCCAAGGGCATTCACTCCTGACGGGTTAAGCAATTTATGCTCATACTCAAAAATAGTTTTAGCGTTTGTGAAGTTTCTAGTGTTAAGACCACTCCACACAACTTGCCATGGAGCTAGCTTTAGCAAATCTAGCAAAAATCATTCAGGACTTATTCGCAAAGTTTTCACAAGTTAATACCTCAACTTGAGGCATTGGAAACATCCAAAGACGATAGTTCACAATGAAAGTACTGCTTCCCACACTTGAGACAACGTTGGTAATGACTAATGAGATCTTACGTTGAGTACCACTGGAACCTAGTGTTGAAAGAAAAGTGCAAGTGCCAAAAGATATTTCTTCAATGTGGGTGGAGCAAGATCGTAATGTAGAGTCTACAAGGTAAGTTGAAATATCTTAACCATGTATGGTAGATTTAATTCAACATATTGAAGAGTTAAATATGTTGCTTACTGCTGATAAGAAAGATTTCCCATTACTTGATGAGGAGAAAGTTCACCAAGAGAACAATAAATCAAAGAGTGCAAACATTGCGAATGTATTTGTTATTAAGTGGAGGAGTTCAATACAATGGTGCTTTCTATGGCTCAAGATAAGGTTGTATTATTTTATGACATTGATCACTACTAAGCCAGCTGAGGTCATTGTTGCCAATCTAGACACCAATTGATTTTGTGACTCCAAATGAATTTAATGATGAGGTGGAACAAAGGTTTTATTTATTTATTTTTGTTTGTTCATAGGACTGACAAAAGTTATTCAAGTGTTGTGCAAGTGTCTGCTTGATGGGTCTCGTGTGTGGGGTCTTACAAATAGTAACTCTCATCTAGATTTCACAAAATCACTTAATTTTTGTGCATAATTCTTTAAGGTTACGGTGTGCTCAACATCATGAGCATTAGTTAATCTTTTCCATTAATAAAATACCATTGCTCATTAAATAAAAAAAAAAAAAAAAAACCTCCAATCAAGAGAGAATAATGCAGGAAGCACTAAGAAATTTTATTCTAATTTAGTAGTCAATTGGTGTGCTTGTCTCAATAGTTACTAACAAACAAAACACTAGCAAAGAGATGCCCATGTTTTTTCACTTTTTTGTCCAAACTCATTGAGATAAGAATATGGGGAACTATTGTTTTCCAATTAGTAGTTAAGTGGTTTAGTTCATGCAATGACTTCTGGAATGCCTGGAAAGGGGAAAATAAAAGATAATATAATTTTCCATTTGGGATCTGTTTACCCTTGGAAATGCTGCTGATTGTTTCTTTTGCTTGCTTCAAGAAGTTTTACCCTTTTTTTTTTTCATTTCCTAATTTTTTTTTGTTTTGAATTACAGAGGGCAGTTCTTGTTAAGACTCTAGATTGTTTTTGGAGGGATCATCTAATAAACATGAACAGACTTAGCTCAGCGGTAACATATATGCACCTGTTAATCTGGATCTCATTGAATTTCTTGTACACAAAAGCTTACATAAATTTTCTCTCAGGTGAATATAAGGAGTTTTGGGCACAGGAATCCTCTTGAAGAATACAAAATTGATGGGTGTCGATTTTTCATCTCAATGCTCAGTGCAACTAGAAGGCTAACTGTAGAAACCCTCTTGCAATATTGGTCATCCCCAATGGAGTCCCAAGAATTATTTTTATAGGAAAGTAGAATACTTCTCACGCTGTATGTATATGCATTCTGCTTATGTTTAAGTTTATTTTCTTTTTCAAATAGCAATTATTGTAAGATGTGAACTCAATGTTTCTGTAAGGATGTGTCCCAAAATACTGTCAGCTGGATTCCTTATTATAAGAACGGATGCTTACTCTTTTCATTTTCTTTCTCTCTGTGAAATGGATCCTATTAGGTCAGCAGGATGATGTTCTTCTAGTGATGGTGTAACTTGGCAGGATAATATAAGGAGATCAGATGATGTTCTTCTGTGTAGTAACTTTTGCATCGGATCGGTAAATGCTCATTTACAAGATACATCATATGCATCTTGCTCGTTCTTGTCTGTCTTCGAAACTATGTTCAAACCCAGTTTCATCATACACTTCAGGGATTTTGCAGCACCAGGATATTGGGTAATAAAATTTATTGTCTTTTTATTTTGGGTATATAGATTGAAGACAATTGTGGTGAATATATTTTTTTTGGGATGACAGGAATATAAAGCCATAAAGGAGTTCACGATAATTTTGATCTACATGGCCAAAATACTTGATGGTGTTGCTGAAAAGAGGTATCATAAGCAGCTGTGCATGACTGGCTCCAAATTGAGCCAACAAATCATTGACATAATTTTTTTTGTGAGACATTACTTTTCCTATGCAATTATGTTTTTAGCCAAAAACTTGTCAATTTTTTTATACTTATATTTCTTTTTTCAGCTGTAGAATAACACCTCACCATACTGTTTGGTACATTTTTTAGTGTAATACTACAGCACTGACTTTGTCGAACTTTTATTCAAGCAAGCTACTGTCTCGCGCAGGTTTACTTAGGGGTGTCAATTTGGGTTAGCGTGTCGGGTTCGTGTCGTGTCGAGGTAGGGGTATTCAACTAAATGGCTCAACCCTAACCCGACCCATTTAATAATCGTGTTATGATCCTTTAACCCTAATCCGACCTGTTAATAAGACGAGTTGACCTGACCCAACCCATTTGACACGCTTAATAAATGAGTCATGTTGGGTTGACATGAATGTAACACAACCCATTTCAACCTGCATAATATTAAATATAACATTTATCTAGAAATAATTTTTTTTACATCCCAAAAAGCAGTTCATACACTTTAAGTTTTCAACTCACATTCAAAATAATATAGTTCAACAAAAATATAATATTCATCTAGAAATAAGTTCTTTACACTCCAAAAGAAGTGCATACACTTCAACTCAAATTCAAAATAACAAAGTTTAACAAAAATAAAATAACATAGTTCAACAAAAATATAATATTTTTGGAACTCGCCAAATGCTAAGTATCAATATTGAAAGAATTTGAGCAAATAATAAACTAATCCTGACTATGCCCCAAAAAAAAAAAGTATTAGTAGTTCAATTTCTAATTATATCTCTTGTAAATTTTTGTAATTACTCACCTTTTTTTTTAATTTAAAATATTTGTTAGATATAAAAAGTATTTGACAAATCTAAAATAAAATAAATATTTATTTGTTATACAAGTTAAACGGGTTGTATTAAGTGGAATATTTCAGGTTGATACAAATAAATTGGCATGTCAAACGTGATATAAATAAATTGGCGTGTCAAACGTGTCTATTGCGGGTTATACGGGTTGACCTGCTTATGACACGTTTCTTATCGTGTTGCTTTCGAGTCGACTTGTTTATGACCCAAACCCATTAAAGCCCAACCCTAACTCGAAAAAACCCGTGTTGGGTTCGTGTCGTGTTCGCGGATTGGGTCAAACATTGACACCCCTAGGTTTACTGCCCTTGATGTCTGCCATAGTTTTTCTTGCATATACACGCACAGGCTTTTATCCTTTTACAATTTTGTAAAACTTTCAACATGCATTTATGCCTTGGAATTTGAGATAAGCTTCAACTAATTGCCTGTCCAAAAATTGTTGTGTTTATTAACTATAAGTGAATGTTCAGAACCAAACCCCTAACCCTAAAAAAAAGGTTAAAATAAGAAGAAAAAAAAAAAAAAAAATGGGATCCCACATGATCCCATAATTAACTTCACAGGATGGTTTATAACTCAAACAAAGATTGAACTGAAATAAATAGAAGCAAAGTGGAGGTGCTTCTTATGTTATACTAGGGTTCAACATCTAATCAACTTAGCAATTGAAATACATTCAAAATTTCAAATGTCTCCATCTTGTTGCTCTAAATCTTTTACCGGTCCCTTGAACCATTTTCTTGCATCCACGAACCACCAACTCATTATCAGTGTCAACGCTACAGCGAGGGCTATTGATGTGTAATTGAAAGTTGTCCATTGGAGGGGGTAGGTTGTTGGCAATAAGAAGGTTGAGCAGGTATAACATATCCACACGAAGGCAACCAAGCATATTGGCTTACTTGCTTTACCCAAATAGAAAGGTCCTGGTTTGAAATGTTCCTCTGCCATGACTAGCCTGGCGAAAATTGGGATAGCGTAGCTTCCCACCCATCCAATTATACTTAAGGAAACGATAGCATTGTAAACTACGTCAAGTTTCAAGATGGGCAGGCCAAGCATAATGCTGATAGCTGCACAGAGCCACACAGCATTTGCTGGAACCTTGCGCTTTGGGTGAACTCTTCTCCATATTGATGAAAATGGGATTCCTCCATCCCTAGATAGAGCATAAACCTAGGAAGAATAGAAGAAGCCAAAGTAGTTTATTTCCATCCCTTGATTGAAACATGTTAAGACATTAAAAAAAAAAAAAAAAAAAAAAAAATTGGAACTATGAACTCTTTGGATTGCCTTAATGACTTCAAGATCAGCTGTGGAAAAATTGGGTAAGTTGTGACTTATGAAGCAATACCATAGAATTTGGCTAACTAGATCTGAGTCAAGCTTTTGTATAGTGCTCCGATGCATTAAACATGAGAGTGACATGTTCTTTTTTTAACATGTGATATGTCTGTGTAATTTTTAGATTCTAGTGCTTTAGTACATGGTCATTTTGAACACGTGTCATGTTTGTGTCACGTTCAATTTTTCGTAGTAAGCTAAACTCAATAGAACCTATCTAGCCTCTAATAGAGAGATATACTTACTACTCTGGCAGCACTAGTATTAACTGAAAGTCCACAAAAGAAGAATGACACCCAGATGATACATAGAAACACAATAGCTCCAGCCGGATTATTAAACCTCCCATGGAAAGCATCATAAAAAATCTGTGCTGGTACAAGTGCACCGGCTGTCTCATTGTTCACATCAAATAAATAGTTAAAATCCTGCATTGAAATTACAACCTCAAGTTATCTTCAAGTTATCTTTGCTAAAGTACATTAAAAAAAAATAAAAATAAAAATAAAAATAAAAAGAAAGGAAAAGAAAAGAAATGGATCCAACTACTAGAAACATACGTGAATGCTGAAGGTAAGAGCTAAATAATAAGCCCATCCAAATATGGTGACAATCCCAATACTAGAAAGAATAGCAATAGGACCAGTTCTATCTGCCTTTTTTGTTTCCTCTGTTAGCTGAGCTGCAGTGTCATATCCTAATAGACTGTAGCTGCTTAGAAGTATTGACAGTATAACTGCATAAGGTTTGCTATGTATTCCAGTTGCCTCAGGAGATGTCTCAAAATGAGTGAACACATAAGAAACTGGTTTTGTTGGTTGTGCCACTATAGGGAGCATTATAATCAACACCAAAACACCACATACCTATATTATAACACCGGTGACATATAAGTTGAAAGAAATCCATAAGGAATTTGTGAGAAAATCATCAAATATTTATAGCACTTGTTGATGCAATCTATCATGTTATATATATATATATATATATATATGTATATATGTGTGTGTGTGTTAACAAGAGTTTTAAGGACACAAGTTAAGTTGCATTTGGTATTTCATTAAATTACGTTTTTTTTTTTAAAAAAAAAAGAAATTTTATAAAAAGAAATAAGTAAAACTATGCATAAATATCAAGAAAACACATACAGTCATAATGAATTATGTGTATATTTTCTATTTAAAAAAATGTGAATTACAGTTTATAATTGAATATTTTTATTATTCCTTAATCTATATAGTTAGGACACTTTAATGACTTGTAATACTTATCAAAATTATTGCCAGCCAAATAGACGTTGACCTGTTTGGTAAAATGTTTAAATTCATATTTTTGGATCAGTAAACGTGATCTTCTGAGCTTATGCAATGGACCTCTTGTGTGGCAATTCCAAATTGCAACAAAACGTAATAGAAAACTACCACCTTTTCAAATTACAGAATTTTAAAAAATTGAACCAAACTCACCCTATTTTTTTTTTTTTTTTTTAAAAAAGTGCTTGCAAAGAGGGTATTTGAGAACCATAATATTACTACATAGCACACCTGCCACCATATGGAAATCAAGTCAAGGAATGCTATTAGGTTATATTTGTTTATGTTAATGTTTATAGCACTTGTTGATTCAATCGATCGTGTTATATTTGTTTATGTTAACAAATGTCTTAAGAATACAAGTTAAGTTGCATTTGATATTTCATTTAATTACTTTTTATTTATTTATTTATAAAAAGTAATAAGTAAAACTATGCACAAATATCAAGAAAACACATACAATTATAGTGAATTTGTGCATGCATGCTAATGAATTATTAATGTGTATTTTTTCTATTTAAAAAAAAATATGAAATACAATTTATAATTGAATATTTATTATTCCTTAATCTATATCTTTAGGACACTATAATGACTCGTAATACTTGCCAAAATTATTGCTAGCCAAATAGATGTTGACCTGTTTGGTAAATTTTTAAATTTATGATTTTTGGAACGGTAAACATGATATTATGTGCTTATGCAATGAACTTCTGGGTGGTAATTTCAAATCCCAACAAAACTTAATAGAAAACCACAATTTTCAAACTGCAAAATTTCAAAAAACTGAACCAAACTATTCCTAATTAAAAAAATATGCTTCCAATGAGGGTATTTATAAAAAAAACATAATATTACTACATAGCACACCTGCCACCATATGGAAATTAAGTCAAGCAATGCTATAAGGTTCAAAGCGAATGAGTTGAGTATAGCCCATATGATGATTAGGCCCATATAGATAGCCAAAAATACACTTCGTGGTGCAAAGTAGCCTCCACCCTTGTTTGTACCAGTGGACAATAGAATGATCATTTGTAATGCTTGCGCTGCTGAGTAGGCCTGAAACAAGGACACATTAAAAGTAAAAATTGGAAAAAGAAATAGGGAATATGTCGTTACACACAAACTGTCACCCCCCAAAAAAACAACTAAAATCGTGATTTTAAAATATTCCATTATTACTTTTGTATAATTTATATAATAAAATCAGAACGCAGCAGCTTACTAGGGGAATATATTGAAAGGATGTTGCGAAATTGACCTGAGCACCAGTTTCAGAAATAATTCCGATGGTCTCGAGCCAAGCACAACACCACGATGCAAATGGCCCCCACCTTGGTCCAGCCATGTGGGCAGCCCAGAAGTAAAGAGAGCCTGTAGCCTGTTCAATGATTCCACAGCCAATATCAGCTAAAAAGTTTGAGTAAATTTTAGGTAATGAGCTCCCTTCATTATTATTATTATAATTTTAAATGTAAATAAACACTCTTTAATTTATGGGTAATTTATTGTTGTCTCATTTATTTTCCTTTTAATATCAACTATTTGTCATATATAAACTATTAATTTTATGAGTATTTACCGTATAAGTAAAAAAAAAAAAAATATATATATATATATATATATATAAAATTCTCTTGGACATCCAAAATACCCATGGACATCCAAAATGATGCAAATACCCCATACACTTCTAAAATTACCAACATACCCTTGGACATCCAAGATTATCTCCAAAATAGCTAATGAGGAAAATATCGCCAAAATTTCTAAAATGAGCAAAATACTCATGAAACCTCTAAAATAACTAAAATACCCCCGATAAAATCATCAAATATGCTTAAAAACCACTAAAATGACCAAAATACCTCCAAAATTTCTAAAATGACCAAAATACCACTGAAACCATAAAATGACCAAAATACCCCCAAAATCCAAAAAATAACCAAAATACCTCTAAAACCTAAAAATGATCAAAATACCTTCAAAATCTAAAAAATCGACCAAAATACCCAAAAAATGATCAAAATGCCCCCAAAACTCAGTAATGACCAAAATACTTCTGAAACCTAAAAATAACTAAAATAACCCCAAAACCCAAAAAATGACCAAAATACTCTTGAAACTCAAAAAATAATCAAAATACTCCCGAAACCTAAAAATGACCAAAATACCCCTAAAACCCAAAAAATAACCAAAATACCCCCGAAAATTAAAAAATTGACCAAAATACCCTTGAAAGCCAAAAAATGACCAAAATACCCCTGAAACTCAAAAAATGACCAAAATACTCTTGAAACCTAAAAATGACCAAAATACCCCTGAAATCTAAAAAATTACCGAAATACCCCAAAACCTAAAAATTACCAAAATACTACTGAACCCTAGAAATTTAATGAAATAACCAAAAAAATCTAAAAATTCTTGAAATAACCCTAAAACCTAAAAGATGACAGAAATGCCCTCGTAACTTAAAAAATGACTAAAATACCCTTAGAATCTAAAAAATGATCAAAATAACCTCGAAACCTAAAAAATTACCAAAATTACCTCGAAACCTATAAAATTACTAAAATACTCTTAAAACCTTTAATTTGTCAAAAATATTCTCAAAACATCCAAAATACCCTAAACCTCTATTTCGGTAATTTTAGATGTTTTAGGTGTATTTTGGTCATCTTACATATTTAGGGGTATTTTGGTCATAATTTAGGTTTTAGGGGTTTTTATCAATCGTTTTTTTTTTAATAGTTTTTGGGGTTATTTTGGTCATTTTTTAGGTTTTGGGGTATTTCAATCATTTTTTAGGTTGTAGGGTATTCTGGTCATTTTTTTAGGTTTCGAGGGTATTTTAGTTATTTTTTAGGTTTTGGAGGTATTTCAGTCATTTTTTAGGTTTAGGGATTATTTTGGGAATTTTTTATGTTTAGGGTGTATTTTGGTAATTTTCAGGTTTTAAAGGTATTTTAGTTATTTTTTTAGGTTTTGGGGTTATTTAGTCATTTTTTTAGGTCTTGGGGGTATTTCAATCATTTTTTAAGTTTTAAGGTATTTTGATAATTTTTTAGGTTTCAGGAGTATTTCAGTCATTTTCTAGGTTTATGGGGTATTTTGGTAATTTTTTAGGTTTAGGGCGTATTTTGGTAATTTTTAGGTTTTGGGGGTATTTTGGTCATTTTTTAAGCTTTTGGGGCATTGTGATAATTTTATAGGTTTTGAGGGATATTTTGGTCATTTTTTAGGTTTTGGAGGGGTATTTTAGTCATTTTTTTATGTTTAGGGGGTATTTCGGTCATTTTTTAGATTTAGGAGATATTTTGATAATTTTATGGGTTTTAGAGGTATTTTAGTAATTTTTTAGGTTATAGGGTAATTTGGTAATTTTATTTTCAGGTTTTGAGGGTATTTTAGTCATTTTATAGTTGTAGAGGTATTTTGGTCATTTTTTTATGTTTCTAGGGCATTTTTGGTAATTTTAAGGTTTCAGAGGTATTTCGGTCATTTTTAAGGTTTAGGGGGTAATTCAATCATTTTTTGTGTTTTGGGGGTATTTTGGTAATTTTCTGGGTTTTGGAGATATTTTGGACATTTTAGAGGTTTTTTTTGGGGGGGGGGGGGGTATTTTGCTTATTTTAGAGATTTTGGGGGTATTTTAGTCATTTTTAGGTTTTTTTTTTTTTTTTAAGGGGGGGTACTATTTTGGTAAATTTTAGGTTTTGTGGTATTTTGGTCATTTTATGGGTTTTGAGGGTATTTTGGTCATTTTATGGGTTTTTGTAGTATTTTGGTCATTTTTTAGGTTTCAGGGGTATTTGGTCATTTTTTAGAAATTTAGATTTTATATTGTTTATTTAAATTTTAGATGGGTTTTAGTTAGGGCTATCTAAGGACCCGCTGGAATCGACCCACCCGTTGTCGCCGACCAAACTGACCACTTCGGCGATCAGCAACAGATTTCATTTTCCAAAATCCGAGCTAAGCTGGTCAAATATCGAATCTTCTCCTTTCAAATCCGAGAAACCCGATCCAACCAACCCTTTTATTTTTCCGGTGATAAAGTGTTATTTTTCTAGTGATAAAGTGTAGATCCAGCATATTTTGGGATTTTTTGGGGGAAGATTTAGGCTAGATTTGGCAAGATTTCGCTAGATCTAGCCAAGATTTGGTCGAAAATGGTCGAGATCTTGCTAGATCTGGTGAGACCTAGCTGGATTTCTGCCACTTTTCAAAATTTTCTCACTAGATTTCTGCCGTTTTCATCTTTTCTTGGCTGGAATCTCTCTGTTTTCCAGATAAACAACTCTGATTGATCCACTCGACATTCATGGAAGCTTTGACCCACCCGATCCGATCAACCACTTTGGTTGGCGGCCGGTTGAAATATTGACCACTCGATCTAGTCAGGTCTATTCCAGATTAGGCACAAACCCGACTCGGATCGACTCGTGGGCAGGCCTAGTTTTAGTGGGTATTGGTGGGTTTATCCATTAAGACCCATATAATTAAATAACCTAATAGGTCTTTACCCATTTAACCCAAATATTCAAATAGGTTGGGTTAAAACTTATTCAAATTAGGTGGGTAATGGGTGAGTTCATTGATATGGATAAAAATTGCCACCCCTAAATACAATGATACATTTAGTTCAACACCAATTGAGAAAAATTGCCACTGTCTATAACTACTAAATTGCATCAAAGAGAGCGAGGGCTCGTTTGGTTTAGCTGTTTTCGTTACTTAAATCTCAATTTTCATTACTCATTACTCAAAAATTATGAGCTCCGCCTATGTAAAAATTATTTGGCTTGATTTTCTTATTCAGTTCTCATCACTCATTGCTCAAAATAATGAGAATGAGTGATAAGAAATGAAAACACATTTTTGGTGTCTTTAGATGTTTGAGTTATGAGTTTAATGGCAGTTTGGTAATAAAGTACTACTAGTGGGACCCATGACAAAGACTTGTTGCAGCTCCAAAGTCATGTCATGTGGTTTCTTTTTTTTCTTTCTTCTTCATATGATTTTATTTTTCTCCAGCTTCTTTCAGTTCTTCCTCTTTCTTTCTTTCTTTATCTTCTTCATGCCTATTTCTTTAGCTTTCTCTTATTTCTTTCTTTTTTTCTTCACCTATTTCTTTTCTCAACTTTGTCTTGTTTCTTTCTTAATTTCTTCTTTCAAGATCTATGGTTTTTGTGTGTGTGTGGGTTTGTTTGATACTTTCTATGGGTTTCCTTGTTTTAGAATTTACGGGTTTTATTTCGGTTGGTATGGTATTTTAATGGCGATTTCAAGCTTCTAATTTGATTTGCGGATGTGAAGTTCGGACTTGAGATGTGATTGTGGGGTTTGGATTTTTGAGATATGGTTGTGGGTGTGGGTGTGGGGTTCCGATTTTGTGGTGTGGCTATGGTGGTTTGAATCTGAGATGTGGTTATGGGTGTGAGTGTGGGGTTTAGATTTGTGGTGTGGCTGTGGTAGGTTTGGATCTGAGATGTGGTGGCCATTTCTCTCTCTTCCTCTATGGGTTTGGGTTTATGTTTGTATGTTTAAGACAGTTTTAATTTGTTTCAGATTTGATTTTCAAATGGACAAGGATTTGCTGCAAACAAGTGTGCAGGAATTGCTACAAACAGGATTAGGTGGCAACAATTCATGGTGACACTTGTCCTAATATCATGTGAAACGCACATGATGAGTTTTAGTTTGTATTGTCCGTTAAGTTGCAACGTTTCTCACTTTCTAAACGTCAAACACGCATATCCATATCTCTCTCTCTCTCTCTCTAAAACCGTCACTCTCTCTCCTCTCTCTTCGAAATCATCAGACTCTCTCCATCTTTCTTCCTCACTCTTCCTCCTTTTTCGCTCCGATCTATGCACAGTGAGGATTTTAAAATCACTCTCTTCTTTACCCATCAAGCCATCAGATCCCTTTTCTCTAGTCTTCACCTCCTTCATCCATCCCTTCTCTCCCTTTGCCATCTCACACTTAAAAAAAAAAAAAAAAAAAAAAAAAAAAAAAAAAAAAAAAAAAAAAAAACACTCAGCCATCTCTCAAGCATAAAAATTAACCAAAGATAAATCTGCCTTCATCTCAAGAAGCTTTGAATTAGTTTCATTCATCAAAAAGTACTCTAATTTTAGTCTTGAATATTTTCTTGGCATCCAAACAGCAAGAATCCAAAATCCCAAAATAAAAATCCCCATAAAACCCAATTGAACAAATTCTTCATAGCTGGTTCATGTAATGGTCTAGTTTGTCTGGCAAATGATGCTTCCAGTGGTGACCATGTCATTTTTCTATTTCTCTGGAACCCTTCAATTCGTAAAGCCATATCCCTTCCAATCCCTGCTGTTAATATCCCAGCTTCTTATAAGCCCATCTTGGGTTTGGCTATGACCATGATTACAAATTAGTGAGACTTGTGTACCTTCAAGGTTGCACAAATGGCACCAAATCTAAACTCAAATTTTCAAAAAATTTGCACATATTGGAGCCAAAATCCTTACTGTGCACAGATCGGATCTAAATTTTTGGAGGATTCCTTGTTGCATGTTGGATCTTCGGTTTTAGGAGGGATTGGCAGCAAGATTTTTTTTATGGGTTTAGGTGGCTGTGGTTCCTGATGAGAGGAACGAAAAAGGAGGAAGAGTGAGGAAGAAAGATGGAGAGAGAGTCTGATGATTTCGAAGAGAGAGGAGAGAGAGTGACGGTTTTAGAGAGAGAGAGAGAGAGAGAGAGAGATATGGATATGCGTGTTTGACGTTTAGAAAGTGAGAAACGTTGCAACTTAACGGACAATACAAACTAAAACTCATCATGTGCGTTTCACATGATATTAGGACAAGTGTCACCATGGGTTGTTGCCACCTAACCCTGTTTGTAGCAATTCCTGCACACTTGTTTGCAGGAAATCCTTGTCCTTTTCAAATATGGTGGTTGCTAGGTAGAGAAATTAAAGAGGAGGACGATAATTGCAGAGAGAAAAATGAATGAGTAATGGAGAGAGAGAAAATTTTGCGGGTGTGGACTTTTGTAGTACTGTTACCGTTCTGACTTGTGGGTTCCACAACTTTTGAGTTAAAGTAGTGAAAACGAAACCAAATATTTGAGCCAAACATGTTATTGAGTGAGTTAAGAAAAAATTAAAAAACAAGATATGAGATATGAGTTACAAGTTTGAGTGATGGAAATTAAGTTTTAAAAACTGAGTTTTGAGTCATCAGCAAACCAAATAGGCCTTACAACCAGTGTGTGTGGCAAGAGTAATCAGGAGGGAATAAAATAGTAACAAAAAAGAAACATACTGGGAAGGAGGAGCAGATCTCAGCCAAGGCTAGTCCAACAAACCAGGTGAAGAGTGAGACTTCCACCCATCCCCATACTAAGCTTGCAGGACCAGCATAACGCAGGCTTGGGCCATATAGTGGTGTTCCAGCGAAAACAGCCATGCATGAAAATGTTATTGCCAGCACCTTGAATAAAGTCTGAAGAAACCCAAGATAAGAAGAAGAAGAAGAAGAAGAAGAATGCAAGTATTAAAATTGTTAGATTCTTTACGAGACCCAACATATATATGACTTTTGAGATATGGAAGGTTTCAGACATACCATGTCTCTTCTCAACTCTTGCTTGTATCCAAGCTCATTGAGACGCCTCTCTCCAGAATCCATTTCCAAAGTTTGCTGAATGATTCCTACATCACGCATGTTCATCTCTGAAGTAATGATATATATATATGTATGTATGTATGTATCAATAACTACCTATATTGTAAGTTTGTAACACCCTAAATATTTTTTTTAAAGCAATTTTTCTAATGAGAATAATATTTAAATTGGACTTTATTTTTAATCAATGTGGTTAACTATTTAATTTATTTTTTATTTTTTATTTGTTTTGATAAAAGTGTGGTTAACTATTTATGGAGGAGTTTTAAATATTTGGGCATGTGAGAGTATTTAGTTAATTTTGGAATGGGTCAATTTAAATTTGGGTCAATTTAAATTTGGAACAAGTAATACACAATGCTCCCATCAACACGACCCCCCTTTCTTTTATCACCATATGTATGTCCATTCTCTTTATTTCTCTATCTTTCTATCTCAGTGAACCACTAAAACACACACAAACACACTCTAGCTCCCTCTCTATTTCTCTCATTTTGTCACCCCCGCACCGATAAACCATCCATCCACCACCATCTCTAGCTAGTTCCACCAGAGAATCCCATTAGAAATCTCATATGCTCCATCATCTCAAACTTTGAAGGTAAAATTGTAATACCCGGAATTAAAAAATAAAAAAGAAAAAGAAAAAAAAAGAAAGAGAGACTAAAAAGGTGGGGTATTTAAGTAAACTTTTTTTTGTGGGGACAATTTTATAATTATATTACTAAGGGGAGTTTTTAGAAAATAAGATTGAAATCCTAGCTATATATAAGCTAATTTAAGTCAGCGTATAATGATAGATATTTTGAGAGAGGAGATTACTCAAAATACTTAAGTAGAGAAGGTTTGACTACATACTTGGGGTCAAGGGCGGTGGCATGTTAAGGCTAGGATGGTCACAGGACCACCCTGACCTAGAATTTTATATAATAATAATAATTTAAAATTTTATATTTGTCTGCCCTTAAAAAAAATGTGACCACCCTGAGTTTTTTTATTTATATTTATTTATATTTTATTTTTTATGCCCTATAAAACTATACTTTGGTCCATAATTTGGTCCACTTAACAATATACTTGGCCTTTCAAGCAAAAAGAAAAAGCCCAAGAAAAATTTATTGAACTAAAATCTGAAAAAGAAAATTATAATAATAGCAAGATAAAAAAGAACACAGGGAAAAAAGCCCAAGATCAATCCGGATCTCACTCACTACTCAAGCAAATTTTTAAATCAACAAAAAATAATAATAATTAAATTTCTATAAACTAATTAACTAAACACCCAATCAAATTTTAAACCAAAATAATTCCTAACCAAAAGGGATATAAGAACCTCAAGTCCTATGCAAAAGCGACTCAGCAACACTGCAATAGCCACACCCAGAGTAGTCGACGACAAGATTGGAGATTCCCTTGCCCAGATCGGAGATTGGCGACGGTGAGATCGGGATAAGAACCTCAGGCAACATCAAGGTATTTCAGTTCTCTCTCATTTTCTTTATCTCATCTTTGTTCTAAGCCTCTAACTGAGAGTGGGCGTTCTCTCTCTCTTTTTCTCTATCTCATAGTCTGCTTTGTGACTATTTTTTGATAATGCAGTGTATTGACTTAGACTTGACTCACTGACCATTTTTTTGTCTATTGAAATCTCTTTTTTCTTTGCTTTGACTTAGGAGCTAGTATATGCTAGGTCACTCACACACTGGTAGGTCCCACAGTGTGGGGCCCACCTGTGTGTGAGAGACCCGGCATATATGCCGAGTACAAGATATAATTTTTGTTGACTTAGACTTAGTCTTTCCTCTAGTTCTCTCAATGTAGGGCCTGCTTTTGTGTGAGAGACCTGGCATACATGCTGAGTACAAGATATAATTTTCGTTGACTTAGACTTAGGCTTGCCTCTTGTTCTCTTTTGGCTAAATTGGCTTTTTGTGTAAGTGTATATATGTAAATATGTAATTGAGTATTTGTGTTGACTATTAATTGGCTATTGTCTCTTGAGTGGGGGATGGGGGTGGGGTCGTGGCATTGGATTAAGGTAGTGGTCCTAGTCCACTGAAAAGAAAGCGACACCCAGAGCAACACATTATTAAAAGACAAAAAAAAAAAAAAAAAATGTTAGGCAGTAGGTTGAGTCAGGTGGATGATGCAGTGTATTTATATTTTTTACATTGTGCAAAGCCAACTAAACAGTAGGGTGTGTCCTAGAATGTCAGTGGTCAGTGAAGAAAAATAATGAAACAATTAAATAAAAATAATTAATAATTTTATTAATATTTCAAATGAACATATAGTTTATTATTTATTTATTTTTTGCTAGTTATTATTGACAAATATTTGATAAGGAAACCATATCTCTAAGATTCAATTTTTGTGCAAGATTCATCTTCATCTTCATCTTCTAAGCGAATTTGTGTTATCTCTAACTTTGAAAATCTTCGTTCAGATATGAATTTGCGTGTTTTTTGGTTGTTGTTGGTGTCAATATATGAATTTCTTTTTTTATTAAATTGTGTAATTTATCCTTCTTAATGACCACCCTAAAAAAAATTTCTGGAGCAGCCATTGCTTGGGGTAAGAGCTTAAGAATCTCTTTCTTGTCAAATCTATAAGCTTTATTTAGAACTAGAATATTTCTTACTTATAGTGTCAATTTTATTTAACTTAACATTACATTAACACAGGAGTGCCTCTCGTTTATACTCTCCTAAAATGGAGCTTTTGTAACTAGATAGTTTTAAAATAGTTTTTAACTAGAGTTTTTTTTTTTTTTTTTTTTTTTTTTATGTGGGTATTTTGGCCAACAATAAAATTATTTAAATATTCATGATTTTTAATGATACAAACAAAGAAAAGTTTAGATTTATATTTCTATTTTAATCTTTTTTTTTTTATATACACCCTGTTGCGATAAGCTTAGATTGAAGTGGCAGATTTTAGGCGCAATAGGCCAAGTGTTAGGTTTCTGCACAGTTTTTGTTTAAGAAACTGTACCCGAATTGACGGAATTGGAGAAAAAAAAAAAGTCGAGTAAATATAGGTTAGGTTTGAGACCTGACAAATTAAAAAAGAAAAAAAAGATGATGAAATTGGAAGGCGTAAAAGTAAGTGTAGTACTTGAAGATGGCCTACGTGCCTTGCCTTTGTTACTGTGACATAGTACTAGGAGTTATAGCCTTATTTATAGGACATTAATGGTGGCAGGAAAATATATATATATATATATATATAAAGAAAAGGATAAAATATTATTTTTAATTCTAAATTATTATAAAAGTTTATTTTTTGTCTTTAAATTTTTAAATTTCGCTTATAAATTTTTAAAAGTTTATTTTTCATTCTTAAACAGAGCAAAATATTGTACTTTTCATTCTATCATCTATATTTATTAGTTTATGTCTGTTAGTTTGTGTCCTCCATAGCTTAATGAATTGTTGACATAGTATATGACTTATACTGTACTATTTTATTTAAAAAATTTTGGACATGTGGTACAAATTTATTGGCACACATGGAAAAAATAATTTGACAAAATTACCTGAGGGGCAGAACCTACCTTTTCCCAAAGCCACGAAAATCCAACACCCAAATTCCTATAGCGGTAGCCTTAACCAGCGAGCCCAATTGACGACTCTAAGGCAGTGACTCGACCATGAAATCCCCACCCTAAACCAGCGAACAATGACCCCAAATCCTTAGGTGATTAACTCTCCATGGTGCGAAGCATGTTCAATGGAAATGGAAGTGGTCTTCATGTTGTTTGGATCTGTCAATCTATCAATTAAGTCTAGGAAAATACTAAAATTAGTTCAAATCTAGAGTAGTCGACTGGTCGCAGTGTAAGTTCTCCAATTCTTTTGATTTACTACAAGAGGTCCTCGAAGTGTGCAAAGACAATCTAATGCTTTGTTGGTGCCTGTTGGCTGGCGGAAACAGGATTCGACAAAATCAACCTCATACCGACATACAAGGAACTAGAGTGATGGCATCTTAGTTACTGAGCAACTGAGTTTTCTGGGAAAAAAAAATCACGTAAAGTCAAAGATGAATTTCCTAAAGCTTTACGCAAACTTTTTCCCAATGACAAAAAGATTCAGATCAGCCATGCAAAAATAAATGTCGCCGATCGTCAGTTTAGGGAGGGGATTTCATGGTTGGGGTCGCCGCCTTGGAGTCGCGAATTGGGTTAGCTGGTTGAGAACCTTAAGGTTGCCGCTATTGGGTTTGTGCGTTGGGACTGCTTCGTTGTGGAATAAGGTTAGGTTTGAGAGGGGTAATTTCCTCGGAATTTTTTTTTCCATGTGTGCCAATAAATTTGTGCCATATGTCCAATTTTTAAAAATTAAAATAGTTTAGTCTAAGTCATATTCCATGTCAACAGTCCATTAGGCCATGTAGGATATAAACTAACAAACATAGACAGAAGGATGAAAAATAGAATGTTTTGGAAAGTTTAGGGATGAAAAACAAACTTTTGTGAATGTTTAGCGATGAAAATGATATTTTACCTTAAAGAAAAATATTATGATTATGTGGAATTTTTGTTTGAGATAACAGTGGACAGTTATTGGATATTTTTAGTAGTTTCTCTTCTGGCCGGGTACCGTTATAAGTCTTTCTTGAATTATTTGATTATTGAGTAAATAGTGCTTGAAAATTGTTTAAGTGATATCTAAGGATTTTAGAGAAAGTATTAGGGAGAAGTTCTTTTGTGGTGAGCTAGCTAAGATAAGTAACATTATCTTAATTGGTTTTATTTTGCATATTTTAACTACTGAAAATTGTTTACAATTGTTACAATTTTATTTTTATTGTTTTAGCTACATTGATTTAAAGTAAAGAATAAAGAATTATTACAAATATATTTGATTACTAAGTATGCGTTTGGGTACAGATTTTTTTTCTACGCATTTGTGTTTTGCATTTCCAAACAGTGGATCCCATGCTACAATAGCAATGCGTTCAGTGGAATGGTAGCAACTTTTTCATTAAACACAACACTTTTTTCATTAACGCGACAACTTTTTCATTGGAATGGCATTGTCTAGTGGGTTCCGTGCACTATTCATGAGATCCACAAACCTCTTTTTTTAACAACTTTTTCATTAAAAATTGGTTCCACATCACTATTCATATATTTAAAAATTATTTCGTTATAGTGTTTTCAGTTTTCAGCAAAATAAGTTATATCTAAATGGACCCTAAATATATGATTTTATATATGTATTTGAATGAAATATATTTTTGTTTGAACTATGATTTTAGACAATCGACTATGTTTTGACTCTGATACCTAGCCAATGGGGGTTATTTATTGGTACTGAAACTGGTTCTATCTGGGACATCATGAGCCTATCGTATTTCTGGACCCAGTTAATAGGGGATATACAATAGCACGGAACTAGTTTCATCTAAATCTGATGCCTAGTCACGGGGATATAGTGTGACCATAGTCGTAAAGATTGTTAACAATATGAATTATGTTTGAATATTTGAACTGTTTTAAGTCCTTGAAATTGCTTATGTGTTTTTGGAACTTATTGTAAATTATGACTTTGATATATGGAAAACTAATTATTTCTAATCCATCTATGATATATTTGTAAGATTAAAATATTTGATCTAAATACAATATATTATTTTTGCTGATCTATTTTCTCGATAGAACTTATTAGAACTTTGGTTACTGATTGAGTTGTCAACTCCCCCCCCCCCCCCCCTTCCTTCCCCTTTCAGATTCTGATAAGGAAGAGTAGCATGTTTTTGAGCTTCCATTGGGATGTGTGTATGAGTGAAGTTTAGGAATCATAAGAATAAGATTTGGACTTTTATGTTTAAAATTTTCTTTTGTTCAGACTTTAGTCTTAAAGAATTAGTTTATTTTCTTTATGATGTTGGAAGATTATTATTTTAGAGATCCTTTGAGAATTGCATTATTGAAGATATTTTTGGATTTATTGATGAAATTTTCTTGAGGATAATTCTTTAGTTGTTAAGAAGGTCTTTAACACTTGTAGGGTGTAAACTTTATAAGTGTGTGGCTGTTGTCACGTGCCTAGCTCTTACTTGGGTTCAGGGCGTGACAAAAACTCTTAACTGTTTTGGTAGCTTTTCAAGTTGTTGTAAGATTTCCTTCTAATCTAAGTGACTTGAGTGATATACATGTGATTGAGTACAGGGGTTTTTGATTTGGTAGACTTAATTGTTAAATGGTTAAGGGTTTTTACAAATGGTGATCATTTGGGGTTTTTCCATGGTTAAAAATTTGGGTTCCTTGAGCAATCAAATGGGTTGTGTAGGGACTCAATTTGGATTGGACCTAGAATATGAATGGGTTTTCAGCGCAACAAGCCCAAACAATAAATTTGTAGAGAATAGGTACTAGAACTGGTACTGTTAGACAGGAAAGGTTCTACTCATCAAGTAACGAAGGGTACTTTAGGTTGATTGAAGGAGAAAAAACTCTTCTCGGCCCGGTTTTCAGTACGTCTCTCTTTCTCTCTTTTTTCTTGTTCTGGAAAAAATCCCCCTCTATCTCATTTGTTTCTATGTTATATACTCCCTCCTCCCCTCCATTTCCATCGTACACGTGTAGTTCTTATCTGGGGAGCTCCTTTCTGTCCCATCTAGTACCTACCGGAACTTTCGCTTAGTGGCCATAAAGCTGCTTAGTCACTGTTCAGGTATCACCTCCACATTAATGCGGCCAGAGGGTTAGTTGGAAAGCATTTAATGTGGAGGTGATGGCCTTGGAAGATATTTGCTACCTTCCCCGACTCCTCCTTAGGTTTATACCCAACTTCCAGTTCAGATACAACTTTGCGGAGTCTCCGGAATAAAATAAAAGTTACATTCACCTTGGACTTTGGTGTCCTCGAACGTACGTTATGCCGCCATATATAATATCCATTCCTTTCTCCTATATTATTCATTTAATAATAATAAAATTTTTAAGCTATCCTCGGATAACTAAGTGTCCTCGGATTGGATCGTTGGGCCTTGAGCCCACTTCTGATGATTCCTATATCTTTTTAACTAACAGGCCCCACAATAATCCCTCAAAATCTCGCTTTTTGCCACCTCGGGAAAAAGGGAGATTTTGATATCCAGCCCTCATTTATTTCGTAGGTTTCCCCCGCTTTCTGAATGTCTTTTCGCTTGCCCAAGGCACGCTCCTGACGTTTTGGCGTCAGGAGCACGCCATTATTAAATGATGACTGCTCTGTTGTCCCACACATTCAACGACCTGATGCAAATCTAACAGTGGGGGATCCTTTGCATTTATGGGTGGGGTTTTTCCCGCTCCCACTTTCTGCGCCCTTATAGAGTGCCTTTCAAATCAAATCTTTCGTCAGTTACAAATTACTCCGTCTCAGCACATATTCATTGAATCTGTCTCTCTCTCATTACTTCATGCTCTCATAAATACTAAGAGCCCGTCTGAGGAGCTTATTTTCTAAACCTGTAAGTTTCCTTAACCCTCCCTAGTTTTCCATCTTCTGTATCAGTTTTTCTTTACTACTGTTAGAAAATGGGTAGATTTAAGTATCTAGTTGATTCCGATGAGCAAATAGAATCATTTAGGGCTAAGTATAGGATTCCCTTAACAGTGGGTATGAGATACGCTTCCCCTCAAACTTGGTTGCACGATAGACAAACGGGGGAGGTAGTTATCCCCATGATAGCTTTTATCGAGACCGCACACAAATGAAACAGTCGAATTGGCTCTCCCCACAAAGGGGACTTCAAAAAGATTGAGAGCCCTCACAGCCACATGGATAGTTCAATGTGCTCATCAGTGCCTAACCCTGAGATGTGGATCATCCAAGGCACATTAGCATGATGACTATCCCAATGGGTAGTCTGACGAGAAGTTACCTCAGGTTCTTCAGATTATCTCCCACACAGTGCGCCTCGAATATGTTCAGGGTGCTTGGGAGCATAGAGGCTTTAAACGCCAAGTACAATTTAGGTTTGACCCATCACGATGTGAACTCGGTATATAACCTCAATCATTTGAAGGATCAGGGATATTACCTTAAATCTAAGTACTCTGCAGTAAGATTGATCCAGTGCCTCCCTACCTCAAACAAGGGTTTAAAAGACGATTTCCTTATTTTCTTCGGGGAGTGGCATGATGGTTTACCTTGTCCGACTGAAGAGGGACAACTAGGTGGGGTTCCTAGGATGCATGCCTCCTTATAAGTCAGATTAACTTTTTTAATTGAAGCTATTTTTATTTCTAACAAAAATTTCCTTTTATGTTTTAATTATTTTACAGACAAGCGCGCCACTAGACGTAATTTCAGGTTGATCAATAGGGAGTGCCTAGATAGAATCCTACGATCCGAGGTGTATGTGAATCCCTCCAACGGTTAGTTAAGAGCAGCACATCTAATACTCAAGTACGACCCTGTTTCAAAAGCCTTTCAGGCTCCCAAGTACGTGATAAAGGCAAAAGATCCTCGGCTCCACCGTATCAGTGTAGCCTTTGAGGGATTCATTGTTCCTGAGGATACCCCTATTCCTGAAGGTGTGCCCTTCACTGAACCATCGCCTAAGGCCACTCCTTCTATTGGAGCTTCATCATCACACTCCGTTCCCCAAAAAGTGAGAAAGGGAGAAGAAGAAAAAGAAAAAAGGACCGAAGAAGAAGAAGAAGAAGAAGAAGAAGAAGAAGAAAAAGACACCTCGGGAGGACTTGTAAAATTGTCTGACTCCGCCGACGAATTTGAAGTTTTTAACCAACCCCAATCTCCTGAGGTGACTTCTAAGAAAATGGTTATCCAAAGGAGAAGCCAGAGGAGCCTGAAAGACGTAATCGAGGGCCAGCCCGGCAGGGTGGTGGAAAAGCAAGTTCAGGTCAATCCTCCACCTCTCCCCACTCTTCCTCCTCAGTCATCCCAACCAGCCGTGACCGAGCCCAGCAATCCAAAGAGGAGGAGAGAGCCGAAGCGTAAAGAGGTGTTAGACGCGGGGAAGACTCACACTACCCGTGAGGGTGAGGATCAAAGGGCTGCTTAGCAGCAGAAAACGAGTCATGGGTCACAGCGAGGGGTGGAGAAGACAACCACTCAGTCCTCGGAACCTGAGGCCTGGCTCCCAGCCCCTATGCTCGATGAAAAGCCTCTGAGGGAGGATGCTTCGATCAGGGACTTTAGTGGTGGACTTGGGTGCCGAGTCGCCTCAGCATTAGAGGAAACATTTCTTCTTCCCAGGGACATGGCTGAGCTGAGAGCGATCAAGAGAGACGAGGTTTTTCAAAATACCAAAAGATATTTGGGCATGGTACGACGCTTTAACCGTTACATTTTTACTGTTGGTTTTTTTTTTTTTTTTTTTTTTTTGTGTTTCTAACTTCTTTTTCTCTAGGCCGTTCAAGCCACCTTCAGGTTGGAGGAGATAGCCGAATCCTACTACCAGTAAATAGACGAGGAAAGGAAGAAAAAGATAACAGCTGTGCGCACATTGAATGCTTCTAAGCAAAACATTGTGCAGCTGAAGAAGAAGCTAGCAGTCGAGGAAAATGCTCGGAAGAGTGCTGACTCAGCTCTAGAGGGGTTCTAAAGACAAGCCGAGGACCAAGGGCGGCTTCTGCGTGATGCCAATGCCCAGCTAGCTATTTCTAAGGAACAGGTGCTGGCTCTGCAGAAACAACTGGAGGAAGTCCAGAAGCTTAGAGATCAGGCAGAGAGAGCCAAAGCCGAGGCTGAAAAAGAGAGAGATGTTGCTGAGTAGAATGGTTACAATGTGGGCGTTCCTGAGACAGAGGATGCTTTCCGAGCTGAGGTGCCCGTTGTGTGCCGGGAGTACTGTGCCTTGACCTGGCAAGAGGCTCTCAACCGAGCTGGAGTTGAATCCTCATCAGAGTTAAGGAAACTTGAAAATATTTACTTCCCCCCAGCTATTCGGGCCTCCACTCCCTCTGCTCCACAAGGGGAAGCATCCTTTACTGCTGCTGAGCCACCTAGGGAAGTTCAGACTCAGGCTCCTCCTTCTTCCAATCAGCAAGAGCAGCCACAAATGCCTGAAAAAGCAAAGGATCTATCCTCGGCTAAAGAAGTAGCAGGGCCCAAAGACGGAGCGGCCTCTCCTACTTTTGAACAGGCCTTAGCCTCGACCACCCTACCTGTTGGAGAAGCTCCTATGGCGTAGGAAAAAGGACGTTCCTCCTGAGGCAGCTGGCAAAGTCCCTCCACCCAAGCTCCAAATAAAGTTAACCAAATAGTTGTTGGTAGTTAAATTCCTTTTAGTATACTTTTCATCTCATTTTTCCCTTTCTTCTTTTTTTTTTCTAAATCCTTTTAAGGATGTTCCTGGTTGCAACACGTAGTTCTTTTTGGCAACTTATAAGAGATATTTGGGGTTTTGTTTATTACTTATATAATTTCATGTATGATTGCTCTTCATTACTTACGTTTGTTTATCTACTTTTCTTATGATCTCGGACTATAAAAAGGGTGAAAGTTGATATGACAGGGAAGAATCATAACTTTATACACAACCATTGAGAACTCAGAACAGGCTATAATAGTGACATTCGCAGCCTTATAAAGGCTCCCTGTAGCATTCATTAGAAAAGTATACGTACATAGGATAGCACTTTTACATTTCATCCAGAGGGGTATTGATCCCCTTGAAACGCTTTAAATGATGTTCCTAACGTTTACTTCGATATGCATCTCTAGTCACACGAATCCCTTTCAGAAAACGTAAATTCCGACTAAGTTTGATGTCTAAATAGCTTGTTATAGCTTAGTTTCTGTTTAGTACTTCCATTTATAGTGTACTAATTTTCACTAAGTTGTGGTCCAAGGACCTGACATGACTTAGCTTCTGTTTAATACTTCCATTCGTAGTGTACTAATTTCCACTAAGTTGTGGTCCGAGGACCTGACATGACTTAGCTTTTGTTTAATACTTCCATTCATAGTGTAATAATTTCCACTAAGTTGTGGTCCGAGGACCTGACATAACTTAGCTTCTGTTTAATACTTCCATTCATAGTGTAATAATTTTCACTAAGTTGTGGTCCGAGGACCTGACATGACTTAGCTTCTGTTTAATACTTCCATTCATAGTGTAATAATTTCCACTAAGTTGTGGTCCGAGGACCTGACATGACTTAGCTTTTGTTTAATACTTCCGTTCATTTCAGAAACACATGTTGCAGGAGCAAGATAAATTATAAAGGAAAGTAAAGAGCAACTTGTTAATAATAATACTTTCTCAGGTTGCTTACATTCCAGGGATGAAGTATAGTTTTTTCATCTAAATCTTCTAAATAGTAAGCCCCTATCCCTGCTACAGATGTAATATGATATGGCCCTTCTCAATTGGGCCCCAACTTTCCCCAGGCTGGGTTCTTGGTATTCCCCAAGACCTTCCTCAACACCAAGTCTCCTGGAGCTAATGGCCTTAATTTGACGTTTGCATCATAGCCCTGCTTCAGCTTATGCTGGTAGTACGCCAATTGAACCATAGCTTTCTCTCGTCGCTCATCTATTAAGTCTAGACTTTTCCTCAACAGCTCGTCATTTCCATCCGGGGTGAAATTACTAGTTTTCAGTGTTGGAAAGCCTGTTTCAATAGGGATCACGGCCTCAGCTCCATACGTCATTGAGAATGGGGTTTCCCCTGTTGATCGTCGGGGCGTTGTTCTATACGCCCAGAGAACATGTGGAAGTTCCTCCACCCATCTTCCCTTTGCATCATCCAGCCTTTTCTTAAGTCCACCCACTATGACTTTGTTGACAGCCTCGGCCTGTCCATTTCCCTGCGGATAGGCTGGGGTGGAATACCTATTCTTTATTCCCAAGTCGAAACAATATCTTCTGAAAGCCTTGCTATCAAATTGCAGACCGTTGTCCGAGATGAGAGTTTGAGGAACCCCAAATCGAGTAATGATATTCCTCAATAGGAATCTTTTGACGTCAACATCCCTGATGTTAGCCAGGGGCTCAGCTTCAACCCACTTCGTGAAATAATCCGTGCCAACCAGCAGGTACTTCTTATTTCCTACTGCTCTTGGAAAAGGGCCAACGATATCCAATCCCCAGTGAGCGAAAGGCCAAGGACTAGAAAGAGGATTGAGAACTCCTCCAGGCTGATGAATATTTGGTGCAAACCTTTGGCATTGATCACATTTCCTTACATACTCCTGTACTTCCTTCTGCATGCCTAGCCACCAGTACCCTTGAGTAATCGCCCTGTGAGACAAAGACCTTCCTCCAGTGTGACTACCACAAATTCCTTCATATAGCTCTTCCAGCAGATCTTCCGACGCTTCAGGGCGTACACAGAGCAGATAGGGGCCAGAGTAAGAGTGTTTATACAACTTCTTATCCTCAGATAGCAAAAAACGAGGAGCCTTCCTTCGTATCTTTTCTACCTCTGACTTGTCCTCGGGCAGTGTATCCTTCTCAAGGAATAGTATTATAGGATCCATCCAACTACGTGCTGAACTGATTTGGTTGACCTGTAGCTTTTCCGTTGTTCCTCGGGTAGGCGTGCCAAAGTCCTTGATCATGATCATCCGAGGTAAGTTTTGAGTCGAGGAAGTGGCAAGAGTAGCCAAAGAGTCTGCATGGGCATTTCCACTCCTAGGGACATGGGTTATTTTAAAGAATTCAAAATTGGCTTGTATACGCCTAACTTGGCTCAAGTATTCCTGCATTCTTGTGTCCCGAGCCTCCAATTCCCCTCTGACCTAGCCCACTACAAGCCATAAGTCCGAGAAGATTTCCAAAGTTTTTCCGCCCAGCTTATTGACCATTGCCATCCCTATTAGTAAGACTTCATATTCTGCCTCGTTATTAGTAGCTGAGAATCCCAATCTAAGAGACTTCTCAATGATGACTTCTTTAGGAGATATCAACACAAGTCCCACTCCAGACCCCCGCTGATTTGCTACCGCATCCACATACACCATCCAGGGTGAAATAGGTTGCGTGGAAATAAGGCCAACTGATTTTTCATCCATGCCACCTGGGCTTGTCTCTATTTCTTCAGGACCTTTAGCAAACTCGGCCACTAGATTGGCGAGCACCTGACCCTTCACGGAAGTACGGGGCATATACTTGACATCAAAAGCCCCTAAAATTGTACCCCACTTGGCAACTCTACCAGTATAGTCTGCACTTCGAAGTACTACTTTGATCGGATATTGAGTCAGGACAACCACTGTATGCGCCTGAAAATAATGGGGAAGTTTTCTGGTGGCGTGCACCACCGCTAAAATGGCCTTTTCCAATGGCAGGTAGTGTATTTCGGCCTCGTGAAGAGATTTACTCACATAATAGACTGGCCGCTGTACTCCATTGTCCACTCGTATCAGAACAAAACTAATCACATAAGTGGTGATCGCCAGGTAGGAAAAAAGAACCTCGTCTACCTCGGGGCTAAACATGATGGGTGGCTGAGATAAATACTCCTTCAGCTACTGAAATGCTAAGGCACACTCCTCAGTCCATTCGTATCCTTTCCACTTGTGGAGCAGTAAGAAAAAAGGCCTGCATCTATCCGCCGACCTGGATATGAATCTATTCAATATGGCGGTCATCCTGGTCAGCCTCTGGACCTCCTTGGGATTTCGAGGTGGCTGCAAGTTAGTTATAGCTCTAATCTGATCAGGGTTAACCTCAATTCCCCTATGGGTCACCATGTAACCCAGGAACTTACCTGAACTTACTCCAAATGAGCATTTGGATGCGTTCAGCCGTAATTTATGCCTTCTTAAAATCCCAAAAGTGTGGTTAAGGTCCGTCACGTGTTCGGCCACTACCTTACTCTTTACGACCATATCATCAATATAAATCTCAATGTTTCTACCCAACTACTACTCAAACATTTTCGTCATCATTCTTTGGTAGATAGACCCCGCGTTCTTCAAACCAAAGGGCATTACCTTGTAGTGGTAATTTCCAGTGGGAGTGAGAAAAACGATCTTCTCCTGGTCGTCCAACGCTAGTGGGATCTGATGGTAGCCTTGAAAGGCGTCCAGGAAACTCATCTGAGGATGGCCTACTGTTGCATCCACCAACTGATCTATACGGGGCATAGGGAAAGGGTCCTTTGGGCACGCTCTGTTAAGGTCCGTAAAATCAACACACACACGCCATTTTCCATTTTTCTTTTTTACTACGACTGTATTGGCCAACCACTAAGGGTAAAATACCTCCTTGATAGCCCCAGCTGGCTTTAACTTGGTCACCTCATCTTTAATAGCCTCGACGTGCACCCTGGACGGACGCCGAGGTGGTTGTTTCTTTGGAATACACGAGGGATTGACGTTCAGATGATGACAAATGAACTCCGGATCCACTCCCGGGGCTTCATAGGCATTCCATGGAAACACATCAACGTTTCTCCTAAGAACCTCGACCAACTGCTCTTTTTCTGACAAAGGCAACTGAACCCCGACCTGAAAGTACTTCTCTGGATCATCACCAACGCTCACTCTTTCCAAGTCTTCACACCTCATTTCCTCTATAGACGCACCAAAATGGGCTCCCTGACTCCTTGATTGCTATAAATCAACCTCTGCTACAGCCAAAGTACCGGTCTCTGGTTGATGTTGAATGGGCATTATCATGCATTGTCTAGCCATAGTCTGATTTTCCAAAATTTCTGAAACTTCGCCTCCCGAGGGATACTTCACTTTCTGATGAAGAGTGGAAGAAACAGCCCCCAAAGCATGCAACCAAGGTCTTCCCAAAATAGCCGTATACGGAGAAAAAGCATCCACCACAATAAAATCCACATCCACCATATCTGAACCAGTCTGCACAGGTAATCTAACCATTCCCAACGGAGTGACCGATTTGCCCTCGAAGCCCACCAGCGGGGAACTATACGTCATCAAATCTTCAGGTTTCAGATTTAGCCCCTTGAATAAATCAGGGTACATTACCTCGGCGGCACTTCCGTCATCAACCATCACTCTCCTAACGTCATACCCTCCGATCCTAATCGTAACCACCAAAGCATCATCATGCGGTTGTATAGTTCCTCTCTTATCCTCTTCTGAGAAGCCTAACACCAACGAGGTGCCCGGTCTGGCCTTCTTCGGCCTCGAACTGGAGCCCTCCTCCGAGCACTAGGACACAGACATTACCCTGGAAGGGCAAGATCCAGTTCTCCCCGGGGCAGCAAATATAACGTTTATCGTGCCCAAAGGAGGTCCCCTTGAAGCTTTCCCTTGAAACGCCGAGCCTTCGTGGCCTCTTCGGCCGCCGGAATGATGCAGAAATTGGGTCAACTTCCCTTCTTGCACCAACTGCTCTAAATGATCCCACAGATTGTTACAATCCTCGGTGATATGCCCATGGTCTTGATGGTACTGGCAATAAAGGTTCCGATTACACTTCGCAGGATCCCCTGCCATCTTATTAGGCCACCTAAAGAACGGCTCGTCCTTTATCTTCTCTAGAACTCATTGCACTGGTTCTCGGAACACGACGCTAACCACCTGGGAGTTGGCAGACCCTGACTGCCCCCCAAAGTCCCTCCGAGGCCGGTTGTTATTATACCGATCCGGCCTGAAATCCCTCCTCTCTTGAGTTACTGCCTTAGACTTTCCTCTGCCCTGCATCTGATCCTCCTCTACTCTTCTATATTTGTCTATCCGATCCATAAGCTGACGTACACTAGTAACAGGCTTGCCAGTCAGA
The DNA here is from genome assembly GCA_030445155.1 of Quercus variabilis. Taxonomy (NCBI): domain Eukaryota; kingdom Viridiplantae; phylum Streptophyta; class Magnoliopsida; order Fagales; family Fagaceae; genus Quercus; species Quercus variabilis. The sequence continues at coordinate 31,961,013 of CP129453.1, read as the reverse complement.
GACTTCCTCAGACCGTGCTCGGTTGGAAGACCTTCCTTAAAAGTGTTCATAGCCACGTCATCGTGAGCCCCATCTACCTCGTTGAACATTTCCCAGTATTTGTCTGAGTAGGCTTTTAGGGTTTCCCCCTCCCGCATAGACATGGACAGCAGCGACCCCAAGGGTTGAACAACCCTCCTACATGTAATAAAACGGGCACCAAAGGCCTGGGTGAGCTTCTCAAAAGAGTCAATAGTATTAGTTCTCAAGCCATTAAACCATCTTATTGCCACCGGGCCCAAGCTAGACGGGAAAACCTTGCACATTAAGGCCTCATCCCTCACATGGATAGCCATTCTCTGGCTGTAGTGACTAACATGTTCCACTGGGTCTGTTCGACCATTATAAATGGTGAACACAGGCTGGTGGAATCGCCGAGGAAGACTAGCGTCCTCAATATGTCGTGTGAAGGGCGACTTAGAGACTTGATTCAAAGCCTTGTTTAAGGCATCATTCCCCTAACCCTGGCGAGTCGGACTCTTATTTCTTCGTCCACGGTGGTACTCCTCCTCACACGAAAAAGATTCGCTGGGTGGAGTTCTCGACCTTCGCCTGTAACTGGTGTCATCCGACTCCTCAGAGGAGTGCCTAGAGTTATGGGCCTTACGCCTTCGTCGCTCATATCGCAATTCCCTCTTCAACTTGTCAATCTCACGCTGCAAATTTCCTTCGCTCTTTACAGGGGAAGCATGGCCTTTCCCCCGAGAGCGGCTTCTATCTGTATGGGTTGTTCGGGTACTCCCTTCATGATCCCCCCCGCGTTCGTAGTCTACCAACGGATTACTGTGCTGAGAACCCCTAGACTCTGCCTGGTGCTAATTAGCATCCACCTGTTGCGGGCCCGTCAATAGTTGCTGCGGTGCTCCCTCTTCCATCGTGAGTATCACACCTGCCTTTCCTTCTCAACAGATCAAGTTCTCCCCACAGACAGCGCCAATTGTAGGGACTCAATTTGGATTGGACCCAGAATATGAATGGGTTTTCAGCCCAACAAGCCCAAACAATAAATTTGTAGAGAATGGGTACTAGAACTGGTACTGTTAGACAGGAAAGGTTCTACTCATCAAGTAACAAAGGGAACTTTAGGTTGATTGAAGGAGAAAAAACTCTTCTCGGCCCGGTTTTCAGTACGTCTCTCTTTCTCTCTTTTTTCTTGTTCTGGAAAAAAATCCCCCTCTATCTCATTTGTTTCTATGTTATATACTCCCTCCTCCCCTCCATTTCCATCGTACACGTGTAGTTCTTATCTGGGGAGCTCCTTTCTGTCCCATCTAGCACCTACCGGAACTTTCGCTTAGTGGCCATAAAATTGCTTAGTCACTGTTCAGGTATCACCTCCACATTAATGCGGCCAAAGAGTTAGCTGGAAAGCATTTAATGTGGAGGTGATGGCCTTGGAAGATATTTGCTACCTTCCCCGACTCCTCCTTAGGTTTATACCCAACTTCCAGTTCAAATACAACTTTGCGGAGTCTCCGGAATAAAATGAAAGTTACATTCACCTTGGACTTTGGTGTCCTCGGACGTGCGTTATGCCGCCATATATAATATCCATTCCTTTCTCCTATATTATTCATTTAATAATAATAAAATTTTTAAGCTATCCTCGGATAACTAAGTGTCCTCGGATTGGGCTGTTGGGCCCTGAGCCCATTTCTGATGATTCCTATATTTTTTAACTAACAGGCCCCACAGGTTGATTTTGTGGAAGTTTGGGGTCGATTTTTGGAAGTGTGTTCTTTGCATTTTAAATGACTTTGACAAATGTGGGTGTTAGTGAAGTGATAATTACAAATTTAAGCAAGTGAAGTGTGAGCATGTGCTTTTTGCATTCCAAGTGTTTGATAAGTAGTTTATATGAGAGTTTGGGTTTGATTCCCTATTTTTAATATGCTTTAAATCTTGTGTTTTTAATGGGAGTAATTCTCAAGTACTTTGGGCTAGTATTAAAACTATAACAATTTTCTAAAGCTGTCGGGGATAGATTTGAGTTAGCTGCAATACATAATTTTTAATAAATTATAGCAAAACCGTTTTGGGCTGATTTTTCTGTGATACATTGTATACATATAGGGGAATGTTCCCTTAAAGTCTCAACTTAATTGGATGAATTTGCATTGACTAAAATTGTTTTACAAAATGGCTGCCCTGCTATGTACTAAATCTGAAAGTAAGACTAAAACGTGGAGAAATTGTGGAATTAATCCCAAACCTCGGTTGATCTTATCTTGGCTTAAATATATTATTTAGTACTTAAAGAGATTCATGAGTATGTTATATTATCTTATGATACACATTATTGCGGTAGTGAATATAAAATGTTTTGGTTGTGCCAACACTATGAGTTTCTTGGATGATTGTTTGGTTCCCGTTTGGGAAGGGTACTTGTCTTTGGTCGGGCAAGCTAGGCTTTAGGGCCTTTGGTTTGATTTTAGGGGATCATTTCGATTTATGGAGATAAGTGTGATGGTTATTTGTGAAAGGCCTTGTTATTGATAGGCTTGATTATTGTGTTTCTAGGTTCTGATATTCTTTGTGATGGACCTAATGGTTGGATTAGTCGATTATGTGATGCTCGGTTGAGGTAAAATTGGTTGGCCTTTCGAGGTAAGTGGCTTTTGAATGAGATTTTTGAAAAAAGAATAATTATTGCACTCAATTGTTTTAAGGTTAAAACTATTTTGGAACATTATTCACGGTTTTCCTAAAATTTACTATTTGTACTATTATTGTTAATCATTTATGGAAAACGCATGAGGCATTGAAAGTGCATCATATTTTTATTGCATATGAGGAAATGCATGATTTGTTACTTGTAAACAAGGAAAAGACTATCATCTTTTATTAAATTCTCAAGAATCAATTTCATGGATTTATTGCATTATTGGTAAATTTTAAAGATGCTTTGATAATTGGGAAAGTTGATGCAAAATATTTTTGACAATAAATGGTTTTGAAGACTTTGAGAATATTTTGGATATATGGTTATTGAAATACGTTATGAAACTACTTGGAAGTAAACTATATATTTTGAATACATTTAACTTGTGAACTTTTGATATGGGTTTGCCCTTCTGCTATGATGTTGGTGATTACCTCGTCTTTGTGACAATGTATTTATGACATGTGATTACTCCATCTTTATGATGACGAGTCAAGTTGGAGGCTCTCACTTTGCATGACACGGGTAAATCCTTAAGTGTGTGGGTGAGGTTGCTACATGTAGGGCCAAAACACCACATGCAAAAGGGGTACTGTGTGATGCGTCATTCCCTGCTACCTATAAGGGGGAAGAGGTAAATCTTTGAGTGTGTGGGTGAGTTTAGGCAGGGCCAAGAGATGCAAAATAGGTACTACATGGTGCGTTATCCTCTGCTGCCCATTGAGGGGGGGGGGGGGTAGGTAAATCCTTGAAAGTGTGCATGAGGCTAGGCAAGGCCAACAAACCACATGCCAAAAGAGGTACATATAATGCTAATGGTTGTGGGTTTTGACTTGGCTCTATGGTGGTATAATGTCTTTGTGACATTTTTGTCTTTATGGTAGCCTGTCATGTGGCTTGGGTTGGCTTTTTAGATTTTTGGAAAAATGTTGTTATGCTCACAACTCACAAGTATATATATTATGTAGTTTCATGGTGATCGTTTTTGAGAAGCCTTGGGTGGCATTATTTAATCATTCTTATCATGTTACTAGTGAAAATGATTTTGTAGTATTTAGCTTGAAATTCTCAAATCGTTCATGTTTTAATATGCATATAATCATGAAACTTGCATTTCTCCTACTCTCATTAACTTTGCTACTTACTGGGCTTTAGCTCATCCCACTCTCCGATAGTTTTACAGATAAATTAGCTACACATTGAGCATGAAGCTTAATTTATTGGCGGTGATTGGGGTGCTATTTTAAATTGGGAGACTTGGGCCATAAATGGTTGGTGACTCGATATTGTAAAGTTTAACGAGGTCATAACTAATTCTATTGAAGGTTGGACACTTGAGGTTTGTTAGCTTTAGGCATGGTAGGCCTAGATTCGATATTGAGGTTGTTTATTCTTAATAAAATTGTGACTTTGGGTAATCCATTTGGAGTTTTGTAATATATTGTATTATATGGAGGCACATATTTTTAGTTGTATGGTTGTAATTGTGTTATAGAGCTCTGACTTATAATGTGGAGATTTCAATATGGTTATATATTCTTATCACGTGGAATAGAAAAGGAAAAAAAAAAAAAAAAAATTCTCCTACAGTCTCTTTCTTGATAGTTATTTTCTCATATGCTCTAGACCCTTTTGGGTTTGGGGCGTGACACGTATAGTTTCCAATAATTAGGGAGATAGGGCAGGAATAATGACATTAACTATTTTTCCAAGTTTTTTGAGGGAAGTGGAAGCAGCTGAATAGTCATCACTAGGTGTTTGATAGGCTTACAGGTGTAGTGTGGAGTAAAATCATCTTTCAACAAAAGTAAAGTGATTAATTCGTTTTCTAGAAATGATGTTTGCACTCTCTTCTTGAATCTTCTAGGCATCATACTGTCAGTAAACCGATATAGAAACATTGAAGCTCACAATTCTAATTAAGCATCACTGTAGCTCGCCACCTCCTTGCGAATTGCCCCCTCCTTTCCTTTGTTTTTGTCTGCCTCAACCAAAATGGCTGATTAAAAACTCGGAAGTTAGAATAGTTTTTTCAAACTCTTCAAAATTTTGTCTTTATATTTATATCCAACCATCGGCGAAGACGTTAACTAGTGTAACGTTTGTGAGGTTCATCTCCACACGAAGAGGTTAATACATATATTTATTACACTTATAATATTTTCACGAGGCCACGGGCCATAATTTTATTTTAAAGCTTTTTAAGGAAGATATGGTCTGGAAAATTTTGCTAATAATCACCTTACTATCTTTGACCTTTCTACTATATTATGTTCTCATAGCAATAACTAAGTCAATGCCTCTGCCCATAACATAGGAATCCCCATGGGCTCTTTGGGGTCTAAAATTTAACAACTTGTCACATCAATCAAGTGTGAAATTTTTTATGTCTATAAACTTTTTCTTCTTTCTATACCAATACTCAATTTGATTTTGATTTAAGAATACAATCAAACCAAATAGAGTGTAAAAAGCCACTTTTACAACCTCCAACACTAGTTTGCCGCATCAGATATCTACAAATGATAGAATAAGACTACCACACAAAATCAAACAAGATTTTCTTAATACAATAATCATGAAAAAAAAATCAAATCTCGGCCTAGGCTTCTTCTGTTACACACCATCACCGACGCAAGAAGCTGCCACTACCATCAAGCTGAGAGAATCCTTCAGGGAAACCGCTAGAATCAAGAAAATTTTTGTCTACACCCTTTGGCAACTTCTTCTCCTTGAGGAAATCCTTATGGTCTTTGCCCAAATACCTGGGATGCACGGACGCGGCAAAATGGCCAACGCACCCGCGTCCGATGTGGTGATGCGCAAGCGACGCCGCTGCCTACGCGTTGATGTCAAGTCCAATTTTTTTTTTCCCGACTCGCACCGACTTGACGAAGACTAAGGCCGATTTGCGCTGAATCGGGCTGATTTGCACTAACTCGGGCCGTATTGGTTAGTATTGGGCAAAATCGCCGATTCAGGCCGAAATTCCAAAAAAAAAAAAAAAGGGTGCAAAACGCACTGTTTGAACTTAGTAACAAACTCTAAACTATCTCAGTTCTCAAAATGCACTTACGCACCATTCTTCATTTCAATCTTCAGCTCTATCTCACTCTTTGTGATCCGTCTCCTCGCTCGGCTCTCTGCTCTCCGGCTCCCCTCTCTCATAGATGCACTCAAGCTCACCTCAAGTCTCAAGTCTCAAGCTCACCTCATCTCACCAACCCATTCTCAACTCAAGTATCAAAATAATCAAATCTTTCAATCTCAGTTTTTCAATCTCAAGCTCATTATACTCTCACATGCTCTGAGCCTTTGACTATTACTCATTGTGAATTTGTTATCTGATTTATTTTTTGTAAATTTTTTTTATATAAGTTGTAATGTTGTGACTTGGGTTTGATTTATTATTTAGTTAATAGTTATTATTTGTAGGTTAAATTGAATCTATTGAATTTGTAATGGATGAAGTTACTAGCACAAAAACTTCACCTTCATCTAATTAAGAAGTGCCAAATGATGAAGCTCCTCTTTGGCAGTATGTGAATAAAGTAGAAAAACCACCTGGTTCTATTGCTAAATCAAGTAGAAACACACACTTTAAGTGCAACTATTGTGGTGTAGTTTTTTGGGATCCTATTCTAGGGTTAGGGCTCATTTATTAAAAATTCCTAATAAAGGTATGAAAGCATGCCTTAAGGTGACACCGAGCCATAGGCTGGAAATGCAGCAAATGCATGATCAAGTTGAGAATGATAAGTTAGAGAGAGAACAGAGAAGTCAAATTCCTTTACCTCCACCTCTCCCAAGCCGTGGGCCTATACCTATTCCCTCATTTCGGAGATAGGAAGGGAGTGATAATACAAATTTGATTGATGGTAAGAGGAGGAAGGTGACTATGAATTCTCATTTGGAGAGAGCATTCTAGAATAATGCTAGACATGAATTGGATAGTGGAATTACTAGGATGTTTTACACCGGTGGGCTTCCGTTTAACTTTGTAAGTAACCCATATTATCGTAGTTCCTATGCATATGCTACTACCCATAGCATTTAGGGTTATGTTCCTCCTGGATACAATGCCTTGAGAACAGCACTTTTGCAAAAAGAAAGAGCTCATGTTGAAAGACTTTTGAAACCAATTAAGAACTTTTGGCTTGAAAATGGCGTAAGTATAGTTTTTGATGGATGGTCAGATCCACAAAGGAGGTCTTTTATTAATATTATGGCTGTATCATATGGGGGTCCAGTGTTTATAAAGGCAATTAATGGGTCAAGTGAGTTCAAAGACAAACATTATATTGTTGGGGTGTTGAAGGATGCTATAAAAGAGATTGGACATGAAAAAGTGGCCAAGTCATCACTAATAATGCTAGTGTGATGAAGTCTGCTGGAGCTCTTATTGAATGTGAGTATCCTAAAATATTTTGGATACCCTGTGTTGTCCACACTCTCAATCTAGTTTTGAAAAATATTTGTGCAGCAAAAAACAATGAAAAGAATGAAGTTACATATGAGGAATGTATGTAGTTGGATTACACGTATTTCTGATAATGCATCCTTTTTACGTGTTTTTTTTAATCATAAACCATTCAATGAGGTTGGCAATGTTTAATGAATTTTGTCCATTAAAACTGCTCCAAGTTGCTGATACTAGATTTTCTTCGATTGTTGTAATGCTAAAAAGGTTGAAGTGGATAAAAAGATGCCTTCAAGCCATGGCTATTAGTGACCAATGGGCTTTTTATTGGGAGGATGATGTTTTAAAAGCTTAAAAGGTGAAAGTTATGATTCTAAGTGATCTTTGGTGGGATACTGTTGATTATATCTTTGAATTCACAGCACCTATTTATGATATGCTACGAGTAGCCGATATAGATAAGCATTGTCTTCATCTTGTGTATGAGATGTGGGATTCAATGATAGAGAAGGTGAAGGCAGCAATATATCGGCATGAAGGCTTGGAAGATGATATTCCGCAACAAGACTGATGAAGAAGGAAATGTGGTTCGCAACAAAGCTCGACTTGTAGCTCAAGGATACTCACAACTGGAAGGAGTAGACTATGATGAGACATTTGCCCCAGTTGCCCGAATGGAGTCAATCAGAATTCTTCTTGCCCTGGCATGTCAACTGAATTTCAAACTCTATCAGATGGATGTAAAGACTACCTTCCTGAATGGGTTACTCAAAGAGGATGTCTATGTGGCTCAACCAAAAGGATTCATTGATCCACACTTTCCAGATCATGTGCTGTACCTTAAAAAGGCACTTTATGGGTTGAAACAAGCTCCTAGAGCCTGGTATGATAGACTCACGCAATATCTTGTGTCACATGGGTTCACAAGAGGGAAGGCTGATCAAACTCTCTTCATCAAAAGGGAAGATGGGGACCTGATAGTTGCTCAAGTCTATGTTGATGACATCATTTTTGGGTCGACTAAGGATGAACTGGCTCATGGTTTCTCAAAACTCATGCAAGCCGAGTTTGAGATGAGCATGATTGGAGAGCTGACCCACTTCCTTGGATTGCAGATTCGCCAACAAGACTCAGGTATATTTCTTTCTCAATCTAAATATGCTAAGAATCTTGTGAAAAAGTTTGGTTTGGATTCTGCTAGTTCTGTTAGAACCCCTATGAGCCCTAATGTCAAACTCACTGTAGACTTGTTAGGCAAGAGTATTGATCATTCTCTCTATAGAAGCATGATAGGTAGTCTTCTTTACCTTACTGCTAGTAGACCTGACATTAGTTATAGTGTTGGTGTGTGTGCTAGATATCAGGCTAACCCCAAAGAATCTCACATGACTGCTTTAAAAAGAATTATAAAGTATGTCAAAACCACTGCTGAGTTTGGTGTGTGGTATAGCAAGGACACTAATGGTGTCTTAGCTGGGTACTCTGATGCCGATTGGGCTGGTAACGCTGATGATAGAAAGAGTACCTCGGGGGGTTGCTTTTATGTGGGTAACAATCTTGTCTCTTGGATGAGCAAAAAGCAGAACTCCATCTCCTTATCCACCGCAGAAGCTGAGTACATCGCTGCTGGGAGCTGTTGCACCCAACTCCTCTGGATGCAAAAACTCCTCCATGATTATGGTATTAGTCAAGAGCATCTCACTATTTACTATGACAATACCAGTGCCATCAATATCTCGAAGAATCCTGTTCAACATTCTAGAACCAAACACATAGAGATTCGACATCACTTCATCAGGGAGCTTGTCGAAGATGGTACTCTCTCTCTTGAGTTCATCCACACTGATGATCAGAAAGCTGATTTGTTCACCAAACCTCTTGACAGCAAACGTTTTGAATTTCTTCGTCAAAACATTGGTGTCATCTCCATGGATTGATCTTCTTCTATTGGTCCTCTTCCTCATGCATTTGCATCTAGTTTTTGCCTTGTTTTGTTAACATGTTTTGTGTGTTTAATTTCAGTTTTGTTTATTTATTTTTTTTTTTTTAAAAAAAAAATTGAAAAATTGAAAAATACAAAAACAGTGTGTGTCTTGTGTACTTTGGTATTTGTGTACCTTGGATGGCCAATGAAACAAAGTTTTCTAAACTTTGTATCACTTGTAGCTTAGATGAGCATCTCTATGCACAACTAAGCAAGTGAGCTTTGTGGCTCATGTTTGTGATGAGTAAGATTAGGTTATCTCTTAAAACTTAACACTCATATCACTCTCTTTGACGGGTAGGACTAAAAAATCCTAAGAGAAAGGCATAAATAACCATCTCACCACTGTTGACCGCCAATCATAATATGACACCTGTATGCTTCGGCATAGCAAAAGTGCAGTGTCAAAGACATTCGTATGCTTCGGCATAGCAAAATTGCGATGTCAAATGCTTAAACATCTTGGGTATTTCTTTTCTCCTTTTTATGCCCATATATGATATGCTAAATAAAATAAAAAGCAAAAAGATTAAAAATGCTTTAAATATGGTTGCAAGCGTGTATTCTAGGAGATGTGGGAGTTATAGGATGTACCTCGAAGGTGATAGTCCCCATCAAATAGTTATGATTGTGTGTGAGTTAAAAGTTATGTTCTCATATCTCAGATCATCATAACATCTATACACATATGCAATCTTGCGATGTTTTTCACACACAACACACAATATTCTTTGCTACTTTTAATACATGTGAAGGTGCAATGTGATTTGGCCATCACAAAGGTTTTGCATATGCTAATGTATGCTCACTAAACTGTCAAAACTTGTTTTTGAAATATAAAATTGGTTAGACTTGTTTAGTGTGTGTGTGTGTTTTGCATGATCCTTGTGCTCATTTTCTTGTTGAGAGATGTTTTTGAGAGGCTTATCACTTCAGTGGATCTTTGTTTGAGATGTGTGTTAGATTGCATTCATGTCTGTGTTTTTCCCTTCTCGAAATTGCTCTTTCTTGTGATCTCGACACCTTCTCGATACCTGAACATCTGTCGAGATTCTCATATGGTTTCTTATCGCAATCTCAACACCTTCTTGACACCTGGTGGATCAATCGAGAAAGTCTCTGTCCTCTCGACAGATCCTCGACACCTGTTGGATCGATCGAGATTCAATTGTGCTGTTCGTGCTTTCTTTCTCGACACCTGTCTCGACACCTTTCGGATCGGTCGAGATTTCTTCTGCCTTCTCGATACCTTCTCGACACCTTCGCGATCGATCGAGATTCACATGTTTTTTTTTCTCATTCATCTCGATACCTCTCGACACCTTCATCTGTCGAAGGCATTTTCCTCGATACCTATCTCGACAGCTTCATCGATACCTCTCGACACCTCTGCTCTCGAGAATTAGTAGGTGCTCTATTTAAAGCCTGATCGCGATTCAGACTTCATTTTCTCGACTTCTCTCGATCTCTCCGTGCCTGTTCATCTTCCTTTCACTCTCCTTTCACTCAAATCCTTCAACCCACTTGGATCTTGCTCCTATCTTGCTAAAATCACTTGGTAAGATCGTTTTTCCCTCTATTTTTCATGCATTTCATGTTTTGAAAACCTAGTTTTTGGGATTTTTCATAAAATTTGGGGTTTTTCAAAATTGTTGAGTTTTTATTGAAATTTTGGGTTGGGTTTGTGCTTAAATGATTTCAAAACGTCATACATTGCATTACATTTGCATTCTAATGATATTTACATGCATTTAGATGTGTGCCTTGTGTTTGTGTGCTGCTAGGATTGGATTGGGCTGAGCCCATGATGTTTTTCCTTTGCATGTCACATGTTCATGCATTCCCATGCATACGTAATTCTTGTTCAACATATTTGTCATATATTTGAACTGTGTTTGGGACTTTTCTGATTGTTTCCCTCTCTATCTTTTTCTCATTCTTTTTACGTTAGTTGTGTCTATGGCACCTAAACGTAAGTCTACTCCTGCTCGGAACCCTCTGCGTTCTGGAGCATCTACTTCTTCTGATTCTGCTCCCTTTGAGATTTGGTTCCGTGATGGAGATGCCCATAAGGCATTTTCGGAGAACTTTTCTAAACGAGGTGTTCATTCGGAACGCCAAGTTATTCTGGCGGACTTCGCCGACACTGACCTTCCCTCTGTCATCCACAGTAGGGGATGGGGGTCACTGTGTGACATCCCGGTCACTTGCCCTCTCGTGCTGATACAGGAGTTTTACTCCAACATCCACGGGATTGATCTTTCAGTACCTCATTTTTCCACTCGCGTTCGAGGTATGCGCATTCATGTCACACCGCAACTTGTTGCGGATGTGCTTAAGGTACCTAGGATAGAGTTCCCAGATTACCCCTCTTGTGAGCGTCTGAGGACTGTGTCCAAAGACGAGCTCATCTCTGCCTTCTGTCAGCGTCCTGCTGATTGGGGTGAGCACCAGTTCACATCATGTAGGCCTTTTGCTAAAGGTCCTAGATTCATGAACATGGTGATGACGTTTGTTCTCCATCCTCTTTCTCACTATAACTCTATCACAGAGCCTCGTGCTCGATTTTTGCTTTCTCTTCTTGAGCACTTGACCATAGACTTCCCTTCTCACTTCATCCGGTCTATTATAGAGGTTTATCTTGATTCGGCGTCCCGTGATAAGCTCATTTTTCCTTCTGCTATCACGAGGATTATGCGCCATTTTTCTGTTCCCTTTCCTGTGTCCGACCACTTCACACACATATCTGCCATAGATGCCGCTACCGTAAAACGTAGTGAGGCGCAGTTCAGGTCGAGACAGCCTGGTGCCACTCCTCCCTCCCGTTCAGCACCATCCAGATCCGCACCATCTACATCTGCTCCTTCTTCCTCTACGAGCGATGTATCCCTTGGAGATATCATGGCGCAGCTGCAGCGCATGGACACTCGCCTTGATACACTCTCTGCTGAGTTGTATCAGGTGAATGTTCGTGTTGGTCGTATTGCACGACGGCAGGAAATCATGGGTGGATTTGCTCCAGAGGCTACTCCTTCACCATCCACTCCAGCCGCTTCAGATTCTGAGGATAATGAGGATGATGAGGATGATGATGATGAGGACACTAGCTCTGCCGATGAGATGTCTACATGACACTCTACCCTTTGTCACTCGTGACAAAAAGGGGGAGTAGTTTGGGCTATGAGAGTAGTCATCTTAGGGGGAGAGTTAGCATAGGACATTTTTGATAGGGGGAGTGTTATCATATTTTTGAGGGATGTAGTGAGGTTATATGTATTCTTTTCTTATCTTTTAGTTACATTGGTCTTGTAATTGAGGTCCTTTGACCATTTTTACATACATTGTACTTATTCTATCTCTTATTTATATCGATGTATGTTTCTTTCACCTCTCTCTTCATGTGTTGTTTCTTTCCTGTCTTAATACACATGTTCTTTATACTTGTATGCAATCTAATTATTTCTGTTTCACACAAGATGCCTTGATGAGTTTTGTTTAAAGTGTTTCAGAAATACAGGTTGTCAAAGTCTACTTATCATTAGCTCTCTTCTTGCAAAGTTTTTCAAGAGTTTGTGATAGGATAGATTTTATTGTATTTAACAAGTGAATATGAGTTGAGTGATTTATGACTTCTCTCATATGCTCATTTGTTTGTTGTGGTTTTGTCACGGATTGCCAAAGGGGGAGATTGTTAGGACATATATGTTTTAACTTGTTTAAGAACATATGTCACTTAATTATGTAAATTGGCTTATCCTTTGACAAAACGCACTTTGCTTGTAATTGGGTAGATCTAGGTGCTTTTAATACTTCAAGAAATCATGTTTCAAGGTCAAGTGTTGAAGTCATCAAGTCTGTCCAAGAAAAAGCAAGTTGAAGTGCAGAATTTTTAAAGCTCGACACCTCTCGACACCTACCTCGACACCTGCTATCTGTCGAGAATTAAAAATTCAGAATTCCAATCTGATTTTCTAGGAATCCGTGAATGTGTTTTTTAGGCTTCTTTTCTTCTAACCCTAAACATATAAAAGGATTATTTTAAGAGCCGTTTCTAGGGACACAAGTTGCATTATCATTGAGCAATCTCTGTTTATGCAAATTGTGCTCAATAGACGAAGTTCTTGACCTAGTTCATCCTTCATCAAGAAGTTGCTGTGTCTTTGCACCATAGAGTTTTGTAACCAAGCATCTTCCTATTCATCACGTGGATGAACTGAAGAACTTTGCAGCCAACCATTCTTCCTCAAGTTGGTGTTCTGAAGTCGCGTATTGGGATTCGCGCATTGGTTAGTCACGTACTTGGGAGCCGTGCAACAAAGGTGGAAATTGTCACTACAGATCAAGTCCAATTGGGTATTGGGGTAAAGGTTCAACTGTAGGTTGGTAAGGTACTGGGATTCCTTTCTTGTAACCGCTTGATTTGATAATAGTGGAGTTTCGGGAGTGGTGACCTGAAAATCACCCGGTGGGTTTTTGCCGTTAGGGTTTTCCTCATTCGTAAACAAATCACCGTGTTATTTATTTTCCGCTGCATTTTTAGTATTTGGTGATTTGTTTGTGCTTCCACCAATTGCATGCTTAATTAATTAATTAACAACTTGGCTAATTAATTAATTAATTAGGGTTTATCACAAGGGGTCATTTGAATTGTGACCTAACAAAAAGTAAAGGTTTTTTTTTTTTTTTTTTTTTTTTTGGTTAGTTTAGCTAAAAATTTGAAGAAACTGATGCGAATTTATTCTCTCATTCTCTCTCTCACGTCACTTTCTTTCTCTTTATTTCTTGTCTTTATTTTATCAACATGTTCATTTTATAGTCTTATGCAACAAATCTTGTCATTTCGAGCAAGAAGATTTTCTGGTGCTAACCGAACTATCTTTTTTTTTTTTTTTTGGAGGAAGCTATCCGAACATCTTTCAATCAGAAGCAGTTATAAATTTTTTTTTTATTATCCAACACTTCCCTTGTGTTCCACTAGGTACTAGTCATCTATCTATTGCGTCCTATACTTCCATGCTACTAGTATCAGGCTTTTATTTAAATTCCTGTTAATAGTTTCTTGTCAACCTGGCTTGAATATGTTAGATGTGAAAGTTAAATTTGGCTTGGATTTCTTTTCTAGATTTTGGCTAGGATCCCAATTCTTTTCAGTTTAGTATGTGTGTCTATATATATATATATATATATATGATCCAATGTATTGAATTCATTAAGATAGTGACATATGTCTAAGATTGACCGCGTGTTATAATTGAAATGAGTCTAGCGTATTGGAGACACTGGATCCAAGTTTTTGCCTCAGGTTCTTTATCAAATTTAATTTCTTCAGCCTTTAGTGTCAAAATAAGTTATGTAATTGAACTAGCAAGAGAAAGGAATGAAGCTTTATTCTAATTCAATTCAAGCCTGTACAGTGAAAACTGTTTCTAATTAACTGCAGTAACTCTAATTCCACTATCCTAAGCACCTGAGTGTGATTTGCTGTCTTTCTAAATTTCTAATACGTTGGGATTGTTTTTTCCTATTGAACTCGATGTACTGACAGTAGTCAACATATACATGCCTTGTAATACGTTGGGATTCAGTCCCCTTATTTTAATATATATTTCTATCTTCACAGTCAAAAAATAAATAGTTAAACACAAACGCGCACGACATGCAGTTTGCCGAGGAAAGCCTCACAATGCAATACGACATGTCACACAAAATGACTAAAAATAATAAGACGCTATGCGACTTGTCGTGTTGTTGGATGATGATGCTATACGACGTGTTATTTAACAGTTTCTTTATCTATAGCATAGCGGCTACCGGCTCTTGATTCTGCAGTCAGTGATCTTCTCACACTTGTAAACTGAGAAAGAACGTTCTTTGGTGTATTTGAAATTAAGTTATGCGACTTTGTGCCATCTTTATAATCCTTTCATTTTTTAGTGAAACTTTTTCCTTGACGATATGTAGGCCTAAGACCTACGTGGTATTTGAATCTCTACTAAATATATATACATTGCACAAATGAGGGTGAGTTATTACTCTCATTATGGAATGCTTAAATGTCCTTATTTTCTTGTATATTGATGTTTATAAAATTTGTGATTTTTGGAAGATCAATAGTCGATTGCTCCAGTTTTGTCCAATTCAGTCATTTTTGTCCAATTCTGCGACACTTCTTTTGAGTCACATCAGCATAACCTTTCAATCTACTTCGGTCCAATTTGGTCTATTTTGGTTATTTCAGTCCAATTTGGTCCAGTTTGGTCATTTTGGTCCAATTCTACAATGCTTATTTTGAGTCACATCGGCATAATATTTCGATCTACAACAGTCCATTCGGTCTACCTTGGTCCAATTTGGTCCATTCAGTCCTTTCAATCTAATTTGCACTTCAGGATAGTTTGGGAGGAGAGGTATTTGTAGAAAGAACCATTTACAATTATGTCACATTTTCTACATAAAATTGGTAGGTTTTTGGTAAAATTGCATTTTTCTTATGTTATTAAAATCTTGAATTTTTTTTTTTTCCATAATATAAGCAATGAATTTTCTTATATTTGCTTTCACTTTAAACCAGTTAAGACGTATAGAGTATGAATCGTTTGTAAGGAGTACTAGAAACAACCTTCAATAATAAGTTACATTATTTACAAAATATCTCGACTTATATAATAATTTAATTTAAAATGCATTATGTTTCCTTAAAAAATTACAAAATTTAAAACACTTTAAAATAACAAATATAAATAGCTTAATTTAAAAATTTTAATATTGTATCAATTATACTTTGTTAGAAAAAAAATCATATCATTTTAAGAAAGATCAAGGAATACACTTATGAATCTCATCTACTACTTTTACTTTTCACTTAACAAAAAAACAAATTGTCAAAATTTTCCGCATGTTATGCAAGTGTACGACTAGTTAAAAATAAAAACGAAAGCCGAAGTGTTTCTTATGTTATACCATGGTTCAACATTTAATCAACTTTGCAATTTACATTCAAATGTCTCCATCTTGTTTCTCAAAATCTCTTACCGGTCCCTTGAACCATTTCCTTGCATCCAAGAACCACCAAAGCATTATCAGTGTCAATGCTATAGCGAGGGCTATTGGTGCATAATTAAAAGTGTTCCATTGGAGGGGGTAGGTTGTTGGCAATAAGAAGGTCGAACAGGTATAACATATCCACAGGAAGGCCACCAAGCAAATTGGCCTTCTTGCTTTACCCAAATAGAATGGTCCTGGTTTGAAATTTTCCTCTGCCATGATTAGCCTGGCGAAAATTGGGACAGCATAGCCTCCCACCCATCCAATTGTATTTATGGAAATGATGGCAGTGAAAACTACATCAAGTTTCAAGATGGGCAGGCCAAGAATAATGCTGGTGGCTGCACAGAGCCACACAGCATTTGTTGGAACCTTGCGCTTTGGGTGAACTCTTCTCCATATTGGTGAAAATGGGATTCCTCTATCCCTCGATAGAGCATAAACCTATAAGAAGAAGAAGAAGAAGAAACAAAGTTGTTTATTGCCATTCCTAGATTGAAAAAAAAAAAAAAAAAAGAATTATAGAAGAAGAAAAGAATTATGAGTTCTTCAAGACTCCTCGAATGACCTCAAGATTAGTTGTGGATGTGATACATTAGATGGGACACGAAAGTGACATGTAGCCATTTTTAGATACATGTCAGTGTTTTTGTGTTGCGTGCACTGGAGTGGTAGACACAAGGCCAAACTCAATAGTTCCTATCATCAACACCTACTAGCGCGGAGAGAGAGAGAGAGAGAGAGAGAGAGATACTTACTACTCTAGCAGCACTAGTGGTAACTGAAAGCCCACAAAAGAAGTATGACACCCAAATGATACATAGAAACACAATAGCCCCAGCTGAATTGTTAAACCTCCCATGGAAAGCATCATAAAGTATCTGTGCTGGTACAAGTGCACCGGCTGTCTCATTGTTCACATCGTATAAATAGTTAAGATCCTACATCGAAATTACAACCTCAAGTCATCTTCAAGCTATCTTTGCTAAAGTATATTTAAAATTAAAAAAGGAAAAGGATCCAACTATTAGAAACATACATGAATGCTGAAGGTAAGAGCTATATAATAAGCCCATCCGAATAAGGTGACGATTCCAATACTAGAAAGAATAGCAATAGGACCAGTTCTATCTGCCCCTTTTGTTTCCTCTGTTAGATGAGCTGCAGTGTCATAACCATATAGACTATAGCTGCTTAGAAGTACTGATAATATAATTGCATAAGGTTTGCTTTGTACTCCAGTTGACTCGGGAGATGTCTCAAAATGAGTGAACACATAAGAAGCTGGTTTTGTTGGCTGTGCCACGATAGGGAGCATTATAATCACCACCATACCACCAATCACCTAAATTATAACATTAATGGCATGTAAGTTGAAAAAAAAATCCATAAGGAATTTATAAGAAAATCGCCAACTATATGTACCACTTTTTGTTGCAATCGATTATATTATATTTGTTTATGTTAACTAGTGCCTTAAAGTTAAGTTGTATTTAATATTTTATTAATTATATGTGTGTATATAAAAAAAAGAATACATACAAAAACAATGAATTTGTGCATGCATGCCCATGAATTATTAATGTACATTTTTCTATTTAAAAAATGTGAGTTGTAATTTATAATGATTACTTAACCTATATTCTTAAGAGTGTTAGGTTCTAAATATTTAGGAATAAATGTGTAAGTTCTAATTTTATGTAAATTGGCAAACCAAGAACAAAAACATGTTTAGTAGATCTGAATATTAAACCTAAATAACAATTTGGTTTATTAATTAGACTAAACAATCAGTTTATAACTCCTTATATGTTGTGCCAAATAACTCATTTGACGGGCTAGGGTTTCTCTGTCTCTCGTAGGCGGTAGAACGGGTGTCCTTCCTTGTGAAGGTTTCGTCTAGGTTAACTTGGTTAATCCCTGCGTTGGTGGTGTTTTTTTCTTCCTTTGTGGACTGTGAAACAGTTTGTCTGTCTCTTCCCCCGTGTGTTCTTCTTCTCCGTTCGTTCTTCTCTCCCTTTCGCAACATCTCCTTTCTTGTCGTTGACACTTTCTGTGCTACTATGGAAGACCTGTCTAGTCATTGGAGCAGACTCTCCCTATCTGATCGTGAGGGGCCAGGATGCAGTATTACTGAAGCACACCGTACCAGAGAGTTCATTATAGCAGCTAAGTTTCTAACTAAACGAGCATTGAATGTGGATGCTATCGCCAACACGTTCAACCCCCTTTGGCGCTGTCGAACGGGTTTCAAAATTCAGAATCAAGGAGATCATAAGGTTCTGTTTATCTTTGATAATAAGACAGATTTGGAGCGGGTTTTATCCAGTGAGCCGTGGAGTTTCGACAAGCGTTTGATAGTGATGAATCGCTACGATAATGATGCTCCGATTCACGACTTGCAATTTAACAAAGCTACCTTTTGGGTGCAGGTACATGATATACCAATCAGATATAGGAACAAAGTGGTGGCAGAAAAAATATGTGACGCCCTAGGGGAAGTTGTTCAATCCCCGGATAAGCTGGTGCATGATGGTAGGAGTTTTATTCGGATTAGAGTTACTATTGATGTCTCTTTGCCTTTGTGCAGAGGTCGTCTCATCTCCATTGATAATGACAAACAGGTGTGGGTCAGTTTTAAGTATGAACGTCTCCCGAATATATGCTACTGGTGTGGTTGCCTGGACCATGATGATAAAGACTGTAATGTGTGGATTGAAAGTGAGGGCACCCTTAAAACTGAGCAACAACAATTCGGACCTAGTTTACGAGCACCGGTGTTTGTACAATCTCGGAAGTCTGTGGTGGTTGTGCCTGGATATTATAAATCAAAGCTTGAAAGGCAGGCTAGGAGTCCGAGTAGTGAATCTAGAGGTGGGAAAGGACCAATGGAGGGCGTAATGAACGTTATTTCACCTGTTGTTCCTTCAGATATTGAAGAGGGGCAGCCAGTTGATATCCAACCAACGAGGAATGTTGATCCAGTGTTGGTAACTCCTATGCCCATGCAAAGTGAGCAGGTGGAAAGGGTCCCTCAAGAAGTCTCTCGGCCTGATCTCAATGAGGGATGTCAGGATATAGATGGTCAAGTTTCTAATGGTGATGACTTTGATTCTCAGCTACGGGATATTGACAGAGAGCTTACCAAGTTTGACACCCCCTCAAGTCCTATGTTGGTTACTTCCTCGGCTTTGGACAAATTGGAGGATCCTTCACCCTTATCTCGTGTTTCTATGAAGAATGGGGAGTTCTCCCCTACATCTGTTCAGCCTACCAAAATGTCTTCCTGGACCCGGTTAGTTAGGTCTACAGTGGACAGTTTTTCTCCTTCAGTTGCGGTGAAAATAACAGGTGGAAAGCGTAGTTTTGACCATGTGGAAGATTGCTCCCTATTACCTTGCAAACGCCTACAGGTTTTGAGGAGTGATGAAGAAGTATCTACTGTATTGGTGGAGGCTGTTCAGCAGCCCCGCCAGAGTCAATGAATTGCTTAGCATGGAACTGTCGGGGGCTTGGGAACCTTCGAACAGGGAAGGAGCTTGTAGAAATGGTACGGGCAAAAGATCCCTCCGTCGTGTTTATAGCCGAGACATGGACGGATGAAGCAAGGCTAGATAGGGTTCAAAGTAGTCTGGAGTTTCAGAATAGGTGGGTGGTACCTAGTGATAATAGGGGAGGTGGTCTTGTTCTGTTTTGAAAAGACTCTATCAATCTTATTGTGGAAGATTCAAAGAAGTATTTTATTGATGCTTGGATTGATAAAAACTCGGATCATCAATGGAGGTTTACTGGCTTCTACGGGGAGCCAGATACGACAAGGAGACATGAAGCTTGGAGTGAACTTCGCCGACTTAACCACCACCCTAGTGTTCCATGGATTTGTATGGGTGATTTTAATGAGCTTGTTAGTCAAGAGGAGAAATTAGGAGGAGCTCTACGCCCTAATTATCAAATGCAACTCTTTCGAGAAGTGATAGATGAATGTGGTTTTATGGACTTGGGTTTTTCTGGTCAACGGTTCACTTGGAGTAGACACTTTAGGGATGGTAACTCTATTTGGGAGAGATTAGACAGAGGGCTGGCAAATAATGGTTTTTTTCTACTTTTTCCAGGTTTACAAATTCACCATCTTCGGTGTGATTCCTCTGATCATGTTCCTATTCTTTTGACTCTCTCAGGCTTGGATCCTCCTCCGAGAAATAAACCATTCAGGTTCGAAGAAATGTGGCTCTCTGATAGCCGCTGTGGTGATATTGTGGAAGCAACATGGAGATCAATGCTTGACAATGACTCTGATGATGCAATTTTGACAAGGGTTGAGAGATGTGGCCGAGACC
This sequence comes from Quercus variabilis, assembly GCA_030445155.1. Classification (NCBI taxonomy): domain Eukaryota; kingdom Viridiplantae; phylum Streptophyta; class Magnoliopsida; order Fagales; family Fagaceae; genus Quercus; species Quercus variabilis. Next base: position 31,940,527 of record CP129453.1, on the reverse strand, counting down.
TAGCTTGGTGGGATAAAAATTGCTTCGGCAATGTCAGAAGGGAATTGCTTAAATGTAGACACCTACTGGTTCAGGCCGAAAAGGAGTCTATTAGAAGTGGTTGTAATAACCGAGTAAGAGAATTAAAAGCTGAAATATCCTCATTGCTGGATAAAGAGGAACGCATGTGGAATCAGCGCTCAAGGGTGTTGTGGATGAGCCAGGGAGATCGTAATACGAAGTATTTTCATAGTAAGGCGACGAAGCAACGTAGAAAGAATTCTATTCGGGGTATCAGAGATACTCAGAACCAGTGGAAGGAGGATTCTGAATCTATTGCCTCGGTGTTAATAAATTATTACCAAGAACTGTTTTCATCCTCTAATCCGTCACTTGACAATGGGGTTTTGGACCGAATTCCTCAGCTTATCACAACAGACATGAATCAGGAGCTATCTAAGGAGTTCTTAGCGTGTGAGGTACAGATTGCATTGAGCCAAATGGCTCCTCTGAAGGCGCCAGGTCCAGATGGGATGCCGCCCTTGTTTTATCAACACTTTTGGGGCATGGTGGATGATGATGTGGTTAGATCTATCTTATCCTGGTTAAATTCAGGTACTTTCCCTCATCCCGTCAATCATACTTTTATTACCCTTATTCCTAAGGTTGATAATCCTGAGTATGTGCATCAGTATCGTCCCATTAGTTTATGTAATGTTCTTTATAAAATTTTTTCAAAAGTGATTGCAAACAGATTGAAAAAAATTTTACCAACCATAATCACTGAGCATCAGTCGGCCTTTGTTAAAGATCGACTTATTTCTGACAATGTTCTTATGGCTTTTGAGACATTACACTCTATGAAGAATCATAATTCAAAGAAAACAGGTTATATGGCACTGAAGTTAGATATGAGTAAGGCTTATGATAGGGTGGAATGGTTTTTTCTTGAGGCGATTATGAGGCAGATGGGTTTCAATGAACATTGGATTGGACTTGTGATGGTGTGTGTGAGGACTGCTACCTATTCCATCCTTGTTAATGGTGAACCGAAGGGTTTGATTCACCCATCGAGAGGTCTTAGACAAGGGGATCCCCTATCCCCATTCCTTTTCCTCTTATGCTCTGAAGGATTACATGGGCTTATTAGGCATGCGGCGAGCATGGGTGATATTTCTGGTTTTTCTTTGTGCAAGCGTGGCCCAAAACTAACCCACTTATTATTTGCAGACGACAGCCTCCTCTTTTGCAGGGCTACTCCGGATGAGTGTAGATGTGTCATGGCACTTTTATCTCAATATGAGGAGGCTTCAGGTCAGAAAGTGAATAGGAGCAAAACATCTATCTTCTTTAGTAAATCTACTTCTGAAGACTTAAAGGTTACCATCAAGGGTATTCTGGGGGTTCAAGAGGAGCATCAGTATGAGAAGTATTTAGGCCTTCCCTCTCTGGTTGGTAGGGGTAAGAGAGAGAGTTTTAATTATATAAAAGAAAGGGTTTGGAAGAAACTCCAAGGTTGGGAAGGGAAGCTGCTCTCTCAAGCAGGGCGTGAAGTTCTTGTCAAATCAGTCATTCAGGCAATCCCTACCTATGCAATGGGATGCTTTAAACTACCTTTGGGGCTCTGTAATGATATTGAGGTTCTGGTAAAGAGATTCTAGTGGGGTCAACGTGGTGATCGGAGGAAAGTTCACTGGCTTAAATGGGAAGAGATGACAAAGTCAAAAATGGTGGGAGGTATGGGGTTTAGGGACTTGGCCTTGTTTAATGACTCCCTATTGGCTAAGCAAGCTTGGCGCCTTTTGCATAATACCGATTCTTTATTTTACAAAGTTTTCAAAGCCCGCTTTTTCCCCAATAGCTCTATTATGGAAGCTAAGGAGTCAAGATCAGGTTCGTATGCATGGCGAAGCATCTTATATGGGCGTGAGGTTATTCTAAGAGGTGGTAGGTGGCGTATAGGGTCTGGAAGGAAGGTTCGGGTATGGCAGCATCACTGGTTGCCGAGAAAGCACCCTCCACTTCTCTGTTCTCCAGTGGTTGAAGGGTTTGAGAATGCCACTGTGGATTTATTAATTAATGATGAGGCTCGGACTTGGAATGAGGAGCTAGTTGATGGTTTGTTTGCCCCTGAGGAAGCTGATCTGATTAAGAGCATTCCTCTAGCACGTGGTTCAGCTGAAGATATTCTCTTTTGGCCCCACTCTTCTAATGGCCGGTACTCATGCAAGACTGGTTACCGTTTCCTTAAAGAAGAGAGTGAGCCAAGTCCGTTCCATGAACCAGTGAATACCAATTTGTGGAAAGGAATCTGGGCTCTAAATTGTCCGAATAAGATCAAGAATTTCATCTGGCGCGCCTGTCGTAATTCAGTTCCTTCAAAAGTCAACTTAATGCGACGCACAATTTTGCAGGAGGCTATCTGTGATCGCTGTCATCAAGTAGAGGAGACTGTCATCCATGCTGTATGGTCTTGTTCCAGCTTAGATGGTGTGTGGTCTGACTTACAGTTGTGGGGTGTGCGTCGTACCCAGTCATTTGTGGACTTCAAGGAGCTGCTGTCTTGGATCATAACCAATCATCAAGAACCGGAGTTATTCACTACTACTGTGTGGACGATTTGGCATCATCGGAATCAAGTTCGCCTAGCCCAATCCAGCGTCTCTCTCTCGCAGCTATCTCAGCTCGCTAAGGATAGGTATGCTGAATTTCTAGCAGTGCAGATTCCTCGGGTTCCAGCGGCTCCACGCTCCAGAGCTAGATGGGTGCCCCCCTCGAATGGTTTGCTTAAAATCAATTTTGACGGGGCCAATTTTAGTGCTGAGAATAAGTCTGGTATTGGGGTTGTGATTCGCGACGATCAAGGGATGGTTTTAGCATCACTTTCTGAGAAACTTCCTAGAGTTTATGGTCCTGAGGAGGTGGAGTCTCTTGCTGCTGCCAGGGCTCTTGTTTTTGCAAGGGAGATAGGTGTTGACAATGTGGTCTTGGAAGGTGACTCTAGCATTCTGATGTCTGCTCTTCGAAGGGAGGATCATTATCTTTTAGCTTTAGGTCTTTTGGTGGACGATGTTAGAGTACTTGCTAGATCTTTTTCTAAATTACTTTACTCTCATACTAGGAGGGATGGTAATAAATTAGCGCATAGTTTAGCTAGGTTTGCAGTTAATATTTCCAGTTTTCTAGTGTGGATGGAGTCTGTTCCGTCTCACTTTACTGATATTTATCAGGCGGATTTAGCCGGTTTTTCTTAATAAGATAAATTTCAGGTTTCTTTCTCAAAAAAAAAACAATCAGTTTATAAGAGTCTAAACGAACTAACATAGAGCACCCATTAGCACGACCTGTAATACTTGCCTAAAGTATTGCCAGCCAAGTAGATGTTGACCCATTGTGTTTGACAAAAAATTTTCCCCTTCTGGACCAGTAAACATGATTTTTTGTGTTTATGCAAGGGAACTCCTGGGCGGCAATTCCAAATCTCCACAAAACGCAATACATAAACACCACATTTTTAAATTGCACAATTTCAAAAGGTTGAACCAAACTCATCCTAAGTAAAACATACGCTTGCAAAGAAGGTATTTGAGAAACAAAATATTACTACATAGCACACCTGCCACCATATGGAAATTATGTCAAGGAATGCTATTAGGTTCAACGCGAACGTATTGAGTACCGCCCATATGATGATTAGGCCCATATATATAGCCAAAAATACACTTCGTGGTGCAAAGTAGCCCCCACCCTTGTTTGTACCAGTGGACAAAAGAATGATCATTTGTAATGCCTGAGCTCCTGAATAGGCCTAAAATAAGCACAAATTCAGAAGAAAAAAGAAATATTACTTCTTACCATTGCAAGTTTATAGTTTTCAGTAGTCCATTATATTTGTATAATAAATTTAGAATGCAGCAGGAAATATGTTGAAAGGAAGTTGCCAAATTAACCTGAGCACCCATTCCAGAAACAACTCCGATGGTCTCGAGCCAAGCACAACACCATGATGCAAATGGCCCCCACTTGGGTCCAGCCAAGTGGGCAGCCCAGTAATAAAGAGAACCTGTGGTCTGTTCAATGTTTCCACAACCAAGATCAACTAAAGTTTAGCAAATTCGAAATTGAGAGGAAAAAAAAAAAAAAAAGAAATCTAAGAGAAAAACCATGAGCAAGCAGTCCTGCACCACCATGAGCAATGACATAGAGGTGTGGTTGGCAATGTGAGAACTGATCCTAGAGGTATGTAATAATTTCTTTCAGTAAACATTGGTAAAGTCTCACACCAGGAATTTTCACTTTGTACGAGCCATATATAAAATGTAGATATTCTTGAAAAATACGGACACCTGGTTTCCACATTTTATCACACTTTGTGTAAAATGTTTGTGTGATATAATAATTTTCCTTCATCCATTGACCCGAAAATGAAGAGTTTTGTCCGTAAGAACAGGGGGTTCTTGAAGGTGTGTTTTGACAAAGTGAATTTTTTTTAAGATAAATATCCTCTTGCACTATTTTACATCCATTTTTATATCAATATCATGTAGAAATGTCTACATTTTAACACATGAAAGTAAATGGGAATGGACATAAAAAAAAAAAAACCTAGTGTAAGAGTATAAAATCCCAGCAGAGTAATATGAAAGGGCAAAAGAAGTTTGGTATAGTTTTCTAGTTGCTGAACCTTAATTTCCTCAACCAAATTGAGTCATGTGGTTACACCTAACTTTTTACCCATATGCCTTCATTTCCAGGATGGAGAACTGAGAAATCCTTTCATGGATTTTGAAAATCTAGTAGTGTTCTTGTATTAATAAGGAATCTCGATTGTTCACCAGAAATCGAATGATTGATTACTCATGAAAACTATAGCCAATACATTTGTGTGCGTGTGTGTGTGTGTTGGATCTGGTACTTCTAAATGACACTAAAAAGGGTAAACTTTCAAACAACCCGTTTGTGCAAGGAGTAATCGAGGAGAAAAAAATATATATAACAAAAAGGAAACATACTGGGAAGGAGGAGCATATCTCAGCCAAGGCTAGTCCAACAAACCAGGTGAAAAATGTGACTACCACCCATCCCCATATTAAGCTTGCAGGACCAGCATAACGTAGGCTTGGGCCATATAGTGGTGTTCCAGAGAAAACTGCTACGCTTGAAAATGTTATTGCAAGCGTCTTGAATAGAGTCTGAAGAAACCCAAAAGAAAAAAGAAGAAGAATGCATATATTAACAGTGTTAAGTATTCTTTACGAGACCCAACATAGAAGTATGAAATATGTTTCAAAACTAAATTAGCATGTATGACTTTTGAGATATGGAAGGTTTCAGACAAACCATCTCTCTTCTCAACTCTTGCTTGTATCCAAGCTCATGGAGACGCTTCTCTCCAGAATCCATTTCCAAAGCTTGCTGAGTGATGCTTACATTCGTGTTCATCTCTGAACTCGAGTTTCTATGGAAAGTTTGACAATTATGAGACTAGTTTTGAATCGGTCACCATCTCAATTAAGTCAGTGTATGAATCTGAACAGAATAGGAAAGATGGTGGAAGAAGAATTAGTCATTATTATCAGGTGTAGGATATGGAGATTACTAGCTAGTTGAGTGGACACCAAGGTTGCAACAAAATCGTAAGGATCATACTCATACTTAGTGGCTTGCTTAATTTGACTTGAGAAAAGTGGAAACAGCTGATTAGTCATCACCAAGCGTAAGCTTACAGGTGGATAAAATCATCTTTCAACAAAATAAAAGTACACGCCTACAATCACACCAAATTTCACAACTTGTTTAGGTGTCATTGTGTGATTAGATTTCAATACTAACACATGGATCCATAATAAGAACTTAATAATAATAAAAAAAAATTAGATGCACCAATAATGAGATGACGTAAACTTAAGCATGTTGTAAATTTAGGTGCATTACTAAACTTTCTCAAAATCTTCAGTTCCCCTTCCTTTGTTTTGTCTGCCCCATGTGAATGGCTGATTGAAAGCTGAAAAGTTTGAATAAATTTTTCGGAATCTTAAAATTTTAGTCTTTTGTCTCCACCCACCCACCGGGCCACGCTCAACGCTTCAATCCTCAACTTCATTTTATTTTATTTTTTAGATTTAGAATTTTTGTCATTATTTAAATACAAGTATCTTTTATTATTATTGAACTGAAATGTCAGCATAGGTTTTAATATATTGGGATCACAGATTCTTTTTGCTGAATGAAGAAAAAAGGGACTCGTGTGGTCATTGCTGTCTTCTCATCACCTAAACTCAGCATTTCATCAAGAACTACTTATTAAGTTTCCAATAGTTGTTAGGGGGATAGACAGGATTAATATTATTCATTTTTCCAAGTTTCTATTGAAAGTTAAGATAATGAAACTAGTTGTTTTGAATTAGTCATCGTCTCAATCCTGTATAATCTGAACAGAATAGGAAAGGTGGTGGAAGACGAATTAGTCATTTCGCAGGTGTAGGATATGAAAGTTACTGGTTGAGTGAACTTGACGGTTCCAACAAAATATAAAGTATCATACACATAGTGGCTTAATTTGACTTCATGAGGAAAGTAGAAGCAGCTGACCGTTGTCATCACCAAGTGTAATAAGCTAACTGGTGGAGTAAAATCAATATTCAACGACAAATATAAAAGGTTCAATTCAATACGTAACAAGAAAGATATTTGTGGCTTGTTTGACTTTCTTCATGATACTTTTGGCATCACTTGCCTTGGTCCAAGTCCAAGCGATGATCATAGCCGGGAAACAATCAAAGCAGCGGGAGTGTATTTCAACTGGTCCAAATGCTAGCTAATAACTATAGTTTGAATTTCCTTTCATGTATAGCCGCCATTCATTCTTCTCTCCACAACTTCGCTTGTAAGTCCCATATATGCAACGGTTTTTTGTTCCTTTTACATCATGTTTAATGAAAAGCCAAGAGATTGAGAAGGAATAAGAAAGTTCAAGAAATTGAATAAAGATGCTATCAAGAGGTAGTTGGGGAGACTCTAATTGAGTAGGGTTTTTTTTTTTTTTTTTTTTGTTAGTTGAGTAATTAATATAACATATAAATATACCACTTAACCTAAAAACTTAAATTTATGTTTGAGTTCAACTATGTTATATTAACTAATTTTTCTTTTCATTACTATTCGATGTGAGATTTCACTCACACGTGAATATTCAACAATAAAGATTTACCTATTAATTAATTATGTGTGTGTGTTATTTATCCATAAAGCATAATTATGACATGATATAGCATATATTTTTTTTCATATATTTAACAAAATATTTACATCAAGTTAGTCTTTATGTTTGTGTGTGTGTGTGTGTGTGTGTGTGTATTAGGCTAAAATACATTATTGATTTCTAAAAATTATCTATTGAGCACTATTAGTTCCTAAGTTAACTTCGACTAGTGATAACGCCTTAAAATGTATACTTGTTATATATTTATGTAGACATTATCTCCTTATTATTATGCTTAATTTGTATAATTAAGCCATGATTTACATTAGTCCCTATTATTTATCTTTACATAATTTCTTGAATAAGATGCTATTCATTGTGTGTAATTTTCTACTTTCAGGAAATCATGTGAGAAAGATGAGTTTACAAGAATTTGTGAGAGAATGGAGGCCAAACTAGAATTAAAGTAGAGCTAAAGGACCATGCTTAAATGTCTAAGGAGGTGCAGCAGGAGTGCTTGGATCATCCACCATGATTGGAATTTTCAAATAAAGAAAGAAATCATAGAGGCAGAATCTGAAAAGGAAAAATCTGATTTGAGCACTAATCAGTATTTTAGACATATCTCTCTCCTCTAAAATTCAATTGACACAAGGCTAGATGGGTTGGAACCGTGACTTAAATATCTATAACTTTCCAGTTTTGAGTTTTTCAAAATTCTCAATATTTTAAGGTTGAAATTAACTTACAAATTACTGCTGTAAACCTTGACAGAAACTAAAATAGTATAAGTTTTATTTCCTTTGACCACTTAGACGTTAGGGGTTTTGGAAGGGAGGCTATGTAGAACGAATTGGGCAGAGAAAGCCTTGTATTTTCCTTTCTCTAATGGCAACTGATATGGAAGAATTATTATAGCAGGTATCATGGGCTGAACCCGTCAGCTCCTGCTTTGGCTGACGGGTCAGTCACGACGGACGGTTATAAGCTAACGTAACAGAAAAAGACGTACTGACGGGAGTAAGACAAACCGATGAGCTGAAGGCTCCAGGTTTAACTGACGGTAATTCAAAGCTCCTGGGCTACTCAGTGTAGCAAGAAGCTAACGCCAACTTGGCTGAAGGGGAAAAATGCAAGCTGACGGTTTTAAGGCCGACGGTCCTATAAAAACCATGACTTGGTCACCACGCATGGGTAATAAGGAAGTTGCTTGTATTTCACGCCCAGTATCAGAGTCCTATAAAGAAAGGATCCCGCAATCTACGCTTGTGAGGATTCCTATAAGGAAAAGACTTCTGCTCCAAGGAAAAAGGTCAATCCTCGACTACTATGAAAACTCCAATACCCTCACAAATCAAGGTACGCATAATTACACCCTCTCTAGCACTCTAGAGTTGAAAGAAGTTCTAACTTAACCTTCGGAGGGTATTTGGCCGGCACCACACCGGTGCTCTCTATTAGGTCATCTCTTTTTTGTTATGCAGGTGTTGTTTCGAGCGTACAAGCATCGTGCAACTCACTGGTGAGATTTTCGGCATCATCAATTGGCGCCGTCTATGGGAAACGCGAAGCAATTAAGCCGCACTATCGTTTCCCGGACTAAAGGGTTGCATGGTACTCACTCGCTCAATGCAACTATTAATGATGTACAAGGAGAGGAACCACCCACGACTGCCCTCGAGAGACAAGTTCAGACTCTCAGTGCCGCCGTAGAGCGTCTCACCAAACGGAACCTCGACTTGGAAGAACAGCTACGCTAGAAGGATGCAGCACAAAATGACCAACCAGAAGATCAGGAAGAAATTAGCGCTCCAAGGGGGAACCAGGAAAGACCTGAGGGCAGCCGCGCCCCAAGCAGGCCAGAAAGGCAGCACGTGAGCATGCCATCCCTCATGGATGCGACTCCACCACATATTGCCGCCGAAATGCAGGCAATGAGGGAACAGATGGAGGTCATGATGAACGCCCTCAAGGGGAAAGTCTCCAGTGATCTTGACGATCTAGTCAACCGTACCGACTCGCCCTTCACTGTGGCCGTGAACTCCTTCCCCTTACCCCACAAGCTTCGCATGCCAAATATAGATAGCTATGATGGGGTGAAGGATCCTCTGGACCACCTGGAAACTTTCAAAACCCTGATGCATCTTCAGGGGGTAGCAGATGAGATTATGTGCAGGGCCTTCCCCACAACACTCAAAGGCCCCGCAAGGGTATGGTTCAGTCGGCTGACGCCCAACTCTATCAGCACCTTCAAGGAGCTAAGCGCCCAATTCACTACACACTTCATTGGGGGACACAGGTGTAAGAAGTCCACGGCGTGCCTGATGAGTATCAAGCAAAGAGAGGACAAGACGTTGCGATCCTACATAACGCGCTTTAATAAGGAAGCGCTATCGGTCGACGAGGCCGACGATAAAATACTTGTAGCAGCATTCACAAACGGGTTACGAAAAGGCAAATTTTTGTTCTCCCTATACAAAAACGACCCGAAGACCATGTCGGAAGTACTCTACAGGGCTACCAAGTATATGAATGCTGAGGATGCATTATAGGCCCGAGAAGAGAAGCCAAGAAAAAGGGAGAGGCAGGAAGACGCCCGATCAGACCAAGGGAGAAAGAGACCCAGAACAGGAGATCGAAGAGACGAAAGACGATCTAAGCCTCCGGGAGGGAGATTCACGAGCTTCACCCCGCTGACCACCCCAATAGATCAAGTCCTAATGCAAATTAAGGACGAAGGGACTCTAACCTTCCCTGGAAAACTGAAGGGGGATCCTAATAAGCGTTCCAGAGACAACTACTGCCGCTTTCACCGAGATCACGGTTATGACACAGCCGACTGCTACGACTTGAAGCAACAAATCGAGGCTCTTATAAGGCAAGGGAAGTTACAGAAATTTGTAAGCAAGGAAAGAGCAGACCCAGCACCTCAGGAGCACCCTCCCCGACGAGACCATGATCGTCCCAGACCTCCCGTTGGTGATATACGAATGATCGTAGGAGGGATGGCTACCAGACCGTTAAAAAGGGCTCGAAAGACGTACCTCCGAATGGTCCAAAACTTCCAATTGACAGGTCCAGTGCAAAACGTAGCCCAAAGGGAAAGCCCCGTGATCGAGTTCTCGGAAGAAGACGTGCGACATATCCACCATCCACACGACGACGCGCTTGTTGTCAGCCTACAGGTTGGGGACTACAACTTGCATCGGGTATTGGTCGACAATGGCAGCTTGGCAGACATCTTATACTACCCGGCGTACCAGCAGATGAAAATCAGCAAGGAACAACTGGTCCCGACGAACGCCCCACTTGTCGGTTTTAGGGGTGCAAAGGTGTTTCCGTTAGGCGCGGTCACGTTGGCTGTGACAGCAGGCGACTACCCCAAGCAAATCACGAAGGATGTAACGTTCCTCGTGGTTGACCATTCGTCCGCCTATAATGCCATCCTAGGGCGACCCACCCTCAATGCATGGAAGGCGGCAACTTCAACTTATCATTTAATGATTAAGTTCCCAACAGAATACAGAGTCGGAGAGCTACGTGGAAACCAGATTGCCGCACGAGAGTGCTACGTGGCCATGATGGAAATGGACGATCACCTCCAAACCATGAACATAGAAGAGCACCGGAGCGCAACGGAGCCAGCCGAGAGGCTTGAGGAAATACCCCTGGACGACTCCGTACCTGACCAGACAACAAGGATTGGGACCCTCGCGAGTCCCGCCACCCGGCGAACGCTTGCAGCATTCCTCAAAGAGAATCGGGACATATTCGCCTAGAGTCACGAGGATATGCCAGGAATAGATCCTTCCGTCATGGTGCATAGGCTGAATGTATCACCATCCTTTCCGGCCATCCGGCAGAAGAAGCGGGTCTTCGCCCCGAAACGGGATCAAGCCATAGCCGAAGAAGTCCGCAAGCTACGAGAGGAAAATTTCATTAGAGAAGTATACTACCCCGACTGGCTAGCAAACGTAGTAATGGTCAAGAAAGCTTCCGGGAAATGGAGGATGTGTGTAGACTTCACCGATCTAAACAAAGCGTGCCCTAAAGACAGCTACCCCCTCCCGAGAGTCGACACTCTAGTAGACTCTACGGCTCAGCACCAGCTGTTAAGCTTCATGGACGCTTTCTCTGGCTACAACCAAATCAAGATGCATGATGATGATCAGGAAAAAACGTCCTTTGTAACCAGCCAAGGCCTATTCTGCTACAAGGTAATGCCGTTTGGTCTAAAAAACACGGGTGCAACTTACCAAAGGCTTATGAACAAGATGTTCGCACAGCAGATCGGGAGAAACGTCCAGGTACATGTCGACGATATGTTGGTTAAAAGTCGAAGGGAAGAAGATCATTTAGAAGACCTCAGGGAAACATTCGACACCCTTCGCTCTTACAACATGAAGCTTAATCCGGGAAAATGTGCCTTTGGGGTGACGGCAGGAAAATTCTTAGGATTCATGGTGTCCCAGAGAGGCATCCAGGCCAATCCGGATAAGATCCAGGCTATAATGGAGATGGCACCACCAAAGAATGTGAAGGAAGTACAAAGCCTCAACGGCAAGATAACAGCGCTAAACAGGTTCGTCTCCAGAGCAACAGACAAGTGCTTACCCTTCTTCCACACATTAAAAAGGTCTTTCGAGTGGACCGCTGAATGCCAGCGAGCGTTTGAAGTGGACCGCTGAATGCCAGCGAGTGTTTGAAGAATTGAAAGCTTACCTCTCTTCCCCACCACTGCTGAGTCCCTCACAGCCAGGAGAAGAACTCTTTCTCTATCTCACTGTCTCTTCGGCCGCCGTCAGCGCCGCCTTGATCAGAGAAGAAGGGAAAATACAGAAACCCGTGTATTACACCAGCCGGGCGTTACGCGGAGCTGAAGAAAGATATCCACCCATGGAGAAACTTGCTTTCGCGCTAGTTACAACGGCACGTAAACTGAAGCCGTACTTTCAAGCTTACACAATTATTGTCTTAACCGATAAGCCTTTGCGACGAGCAATGAGCAACCCAGATGCTGCCGGGCGCTTGACACTTTGGGCCATAGAATTGAGTGAATACAACATCCAATATTGCCCGCGCACCGTTATCAAGGGACAGGTCGTGGCAGATTTCATAGCAGAATTCACGAATGGTGAGGACGAGGGGGCAGAGGAATCCCCGTAGTGGAGCATACATGTAGATGGATCCTCCAACAGACAGGCCGGCGGAGCCGGCATCGTACTACAGTCACCCGAAGGAGATACGGTAGAGTGTATGGTCCGCCTCGCATTCCCCACTACCAACAACGAGGCAGAGTACGAAGCTCTGATAGCAGGGCTTGACCTCGTGAAAGCAGCGGGAGCCGAGAAAGTGATCGTTTACTGTGACTCCCAAATCATAGTTAACCAGATAAGCGGGGAGTATGAATGCAAAGGCGAAAGAATGAAGAAGTATCTGGAACAAGCAAGGAGGAGGATGAACGAGCTGAAGGTCAAAATTACGCAGATCCCCCGGGGGGAAAACGAGCAAGCCGACCACTTGGCCAAAGCTGCCTCCGCCGAACACATGGTCGCCATTAGTAGTACACTCTCCTTCACGCAGCTCTCTCCACTCATCAGTGCGGTCAACGTACAGGAGCTCGATCCCCAGAACGATTGGACCACACCATTAACCTCCTTTTTGAAAAATGGCATATTACCAAATGATAAGGAGGCAGCGAGGAAACTGAAGGTTCAAGTAGCAAGATTCGTGCTGATCAGAGGTGTTTTATACAAAAGAGGTTTCTCCCGCCCCTACCTACGATGCTTAGGTCCTGAAGAAGCGGATTACGTCATGAGAGAAATGCACGAAGGAATCTGTGGAAATCACTCAGGATCAAGGTCGCTAGTACACAAGTTAGTACGAACTGGGTACTTTTGGCCAACAATGCAGAAGGATGCCGAGGCTTATGTGAAGGCCTACGACAAATGCCAAAGGGTTAGCAACATCATCAGGCAACCACCCGAAGAACTAACCCTGATGACGGCACCATGGCCGTTCGCTCAGTGGGGGTTGGACATTATGGGGCCGTTCCCTACGGCAATACGACAACTGAAGCTTCTAGTTGTCGGTATTGACTACTTTACGAAGTGGGTAGAAGCTGAAGCATTAGCCACCATTACAGAAAAAAAACGTACGGAGCTTCGTCTGGCGATGCATCATATGCAGGTTTGGCATTCCAAGAATCTTAGTCTCGGACAACGGGAAGCAATTCGACAACGACTCCTTCAGGGACTTCTGCTCGCAGTTAGGGATACGGAACCACTACTCCTTCCCCGCCCACCCCCAAGCCAATGGGCAGGTCGAAGTTACAAACCGGTCCTTGCTCAAAATCATCAAGACCCGGCTCGAGGGGGCAAAGGGCATATGGGCTGAAGAGTTACCGAGCATACTATGGGCCTACAGGACAACAGTAAGGACACCAACAGGAGAGACACCATTCCGATTAACATACGGGAATGAAGCGGTCATCCCAGCCGAAGTCGGCCTCACAAGCTACAGGGTGCACAACCATGACGAAAAGAGGAATGACGAAGCCATACGTCTGTAGCTTGATCTGGTGGACGAAGTCAGGATGGTAGCAGAACAAAGGCTCGTGCGATACTAGGATTGCATGGCCAAGAATTACAACTCCCGGGTCAGACACAGAAACTTCCAGGAGGGAGACCTCATTCTAAGAAAGGTTATGGGTGCAGCAAGAGACCCCACCCAAGGAAAGCTCGGCCCGAATTGGGAAGGACCCTACTGAGTTACAGCATGGCAAAGGAAGGGCACCTACCATCTAGAGACATTGGACGGACGAAAGCTACCACATCCATGGAATGCGGAACACTTACGAAAGTACTACCAGTAGGAGCCGCACCACGAAAAGCAACATCTTTTTTTTTTTAAGCATTTGTTACAATAAGCCCAAAGGGCAGTTCTTTCCTACTTATGTTTTTGCTACAATAAGCCCAAAATGGGCAGATTTGGTTTCTAGACTACCTTTTATATTAATGCATAACGATGAGAGTTTACTCAGAAGTCTACTTACAAACATGAGATCAAAAATAACCAAGTCCAAAATTGGACAAGCCAAAAAGCTGACGGTCCAAAATTGGACAAGCCAAAAAGCTGACGGTCCAAAAATGGATGAGCAAAAAAGCTGGCGGGCTGAAAATGGCCAAGTCCAAAAATGGACGAGAGGCTGACGGTCTAAATGACCAAATCCACAAACTAGATTAAGCTAAAATAGCCGACGGTCTAAAAATAACCAAGTCCAAAATTGGACAAGCCAAAAAGCTGACGGTCCAAAAATGGACGAGCAAAAAAGCTGGCGGGCTGAAAATGGCCAAGTCCAAAAATGGACGAGAGGCTGACGGTCTAAATGACCAAATCCACAAACTGGATTAAGCTAAAATAAACCGACGGACTAAAAAACGACCAAAAAATTAAATCAACTAAGCCGACGGTATAAAAATGGCCGGGTCCACGAAATGGACAAGGCAACCGAAATTAACGGACTAAGTACTGACGGAATGCACGGACCAATAAATAGACTAACAGTCTAAAAAGTGCTAAATCCGTCAGTCCGCAAACAGACGACCATAAGGCAGATAACCTCGTCACGAGATGATGGGATTTTGCCAAAACTTTCTACAATCATTAAAGCAAAATGATCAAAAAACTGACGGATTCATTAAAGCAAACTAACCGACGGTTTAGTGAAACTGACGGTACACTAAAATGAAAGGGCCCACAATCTTGGTTTCAAAACATACAAGTTAAATAAACCAAGCAAAATTAGCTACACACAGGTAATAAAAAGCGACGGCGTTATAAACAAATCCAAGCCTAAAAAAAGGCATTTAAGAAGCTGTCAAAATATTACACAATGGTACCCAAAGGGCACTTAATAAGGCTGTTTTTTACATAGATAAAAAAAAATGATAAACAAAAATAAAAAACGTCACTTCAAAAATTCTTTCTATTTGGCGGCAGGGTCCTCTCCGTCAAGCAGCACCACAGGGAGAGTCGCGGCAGTCGTCAGAAGGTTCGCAGCAGGTTGGGCCAAGACAACCCCACTATCTCCAGGAGGGGGAGAATCAACCGAGTCGTCAACACCAGCAGTGACGGCATCAGTCGCAGGCGTCATGGGCTAAGCGTCATCTAGGGTAATCCCAAATAGGTCCAACTCAGGAAAAGCTAACGCCACTTGTTTGAGACAGTCGTCGAATCCCGTGCCATAATAGCTGCCACAAGAATCGATAAAGGAATCTGACGCCTTGAATTTCTCAACGGCGTCAGCCCCTACCGTCTCCAACTGATCACAAAGAGCCGTCAGCTTTCCTTCTAGTTCGACCCTCTGACGCTTCGCCTCTTCCAGCTCCTCCTTCACCTCTTTCAGCTCCTGGTTAAGTGTACGCACCGCCTGCTTATACTAAGCCTGCTGGTCTCGCATGTTGGCGTTATGCTTGTTAACACGTGTGACGACCCCCTCCTTGGCCACGCACCGTTCCTGCAGCGCCTTCACACGGACCAAAGCCTAGAAAAAGATATAATCGACAGCTATCAAAAAGAAAAAATTTAGGTACGTCAGTCAAAAAGGAAAAGGTAAAGCTGACTGCTTACCCGCGAAAGGTCGAACAGAGCCGACGACCCCAGCTCTTCCGTCCCTAGCTGAGCGCAAGGATCCATATCTGTCGGCCTTATGAGTGCTCCGATGGCCTCGACGGCAAAATCCTTGTGCATCAGCAAGCTTTGGGGTCCCTGCAGGACGGGACCAGAAGAGGTCATAACACCTTTCCCGGCTCCATGGCCCTACGTGGGGGGCAACTTCGCGGGAGTGACGGTTGGTCTTTTCAACGGACGAATGACCACTCCATCAGATTTCCTCTTCTGGGAGCCCTTGGCGATGGTTTGGGGGGCAGACGTAGACGTCGCCTCTCCCTTCGCCTTCTTCTCCTCCTTTTGACGGGCAGCGGCGACCCTGATCCGTTCCTTAGCAACATCCATTTCTGCAATAAAAAATAAAAAAAAAAAACAAAAACAAACAAACAAACAAACAAACAAACAAACGTAAGGGAAACCAACGACTAGAAGTACAAAGACTGACGAATAGGTCAAGACTCACGGTGATGGGCAAACTCTTCCAACCTACGAGCCTCAGGCGTTGGTTCGGGACCCCCACAGTACGTATGAAGAGTGTCGAGGGTAATCAAGTCCCGACACGATCGCTCTTCTATGGGTATCTCCAAAACCCGACGGATGAAATCCTCTTGCTTGTCAGTTATTGATGGACGAGCGAAAGCTGAAAAATAATAATAATTTGGCTGCGTTAGTATCTTTTCAAAGGTAAATTGAAATAAGTGGCAAACTGACGAGGATAAAAGGTGACGACTAAAACCTGACTCCCTAACAAACCCCCAAGTGTTGTCAAAACAGCCAAAGGGGATCGTTTCCCACTCATCCTGACGGCACACCCAGTCCGTCCCTTCGACAAAAAAGAACCTACTCTTCCAGGCTCTATTGGAATCTGGCATTTCAAACACCAGCCTCAACTCCTTCTCCCTAACGACAAAGTGATACATCCCCTTTGAAGAAGAAAGGTGCCGAGGTCTGTAGCAGTAGAAAAATTCATCCAAGGAAAGCTGACGGTGACCTCCGCTTAGACGACCCCACAGTACCTCAGCACTAATAAAAATTCTCCACGAGTTTGGAGCAATCTGGCTGACTGATATGCTAAGAAAATCAGCCAGCTGATGGTGTAAAGCCATCAGAGGCAGTCTCAACCCAGCAGCAAACACGGCATCATACATGCCAACGTCTGCAGTTCTTCCCGTACAACATTTTTCACCCTCCATAGGTAGACGGATAGGAATATGGTCAGGGATTTGGAAACGGGTACGTAATTCGTTGAAAATTTTAAGTGTCATCTTTGGAAGGAATTTATTCACAGCCCAGTCCTTGGGAAGGATAAAGGGACGACTACCTTCAGGACCTTCAGAATCCCCTTCACAAGACTCCTCGTCGCCTTCATCCCCGTCACTGTTCCCCTCTCCTAATCCAACCTCACTCTCTTCGCCTACTTCCTCCTCTTGGCCGCCGTTTCCCTGACTCCCTACTTCCTCGACGGGAACATGGGCTGACGTCTCCCTCTCTGACGACCAGAAGGAATTCTCAGACTCACTACCTAAGCCTAAACCAAACACCTCGTCGTAGCCCGCTCCTTCGCGGATCGACGACTGATCACTCGACGCGTCACTCGGCATCTACCTTCAAGTGACGGGTGTAAACTAAGCACCTAGGATGACGACCTCACTTTAAAAAAAAAAAGATAAATTGAAAGTATGCAAAGAAAGAAGGGAAACTTACAAGTTTTTCGAGAGTAACGGTTGAAAAAGTAACGACAGGAATGTTGGTAGAACTGACGGAATATGGGCGACGGATGTGCTCTCCAGGAATCAAGTGAATGAAATAGTGAAAATGGGGAGAGGGGGGCCACATATATATATAAGTAAAACGCACGGAAGACGAAGCGACGCCCGCATTCAGACACGGAGCCAATCCGAGCATGCCACCTGTCCTAGTATTTAATATTGAGGTGTCAGCAGTAATTATTTTCTCTCTTTTGGTCAAAGTGGCAGGTAGTGACGAATGAAAACTCCATAACCTGTCAGGTACAGCCGACGGAGATATGGAGTAGGGGGCAACTGATATGGAAGAATTATTATAGCAGGTATCATGGGCTGAACCCGTCAGCTCCTGCTTTGGCTGACGGGTCAGTCACGACGGACGGTTATAAGCTAATGTAACGGAAAAAGACGTACTGACGGGAGTAAGACAAACCGATGAGCTGAAGGCTCCAGGTTTAACTGACGGTAATTCAAAGCTCCTGGGCTACTCAGTGTAGCAAGAAGCTGACGCCAACTTGGCTGAAGGGGAAAAATGCAAGCTGACGGTTTTAAGGCCGACGGTCCTATAAAAACCATGACTTGGTCACCACGCATGGGTAATAGGGAAGTTGCTTGTATTTCACGCCCAGTATCAGAGTCCTATAAGGAAAGGATCCCGCAATCTACGCTTGTGAGGATTCCTATAAGGAAAAAACTTCTACTCCAAGGAAAAAGGTCAATCTTCGACTACTATAAAAACCCCAATACCCTCACAAATCAAGGTACGCATAATTACACCCTCTCTAGCACTCTAGAGTTGAAAGAAGTTCTAACTTGACCTTCGGAGGGTATTTGGCCGGCACCACACCGGTGCTCTCTGTTAGGTCATCTCTTTTTTGTTGTGCAGGTGTTGTTTCGAGCGTACAAGCATCGTGCAACTCACTGGTGAGATTTTCGGCATCATCAGCAACCTAAACTCTTTGCTAGGGCTAGGGGTTATGTTTCTTCTATACGGTATGAATATTCAATGTGATTCTTTCTAGGATTTTGTCAACAACATATTTGATTGTTCAATTAGATTTATTTTGATATATTAGTTCTTCCATTCTTTCAATAAGTTCAATCATGTTTTTCTTCTTGTTTAGATGAATTTCTAATAGTTTCAAATAGAAACAAGGTTTTAAAGTGAATGGGTTTTTCTGAAAACTTTTCTAACCGCATTATTAATTGAGGTTATAATGCATTCTTGAATTGTTTCAGTTCAATCAAATCATAAGTTTTTAATTATATAAGAACAGTCAATTATGAAATATATAATTTCTTAGATCACAAAGAATTTCATATTGATATAGAAAAACACCCCAATGCCCTAGTATTTACATTATTGATTTAAATCAGTTTTTATTATTATTCTTGTTAACAATCACCAAGCAAAAGTATTTTTCTTCTTTACCCAAATTTTTGTTTAATTATATTGTCTTTGAATCTATCCTGCTCCTTGTGGTTCGACCTCAGTACTTCGAGAATTATATTGCTACAATCTCCTGCACTTAAGAGTGAGCAAGCAGCTAGCCTTTTTTTTTTTTTTTTTTTTTAGGCCAACGTGAATGTCTAATCGAGTATTGACATTTGGGCATGGCACTTTTTATTTATTTATTTTAATTCATGGCAATATTTTTTATAGTGTGTTCAAATTTGGTTCGGTTGACTTTCCTCTAATAAATTTGTTAATTGAAGGAAGCTCTACAGAAGCTAAGTACATCATGAGTCATCGGGACAGTGTCGTTGGGAGAGGGTGCTTGAAAGGTAGAGTGTACCTGAGAGGGTCAAAGAGTGTATACTTAAGAGTGTTAAAGAATGTCCTCGAGAAAATGTCATCGGGCAAGTCTCTTCAGCCAAGTTAGGGAGTGTCCCTGAGAGGGTCAGAGAGAATACATCAGAAGGTCTCCTTGGACAAAAGGCGTCATCGGGCAAGTTAGAAAGTGTCCTTGAGTAGGTCAGAGAAAATACTTCGAAAGGTCTAATCAAACAAAAGGAATCCTTAGGAAAGTCTACTCAGCCAAGTCAAAAAGTGTCCTTGAGAGGATCGAAAAGAGTACTCCATAAGGTCTCCTTGGTTAAAGGGAGTCCTCGGGCAAGTCTCCTCAGCCAAGTTAGAGAGTGCCCCTAAAAGGGTTGAAGAGAGTAATTCGGAAGGTCTCCTCGAACAAAGGGAGTCCTTGAGCAAGTCTAATTGACCAAGTCAAAGAAAGTACTCTGAAAGGTCTCCTCAAACAAATAAGAAATAGTCCCTAAGAGGGCCAATGCCCTAGGAGAATTAAAAAGAAGGAGACAATGGGCCCCCTAATCAAATAGGTATTCCTTCCTTTTATAGAGAAATATGTGGTTGTAGGTGCTCAAAGGAATATGTAGTGGTAGATGAATAAAGAATGTGTGATTGTATTCATTTTTTATAGTGGGTTCCCCCACATTTTTTTATTAAAGAACTTACACATCAGCATTTTGACCGATTTTAACCAAAATCTAACCCAAACCTGGTTTCTATTTAAAATATCCCCAAATCTCTCAAATCCTTAAATAAAAATACAGCTCGATAGAAATAAAAAGTAAATCCATTGAACTAGTTGAATTTCCAAACTTGTTCAATGTCTTCAAGGAATGAAAAACTCACTCGAGATTGAGCTATTTCACCCGCAATCTCAAAACTAAATTTCAATGAAGAATAGCACTTTTAGTTTCAAGCAAATTCTCTTCCCCATTTATCTTCACTTTTACCCCTTCTTTTTAATTCATTTTTTACTACTTTTATCACCCTGTTTTCTCAATTATTGGGAGAAAAAGATAATGTTAAAACTACTCTAATTTTAACTATTAATTACTTATAAATTGATGTGGCAATATTTGAATTACTTTTTTGTGATTAGTAAATAGTAAGGGTGGCAAAATTGGACACGACTCACAAACCCGACATGACATGACACGAAATTAGCAGGTTATGGGTTGAGACTTAATGAGCTAGTGTCATATTCAAGTTGATACGACTGACCTATTTAATAAACGGGTTGGGTTAGTGTCCAAGGAATATGTAGTGGTGGATGAATAAAGAATGTGTGATTGTATTCATTTTTTATAGTGGGTTCCCCCACATTTTTTTATTAAAGAACTTACACATCAGCATTTTGACCGATTTTAACCAAAATCTAACCCAAACCTGGTTTCTATTTAAAATATCCCCAAATCTCTCAAATCCTTAAATAAAAATACAGCTCGATAGAAATAAAAAGTAAATCCATTGAAATAGTTCAATTTCCCAACTTGTTCAATGTCTTCAAGGAATGAAAAACTCACTTGGTATTGAGCTATTTCACCCGCAATCTCAAAACTAAATTTCAATGAAGAATAGCACTTTTAGTTTCAAGCAAATTCTCTTCCCCATTATCTTCATTTTTACCCTTTTTTTTAATTCATTTTTTATTACTTTTATCACCCTCTCTTCTCAATTATTGCGAGAAAAAGATAATGTTAAAACTACTATAAATTTAACTATTAAATACTTATAAACTGATGTGGCAATATTTGAATTACTTTTTTTATGATTAGTGAATAGTAGAGGTGGCAAAATTGGAAACGACTCACAAACTCGACATGACATGACACGAAATTAGCAGGTTATAGATTGAGGCTTAATGAGTTTGTGTCATGTTCGAGTTGACACAACTGACTCGTTTAATAAATGAGTTGAGTTAGTGTCCAACCCATGAAACCCATTTGACCTGTGTAGCCCATTTAATTAAATGACATTTTACCAATATCACCTTAAAAACCTAGTTTTGTAAACTTATTAGTTGTTACGGTTTATTTTCTTTGACATATTATGATTAATTATTTATGATATTGAGATATGTTTTAATTTTGAAAGATTATTTGTGATACAGTTACTCGTTAGTTCTGAATTTTATATTATTATTATTTTTTTTTTTTTAGTTTTTCATAATTCATATCAATTTGGTTAATACTAATATTTTTTTTTTTTTTTTTCGTTTTGATAAAATCTGATAAACAGGTCAACACAACTAACTCGTTTAATAAATGAGTCGTGATAGGGTTAAAGAATTTTGACACGTTTACTAAACATGTCAGGTTAGTGTTAACCCATACAATTAGAGATACTCATGAGTCGACACGACGCAAATCCGACACGTAAACACAAATTACGGACAAAATTGTCAAATGCCCTTTTTGGGCAAAAATAGCAGCTCTTTGCCCCATTTTCCAAACTAATTAGGGAAATACCCCTCTTTTGTAACTCGATTTGTGATAAATCGAGTTTTTTTTTTTTTTTTTTTAAAACTAGGGCTCTATAGCGGCGTTTTTAAGGACCTATAATGACGTTTTAAGGACCTATAGTGGTGTTTTGTAACTCGACCTCCATGAAATCAAGTTATAAGCAATTTTTTTTTTTTAACCTATAACTCGATTTTATAGGGGTCGAGTTACGAAACACCACTATAGGTCCTTAAAACGTCACTATAAGCTCCTTAAAAACACTGTTATAAGGCCTAACTTGATTTATCACAAATCGAGTTTCAAAAGAAGGGCATTTCCTTAATTAATTTGGAAAAAAGGGCAAAGAGCTGCTATTTTTGCCTGAAAATGGCATTTGGCAATTTTTTCTCACGAATTACCACTCCTAGTAAATGGTCAGTATGTAAGACGTGTGGTATAGTATCTCTAGCATCACTTGGGGAAACAAACCAGATAGCCCATCTCATCTTCCAATCCAATCCAAAATAAATCGATGGGCAAAATTCCAAAACGTACAAAACTAAACGCACCTGTAGTGTTTGCTTCCTTGCTTCCCATGTATTTGCCGAAGACCACAATAATAGCTCCACATGAACATAACAGCTCTATCGGGCTTGTTTTAACTTTCAACTGTATTTCAGCATTGGGAAGATTTTGGAATATTTTGAATGGAAACCGGGTTTGGGTTAGAATCATGTCAAATGTTGATCTGTAATTTTTTTTTAATAATTAATTGCTGCATGATAATATATATATATATATATATGATATCGTTATTCTGTTAGACACATTAACAAAAAAACGAAGTTAACTAAAGAAATAATGATGCTCATTTAAAAGTTTAGAAATCAAATGCGCTCAATAGATAAATTTTAGAGACTAATAGTATATTATAGTTTTCTTTTTCTTTTTCTTTTTTTTCTTTTTCTTTTTTTACAGTCAGCTTGTAAATCATAAAGTGATCGAGTTTCAATTAACTCAATTGGTAAAATATGTTGTTCTCAAATATACTTTGGTTTACTGAGCTACATAACAATAAACTTTATAAGAGTAATAAATGGGGAAAAAATATACATTAGTTATTTACATAAACTTTAAAATTAAAAAATTAAAAAAAAAAAAGTTTGTTGAATACGCTTTGGCTTTGGTTAAATGATAAAAGAGTAATTAAAGCAAAAGGAAAAAAAAAATTGATGTACTAGTACAATTTACATAAATCTAGTGCAGTTTTTAAAATAACAAAAATTAAGGGGCCATTAGTTAAAATCTCAACAAAAAAATTACTTTAAATAAATAAATAAATATATATATATATATATATATATAATTTTAAAATCTAAGGGGGGCCATGGTGGCATGCCCCTTGGCCCCCCTCCCTCCGCCAATGCATCCGTTAGTGGAAATAGTGAAATACCACATAGAGAAGAGCTCAATAAACTTTTAAGATTTTATAATTAAAAAAAATTAAAAATAAGATGAGACTTTTATTTAAACAATTTCTTGTTTTGGTCCACCAATAGTGAAAAATATTACATTCTCGTAGGCATGTATAATGTTGATGCGACCCATTAGAAAACTAACATGACCTTATTAGATAGAGTATAAAACTGAAATCTTTTAAACATTTTAAAAATGAAATTAAAATTTTTTTAATTCAATGACGAAAGTTGAACTTAGACCCAATTATATAAATGAAAAGAATATTTGAAACTAAAATGCGGGCATTCTGCTTGCATTGCATTTGAATAGTCGTCGCATTGGTTTTACTGGCGAGTCAAGAGAAAACTTGAAGACGTATAAAATGTCAAGAATATATGACTTTGAAGCAAGGATATTCTGTTACAAGTTGTTTGAATATAAAAATGTATTATTATTAATTAATTCAATGCCAATTGCCAAGTCTTCACGTTCCTTGAATTTCCCTATTAAATTTACACACAAAAAAAATATATAAATCTACTAAATAACAAGTGCATTTTGTCTTCACGTTCTTTGAATTTCCTTATTAATTATAAGATCCCAAAAAAAAAAAAAAAAAAGTACCAAATAACAAGTGCATTTAGTCTTCACGCGCGTTCTTTGAATTTCCTTATTATATTTAGCCCCCCAAAAATATCTACTGGAAAACAAGTGCATTTAGGCTGTGTTTGTTTTGTGTAAAACATTTTCCGGAAAATATGTATTTTCCGGAAATGTTATTTTTCGGAAAAGGAAAATATTTTTAAGTGTTTGGTTGATTTATGAAAATTGTTGTGGAAAATATTTTCATGTGTTTGGATGTATTCGGAAAATGCTATTTTCCGAAAAATTTTTCACATTTTCTCAGCATTCAAACAAATTTTATTACAAAAAATTTCAACACCACAACCAATTCAACAACAAATTCCGGCAATAAAAACACAACAACACAACAACAATAAATTCCGGCGACAAATTCCGACAACAATACAACAACAACAACACCAAATTCCGGCATCAACAACACAACAACCACAACAATAAACATTCAGTTCATCAAAAAAAAAAAACAAAAACAACAATCAAACTTAAAAAAAAAAGAAACGGAGAGATCGAGGAAGACGACGACGACGGCGCGGCGAGGCGCGGCGCGGTGCGACTCGCCGGTGCGAAGAGCGCCGAAGGTTGACGAGATCGAGGGCGATGGTTCGAAGTCGAGGTCGAAGGCGATGGTCGTCGATCTCGGTCTGGGTCGACGGTCTCGGTCTCGGTCTGGGTCTGGGTCGAAGATCGCTGGGTCGTGGGTCTGGGTCTTCGTGGGTCGACGGCGAGTGGCGTTGGGTCGTCAGTCTTCGTGGGTCGACGCCGAGTGGCGGTGGGTCGCCGGGTCTGGGTCTTCGTGGGCTCTCTGTTCTTCTTTCTTCCTTCCTCTGTTTCTTCCTTCCTCTCTCTCTCTCTCTCTCTCTCTCTCTCTCTCTGTCTCTCAATTTTTTCCGGAAATAGTTTAAAGGGAAAAGAGGTACTGAAATTGATTTCCGTTACCCAACGGAAAATTTGGAAGTGATTTTCCGGAAAATAGAATTTTCCGGAACACCCAAACACGCGGAAATGGCGAAAATCATTTCCGGAAATGATTTTCGCCCGATTCAAACGCAGCCTAAGTCTTCACACGTTCTTTGAATTTCCCGGTTATATTTATCCAAAAAATAAAATCATCAATATATGTATAACGTTCTTTGAATTTCCCGGTTATATTTATCCAAAAAATAAAATTATCAATATATGTATAAAAGCATAGACCTCATGAAAAAGTGCATGGGATCCTACTATATAACGCTCTAATTTTGCATTTAACAATTTTTTACCTTTTTTCATTAGGTTTTTTTTACTGTTACCCAAAAGTTTATATTAGCTTATTTTTACTGTTATTTTATTAATTGTTTGAACCACTATATTAGTATTAAAAACAAAAGAATAAATAAATAAATGACTATTAACCGCCACTTTCATTATACTGGCCTCCCACTACCATCAAGCCGCCAAAACCTCTATGGATAATTTTTTTTCTTTTTTCTTTTTAAATTAGGGGCTTAAATATGATGTAAGTTTGGGTAATTTGGTTGGATAATTTTTTTTTTTGGGTATATAAGTAAAAAGAATATTTGGTGCGCAATGTAAAGCCATATTCTACCATGGTTTTAAATTATATATAAGACACATGCATACGCACTTACCCACACCATGTCTTATTGTCGCACGATTGATGAGTGGAAGAAGGTAAAAGAGTTGGGCATGCTTTCATTTCATGGTATGCAGTCTGTGAATACAATACAAATTAGTTGATTTTCATGGTTCTATTACTCTTTTGCATTTATTTTTGTTTTCATGATTAAAAAAATAAATAAATATTACCTTGAGAATGCTACAAAAGTGCAGTAAAGCTACTAAACTAAATTTTAATATCTCAAAATGTATATGTTTCTTTACTCTAATTTAATTTACTTTTTTTATATAATATATGTGCAACATTTTCGAAAACCGTCTTACATAAAATATCACAAAATAACCCGTGCATCGCATGGGCAATTTACTAGTCTTCTAAATAACAGGTGCATTTACTAAACCAATAACTTGGCTTGCTTAAATACTATCTGTAAGGTCAAGATTTGTAGCCCAAGACCAAAACAATGAATTTGTAGAGAGTGGGTGAAAGAGATAGGTTAGTTGTGAATTTAGCAACTGTTAATTATAGTATCCAAGAATGAACCAACGTAAAAACACACTTAAAAGCTAAAAAAAATTGATGTCCGAAGAGAAATATTATTGATTGAATAGTGATTACAATTCTTGGAGCTACAGTAAAATCTTTCTACTCCTCTTATTCCCTTTTTTCCAATCCCCTTTCTTTGGATACCTTTCTCGTTTATATAACCTTCTTCTAGACCATCTTCATCGTACACTTGTTCTTCATCCAAGCAATCACTTGAGTACATGTCACATCAGGTATCTTCTTTAGTCCCCCAGGAGTGTTGGTAGTTGAAGTTACACTGTTCAGGAGTCTTTTCCATATAAATACGACCAGAAAAGTTGTTGCAGTACATTAAACACGGTGGTAACAGCTTTTCCTTTAGATATTTCTCCGTTCTTGTCATCTCCAAACAAGCCCAGAGTTTGTCCTTATCACGGGAGTTGCTAGAAAGATCACTTGAATCTCTCAGGTGCTTGTTTGATCGAGACTCTGTATATCCAAGGAGAATACGCTCTTCGGACCACTGGTGCTCTCTTCGAACTATACTTCTCGTTCATTTCCAGGTATATCTCTTCCACACGGACTCCTTCTCAACCACTTTCTTCTCTTCGGACACACAATAATCTTCAAATAGGGCCATAGGCCCAATACATAAGGTTGGGCTTTTACCCCCCACACTATCTTATATTATGTCTTTTTATTATGGAAATGAGATTAATATATATTTTTTTAGAGTTTCAACCAATAGCGTCCGTTCCTGATAATAGCTCTTTATCATCAAACTAAGATACCAATCAATTTTTGGTGTTGGGGGGATTGAATTCTAGATCTCTTATTCAACCATTAAAGACTCTACTAGTTGAGTTAACTAGAAGTACAATAACCAAATTTATGCACAAACACACATTGGTCTAGTCATATATATCGAGTAGAATTTATCAAAAAAATTATAAGAGTAGGTGCATGTTTAGGCATCAACAAAATAGGTAGAGGGTGGCCTAGTAAAAAAAAAAAAAAGATGAATTACAAATCTTTCTAAGCAACTAGCTAGATATGACTTCCAATTGCTACAATATTTTGATGTCTATTATATATTGTTATTGGCCAGGTACCACATTGGTACACATGAGTTTGAATAATAACTTGTGGCCAATCCTCTTCTCTCTGTCACTGAAACTTGAATAAGATCCAGCTTGGTTAACCTTCCCAGCCAAGAGTATCAATATTAAATAGTGTTTGTTGCACATAAGTAGTTTTATCCCCAAAAAAAAATTTGTTTTACGCGCACCCAAAAAGCAAACTAAAATCATGACTAGGGCTGGCAAAATTGGACACGACCAATAAACCCGACACGACACGACATGAAATTAACAGGTTATGGTTGATGCTTAATAGGTTCGTGTCATATTCGGGTTGACACGGCTGACCCGTTTAATAAACGGGTTGGGTTAGTGTTGAACATATAGAACCCGTTTGACCTATCTGACTCGTTTAATTAAATGACATTTTACTAATATACCCTTCAAACTCTAGGTATATAAACTTATTAGTTGTTGTGGTTTACTTTCTTTGATATATTATGATTGATTATTTATGATATTGTTATATGCTTTAGTTTTGAATGATTATTTGTGATGCAATTACTTGTTAATTATGAATTTTATATTAAAAATATTTATTTGTTTGTTTTTTCATAATTTTTTTTTTATTTTGATAAAATCTGATAAACATGTCAACATGACTGACCCATTTAATAAAACATGATAAATATTTAGTTTTGAATGATTATTTGTGATGCAATTAATCGTTAATTATGAATTTTATATTAAAAATATTTATTTGTTTGTTTTTTCATAATTTTTTTTTTATTTTGATAAAATCTGATAAACAGGTCAACATGACTGACCCATTTAATAAATGAGTCGTGTTGAGGTTGAGGAATCTTGACCTGTTTAATAAACATGTCGGGTTAGTGTTGACCTATATCATCGAATACTCATGAGTTGACATGACACGAACCCGACATGCGAACTCAAATTGCCACCCCTAATCATGACTTCAAGTCACGATTTCAGTTGTTTTTTAGGGTGAGTGTAAATTTATGTAAAACAACTTGTGTGCAACAAGTTTAACTATAAATATTAAAATTGAGATTCAAAGCAGATAGCGATCCATACAATTTTTTTTTTTCTTTCTCTTTGTATTTTACAATAACCATAAATTCAAATGTCAATTTGTCAGTAAACTTATTTTGTTAATGTATAGTTTTTTTTTTTAAAGTCTACTTTTTCAATTCTAAGTATATTTTAATTTACATTTAAACAAAACGAAAACCTAAATAAACTAATGTCAAAATGGAGACTTATGTGATGTGGGTATGTATGTCAATGTTTTGTTCACATTATTATAAAATTTTATGTATTGACTAAACTTAGTGAGGTTATGCAATTCAGCTTCTCTTGGATTCAACAAGGAAATTTTGTAGTTTCTATCAAAACTGAAAATAGGGATGCAAGTCCTTTATACATACATACATACATACATACATACATATATATATATATATATATATATATATAACTTTTAGTGCTCTTTTCAATCAGTTTACATGATTTGAAGTGGAATGATGAAATTCTCTTCTCGAACAACTTTATTAATTCTTTCTTTATGATAAAACTTCTAACTTCAATGGACTCCATTCTGTACGTCAATATTCCTTACTGGTCCCTTGAACCATTTCCTTGCATCCAAGAACCACCAAAGCAGTATGAGTGCCAATGCTACAGAGATGGCTATAGGTGCATAGTTGAAAGTATCCCATCGGAGAGGGTAAAGACTTGGTAATAGAAAAGCTGCGCAGGTATAACATATATATATGAAAGATATCAAGCAAACTGGCTTGCTTGCTCTACCCAAATAGAAGGGACCTGGTGTAAAATGCTTCTCATCCATGACCAGCCTTGCGAAAATCGGGACAGCATAGCTACCCACCCATCCAACTGTACTAATTGAGAGGATGGCAGTGAAAATCACATTGAGTTTCAAGATGGGAAGTCCTAAGATAATGGAAATGGCCGCACACAACCACACCGCGTTTGTTGGATTCTTGTACTTTGGATGTAGTTTTGTCCAGATTGGTGAAAATGGAATTCCTCCATCCCTTGATAGAGCATAAACCTAGGGAGTAGAAAATATACATGCATTGACATTTTTAGCGCAGGTTATGGATTGCGAAAAAAAAAAACAAAACAAACAAAAAATTGAACACTCTGATATTGTCAATTTTATTTCTAAAGACTAACTGATTTGATAATACTATTGAAAAAAAAAAAAAAAAAAAAGTTAACTTGATAATGAAAGTAATTGGTTCAATTCAATAGCATCAGTACGTAAGATTTATATGATAAAATTTATAATATCTCCAAGATCACTCTTATTGTTATAAAATTATAATAGTTGAACTAGGAAACAACCAAAGAGAGAGATTTTCAGTTTTGCTTACTACTCTAGCAGCACCGGTTATGACTGAGAGCCCACAAAAGAAGAAGGTTCCCCAAATGATACAGAGGATAATTATGGCTCCCGTGCCACTATGATACCTTTGATTAAACACATCATATATTATTTGTGCTGGTACAAGTGCACCAGCTGTCTCATTGTTTGTGTCAAATAAATAAGATGGATCCTGCAGTAACAACATTGTCTAATGTCAAACTTGATGCTCGAGCGAATGAAATTCTGAAACAAAAGCCAAACTCTTCATACTAATCATATATACCTGAATGCAGAAAGTTAGAGCTAAGATATAAGCCCATCCAAATGTTGAAATGATTCCTATACAAGAAAGAATGGCCATAGGACCTGTTCTGTCGGCGCCTTTTGTTTCCTCAGTTAGATGAGCTGCAGTGTCGTAGCCATACAAGCAGTACTGGCTTAGAAGTACTGATAAAATTATTGCGTAAGGTTTACTATGTATTCCAGTTGCCTCAGGAGATGTTTCAAAATGAGTAAACACATATGATGCTGATTGTGTTGAGGTTGATATAAGTGGAAGACCTATAATTACAACGAATCCGCCTATTACCTGCATTCTCTCATGACATGTCAATAAGAAGTAAATTGATCCACATGAATTAGTATACTCTAGAGTTTTCAAAATTTTATCCATTCAATGAGTAAATTGGATTTTTTTCATATCATTAATAATTGAAGAAAAAGATACCAAATATGATGACAAACAATTAATATTTTTTAAATATTGATGACGTGGTAAAATTTAATCCACTCATTTCAAGATAAATGAATAGAATTTTAAGAACTCTAAAATAAGTTACTAAAGGATCTTAATCCAATCTTCATATATATATATTTCTATGCAAAAGTTGGACAAATTCTTAAGTATTCGCAGAATGTAGTAAAATGGTGCTTCAATTTCTCTAAACGTTGAAGTTATGAATCTTTACTACTTAATCATAATTCATAGAGGTTATCATCATTTTCCAAATTTATACGAAACAAGCCATATTAGCATGAGACGTGTGCACAAAGATGAAGAGGTTTTAATTCATTGCTTCTATTTTAAAAAATCTGGAGTAATTGTCGGAGCAAAAATCTATCGTGTAAGCTTGTAAGCTATCCACCCTTACGGCCATGGGTACTTGGGTGGTGGGCTAAGTGGATTGGTGTAACGTCAACACTATCGATTTATGGAGTTTTGGAATAGTCTAGACTAAAGCTGGCCCTCCGCTTCTTTAATTAAAAAATCTTGTAAGCTAGCCACAAGCAAAATTTCACGTTTCCCTGTTGATGTATCAAGTACTTCGACTCAAAAAGGAGAAAACTTATTAGGTAAAGAAAAAGTCGAAAGGTGCTTTGACTTGCAGGTAGGCGTAGCACCCTAGATCAAGCAGAAGATTTCTTACAATATAGTATATAAAATCTGAGATGCTGATAGTTTTTTTTATTGTTTTTTTGGATTTGAGAAGCATATGGTTGAAAATTAAGCACACCTGCCACAGGGGCGGCTGCACATACATTTCAGGGGGTTCAAACCCCCTGACTTGAAAAAAAAAAAATATATATATATATATATATATATAATATTGCTTTACTAATTTAATACTTTTAAAAATATTTTTGCACACTTTGTTTTAAATCTTGCACACTCTAATCACATATTAGCTTATCTCACAATCAAACAACAACTTATTGTATTATTTATGGATGGATTAGTCTGGTTGTGTGAGTTAATAATTATACAGTACAAGTGGAGTTGAGTTTTTTCATTTAATTTAAAATATTTTTATAAAAAAATGACAAATATATAACCACAATTGCATAAAAACAAAAATACTATACAAACTTTTTGAGAGTCAAATATTATACAAACTTAACAAAATAAAATAGTCATACTTATATTGACAATAGATAATGAAAACTGATAATAAACTATCATGAAATGATTTCAAAATATAAAAACTCCTAGAAGGAAGTTGTAAAATTTCATGTATTTGTGTTTTTTTTTCTTCGATAACTTGATATATTCAAGTTTTTTTTTAATTTTATTTTTGTTTAATTTAAGTTTCTTAATGACCTTCCTAGAAAAAATTCCTAGAGCCGCCACTGACCTGCCACCATACGGAAATGACGTTGAGGAATGCGATGACTTGTAATGCAAAGGAGTTGAGCACTGCCCATATGATGATAAGGATAATGTATATACACAAAAATACACTCCTTGGTGCAAAGTAGCCTCCACCCTTGTTTGTTCCAGTAGACAACAGAATTATTATCTGCAATGTCTGTGCTGCTGAGTATGCCTAATAATAGTAAGAAAGGAGCAACATAGAAAAAGAAGAAATATAAATTTTGTAATGAGAACCAATTCTAATATATATTTGAAATCACAAATATTATAACTAGCTAGTGTTCCAATATATCGGCATTTATAACATCATCAACATCAGAAAATTTTAATTAGTGCCGAATGAAGTAAGGTTCTCTGGAAAAAAAAAAAAAGTACTTGAAAAGAGTGGCAGTACCTGAGCGCCAATTCCAGAAATGAGACCTATGGTTTCAAGCCAAGCGCAGCACCATGATGCAAATGGCCCCCATCGGGGTCCAGCCAAATGGGCAGTCCAGAAATAAAGGGAACCAATGGTCTGTTAAATGTTTCCACAGTCAAATTAATTGTTGTCTTCTAATCAGTTTATATCTGAAAAACAATATTCCTAATTTAAGAAGAAAAAGAAGCAAAATATGGGGTAAAAAGAGATATTAAGAAAGTTTTTCATCATTGGTATCAAGGATGGGAAGAAGATTATGCATTTCTACTTGGATATCCCGTAGTTTCCAATAACTTATTTGCATATATTTATATATATATATATATATATATATACAATTTTAATATTTTTTATACTAAATTTGTGACAAAAATCTAAAAACTAATTTTGTTAAATTTTAAATATATAAATAAATAACTGAGAAAAAAAAAAGGGCCAAAAGCTAAAAATTTTGACAAATAGGCACAATATTCACAAAAGTCAGAAGACCCTTTCAAACTCTGCCACCAATCAGGTTAAGAAAGCTGCCGGCCAGGGCTACTTGTTTTTTCCCACCATGATATGAGCAGAATTATAGTATATACTATTATAAAAACAGTGAATCTGAGTAACATTAGAGAAGAAACTAAAAAAAAGAAGAAGACAATGATGCATACTGGAAATGATGAGCATATCTCAGCCATAGCGAATCCAACAAACCAGGTGAAGAATGTGACCACAACGTAACCCCATATCAAGCTTGCAGGGCCTGCATAAAGTAGGCTTGGTCCGTACAGTGGTGTTCCAACAAATAAAGCCATGGTCGAAAATGTTATTGCGAATGTCTTGAATAAACTCTGCAATTTCCAAAAGAAGAGAGGAAATTTTCTCATCTCGATGGTTCCATACATATTATTCAGAAAACCCCATCAACATTTATGTAATATCAAATAAAAAGTTTCTGGATGTCCTTAATTCAAAACACATCAATTAGACTTCCAAGATTTTTTGTTTAAATACATATATAAATAAAACACATATAACGAAAAGTATCATATATGTACCATTTCTCTTCTGAGTTCTTGCTTGTATCCAAGCTCGTTTAGACGCTTCTCTCCAGAATCAACTTCCATAGCTCTTGGATTCACTCCAACATCTACCTCTCTAAAAGCCATATGCGTATCTATAAATTGTATAACTGCGAAAACATCTAAAGATGAAGGGAAAAGTAGAACTGTCATGCATATTTTAAGTTCTTGAAATTTATATTATATTATATGTCAATTCACATGGTCAAACTAAATTTCTACAAGCCTCTATAACTTTTTAATATTAACTTCGACCCCTACTCTAAGCAAAAGTATCAGTGGCTGCCACAAAGTTTCTAAATTCTCTTAGCAGCCCTTCTCTTGTTAAATTATTCTGGTAGAAAGACAAATGTCTGAATAAGGCTACACAAACCTAAGAACGGTTGCATTAGTGACCAAAGACTGGCTAATATGGCTGAAGACCGGGTACACTAGCTTGAGGAAAATCGGCTTTTAATCAAACGTAAGCTTCATATCATCATGACGCATGTGAGTGAGTTGACAAATTTTGCATAGATTAAACTAAAAAAGGACAAGAAATGGGCCAATTTTTGTGACTTGGGAGCCTTATATGAGAAAACATATATACCCCAAATTTAGAATCTGATGAGGCTGAAAATATCACCAGTGAGCCACACAATACTCGCACACTCGAAATACCACCTACACGACAAAAGGAGAAGACCTAACAGAGAGCACCGGTGTGGTGCCGGCCAAATACCCTCCGAAAGTCAAGTTAGAACTTCTTACAACTTTAGAGTGCTAGAGAAGAGTTAATTATGCGTACCTTGATTTGTGAGGGAATTGGAGCTTTTATAATAGTAGAGGGTTGACCATCTCTTCCTTGGGTTAGAAGTCCTTTCCTTATAGGAATCCTTATGAGCGTATATTGCGGAATCCTTTCCTAGTAGGAGACTAACATTGAGCGTGAGATACAAGTCATTTCCTTATATACTCATGCGTGGTGGCCAAGCCAAGTCAAGGTTACACTAGAACTGTCAGCTTATCCTATTCCCTTCAGCCATATCGACGTCAACCTTTTCGATGGTGTCAGCCCCTTTGGTGTGCTTCGCGGACTCACTTTCACACCCCTATCAAATCTCTTTCCCTCAGCTTTAGGGCCTTCAACTTTCCCCACTAACTTATCCCGTCAGCTTAAGCTGTAGGCTTCATATTACAAGCAAAGCCGACGGGTTAGATTTGGAGTGCCTTGTATGCTATAATTTTACTTATCAGTTGCCCCTACTCCATATCCTCGTCAGTTTAAACTAACGGGTTATGGAGTTATATTTTTCGTTGCTAATTTTCCTTTTGGCCAGGAGAGAGAAAATCATTCATAGGCAATTCCTCGAGCAGCCATTATTAAATACTCGGACACGTGGCGCATTCTGGTTGGCTCCACTTCTAGACTAGGGCTTCGCTTCGTCTTCTATGCATTTCCCCTTTACATATAACCCGCCTCTTCTCCTCATTTCTCCCATTTCATCTTTGCTGATTCCTTGAGAGAAGACTTGTCGCCTTTGTTCCGTCAATTCACCTACATCATCGCTTGTATTACTGTCGTTGCTTTCAAAACTGTCACTCGTTTTAAGAGACTTGTAAGTTCTTTTTTTCTTTGTATATGTTTTTATTCTGATTGATTTTCTCTATAGTGAGGTCGTCATCTTAGGTGCTTAGAATGAATCCGTCACTTGTAGGTAGTCAGATGTCAAGTGACGCGTCAAGTAATCAGTTGTCAGTCCGCAATGGAGCAGGCTACGACAAGGTATTTAGTTCAGGATATGAGTCCGAGAGCTTTTCCTGGTCGTCAGAGAGGGAGACATCAACCCAGTCTCCTGATGAGGAGGTAGGGAATTATGGAGATGAAGGTCAGGAGGAAGTAGTAAGTGAGGAGGGTGAAGTTGAGGACGAAGAGGAGAGGGATAGTGACGGAGGTGAAGGTGACAAGGAGTCCTGTGAGAGAACTTCAGGAAGTCCTGGAGGTAGCCGTCCCTTCATTCTTCCCGAGGAATGGGCCGTCAATAAATTTTTACCAAAAATGAGTGATAGGGTTTCAAAGAGTTGCGCACCCGTTACCAAATCCTAGACCATATCCCCATCCGTCTCCCCCGGGAAAATGAAAAGTGCTATACGAGGAGAACCACAGACGTCGGCATGTACAATGCTATGTTCGCTACGGGGCTCAAACTACCCCGACGGCTTTACACCGTCAGCTAGCTGACTTTCTAGGGCTATCTATTAGCCAGATTGCTCCGAATTCATGAAGGATCTTTATAAGTGCTGAGATCTTATGGGGTCGTCTGAGCGGAGGACACAGTCAACTTTCTTTGGAGGAGTTCTTCTATTGCTATAGACCCCAGCACCTTGCCTCCTCCAAAGGAATGTACCATTTTGCCATTAGGGAGAGGGATTTGAGATTAATGTCTGAGATGCCAGATTCAAACAGAGATTGAAAGAGTAGGTACTTTTTTGTTAAAGGGACGGACTAGGTGTGCCGTCAGGAAGAATGGGAGACAATGCCCCGTGGTTATTTTGACAATACTTGGGCTCTAGTCAGGGATTCAGGTTTTAGCCGACAGTTTTTAACCCCATCAGCTCATATATATATATATATATATATATATATATATATATATATTATTACTAAATTTTTTTTTTTTGAGGTGCTTTAATGTCGTCAACTTGTTTTCCTTTTTCAGCCAACACTCGCCCCTTTATAACTGAAGAGCAAAGGGATTTTATCCGTCGGGTTCTAGATATTCCCTTAGAGGAGCGAAAGTTTCGGGACTTAATCACTCTTGACACTCTTTACGCATACTGCGGGGGTCCGGAACCAACGCTTGAAGCTCGCAAGTTAAATGAATTTTATCATCGACGTAAGTAGTTTTTTCTATCATTCCGTCACTTTGGCTCTTACCGTCAATTTTCCTCATGCATATATGTTATCCTTGCAGAGATGAAGGCCGCTAAGCAACGGATAAGGGCTGCTGCTGCCTGTCAAAAGGAGGAAAAGAAGGCAAAGGAGTTGCCGTCTTCGTCAGCTCCCAAAGCCGTCAACAAGGGTTTGTCAAAGAGGAAACCTGATGAGAAGGATGACCATCCACTTAAAAAGGTGGCCATTACTCCTAAAGACGAGCCCCTAGAGAAGTCACCCCCCAAACAGGCCGTGGAGCAGGAAATGGGGTGATGACTTCTTCTAGTCCTATTATTGAGGGAACCCGTTGCCTACTGACGCACAAAGATTATGCTGTAGAAGAAGTTGAATCTTTCATAAAACCAACGGATATAAATCCTTGTGCTCTGTTGGGGATGGAGGACTTAGGGGCGTCAGCTTTGTTTGACCTAGCACGGGTAAGCCGTCTTCCCTGACTACATTTTCTCTTATCTTTTTCTTGTTTATTGACTAACGGTTGTGTCCTTCTTAGGCCTTGGTACGTGTAAAAGCACTCCAGGACCGGTGTGTGGCCAAGGAAGGTGTAGTCACTCGCGTTAGTAGACATAATACTAACTTGTTGAACTAGCAGGTGCAGTACAAAGAGGTCGTCCGTCTACTGAACATTGAGCTGAAAGAGACAAAGTAGAAGTTGGAAGAGGTGGGTCATCAGAAGGAAAAGTTAGAACAAAAGCTGTCGGCCCTTCGTGAGCAGGTGGAGACGATTGGGGCTGACACAGTCCAGAAATTCAAGGTGTCGGATTCCTTCATCAATTCCTGTGGTGGATACTACGGTACTGGATTTGATGACTGCCTCAAGCAAGTTGCGTTAGCCTTTCCTAAGTTGGATCTATCTGGGATCACCTTGGATGATCCCCCGCCGATGACACCTGCTCATGATGCCGTCGTTGTTGAAGGTGACGACTCCGAGGATGCCCCTCCACCTGAAGATAGTGGCGTTGTTTTAGCTTAGCCTACTGGGAATCCTCCCGTCACTATTTCCAACCCTTCTGTTGAGGATCTAGACGTGGAAAATCCTCCTATTCAAAAAACTTCAAGTGACGCTCCTACTGCCCGGCCATAGCTCCTCTTTTTTTCTTCTTCTTCTTTTCTTTTTTTTTTATATTATATTTAATTTGCAAACAATGTCTCTAAGTGCCCTTTTGTTTATAGGGCGTTTGTTTGTAAGTGATATGCTCTTGTTTGTGATGCTTGGCAACCATCGTTTTTAACATGTATGCATTGTCATTTATCTTTGTGCTTCCCTTTCTTAGGGGTGTTTGCTTTGTAAACTCAACGGCTATTTCCTAGTCGTAGGCTGGGCCTGTCAACCTAGTCGTGGATCACAATTTAATGGTACTAATTCGCCATTTTTATGCATAATTATGGACCCGTCTATTTTTATGATGTGGTCAGCTTAGTACGACCATTTTTGCGTGTAGGGTACTCTAGTGAGCAGTCAGCTCCAGTGACCTTGTCTACTTTATTAAGTAATGGGTTTGTCTATTTATGACGTCGTCAGCTTCAACGACCATTTTTATGTGAAGGGTATTCTAGTGGAGCCATCAGGTCTAGTGAGCTTGTCCACTTTATTAAGTAATGGGTTCGTCTATTTTATTGACTAACGAACCCGTTTGTCCCTTTAAGGGATTTTTAATCATTATTTCATTCTTCTGGGGTGAAGTTGTCCACGTCATGGGCTAATGTTGGACTTGTTTGTTCTAAGGGTATGATAAGTCCGTTGACTTCATAACCTTGTCTACGTTATGGACTGAACATATCCTTTTTATAATCCCATCCTTTTGATGAGCCCGTCATTTTTACGAAACCGTTAGTTTTATAGCATTGTCCATATTATGGACTTGGTGAGCTCATCTTTTTATAATCTCGTTACTTTTATAAGCCCGTCAGCTTTGTTGGCTGAAACTTTTTCATCCCCTTGGGATAAATTGATGTTATGTAGTTTTGGACAATGAAGTCATCTGTTTCTTATGGATTTGTCCGTATTTGGACTTGGTTTTTCGCCCATATAAAGGGCTTCAACCATGCTTCATCCTCTTGGGATGGGCCCTTCTGCCTTATGGACTTAGAGTCACCCACTTTTAAGGCTTGAGGTCGTCCACTTTAGGGACTTCGAATCTTTCACTTTTTATGGACTTAAGGTCATCCACTTTTTGTGAACCATAAACTTATATACATAAAAAAAATAAAAAATAAAAAATAAAAAAAAAAAAAAAAAAAAAAAAAAAAACTTCAGCCATTTTGAATAAACTCCTCTTATTGCCATGCATTCATAGAAAAAAAAAAGTAGTTCTTAAAAAAAACCTACCCTTTAGGCTTATTGTAGCAAAACTAAAGTAAATGATAAATTTACGGAGTGTAACTAAAATTCACTACAGCGAACTGTAAATAAAAAAAAGGGGGTGTTGTTCCCCATGTTGTCACTTCTACTGGTAGTATTTTCGTAAGTACTCGGCGTTCCAAGGATGTGGCAGCTTCCGTCTGTCTAACGTCTCCAGGTGGTAGGTGCCCCTCCTCTGCCACGCCGTGACTAGGTAAGGTCCTTCCCAATTTGGGCCGAGTTTCCCTTGGGTTGGGTCTCTTGCAGCGCCCATGACTTTCCTTAGAACGAGGTCTCCAACCTGGAAGTTTCTGTACTTCGTCTACTAGATCGAACTGTAGACGTATAGCCTCGTCGTTCTTGCTCTAGTCATGGTTTTGCACCTTGTAGCTTGTGAGCCCAACTTCAACTAGGATGACTGCTTCACTCTCGTATGTTAGTCGGAATGGTGTCACTCCTGTGGACACCCTCGCCATTGTCATGTATGCCCAAAGTACGCTTGGCAGCTCTTCAGGCCATATACCCTTTGCCCCCTCGAGCTGAGTCTTGATAATCTTGAGCAAGGATCGGTTCGTGACCTCGACTTGTCCGTTAGCTTGAGGGTGGGCGGGGGAGGGGTAGTGGTTTAGTATCCCCAATTACAAAAGTCCTGGAAGGAGTCGTTATCGAATTGCTTCCCGTTGTTTGAGACTAAGACTCTAGGGATGCCAAACCTGCATATGATGCATCTCCAGACGAAACTCCGCACATTCTTCTCCGTAATGGTGGCCAAGGCTTCAAGTTCCACCCATTTTGTAAAGTAGTCGATGTCTATTACCAAGAACTTCACCTGTCGTACCGCTGTAGGGAATGGTCCCATAATGTCTAGTCCCCATTGAGCAAACGGCCATAGGGCCGTCATTGGGGTTAATTCTTCGGTTGGTCGCCTAATGATATTGCTGAACCTTTGGCACTTGTCGCAAGTCTTGACATAAGCCTCGGCATCCCTCTGCATGGTGGGCCAAAAGTACCCTGCTCGCACTAGCTTGTGCACTAATGATCTTGACCCTGAATGGTTTTTACAGATTCCCTCCTGTACCTTTCTTATGACGTAGTCTGCTTCTTCAGGACCTAAGCATCTTAGGTATGGGTGGGAGAAACCTCTTTTGTACAGGACGTCTCTTATTAAGACGAACCTTGCTACTTGGACCTTCAGCTTCCTTGTGGCCTCTTTTTCGTCTGGCAATACGCCATTCTTCAAGTAAGAAACTAACGACGTGGTCCAATTGCTTTTGGAGCCTATCTCCTGCATATCGATGGAATCTATTAGTGGAGAGGGCTGAACAAAAGAGAGTGCGTTATCCAGGGTGGTCATATATTCGACTGAGGCGGCTTTTACCAAGCGGTTGGCTTACTCGTTGTCTACCCTAGGGATCTGCATGATTTTGGCCTTCAACTCGTCTACCCTCTTCTTTGCTTGGTCCAGATACCTCCTCATTCTTTCACCCCGACACTCGTAGTCCCCATTTATGTGGTTGGTGATGACCTAAGAGTCGTAGTTAAATGACCATGTTCGCGGCCCCTACAGCTTTGGCGAGATCAAGCCCCGCTATTAAAGCCTCATACTCCACTTCATTACTGGTGATAGGGAAATCGATGCAGACCATACACTCGACCGTGTCCCCTTCGGGTGACAGTAGTACGATGCCGGCTCCCCCAGCCTGTCTGTTGGATGATCCGTCTACATGTATGCTCCATTAAAGAGACTCCACTGCCCCCTGTCCTCGCCATTTGTGAACTCTGCTATGAAATCTACAACGATCAATCCTTTAATGGCGGTTTGTGGACGATACTGGATTTCAAACTCGCTCAACTCTATGGCCCATAGCGCCAATTGGCCAGTAGCTTCAGGGTTGCTTATTGCCTACCGCAAGGGCTTGTCAGTTAGGACAATCGCCGTGTGGGCTTGAAAATACAATTTGAGTTTGCGTGCTACCGTAACTAGTGCAAAGGCGAGTTTCTCCATGGGTGGGTATCTTTCTTCAGCATCGCGAAGTGTTCGGCTGGCGTAATGCAATGGCTTCTACATTCTTTCTTCTTCTCTGATCAAGGCGGCGCTGATAAAGGAAAAGCTCCTCACCGGGCTGCGAGGGACTTAGTAACGGCGGGGAAGAGAGATAAGTTTTTAACTCCTCAAATGCTTGCTGACACTCGACAGTCCACTTGAAAGATTTCTTTAGTGTGCGAAAGAAGGGTAAGCATTTGTCCGTTGCCCTTAACACAAATCTATTCAGCACCGCTATTTTGCCATTGAGGCTTTGTACTTCCTTCACATTTTTTAGGGTTGCCATCTCCATTATGGCTCGGATCTTATCTGGATTGGCCTCAATACCCCTTTATGACACCATGAATCCTAGGAAATTTTCTACCGTCACTCTGAAGGCGCACTTTCCTAGATTAAGCTTCATGTTGTAAGAGCGAAAAGTGTCGAATGTTTTCTTGAGGTCTTCCAAGTGATCTTCCTCCCTTCAGCTTTTCACCAGCATATCGTCAACGTAGACTTGGACATTTCTCCCAATCTACTGCACGAACATCTTGTTCATAAGCCTTTGTTACGTCGCACCTGCATTTTTTAGGCCAAATGGCATCACTTTATAATAGAAGAGGCATTGACTAGTTACGAATGAAGTTTTCTCCTGATCAGCTTCATGCATTCGAATTTGACTGTAACCGGAGAAAGCGTCCATAAAACTTAACAGCTTGTGCTGAGCCATAGAGTCTACTAGAATGTCAACCCATGGGAAGGGATAGCTGTCTTTGGGGCATGCTTTGTTCAAGTCAGTAAAGTCCACGCACATCCTCCATTTTTCACTGGCTTTCTTGACCATTACCACATTCGCTAACCAGTCAGTGTAGTACACCTCCCTAATGAAGCTTGCCTCTTGTAGCTTACCGACTTCTTCTGCTATCACTCGGTCTCGTTCTTGGGCAAAGACTCGCTTCTTCTGACAGACAGATGGACAGGATGGCAACACATTCAGCCTATGTACCATGACTGAAGGGTCAATTCCTGGCATATCCTCATGGCTCTAGGCAAACACGTCCTAATTTTCCTTAAGGAAAGCTATGAGTGCTGAGCGAACCGCCGGGCTGGCAAAAGTACCGAGCCTGGTGGTCCTGTCCGTCCTGGAGCTAT
Organism: Quercus variabilis; assembly: GCA_030445155.1. Lineage (NCBI taxonomy): Eukaryota > Viridiplantae > Streptophyta > Magnoliopsida > Fagales > Fagaceae > Quercus > Quercus variabilis. The sequence goes on along the minus strand of CP129453.1, from coordinate 31,898,861 downwards.
CGAGGGGTATCTCCTCGAGCCTCTCTACAGGTTCTGCCCCCGTCCGTTGTTCTTCTATGCTCATGGTTTGCAAATAGTCGTTCATTTCCAACATCACAATATAACATTCGCACGCGGCTATTTGGTCCCCTCACAATTCCCCTACTCTGTATTCAGTGGGGAATTTGATCATCAAGTGATAGGTCGAAGCTACGACCTTCCAGGAGTTAAGAGTAGGTTGCCCTATAATGGCATTGTATGCAGAGGAGCAATCGACCACAAGGAACATAACATCCCTAGTGATTTGTTGAGGATAATCTCCAATGGTGACTGGCAATGTGACCGCGCCTAGGGGGTACACTTTGGTTCCTCCGAACCCGACGAGTGAAGCGTTGGTTGGGGCTAGTCGCTCTCTGCTGATTCGCGTCTATTGGAACGCTGGATAGTAGAGAATATTCGCGGAGCTCCCGTTATCGACTAAGATCTGGTACATGTTATAGTCTCCTACCTGGATGCTAACGACAAGTGCATCGTCATATGGATGATGGAGACGTCAGGCATCTTCTTCCGAAAAACCAATAAGGGGGTTGTCGACTCGTGGCATCTTCGGGATGACGCCTGTGAGCTGGACGTTCTGGACCATTCTAAGATAAGTCTTTCAAGCCCTTTTTGATAAGCCGTTGCCGGCTGCGCCCCCTATAATAATCCTTATGTCTCCTAAGGGCTGTCTTAGGCGTTCGTTGTCTCGACGGGGAGCTTGCTCTGGAGGGAGCGGATCTGCCCTTTCCTTGCTGACGAACTTCTGCAACTTCCCTTGCCTAATGAAGGCTTCAATCTGCTGTTTTAAGTCATAACAGTCAGCTGTGTCATGTCTGTGGTCACGGTGGAAGCGACAGTATTTGTCTCTGGACCGCTTGTTGGGATCTCCCTTCAGCTTTCCAGGGAAAGTCAATGCCCCCTCATCCTTGATTTACATTAGGACTTGGTCGATTGGGGTGTTCAGTAGAGTGAAGCTTGTGAACCTCCCCGTAGGGGGCTTAGAGTGCCTATCATCCCTTCGCTCTCCGGTTCTCGCCATCTTCTGCCCTCTTTCCTATCGGGTATCTTTCTGCCTTTCTCTCTTCTTGGGCTTTTCCTTGTGAGCTAGTAAAGCGTCTTCGGCATTCATGTACTTGGTGGCCCTGTAAAGCACGTCCGACATAGTTTTCAGGTCATTCTTATATAGTGAAAATAAGAACTTACCCTTCCTCAGTCCATTCGTAAATGCTGCTACGAGTATTTTGTCATCGGCCTTGTCGATTGAGAGTGCTTCCTTATTAAAGCGGGCTATGTAAGATCTCAGCATTTCATCTTCTCGTTGCTTGATACTCATCAAGCATGCTGTAGACTTCTTGTACCGGTGTCCTCCAATAAAGTGCGAAGTGAATTGGGTGCTCAGCTCTTTGAAGGTGCTGATGGAGTTAGGTATCAGTCGGCTGAACCAAATTCTCTCAGGGCCTTTCAGCGTTGTAGGGAAGGCCCTACACATGATCTCGTCTGCTACTCCTTGAACATGCATCAAGGTCTTAAAGGTCTCTAGATGATCAAACAGGTCCTTGGCTCCATCGTAGCTCTCAATCTGCGACATGCGAAACTTCTGCGGTAGGGGGAAGAAGTTGACAGAGATGGTGAATGGCGAATCGGTTCGGTGGACCAAATCGTCAAGGTCGCTAGACACCCGTCCTTTAAAGGCATTCATCATAAGGTCCATCCTTTCCTTCATTAATTGCATCTCCACGATCATGTAAGGGGGGGCCATATCAAAACCGAAGGGACCACTGGTTTCCTGTCATTCTTGTTGGTTTGGAGCGTTGCTACCTTCAGGTCCCTCCTGGTTCCTTCTTTCAACGCTGGTCCCTCTTGATCATCTCTTTGGTTATTCGATGTTGCATTCTTCTAGCAGTTGTTCCTCCAGGTCGTGGTTTTGTTTAGTGAGGCATTCCACAGTAACGGCGAGAGTTTGAACTTGTCTCTCGAGGGCGGTCGTGGGTGGTTCCTTTTCTCGAACGTCGTTTGTGGTTGCCATCGAGCGAGTGAGCACCATGCAACTCTTTTGTCCGGGAAACTACAGTATGGCTTACGGATCGCAACAAAACGTTTTCCCACAGACAGCGCCAACTGATGAAGCTAAAAATATCACCAGTGAGCCACACAATACTCGCACACTCGAAATACCACCTACACGACAAAAAGAGAAGACCTAATAGAGAGCACCGATGTGGTGCCGGCCAAATACCCTCCGAAGGTCAAGTTAGAACTTCTTACAACTCTAGAGTGCTAGAGAGGTGTTAATTATGCGTACCTTGATTTGTGAGGGAATTAGAGCTTTTATAGTAGTAGAGGGTTGACCATCTCTTCCTTGGGCTAGAAGTTCTTTCCTTATAGGAATCCTTATGAGCATATATTGCGGAATCCTTTCCTTGTAAGAGACTAACATTAAGCGTGGGATACTAGTCATTTCCTTATATACTCATGCGTGGTGGCCAAGCCAAGTCAAGGTTACACTAGAATCGTCAGCTTATCTTATTCCCTTCAGCCATATCGGTGTCAACTTTTTTGATGGTGTCAACCCCTTTGGCGTGCTTCGCAGACTACCTTTCACACCCCTATCAAATCTCTGTCCCTCAGCTTTAGGGCCTTCAGTTTTCCCCACTAACTTATCCCGTCAGCTTAAGCTGTAGGCTTCATATTACAAGCAAAGTCGACGGGTTAGATTTGGAGTGCCTTGTATGCTATAATTTTACTTAAAAAGCTCGAATTCTATATGTAACTTGAGTTTACAAAAATTAATTGAGTTTCATAAAAATTGTGCCACGGTGGCATCTGATGATCTAGAATTTAGAATTAAAATGTCTACCAGAATCGTTGCAAGTGTTCTCTCCTGCCTTTTCCATACCCTCCAAATATTTTCTATATAATTAATGCAAGATACTATTTCATGAAATATGGCATCCTTTTTTCTTTTTTGGTGGCCTTTGAAACTTAGATCTCTAAAGAGCAGGAAGTTATGGGTAGACAATAGAACAAGCATGGTTAATCCTGTCAATAATGTAATGTGGTGAAAAGTGCACCTTATTAAAATTGTTGCTGCATGTTATGATTTAAAAAAGGATTTTTGGATTTGGGGGTGCAGTGACATGAAATTTTTTTATTGATGGTTTTCTTAGCATTTGAAAACACAGTAATTGTGATTCCATTCAATAATTGTGGCTCCTCCTTGGTAGGTAAAAGTCACTGTAATTTGTACTACAGGGAAGTGATTCCATTCATTAATTCAAAACTCGATTTCAATGAAATTGAGTTCCACATTAATATTTACATAGAACTCAATTTCCCTAGATTCAACTTCCATGTTAATATCTACACAGAACTTGATTTTAGTGCATTCGAGTTTCACATTACACAAAACACAAGTTTTATAAACTTGAGTTTCACGAGGCATTTTTAACTCTAAATTTTAGATTACTAGGTGCCACCATGGTACCCTTTTATATATATATATATATATATATATAGAATTCGATTTCTGTGAACTCAAGTTACATGTAGAACTCAATTTTTTTAAACTCAAGTTTCAAAACAGTGGTATTCTCCAAAATATTTTGCAAATGGTGATATATTACTACATATTTCGTCAAATAGTGTTATTTGGCCATTTTTGTCTGCTTGCTTGTGATGTTGCGGAAGCTACAAAAAAAAACAAACACGTTACTTTCTAAATGGAAAAAATAAACTAAACATGTTAACTTCTAAATGAAAACCTCAAATCCATAAGATATACCTTGAATCCATAAGGTGATTGGGTTCTAGAACCCAACAGAGAGAAATAGACAAAGTCTGTATTTTTTATAAATCTAAAAACTGAACTGCCCTAGGGCCTACAATATGTTTAAATAGTAAAAAGAAACCTTAAGGCGGCTAGGAAAACACCCAAAAACCCAAATTCGCACTAATCACGTCATAAGGTGGCAGAATAGTATTTTTTGCCAAAAATAGCAAAATTGAAATAATTGCAAAAATTGAAAATATTGTCTCTAAGAGACGTCCCAAAACACGCTGAACCTTATTCTAATTTTTAAGCTAAAATTTATAAGGAAAAACAAATATTATTATAAATAGTAAAAAACACCATTTTCGAGGCCTTAATGAAGGAATTTTCCTAAATTTAGGCTATGCTTGATACTCTAGTTTAGATCAAAATGTCATTTTCCTTCAACCTACCAAATTTCATGCAATTCTAACACTATCACCCCGATAGCCTCTACTAGCACCCCCTTGATCTTGTGCCGTGACTTTCAGCACCCTTGCTACTCCAGGAAGGCTTGTACTATCTGTTCCACATCACCTTCCTTCTCGTGTATTTTCCAATGACCACAATAATAGCTCCACATGAACATAATAGCTAGATTCAACAAGGAAATTTTGTAGTTTCTATCAAAAGTGGAAATAGGGACGTATTTATACGTATATATATCCTAGTACAAAGATAACTTTTAGGGGACGTTTGGTTCGCCATGACGTGCACTTGATGTGATGCACATCACGGTAATGTGACATTAAGGTGTTTGGTTCACCTAATTTTTGCTAACATTAAGGTAATGCAAGATTACAAAATACATCACATTACCTTAATCACATCACCTTCTTAAATGGGAATAATCTTACATTACCTATTGTGGGAGAATATAATAATTTAGCACATATCAAATAAAAAAAAAAATAGCAATTGACAAAACTGCCCTTACTAATAAATTTTATTTACAAAATTATCCTAATATAAATTTATCAAACCCCAGCCTCCTCTCCCTCATCAAACTCCAGCCTCCCTCTCTCATTTAAATTCAAATCCTAGCCTCCCTCTCATCCCATTCAAAGTTAAAACCCTAGCCATTCTCTCTTTAGATCAATCCATGGCCATTTCTCTCTCTCTGCCCCTTCCATCACAAACCAAATGGACGATTTCACTCCCTCTCTCTCTCTCTAGCTTTGTGAATTTAAATCCCTTTCTTTCTTCCTATTTGTTGGTGCTAGGAATTAAGATGAAGAGATCGCCGAATTGAAGCTAAAACCTTAAGATTTGTGGTGGTGCAGGTGTAGGCCCATGGAGGAAGTGATGAACAAGTTGGTTAGGGGGATTAAGATCCCGTGCAATACCTAGGGTATTGCATGAGTGCAATAGTTTCAACCTCAACCCTTACTTTAATCTAATGGATATAAATATGACACATCATAGAGCCATGTCACCGATCCACGTGACACCTTCCTCACCCATTTCTTTACTCTTTTCTCAACACCTATTAGCTTCCTGACCCATAATTTGCTAAAAAATAGCCATTTATTTTTACTGATCTAGTTTTTTGGTTTCATTCTAGCAACTCAAAGGAGAGACCCACTCTTGGGTAAGACGTGTTCTTGAATTTTTTTTTCCATTTAACTTTAAATTTCTTAGAATTTCGTTAATGGGCACGTTGGCAAAACAAAGTTGGACTATAGTATCAAATCTCGGCACCGGAGCAACAACCCAAACCCACGGATTCATAATATCTTGGCACCGGAGCAAAAACCCAAACCCAAAAATCACAATCTCAGCACCGGAGCAGCTCCCTAAGCTTGGGTCTGTTAATCTCGGCACCGGAGCGACTTGGGTTTGTTGATCTCGACACCGAAGCGCGCTTGGGTTTGATGTTCCTATCTGGTATTGTTGCTTGGTTTTGTTGTTTTTTGGGTTTGTTGTCTTCGGAAGTGGGTTTAGGGTTTTGAGAGTTAGAGAAATCGTTGGGGAACAGGGCGAAAGGGAAAACAGAGAAAGAAAACATGGAACTCGAGTGTTTAAAACCCGATTTCCACGTGGATTTTAGACTCCACCTTAGCTGTGCCAGCACATAGAACTCAAGTCTTTTAGGCTCGAGTTATTACAGTGAACTCAAGTCTAAAAGAGTCGAGATGCTATTTTACTAAATCGTTTCTAACGAATACTAACTAACGCTCTCCCAAATGCATGCTAGTTGGAAAATTACCTCACATGTTCTCTATTTTTATGTTCTGTATTATCTGACTTTTTCTTTGCATTTTTTGGAATATGTTTTGATTATGCATCTGAAACACAGATCAATCTAACTAATGAAATATTGTAAGTTTTGCGTTTCTACTTTTGTAAATATTGACAAAAAAAAGTAAGGAGAAAGGTAAGACGCGTTCTCTATTTTTATGTGTTGTATAATCTGATTTGTTCTTTGTAATTTTGGAATATGGGTTTTTATGAGTTTGCATTTCAAGGTACTAGCTTTTTATTGTTTAATATTGGCTTTAAACTGTCCTTTTGATGCTAGGAAAACTATAGGGAAAATAAAGGAAATAAAAGGTTGAAGTAGATTAAAATGATGGGTTTTTGGTTTTATGCTGTTTTGGGTTCTAGGATTTGATGAAAATTAAGAACAAATAACAATGTGGGCTGCTTGTACTATGCTCTCTAAAAGGTTTTTTTTTTTTTTTTTTTTTTTAGTAGTTAAAGATAATTGATTTTTATTGTGTAATATTGGCTTTTTTTACTGTCTTTCTGGATGTTGAAAAAATGTGGGAAAAGTAGATAGAAAGTGGAGAAAGGAAAAGTGGGTTTAAAATAAAGTTGTGGGCTTTAGGTTTTATGCTGTTTTGTTCTTTAGAATGTGAAGGAAGATGGGTACTAAACATGCATTTCATTGTTTTTAAGATGTTGAGGATACTGTCTTTTTTAAAAATGTTTGTGAATTTGTAGTACTAAGTTAATTTTTTAGATCTGTTTTGGCAGGTGGGTGTGAGAGGCATCGACGAAAAGCGTCCCTCAAAAAAAGAGATTCGGGTACCTTTTAGGGCACCTCTCTTTTTGGGTAAGTGGTATTGAGTCGCCACTTATTTTTTATACAAAAAATAAGAAAAACTAGATATATACAAATAAATGACTGAATTGTTCTCTTCATTGATTGAATAAATATTTCATATTTGGAAAATTGAAAAGTTACATAGCTTTGAGTCCTAGTTACAATCTACCAAATATTTACATGGCTTTTGTCCTAATTACATTCTACCCAAAACAAATAAAGACAAGGCTAGATCTACTAAACCAAAAACTTAAATTCGGAGGCTAGGTTACGGAATGGGAAGATGTTAGGCACCCATTTCGCCCAAACAAAGTCTGGTCTTCTAGACTCTTATGACCAATGTACTTTCTTATGCATGTCATGAATAATATGTTGAACATGTGAATGAAAAATTAAATCACACAAATCATCATTTTAATTACTACAGTCTAGAGGAAATTATGATCATTTTACTCTAAAGTGTATGCACTAGCATAAAACACTTCAATAAAACAAACTTCAAGTTCTCTTACTTCTAGTTGTATATATTTAGTACCAAATAATAGATTATGTTAGCTTTGTTTAATTGTTTTAAATATCTGGTCACTACAACAAAAGAGTCTGTTGATGCCCTTTTTTCGACAAAGAGCCCAATAGCAGAAGAAGCCCAACAATAGGGTAAAATGGTAAAGAAATAAAGAAGCAAGCCTAGCGGACTGAATTAGTAGGATTGATGGCTAGCAGACCTGTGAAAGGAGGTAAAGGCGGAGTAAATGGGCTGAGGAAGCCCAATGAATGTACTAGTAAGCCCATGGGAATAATGAGAGGTAAAGAAAAAGTAAATGGGTCAAGGAAGCTCAAGGAATGAATTGGTAAACTCAATAATGGGCTGGCTTAAAAGCCAATAAGCCCAAAAGGATAATAAGAGGTAAAGATGTAGTAAAAAGGCCGAGGAAGCCCGAGGAATTTAGCAACAAGTACATGGGAGTAAAAAGAAGTAAAGAAGAAGTAAATGGGTCGAGAAAGCCCAAAGAATTAAGTGGTAAAATGGGCTGGCATGGCAGGAACATTGGCCAATAAGCCTAAAAGTGGTAAAGACGTGAAAATTGGGCCAAGGAAGCCCTGAGCAAAGGATTGATGAAGAAGTGGGTTGATATGGCAGGAACATCAGCCCGCAAACTCACGGGGTAATAAGAAATAAAAATAAAGGCAAAGCTGTAGCAGACACAATGAAGTAATATGGCAGGATTAGTGGCCAAAAAGGCCCACGGCCATAAAGAAGGAAGCATGGGCTTAGCAAGAAGATAAAGACTTTTGCCCAAGCAACGCCTAGTCCAAGAAAGGATGAGAGGAAGAAAATATGAGCCCAAAAGCCCACACACCCTTCACACCATATAAGATAAACTTCAACCAGTACGTATAGCAAAATCAAACAATGCAAGAGTAGTAAAAATAGTGTGAAGGCCAGAAAGAAACAAATTCAGACGAAGTGAAGCATGCACAAAGGGCAAGGGCACCACCTACTTGTACCCAGCAAATACATGGGAGGTGGGCAAAGGGTTAAGGTATTCAGAGGGTGTGGTTTGGTGGTGAGAAGAAAAGGGGGTCTATTCTGAGGTTCCCGCTCAAGCTTCTTTGAGGGGAAATGTCCTACTGCGATGGCATCTCACTCAAAAGAGGTAAGTATGGGCTAAGACCATTTGATGCATGCCATAGAGGTAGATGGTATAAGATAGCTTAATCCTTATCTAGATGGGTAAACCAAAAACACAGAGAGGTAAGAAACAAGAAAAGTAACTTTTTCTGGGAATGGAGAGTGGTCCAACCAACGCACTCTGAGCAGAGGTAGTAGCTAGGCAGCCAGCAGGCCAATAGGTAGTCCTAGAAGGATACCCATAAGGAGCCAAAAGCAGTTAAGAGACAAAAATGGTAAATCCCACAATGGCAGATGGTATAAAAAGGGTAGCCATGAACAGTGAAAGGAGGGATGGAGGAGAGGTAGAAAGAAAAGAAAGGATAGAAAATAAAAGAATACACGGAAAGACTAGAGAGAAAAGAAAGAAAGACTGGAAAGAAAACCAGAGAGAGAGAATGAATGGTAGGAACAAAAGCATGCATCAATAGACTATCTTTTCTCTCCCTTTTGACAGACCCACTCTTTAAAGATTGAGAATCGAAACTCAAACCATTTAGGCCCTTTCTCCAAAGTGTGTAACTTCTATGGCAGGAGCCTTTCTTGAGGTTACTCACGTTGAAGATTGGTTCCCTTCTTAGGTCTGCTTCTGCTAAAAAGTTTAGCCTACCATCTAGCAGACAAGCTTTTACTAGTCATATTTATTGGGTGATTCGTCCACTGTTTAGTTATTGAGTTTTTTCCTTTTCTTTTGTTGTAGTGTTATTTCCATTTGCTGTATTATTCTGCCGTAACTCTACTAACTATCTTCTCGATGTTAATTTTACTTATTTCATTTAGTATTGTAGTTATTCTACTATATTGTATTCCTGCCATAACATTTGTAACAGTTGTTCCGGCTGTGGCCACGCCATACGCTCAGCCCGCAGCACTCATGCCAAGGCGCATCATTGGGTTGGCTTGACTTGTGCACAAGCTAGCCAATCCTAACTCTCTTACCTCAGACTAACAGCAGTGGTGACGCCACTTAGACTCCAAGGTTTTCCCAGGAACACCCTGAGTTGAAAAAAAAAATTATATATAATAATTTAAATTTTTTTATTTGTTTACCCTTAAAAAAAAAAAATAGGAACACCCTCAAGCCCTACCAGGAACACCCAGAGAATCTGAAAATAAAATAAAATAAAATAAAATAAAAATTGTAAAAGAACAAGCCCAAAAAAAAAGCCCAACTTCAATCCTAAACAAATACCCAACAAGCCCAATCCAAACGTACTCTCCCAAAAAAAAAAAAAAAAAAACCAACCAACCAAAACGGCAAAACCCAATACAAAATACAAATACGCGTCTGCCTAAAACCTAAAATCAGAAACCTTTCCTAACCTAAAGAAAAAAACCTCGACTGATGAGGCTCATCAGTCATCAACAACAACACACGCCTCCGCCTAAAACCTCATCATCAAGCACATAGGCGTGACGCAGCAATGGCGCCTCAACCTGAAACTTGAGCAACAGAGCTTGAATGATGGATCGGCCTCGGAGATCGGAGATCGGTTCGATTAGATCAGAGCTTGCAACACCAACGCTTGGCCTCAAATCCTTCCTCGCCTCTGATGCCTCGACGTGCTGCCGCGGCCCTCGGCGCCGCCCCTCAGGCCTCCCTCAAGGTATTTTACACTACTTCTCTCTCTTTTTCTCTCTTAATCTTTGGGTTTTGCTCATTTGCTATGGAGTGTGGACTGTTTTGTTCTGAGAGAGAGAGCTCTCTTTCTTTTTGAACTGATTCTCTCTCTTTAAGTCTTTATAATTATTCAATTTATTTGCCCCTATTTTTTTTTTTACTTTATCCGTTGGTGTGTCACTGTGTTGGTCAGTTGGTGTTGGTGAGTTTGTCTTTTAATGTTGAATTTATCAAATTATAGTTTATAAAAGACAAACAAATTTATGAAACAACTAGACAATAATAATTAATAATTTTATTAATATTTCAAATAAACTTATAGTTTATTGTACAGGTACCTTTATTCATTTCATTTCTTTTCATTTTTTTTCCTTTTGAGATTTTTTGGTGTACAATATGCAAATTTTTTTTGGTTTTAAGAATTTTTTTTTTTTTAAAGCCAAATCTTGAATTTTGGTATTTACTGAAACGTCCCAAAACACTCGAAATAGACCGAAATAACCCGAAATTTTTTCAAAGTGGAATAGGAACACCCTAGACAAAATTCTTGGAGTCGCCACTGACTAACGGGCCGTAATGCAGCAGAAGGGAGTGAGGCCTAATAGTGCAAAAAGGCCCACCACAAAGTCTATTTGTGAGGGTAAAATGCCCTTGCAAAATGTCAAATATCGTCACAAAAGTTTATTAGCAAAGAATTAAACATGACCCTCAAAAGTGGTTGTACTTGCTTTTGTTGTTAAAAGGGATTTTCCAACCACACCTTCACAAATAGTTAATTTACAATGGCAGTTCACCATCATTATTGGATAAATCTATCCTCACACATATATTATTAAATAACGAGAAAAGTCTACAACTTATTAAAAGACAATAACTTTATTTTTTGTATAACCACCAAACAACATTAATAGATACTCTCTCCACCATTAATAGGAATCCCCATGATCACAACCTTAATACCACCAAATGATATCTATAAATTTACCTATAAAATCAAGTCAACAACAACCACCTGCACCATTCATAACTTACTTGAACCATTTATTATTTCACAAATTTATTGATTCAATTTATCTTTTGAATTAGTTTTTATGTTCTTTTTTCTACATAATGTAATTTTTTGCATTTCGAAGTTTAGATAGATATCATTCTTTAAAAAATATTGTATAAAACTCAATAAAAAAATGGTTATACAAAATTAAGAATTTTTAAGAATTAAATTTTTTACAAAAAAAAAAAATGAAAATTATGCATTTAATTTTTTGATAAGTAAAAAATTATAAATTTATATTATATCTATCATATACTTATAGTTTTATTCTCATTTATGGTATCACATTTATTTTCTTAAAAGTTAGAACGTTTTGAATATTAGAATTTAAAATAAACAAATTGACACATTTTTATTTCGAAAGAAAGCTAGTCAATTAACTCTCTATGATTTAGGGTTTATCCATTGTCTCCTGGCTTCCCATCCCATTTGCTCCAATCGAGCTTGCTACGTACTACGCAAGTGGTGCTTTTGGGTACGCATGTATAGAGCAACCTTAAATGCAGGTGTGAGTCTGTGAGAATGCTACAAGCCTTGTAGTGAAATTGGAATTGCTACTTGTTTTTAGGGTCAAAGAACCAGCTATTGATCCCTTAGGCAAAATCTTAGCCAAAATTATTTCTAAGTTTAAAATTAGGGTATGATGGTAGGAAGATGTTAGGCACCTACATACTCTTGCCCAATCCGGAGATCAGCATTACTATTGTCACTTACCCATTTCAATTATAAACCTGAAAAACATAATGAGCAAACCATAATGTAAACATGCATTAGAAAAGTAAAACACTATATATTACAATGATAAAAATTGTTAGAGAATCACAAACAAATGAATTAGTGATAAAAAGGATAAATTACTTGAAATAAAATAAAAGGCAAAACAATGTATGGTAGGAAGATGTTAGGCACCTACATACTCTTGCCCAATCCGAAGATCAGCATTACTATTGTCACTTACCCAATTTCAATTATAAACCTGATAAGCCTAATGAGTAAACCATAATGTAAACATGCATTAGAAAAGTAAAACACTATATATTACAATGATAAAAATTGTTAAAGAATCACAAACAAATGAATTAGTGATAAAAATGATAAATTACTTGAAATAAAATAAAAGGCAAAACAATGTATAACCTTCACCTTAGAGTTAGCGTACCATGTTCTTTCATTTCATACCCAGATGTTGTTTTGCATATATAGGGTTTAAACAAGATTGAGAAGAACATCGTTTCATCGAAGAAGAATAATATATGCTTACACCATTGCAACGTTAACGTACGTTGTTCGTCCCTGATGGGATGTTGTCCATAATTCAAAAACTAATCTTATTGCCAAATAACCAGACCAATTGAATAAAATGTGCATAATAAATAAATAAATAACTCTAAAATTAACTTAAAAACCCTAGAAATCACACATTTTTATAATCCAAAAGTAAAAAGAGGAAACAAAGAAAAGGAGAAAAGGGTCTCACCAAACAAAAGGAATTTGAGGTCTCTTGAACGAGGTCCTTTGTCTATGGACTAGGAAAAACACTAGTATACAGCAATGGATCAACTTTTTACCAGTCCCCTCAAGAATTGGAAGAAGTTGCTTTCTTAAGACTCTTTTTTTTTTTTTTTTTCCTTCAAAATGCTTGTTACACACTTTCAAATCAGTTGGTCAGTAAAGAAAAACAGGAAATTGAACCTCAGACCTATTGAGCAACTAGTGGGGATGTTTTAGCATAGACTTTGTAAGTAAAATAGGGTTATAAAGGGGTTGCTCAAAGGTGATTTCAAGTGTGGGGTTTGATCCTCATCCACTTTTATAGAGGGTATTTGAGGTTTAGGGGATGTCTGGGTTCATTCCCACATTGAGAGTGAACTTTGGTAACATTCCCAAACCACCATATATATCACCTCTCCATTATTTCTAAGTTTAGAATTTGGGTATGATGGTACGCTATCATGCAGGTGTTCGAAACAAGGACAATTTCACGCCATATACAAGACAACGTACACTATTTAAGGGCAGCGTTACGTTCCAGTCTTTTAAGTGCATTAAGGCCCATTTAGAATTGGGTAGCCCATGTTTTGTAATTTGTGACACAATGGATGTCTTCATGAACTGTTTTGAATTTTATGGCGATGCTCGACCTTAAGGAATAAAATTAATTTTAGTAGCTTATATGTAATTATGAATCAAGTTAGACACTAGCATGCAACAGCCCAAAATTTTTATTTGAATACTTGTGCTCCTTCTATTGTCTTCACTGTCAATAGAAGTTAGTGATGTCTGATTTTGATGTTTGAATGCACTGACGTCTCCATGTAGAGTGCAGGGTGGTCACAGGACCACCCTGAACTTGAAAAAAAAATTAATTATTATATGTAAATTTTAAAAAATTTATGACTTTTTATCCTTAAAAAATATTTGGGACCACCTTAAATATTTTTAGGCTCAACATAATTATACTTTGGACAAAATTTAGCAACAAACTTGGTTGTAGATTAGGACTACAACTTCACTCAATCTTTTTTTATTGGATGTGAATTTTAGTAAATCCACCATTGGATTACATTTTTTTATTAAATCCTCCATACTTGAAAATTTTCAAAAAGATCAAATATCAATAGCTATATCATCACTCAAATCTTTAAATTTCAAATTTTTGTTGTCTACAATCATACATAAAAAAATAAAACTAAATAGTAAATAACTTTTGATTGACATGAAATTTAACTAGTATTTAAAAACATAAAGAATATACAATTTAATATTTAAATTTTCAAAATATGTAACCATGTTAATTTGTTTAGTGAGAATTGTAGCAAAAGCCCAAGAAAATTTTTATGAAACTAAAATTTTGAAAAATATATAATTTGCAGTATTAAAAATGAAACTATCATGCAAAAATTTCAAAATAAGAAAATTCAAAAAAGTATGTGTGTGTTTTTTTATGGTCAATATATGAAATTCTATTTTTATTAAATTTTGTATAATATAAATTTCTTAATAACCATCCTAAAAAATATTTCTGAAGCCGCCACTATTTGAATGGCAGAAAACATCCTCTATCTTCTTCTTCTTCTTCTTCTTGGGCTTCGATCCACCAGCTCGCTGCAATATTCCTCTCTATTATTTTCTTCTTTCTCCTGCTTCAATTTCTCCTCCAGGCTCCAGCTTACTGTCTCCTTGTTTTCTCCAAAGATTTTTTACCTTCCCTATATATATCTACTTTTGAGCTTTCGGTCAAAAATGTCAGACACACATTCGGGATTTTTACTATTTTGTTTTGTCCAAGAGTCATCTACTCTGCACGTGAGATTTACTTCTCCACATATTTCTTTTTCCTACCTTTTTATTTATTTTTTGTTTATATATATATATATATATAGAGGTGTGATAGCAATCTAAATCTGTCTTGTGCAATATGTTATTAAGTTAGATATATGAATTATATCTGTCTTGTGCAATATATTATTAAGTTAGATATAATATATTCTTATCAAAAAAATTAAATATAATAAATATAGCGATAATCTCAAACGGTATACTGGAAATTACTAGTACCGAAATATATAATTTCTTTAAGACTTTAACTAAACTAAAATGACCTCAGTATGAAATTGAAACCCTTGCGGAATTTCGCCCCCCCACCCCCCCCCCCCTAAGCTTGAATCCCGACTCCATCCCTGCTCAAAATGGAATTGTGAGAGAAAAGAGTTGAGAAGGTAAAGTGGTGATAATGTTCAAAGTTAAAATTTTTTATTCAATGGTTGATATTAAAAGTAAGTTTTTGAGATTTTAATCTTGGCTATCAAAAGTGTGGTATTGCATGGTGCAATAGGGCTATTGCACCATATTTCAATCCCCTAGAAATGGGAAGTCTAAAGAAACATTTGTCTTGTTGTTTAAAATGGTGGCACAAGACTAAACCAACAGTGGCAAACCTAATTATTTGGACTGTAAGATAATAGTTATTACTATTATTGTGAAAGTTGTTATGCAATTGTGTGTGACAATTGAATGATGAGCGGAAGCAAAAAAGAGGGAGCACACACAAAGGTTTATGTGGTTTGAACTAATGGCATACATCCGTGCAATCAATGAACCTAATGTAGAGTTTATATACTAAAAAATATATGACTAATCCTAAGCTAACCATAAACTAACCTAAGGTTAGTATGTTTGTTCTACGAGAACATGAACTTACAATTGGATCAATATGCTTGTTATACAAGCACATGAGCCTATTATTTCTTAAAGTATTTGTTAATTAATAGAGCCCATTTCAAAAAAGTTTTAATACTACTTCTATATGAAATATGAAAAAAAAAAATTAATTACTTTTTTCTTTTCCAATAAAAAAATTTTAAAAATAGTTGTCCGTTAATTTTTCCCTATTTAAAAAAAGAGACCGCAAAAATCAAGACTAAATGATTGAGATCTAACATTGATTTCGGTACTCAATTTTCTGTTTTATTTTTTTTTTTCTTAGAATATATAAAGAGAGAATGGAAGGGTTTCTAGAAAAGTATTTGTTGCAGCAGGGAGAAAGAAATAATAAACTAAATATATTTTATGCTACCAATGAAAAAAAAAAAGGATAGATATCGGATCACTCACGGTCACCATCAGTAGTCATGCATATATTATTCCAATTACGGAGTGGTTAAATACGGTTGTAGGTAGTTATGCGACTAACAAGGATGCTTAAAATTTTTAATCATGAATTTACAAAATGATTAGTTGACTTAATTTATTTATGTTTTGTTTCTATTATATAATAATGTACTTTGCTTGTTAGAAGAAGGTAACAAGTATGGGAATGATGGAAAGAAGATTGTTTTTTCTTTTCCAACTGAAAATGATAGTCCTTACCAGGGGCGGCTCCCATAGAGTCTAGGGTGCTCACAAGCCCACCTGGCCTAAAAAAAATTAATTATTATGCGTAAATTTTAAAAATTTATGATTTTTTTTATTTGTAAAAAAACTTTGTAATCACTCTAAATATTTTTTAGGCCCAACGTAATTAAACTATGGATAAATTTTACTAATAAACTTGATTGTAGAGTAAGGTTACAACTCCATTTAATATTTTTTTTATTGGATATGAATTTTAACAAATCTACCATTTAATTACATTTTCTACTTATATCCTCTTACTTACAAAATTTCAAGAAAATCAAAAATTAATAGTCATCAATTAAATGTTTAAATTGTTGACGTGGGTCCAATTTGTGGCTTGAATTGCCACTGAAGCCCACAAGCCCATTGCTTGTATGTCAGTCAAGTATGACTGAATACTCTAGGAATATAATTCCCAGTATTGCCGACCTATAACATATATATATATATATATATATACACATTAGGTTTGTGTTGAACCGCATATATAGAGAGATCAAGAATTCGATTAACCTAGTAAGTGCAGCCGCATAAAAGAAAATAGAGAAAAAAGAGAGAGGCGATCAGCTTCTATTCTAATTGTTTATGTGAGAGAGTGCTATGGTGTAATTGGGATTTGGGTTTCTTAAGAGTGTTCTTGTGCACTATTGTATCTCCCTATTTTATAGTGAAATTTCTCTATCATCACTATGGAGGTAGGCAATTTGTCAAACCACGTAAATTCTTATGTTCTTTGTTTGTGTGCTTATTATTAATTTCTACGTATTTACTATCATTGATTTGAGTCCTGAGGTGCTATCTGCACAACATAAATTTTGAGTTTTTGTAATTTAAAATTATACATAAAAAAATAAGTTTATGAATTGAATAGTAAATAACATCCAATTGGCATGAAATTTGACATATGTTTTAAGAATATAGAGAATATGCAATTCAACTGTTAGATTTTCAAAATATGTAGCAATGTTAATTTGTTTAGTGAGAGTTATAACCTTAGGCTACAACTAAGTTTGTAACCAAACTTTGTCCTCAAACTTTAGTCTCTTTAACAATATATTAGGTCCTTACAAACAAAAAGAAAAAGTCCAAGAAAAATTTTATTTAACTAAAATTTTGAAAGAGATGTAGTTTGCAATATTGATAATTAGACTATCATGTAACAATTTCAAAATAAGAAAATTCGTAGAAAGAAATTGTAAAATTCTGTGTTTGTTGTGGGTTTTTTTTTTTTTTTTTTTCCGTCAATATATAAAGTTCTCTTTTTATTAGATTTTGTATGATTTAAATTTCTTAATAACCACCATCAAAAAAATTCCTAAAGCCACCATTGGTCCTTACCCAAAAGATATTTGTTATCAGCTCATGATTTTACATGTAGAATTCGATGAAAGTAAAATTTAGAGAATGCAGTTTTTTTTTTTTTCTTTTAATATTGTTTGGTTACTATTATAAATGGAATTTGTTTTTCTTTCATTTTGAAACGTTATTGGTTTCTCTGCTTCTTCTCTCCATCTTTTTTATTATATTTTTTTACTTGTTACAAGTGAGGATTGTTTTAATTGTTACAAGTGGGAAAGAGGGATTCGAAACTTGGCTCATAAGGGAGACCAATTATGTCACTAAGCTGCAAAATTCTTGACATCCATTACACGGTTTGGCTCCTCTTTATCATTAGAAGTAATTAAATTTCTATTATATTCTAAGTAACACTGTAGACATAACAATTGAGATGACAGTTTTTTATTTCGACCTACTATTAACATCACTTTATCATTTACTATTAACAACTTGCCACCTCCATAGTTAAGGGTGGTAATATTTGACATGACACGTGAACACGCTATGAATATGACATGGTTTTTTTACGTGTTAGTGTTTAGTATAAATAGGTTAGTGTCAAAAATGAGTTGCACGCTTAACACAATTAAGAAATTGGTCAATTCCATGTTGACATGTTTAACCCAAAATTACCTGATTAATATAAATATCATTTTCTCTTAGATAAATTTGAATTCTAAATATGGTTAGGTAATTAAAATAATTTAATGGTTATATTGATATATTGATAAAGTCTTTATTGAAACTCTAAAGTCTCTGAACCTTTAACCCAAAATAAAGAAGAAAAAAACTCTCTCCTTACTTTATTCTTCTTAAATTGTGTATTAAATAGGTTGAAATAAGTCATGTCATGTCAATCTGCTTAATTAATGAGTTGTGTTATGATTGAAGGAGGGGGGTTTAACACGATTATTAAATGAGTTGGGTTAGAGTTGAGCCATGTCTTCGAATACTCATATCTTGAGATGACACAAGCACGACATACAAACACGAATTATCACTCATATCAACAATTGTAAAATGTTTTGTAAAAATTATTGTGGTTCAAGAGTGAATATTAAGGTTTTTTTTTATATATATCTTACACAATATAAAATAAGAGATTTATGCAAAACCTAAACCCATTTAATTAGTCTAGTTCAAGTAAAGTAATAATGATCCTACTAATGATAATCCTAGGTTTAGCCTAAGATTAAACTCTCTATATATACTCTAATAAGCTCATTATAATTTATAATACGGGTTATATATAGTAAAGGTGTATTACTTTAATCCCAACATAAATCCTAAGATAATAGCTCATTTTTCTGATAAGATCTAACATTGATATCAGTAACCAATAGATAAAGTTTATTATCATTTCTTATAAATAAAAATTAAATTTAAAAAACTTAATGATAATGGTACGTACGTACCAATTTCCGTTCTTCTTCTTTTTTGGGTAGTACAAAATTACACACCATTAAAGGTTTATCTTCGATTTTATTATTATGATAACATTGTTGAATCATTATAAGTTTTACTAGGGCTTCATGAATGCTACGTGCATGGAAAAAGTCTCGAGATCAAAAAAAGTAATGAAAACTCCATTATTTTATAATAATGAAGAAGGGCCAAAACTTTCATTTTGTAAAGACATTTATTTATTTACGTGGGTTTTAGTTAATTTAACTGGTAAAGTCTCTACCACCGCACACCCTTGGTGCGATGGTCACTCCATAAGTATAAGTGCTTGTGGAGTGTGGGGGGTAAGGGTCAGGGTTCAAGTCTCCAGAAGGGGGCTTCACACACATATACACTTAGATTATTCTAGAGTAGAATTCTATCTTGTATCAAAAAAAACTGGTAAAGTCTCTTAATGGTTAAATAAGAGATTTAAGATTCAATACCTGCCTACACCAAAAACCAATTGATATCTTGATCTGATAATAAAAAGCTATCATCGAAGCGTTGAAACTCAAAAATAAAAACAATTTTTTTTTCCTTATTAAAGAGTGTTCTTAGGATTAAAATTAAATTCTAAAAAAAAAAAAAATATATATATATATATATATATATATAAATTAAAGAAAATAAAGATTTACAAAATTAATTGTTTTTTCTTTCCCCATAAAAAGTTTCTATAAATATATCCTAAGTCAATACTCTTAGAGCATCTGTTAACTTTTCTAACAATTATAATACATACTTTTCAAAAAGAAAAATACATTTGTCACTGATTTATTTTTTTTATGTACAAATTTATTATATTTGTGTTTTTCACTTTTTCTTGATATATATATGTACAATTTGACTTTAATTTCTAAAAATATCATTTAATGAAACATTAAACACACCTTAATTTATGCTCTTAATGCCCTTCTTAATGAGAAATTATTAGGTCCACCGGGAGGACTACTGACGTGGTCCTCCCTAACCTCCTAACCAATAAATTGCTCTTATTTATGCAAATGTGATATCACCTAATAATTTTAATTTTTTATTCGTTGTGCTGATTGAGAAGTTCACTCACACATTTGCATAAATAATATTATCTCATTAATTGGGAAGACCACATTAACAGTCCTCATAGTGGATCTAATAATTTCTCCTTGATAATCCTTTCTCCTATGAATATTAATGAAAAGCTCTCCTAAAATTCTTAATAGAAAAAAAAAATGCTTCTAGAAAAGTCGTCATTGCATGAAGAAAGAAATATTAAGTTTTTATTTTTTGAGAAGAAAGAAATATAAAGTTAATTGTGTTCTATGCTATCAATAAAAATAAGAACAGGGTCACCGTCAGAAGATATGCATATGAATATAATAATCTCATTACGGTATGGCTAAATTCGGTTGTAGGTAGTTATGTAACTAACAAGGATGCTTTAAATTTTTAATCAAGTTTTGAAATTGTCAAACTACTAAGATTGGGTCATTGCATCGATTGACTCATAGGGGCTTCCATTTTAATCATTTAAGATTAAATTTTCTCTTAAAGAATGAATTAATTAATCCAAAGCCAATCGGTGATTAATTAATTAACCGAATGCCCACTAAATTTGAGCAAAAAAATAATTAGAAAATAGGTTATGCCGACCACGCCCATGACTCTGCTTGCTAATATACTATTTTTGCTAACTATTTTATAGGTTCTTATTAAAATATTAACAATGATTTCGATGAGAATAGTTAAAAAAAAAAGAAAAAAGAAATGAAGGACAAAGACCACAAACCATATCTATGTACAGGCACCCTAGACCAATTTTTTCTTTATGTCACCCTTATGAGTAACGTGTGAGGGGCACTATTACTCAGCACCATGTGTGTGACACAGAGAGAGAGAGAGACAGAGACTCCTTTGGATGAAAGGAAGGGAATCACTATAATAAACTACCATGCAACACTTCTTCCAAAGGAAACACTTGGCTATCCTTTATGGACAATGTCTTGGGGGAATGTATCAAAAGTCCTATTATATATGGATCCCTGATAAATAATAAGAAAATTGTTGGCAAATCCCTTAAGACACCTACTAAGAAGTAATAAATGCTTTTTTATTATAAAAATAAAATAAAGTTCTTTTTTTACCTATTATTTTCCCAAGAAAAACTCAAATCTATGCTTGATTTTTAAAACAAAAATACATCATTCATCTTCAATTTCAACATGCACAACTTATATATGGATCTCAGTTAATTAATTTTATAAGTAGTACTTTTTTGTTGAACAAATCCAAATTATTGATTAAAGATGAGCACTCATTTGCTAACAATTGATGAGTATTCAATACTCTTAAAGCACCTCACTAAATCCTTTGAAAGGAAAACCCATTAATATGGCTCTTATAATAATAAGAAGAATAGTGCATCTCTTCCCTAGGAAGTATACCATTATCGATGGAGGAGAGCGTTGCCTCTACCAAAGAAGACTAGTTATATATTTGAGGCCTTGGGCTATTCAATTTTTCTTGTTCCCTTTCATGGCAAAGCTTTTCTTTTTAATTTACAGGTAACATGCTTGCAAAAACTACTCTATGTTGTTAGTTGAAAGAAGTTACCTCGTATTACGGCGGCCAAGTTGGTACCTTACACTATCATATATTTTGGGCTAACTATATTACTAATTTTCTCTCTCTCAAAAAAGAAAAAAACTATATTACTAATTTTGAATGAAATAAGACTATCAAAATAAGAGACACCATCTAAGTTTCAAATTATAATTAAAAAACCCCAAACCTTGGTTCAACGATATTATAATATAATGTTTGTTAAGTTCAAATGTTGTTGTGTTGGCAAATTCAAGTCAAAACACACCTTTGATATATTTGAGTTTTAGTTTGTTAGGACATATGTGTTTCACTTGCTAAGAACGTATGTCATTCTTTTATTTAATTGGCTAATCCTTTAACAAAACGTATTTTACTTATAATTAGATAGATCTAGGTATTCTTAATACTTCAAGAAACTGTGTTTCAAAATCAAGTGTTAAAGTCATCAAGTATGTCCAAGAAATAAGCTAAGAAGTGCAAGTTTATTAAAGCTCGACAGCTAACATGTGTTGAAGTTTAAGAAGTTGTTCAGCCTGTGTGCTTGACAGCTGCTCGACACCTTCTATCTGTCAAGGTTTAAGAAAGAAACAAAAATTCTGATCTATTTTCTTGTAATCCGTGAATGTGTCTTTGGAACTTCTTTTCTCCTAACCCTAGACATATAAAATGATTATTTTAAGGGCCGTCAAAGAGTACACAAGTTGCACAAGCTTTGAGGAAAGTTTGCTTAAGCAAATTGTGACTGGAGACAAAGTTTTGCCCTAGTTCATCATTCTTGAAGAAGTTATTGTATATGTGCACCATAGGGTTTTGTGACCAAGAATCTTCTTGATCTTCATCGTGGATGAACTGAAGAACTTTGCAACCAACAATCTTCTCTAGTTGGTGAGTGAAGTCGCGTACTGGGATCCACACAATTGGTTAGTCACGTACTTGAAAGCCATGCATCAAAAGGAGAAATTGTCACTACAGAACAAGTCCAATTGGATATTGGGGTAAGGGTTCAACTGTAGGTTGGTATAAGGTACTGGGATTCCTTTACTTGTAACTGTTTGTTTTGATAATAGTGAAATTTCGGGAGTGGTGACCTGAAAATCACCAAATGGGTTTTTGCCTTGTAGGTTTTCCCCATTCGTAAACAAATCACCGTGTTAATTTAATTTCCACTGCATACTTAGTTTAGTTGGTGATTTGTTTGTGCTACCACGCGCTTTGCATGTTAATTAACTTAATTAATTCACTTGGCTAAATTAATTGGTTAATTTATCACAAGGGGTCAATACGCGTTTGGCCTATCATAGTTTAAGTATCTAAAATAAGGTTGAAAAATTATGTTGAAAACACAAGAAAACTACTCAAGATTTTGCTCAAAACAGTGAAGATCCAATGGTCTCAACTCCTGCTTGACTCTACTCAATCAATCAAGGTTTGATGAACCTCAACTCTAGCCTCTATACCTCTCAACAGAACAAGCGACAGGGTTCTGCTATGTAACTTTTAATTTCAGCCCATGATGACCTAGCCCACTTGGGATCCGTACACTAAAGTTTTCAAAGGTATAAAAAAGCTATATTTTATGGCTATCATCATAAGAGAGAAGACACACAGAGAAAAGTTATTGCGACATTGTGCACTTTGGTTTGTTTTACTGAGCTATTTCTAGATTATTGTTGAAGCATATTACTACGAAGAACTTTGCACCAACTACTACCGAAATCAAGTTGTTGTGGTAAAGTCAGTCACAAATTGGGGAAATTCGTGAACATTGAAGGAGATAAGAAAAGTAGTCCAGCCAAGTTGGAAATGTTCTTAAATAGCTTAGTCAGTTTCACTAAAGATAGATGCTTCGGAATTGAGTATGTTCCTTATACTTATTATCTTTATCTTTATTTGTGGATTTTTCAGGAAGTGATGACCTATATATCACCCGACTGTAAGGGTTTTTTTCATTAGGTTTTTCTCTATTGTGGGGATATGGTATGTCTTGAAATTTACTTTTTCACGGCATGAAATTTAGTTTTGGCAATATAGTTGTGTCCAACACTCTGTAATTGAACCATTTTATAATTGAAAATTTTAATCAACTTAAGTAATTGGTTAAAATTGAATTAGAACCCATCAATGTTAATCGAAAACATTTAATATAAGAATTAAGATAGCTACTTTTAAAGTAGATCATAATTCGATTTTAGCCCCTAAAATATGTGTTAGATTTAAATTGGTCTCTAAAGTATCAATTGTTTCAATAAGTCCTTACAACTTTAAAAATGTTTGTTAATTATTACTACCATATGAATGGCTTGCAGTACTAACTTTGGGCTTAGGCCAAAGCAAAAATTATCTTGTGCGCCCACTCCCTCTCACAAGCAAGTGGACCACTAAGAGCATTCACATCAGGAAATGCTATCCCATTCCATTTTATCATCCTAAAAAGCTACTTTATCAATTACACAATACTATTTTACAATACATCTAGCATCCCAACTTATATTTCTCTCTCTCTCTCTCTCTCTCTCTCTCTCTCTCATCACCTCCATCACCACCGTCACCACCATGAAGACCCAAAACCCCAACATAGTTTATCAAAAAAAAAAAAACCTCATTGATCCACCATTAACACAGTTTATCAAAAACCCACTAATCCACCATCAACAACACATGCCAATCCACCTGACCCACCAAGCAAACCCACCAAACTCAGCCCCAGACCCACCATGTCACCACAACCCACGGCCCACCACACCGATGCCACCACAATCCACAACCGAAACTCAACCCCAAACCCACGGCCAAAACCGATTAGTAAACCTATTAAACCATCAAACCCAACGATCAACCCATTAAAAAAAAATCACTATCGGAGCCATCAAAGCTCCGATTCAAACCCATTGGAGCCATCACCAACAAACCCATTCAAAAAAAATCACCGATCCACGCTGATCCAAACCCATCATCAACCAATCCTAGCCCTCCACCATACCTAGATCAAACCACGAACCCAACCCAACTCCGGCGCAAGCCTTGAACGAGAAAGAGAGATGTGAGATGAGAGAAGGAGTGAGGACTGAGAGAAAGAGGGACGAGCTCTGTGAGAGAGAGAGAGAGAGAGAGGAAATGAGAAACACTATGAGCATAAAATAATATATTTTAGTTTTACAATAGTGCTAGTGCTACAGTGCAATTCTACCTTTGGAATTGCACTATAGCACAATTCCAAATTTTTTTGCAATATACTTGGGTTTTACAAATTCTAATGGAGTGAGGATTTTGGGATTAAATGCTAAAATAGGCTGACATTTGGCATTTAGCTTGCCCAGTGCGAATGCTCTAAGCTATAGGTGATAATTGGGTTTTTTTTTATTTTATCTTTTTTTTCCTTTCAAATGTCATTCACCAACACAGACTGAATTACGCTTGAGTGAAATTCTCGGAACATGTCTTCTTCAATTCTAAATTTCTTATTCTTTCTTTCATTTTTCTACTTTCAAAGTGGGTTCCTCTCACATATTATAGTCACTATAAACACATATATACAACATGTTAGACTACAATGTCATTAACATCATCATGATAAAGACATGCTTATAAAGAAAATAGTTGTTACATCAGCAATTGGAATTTGAATAGTGATGGTAAGATAGGATGAGAGAACCATTGAAGCATTTAACTAAATTGAAACAATACATAGATTAAGAACAAAATTGAAATCTAACATAAAAGGCCAAAATCATTGTTTAACCTTTAAATTATTAGACTTTTCAGCATTTGGTAGACGTAGACCATAATAGATGGGAACAATTGGGCTCAAATCAATTCACATGATGAAAGAGATTTGAAAACAATACATGATTTTCTTTTCATTTTTCCTTTTGAAATGCATATTGGTATTAAGGTGAAAGGAAGTGGGAGACTACGAGAGGAGATTACATTTCATTTGCACCAAAAAATTTACTAATGATGAGACCACGCATTTGTTGTTGAGGCATGTGTCTTGATAATTTCGCCTTATCATACAAAATTATATATGAAAATATAAAATTAAGTATAATCTAATTTATGCTTTAATGTTGAAGAAAAACTTAAAGTTATGTTTAATAACTCAAATACAAAAGCTGAGTTGATCTTTGACCATTTCTGTGGAACATTGTTAATTTACACTATTTTAACCTAGGGTTTAATAGCATGCATGTATCAACTCTTGATCCTTTAATTAAGGCATTGATAATCATCCTTTGAAACAATTTAAAATCACCAAGTTGATTTACTATACTATGCACTTGTTCCATTCGTTAAAATTTGAAATATTCTTCTTGTATCAACCGTTAATTAGAATAATCCCAAATCTTTCTCTCTTTTTTTTTTTTAGAAGACCAAATCTTTCTCTTTAGTGCTCACAATAGAGTATGACAATATTAGGCTAGCTAACCATGATGATGATTTTCTACAATATGGCATGACGCATAACATTTTTATCAAAAACTTTGAATCACTCTTCTATGCTTGATCACATCGTCAGCTAATAACATAATAGCTACCCTCTTTGATTACATTTTCACAAGGTTTAAAATATATATATATATATATATATATATCTATATATCCTGCGCTGCATGGCATTACAACTTAGTGGTACATAGTAAAGCAAAACATTTTGGTGTATTGCAGCTTCTTCTTTTTTTTAGGAATAGAGAAGACGCTTCTTCTATGGCACGTACCCATTTTGATCAGAATTCACAATCGTTCATTTCAAGTATTTTAATTTCACTTTTATTTATATAATGAAAGAATGGTGAAGATTAACATAATTGATGAAAATTATATTTGGTTAAATTACAAATTGTAGCCTCAATTTTTGACATATTTTCAATTTAATCCCTTAAGATTTTTTTTTTTCCATTTCAATCTTTTAATATTCAACTGTGTCCAATACAATCCTTCCATCCACCTCCATCAAATCCGCAATGTTAAATTCACCAAAACGACGTTTTGAAAAGTGAAAAATATTTTATCTAATGACGAGATTGTATAGAACTAGACAAAAGAACTAGATTGAAAACAGATAAGTTAAAGCACATAAGTGAGATTAACAAAATTTTAGAAAACTGACTTATAAATAAGTTAAAGTTTTTTTTTTTTTTTTTTGAGAAACATAAATAAGTTAAAATTAGAAGATGTAATTGATGATTAAAATATTTATTTCACCAAGGAAAAAAATATTCTAGAATGTGGGTCTTAGCAATTTAGTTCTCTGAATGCTAATTAAAGTTAGTTATGTTAAAAAATGGTTTTTTTTTTTTTTTTTTTTTTTGAGAAACATGTCCAGAAGTTTGTTAGAATCTTTGGCATTGTATTTAACAGTTCAATAATATATATATATATATATATATATATAAAGAGTAAGAAAGAAAAGGTTGCTTCTTTTGACTTTCCACTCTACTCCAATGTTTACATTTGGCTGGATACTGTTTAATTGTCATTATTTAGTACTCTTTTTCTTTTCTTTTCCTTTTTCTTTTTTTCTGAATGTCATTAATTAGTCAATATTGTAAACAGAAACTTTACTTTAAAAAGCGAGATTCAATCATTGATGGCAGATTAATATTGGGAAATGAATATGCCTAGGGATAGAAAGAGCTTGGGGAGATGTCTAAAGTAGATGGTTCCAATGAGAGACAGTTCCACTTTCTTCTCCGCAAGCATAAGTTTATTAGAAATGAGAATAGTTAATTGATGGCTGAAAGTATTGGTATCTAGTATTTTAAAAAACTTTTCCTGAAGAAAGAAAAAGGTTTTTTTTTGGACAATTTTTTATATTTTTTATGAAAATAATATTAAAAGTTTTCTAAAATATTATCATGTACATTTGGCGTACGTGATAGTCACTCCATAAATACAAGGTTTTATAAGATGTGAGAAGTAAATATCAAATTCATTTCTCCAAAAGATAACTTCACTCACATATATATACTTAACAAATGTCCTAAGTTTATATCATATCCTTTTCCTTTTCTTTTTTCTTTTTTTTTTCTTTTTTTAGCTTCCTTGGTTCTCTGTATGCAACTGACGTGTTTCATTCACTGTCAAACTGTCAATTTTTTTATTTATGTCAAGTTTGTATTATAATATATTATTATTATTATTATTATTTTACTAATCAAAAGCTGCTATTCTAACTTCTATTTTATTTTATTAACCAAAGCTTGTTTTCACTATATGATCGAGTTCACGTATAAATAATGAACTCAAGCTAGCCTTAGATCAATGTAGGCTGCAAATGACCCGCATTATTTATGAATAGTTAAAGTTTGGTTTGGAAAAATTCTTATTTATACCTATTTATTTAGCAAACTAATCAAACTCAAGTTCAGGTTTAATTAATCTTGACTATTAAATGAGTCAATAGCTCAAATACAACAATGTTTTTGTAAACAACATGAGACTCAATTCAAGTGTATATAGTTTCTCCAAAAAAAAAAAATTAAGTGTATATAACCTTTTTTTTAGAAAGGTGTATATGATATTATATATTTATATGTATGCATGTATATATAAAAAAACATACTTATATAGACTTGAAATTAAATTTGTAATAAATCAAATTATTATTTATAATTTTTTTATAGTATAAATAATTCATTTCACAGTAAAAATATATACTTATAATTTTAAGAATGCAATATTAATGGTCAATCTAATATTATAAGTTTATAAACAAAAATCATTCTATCTAATTAACTCAAAATAATATAATTTCAAATATAATTTAATTATTAATTTATTAGTATATATTTGTTTAATACCCCTCCAACAAGAAATGAATCAATTTTGAACATATAAGTTTTAAACAAAAAGTTTAGTGACTCCCTTAAAAATTATGATTAGAGGAATTCAGTCTAATCTTGTTAATGGAATAATTTGGTTCATCATCAAGCCAAATTACTTTATCTCAATTAATGATCAAAATATTTCACCTTCTAACAAGTTCAACAAGATGGAGAATTAGAGGAAAAAAAATCTTTCAACCATGTCATATTTGGTTCATAATTACAACAAATGGAAAATCTTCTTCTGAAGACAAAATGATTAATTCCTTTGAATTAGCGTATAGCATGAAACAAATTATTTGGCATAAAGCATAATTAATCTTTCTGATAAAACAAAAGAAATCAAGGCATTAACTTTTGAAAAGTTTATGATAAAAAATGATAAAAGGTTTGTTACTCAAATGCCAATCACTTGCGCACCAACTACAGATCAAATTAGAATGGTTAAAGATTTTCTCGAACACATGACCAAAAGGAAAACATTAATGTGTCATACGACTTATTTTATTAGCAAATGACATATAGACCCTATGTCATATTAATGATAGCCAAAGTCCTATAATTTTGCCTCCATTATGACCCAAAAAAAAAATTATCTGATCAACCAAACAGAATATTGCTTAAAGCCTAGGAAGTAAGACCACTTCATTTAAAATATGGTAATAGTGTCATACTCATCATGTCATGTTATAATTTTTTAAAATTTACTTATGTTGTTGTGTTGATAACACATACCCATACCCATTCCCATATGGCTTCCTAGTTTAAAACCTTGAATTCAGAAGGAAAAAAAAAAAAAAAAAAAAAGGCCTCGAATTCAAATTTGACACGTATTCAAATAAAATCAGATGAACTAATCTAAACTCATTTACAACCCATTATATCAATCCAACCTAAGTATTAGTATATTAGAGCCATAATTTAGAAAACATTGTTATGAAATCAACCATGCGACGTGGCGCAAGTTACACGAATAAAGTATACAATAGGACTAATAAGGACGTCACACCCGGCCACTAATGCAATATTCAACTACGGTTTTCCCCGACCAAAAAAAAATAGAGTTTGAAAAAATCATTAGGGTTTTGAAGTTAGAACTTTGAAGTACCACAAGTACAACAATGAATTCATTAATTTTTCTAAACAAGTTCATAATCAGACGGCCAGTCTCCTCTGTTAACTTGGAATTGTGCCCTAACATTCGGACAATCAGAATAAAATCAGATGGCCAACGATACACCACGTGTACATACAATATAGCTGGTGAAAGTTACAGATAATTTTTCCACTAAAAAATTCACTTTATTCCACAATTTTTTTTAAAAACAAAAAATAGAACTTTAAATTCTTATATATTTCTTACAATGAAGTTGACAACGTATCAAATTAGGCATTGATGATAGCTTTGTTTATAAAAGTCTTCACCTGCCTTCCTTAACCCTTAAACTATGGCTACAAATCCGTAATATTAGTTTAATATTGATTGAAGTACTTGCCATCAGAAGCATTTCCATGTGTAAAAGTCAAAAGGGTGGAATTACATGTTGAACATTAGTCGGTAGAGATTTAAATTATAAGTATAACTATATTTTAAAAAATTTAAACAAGGTGATAATAATGGGCAAGAGAAATGATACATTTCACATGTATGGTGCAGCATCTTGTAACCTGCCATAAAGTTAGACTCTTTTATCGGGCAGATTACATTAAGCCATTTGTTTTATGCTATATATTCATTGATTATTGTTGGCAATGTTACCACGTGGAAGAGGTATACCTAGAGAAATATTGACTTGTGTTAATGGGGTATAACTAGAGAAATATTGACTTGTGTTAATGCAGGCTCAAATCCAATGGATGTAGCTACCTATTTTTAAAATAATGTATCTCGTGCAGCCAATATATGCAACATTTTTTTACAATAATCTCAAACAGATATAAGGCTCACCACATATTATAAAATAGATTATACATACAACAAATGTATGAGATAATTAATACCCTATTATAGAAGGGAAGTCATCTTTCATGAATTTTGATGACCCATGTTCTCCATGAGGCAGTTAATCAAAGTGGCTTAATTATGCAATTAATGAATATAATTAAGGACTATGAGATGCATCACCTAAAAGCTAGGGTATGCTTGTGTTGTGGATTACCAGTAGTACCTCAAACAAGCATTGACCTTGTATTTATGCATATATGTTATTTATTAATGTCGCCGTCCCATACCTTCCCTAACGGCTTCTTGATAGAAAAGGAAACAAAACAAAACGGACTAAAATATTAAGAGGTTGACATCCGCGAGATGGCGGGAAGCTTTACTATAAATAGGCTAGAGGATCCCCTCTTCCAAAGCACAACATAGCAAACTAAGCTAAACACAAACACTTCATCGAACAGCTCTCTTTCTCTCTCTATCTATCTCCATCTTTGCCTCTTGTTTTGCTTCAATGGCGATCCCTGTGATTGATTTCTCAAAGCTCAATGGCGAGAAGAGGGCCGAGACATTGGCTCAAATTGCTAATGGATGTGAGGAATGGGGATTCTTCCAGGTACTTCTTTCACTTCCTTAGCAATATCCAAAGTCGATTACATACAAAAGGGTGTCTAAGAATGGTGGGAATGAGTTCCCAATTCCCATCACCATTCTATCCCTTGTCTATATTTTATTTTAGTTAATGTATGATTATGTGCACAAGAATATTTATGGTTGCATTAATGTTACAGCTGGTGAACCATGGGATTTCGGAGGAGCTCCTTGAAAGGGTGAAGAAGGTCAGCTCCGAGTGGTTTAAGCTTGAAAGAGAAGAAAATTTCAAGAACTCAACACTAGTGAAGAAGTTGAATGAATTGGCGGAAACCAAGAGCAGCAAGTTGGAGAATGTGGACTGGGAGGATGTCGTTACTCTCGTAGACGATAATGAGTGGCCAGCTCAAACCCCAGGATTCAAGTAAGCATTGCATATATACATTAATTTCCTATAGTGATCACTATGCTGAAATTTGTTCAGGCTTTACTAAAGAGGCTGAGTTCTGTGCTAGACTGCTAGTTACTAAAACTCTTACTTCGGTTGCTGGCAAATTGAAAAGAGCAAAGAATATAGTACAATGAGAATCCAATAATGTCAACAACCAAACAACTATAAGCAATATATACCAACCTTAACACATTATGACATTAATGGATTTTAAGCAACAAAATGTGTCATTTTGTCACTAGACTCATTCTAGGATTTCCAACTTCCATTGTAATTTCTTTTTTAGATTTCTGGATATCCTCTCATGGCACCATGTGGTTCTTAACTTTCAAATCAATTTCTGATCTTTTGGGTACAAATACAATCCATGCTCTATGTTTTCTCTTTTAAACTCGTACGTTTATAACATTAATACTCAAAATGATGGAACGTTATTCTAATGCAAATTTGATAAGTTCAACTTCTAGCCAAAAGCATGCAGATGACCTAAAAACTTACCAAGGTTCATTAAACTAGTTAGAAATTCCTAGTCCTTGAATATGTGGATTCTGATATCATTTGGCTTGCGATGTTACAGGGAAATCATGGCTGAATACCGGTCAGAATTGAAGAAATTGGCGGCGAAGGTCATGGAAGTGATGGATGAGAATTTGGGCTTACCAAAGGGATACATTAAGAAGGCATTTGATGGGGAAGGAGATGATGCCTTCTTTGGTACTAAGGTGAGCCACTACCCCCCATGTTCCCATCCAGAGCTGGTGAATGGTCTCCGAGCTCACACTGATGCCGGCGGTGTCATCTTACTTTACCAAGACGATGTGGTGGGTGGTCTTCAAATCCTCAAAGATGGGAAATGGATCGATGTCCAGCCACTACCAAACTCCATCGTCATCAACACTGGAGATCAGGTTGAGGTCTTAAGCAATGGCCGATATAAGAGTGTCTGGCACCGGGTTTTGGCTGCTCCAGAAGGGAACAGGAGATCAATTGCTTCATTTTACAATCCCTCACTTAAGGCCACTATATCCCCTGCACCACAGCTAGTGGAGAATGTTAAGGAAGAGGTGGATCAAGTTTACCCTAAGTTTGTGTTTGGTGACTACATGTCTGTTTATGTTGAGCAGAAGTTCCTCCCAAAGGAACCAAGGTTCCAGGCTGTGAGAGCCATGTAAGATGGTTAAACTTCAAATATTTTGAAGATTACAATTGGTTTTTCCTTTTGTGATAAAGATTGTCCTACTGACAAAGGATACCCCTGGCTTGTCTTACTCTTAACCACATGTAGGGGAGGAAAGAAAGCTGAAGTGGGTGTTAGTGTGTGTGTGTGTATTTTAGATTGCTGTTTTTCTTTCTTGTGATGCACTTATGGGTTTCTTTAATGCACCTACTAAATTCTCAAAAATAAAAAATAAAAATAAAAATAAAAATTTAATGCACCTACTAAGGTTTGCTTTGTACAATGGATTATATAAATTGTACTTTTTAAATATTGTTCGCAAATTGTAAGGTTTTTATTTCCTTGTTAGGTGTCAATGGAATTCTCATATGATCGTTTTAAAATACTTTCCCTTTTTTCTTCTCTTTTTTCTTTTTTTTTTTTTTGTATAAATACAATAGAATTTCAACCTATGACATTCATTCCATGATAATTGTTTTTTATTATCAGGTCTAAGACATCAATTGGTTTTTGTTATTAACAAATCTCTTATCTAATAATAAGAAACTTAACAAGTTGAGCTCTTCATTAATAATAAAAATAAAGGGTTGTCCTGATGATTGTTATTTATTATTAGATCCAAAATATTAATTACTTTTTTGTATAAACAAATCTCCTATTTGACAACAAAAAACTTAATAAGTTAAACTCTTTATTAGTAATAAAGATAAAAGTGGTCCCACATATTGTTCTTTTCGGTATGTTTATGGTTGAAACATTCCATAATTTGCTGTTGAGTTATTGAAACTGGTAGACACAATTGGTCTCTTTTTTGGAAGACATTGTTAAATTCAACCACTCGTGTTTCTTCCAATCAAGGTTTTTATACTCAGACCGTTTATTGAACCATAAAAGTGAGAGGTTCAAAGTTTTTGAGGTAGAACCGAGGTCGAACCGGGGTCAAACCGTGATGAAGTCATAATTAATTTAATAATTATTTTAAATATAAATAAATGTATAAAATTATTACAAATAAAATATTTTATTAAAACAGTACAAATAAATATAGAGATGCAGCACTTTTTAGTTTAAAATATTACTTTAAATGCACCCCTTTACTGCTCTAGGCCCGGACGGTATGCCACCCTTATTTTACCATCATTTTTGGCCCATTATTAAATCAATTGTTATTACTACTGTTCTTAATTTCTTAAACTATGGTATTGCTCCCCCAAAATTCCATGATACTCACATTGTACTTATCCCTAAGACGAAGAATCCTGAGCGGGTGACTGATTATAAACCAATATCCTTATGTAATGTGGCTTACAAAATAGCCTCAAAAGCTGTGGCGAACATAATGAAATTGGTTTTACAGGATATTATAGGTGAAAACCAAAGTGCTTTCGTGGCTGAGCGCCTCATCACAGACAACGTGTTGGTGGCCCACGAGCTGATGAACCATATCAGCAAGAAAAAGAAGGGTAAATGTGGGGAGATGGCTGTTAAATTAGATATGAGCAAGGCATACGACCAGGTCGAATGAGACTGCCTACAACAAACCATGCAGAAGCTAGGCTTCCACAATCAATGGATTAACATAGTGATGCGGTGTGTGACCTCGTTTAAGTATGCGATACAAATCAATGGACAGCCGTGCGGCCGCATCCAACCAACCCGCGGTCTAAGGCAAGGTGATCCACTGTCACCTTACCTTTTCCTCATCTGTGCCGAAGGCTTATCGGCCCTCTTACATCAAGCCTCCCACAAGAAAGCGATTAAAGGTGTGGCTGCCTCTGCCCGGGGTCCTAGGGTGTCCCACCTTTTCTTTGCCGATGATAGGTTGGTGTTTGGGAGGGCGCCAGTGAGGGACGCCAAGGAAATCCAACGGGTCCTCAAAGTTTATGAACTCTCCTCAGGTCAACAACTGAATAGCAACAAAACCTCCCTGTTTTTCAACCCTAACACTGACCAAGAAACCAGGGATAGAGTGAAAATCATGCTCGATGCGCAAGTCATCAAACCCCACAAAGCCTATCTTGGTCTGCCATCTCTTGTGGGTAGGTCAAAAAACAACACCTTTGCCCCATCTCAAACAACGAGTGGCTAACAAAGTGTCAAGGTGGAAGGAGAAACTTCTAACGCCTGCTGGGAAGGAAGTGTTGATTAAGTTAGTTGCCCAGGCTGTGCCCTTATACACAATGAGCTGCTTTTTGCTCCCCAAAAATTTGTGTGAGGAACTGACAGGATTGATCAGACAATTCTGGTGGGGCCAGGTGAAAAATGAAAAGAAACTTGCATGGTTGAGTTGGGACAAAATGTGCATGCCAAAGAACAGGGGAGGGCTTGGTTTTAGAGACCTGAGAAACTTTAACTTGGCGCTCCTGGAAAAACAGGGGTGGCGGCTGCTAACAAACTCCTCATTTCTTTTTTGCCGAGTTTACAAAGCTAAGTATTTCCCGCATTGTAGTTTTGATGAGGTGACACTGGGTCGAAGCCCGTCATACGCCTGAAGGAGTTTGATGGCGGGTCAGGAAATAATTAAAAGGGGCATGAGGTGGCAGGTTGGGTCAGGAAACAAAATAAGGGTGTGGAGGGACAAGTGGGTCCCTAGGCCAAGCACCTACAGGGTCCTTACACCAGAATCGCAAACCTTAAAGGATGCTCTGGTTTGTGAGCTCATAAACAGAGCATCCAATGAGTGGGACATTGACAAGCTTGGCCAATGGTTTCTCTCCGATGATAGGGATGCCATCCTGGGCATTTTGTTGAGCTCAACTAGCACCAGTGACAGGTTGGTTTGGGTTGAGAACAAGAGCGGAAAATTCACCGTAAAGAGCGCGTACACTCTAGCGCTTGACGAACAAAAAGGGTCGGTTTTGGGCAATTGTTCAAATGGCATGGCAAGAAGAAAGTTCTGGAAGGCAATCTGGAAACTACACCTCCCTCAGAAGATCAAACTTTTCATTTGGAAAGCAAGCCGGGACATCCTCGCCTCAAAGGAAAATCTGGCTAAGAGGAAAATAACGCCGGATGGGGTGTGCGAATTTTGTAAGGATGCCGTTAAAACAATTGGCTATACCTTGTGGTTCTGCGATCATGCCAAAGAAGTTTGGAGAAATAGTAAGTTTGCTCTTCCTTTTGAGATTTCAACAACGTGGAAGTTCCTGGACATGCTTGAGGCTCTGTTGCGATGCGAACATCTTCGGCCTGGGCTATTAGAATTGTTCATTGCCACCTGCTGGGGAATCTGGAAAAACAGGAACGAGTTACGGATGGGAGGCAAAGGAAAGGCGGGTCGTTCCATCCTGAGGAACACCTCGCTGCTGGTGGAGGAATATCGGGTCGCCAACAAACCCAAAACAGAGCACTTGCCTGGGCCTCCTGCCTTGGTCTTATGGTGCCCTCCAAGTCACGAGCATTACAAAGTTAATATTGATGGGGCGGTTTTCTCAAAATGGAAGCAAGCTGGAGTAGGGGTGGTCATTAGGAACAGCGAGGGGCATGTGGTGGCAACTCTTAGTAAGTGCTGGAATTGTCCATTTGGGGCCGTTGAAGCCGAAGCAAAAGCATGGGAAGCTAGTATCCTTTTTGCTAAGGACGTGGGAATTCGGGATGCGGAGTTCGAGGGCGACTCGTTGGTGGTATGCAATGCTTTGCAAGGATTGGCCTCTCTGCCCTCTTCTGTGGTGAACGTCCTCACTGGTTTTTTGGCCTATGCCTCGCTTTTTAGGCAGTGGAAGGTGTCTCATATCAAACGGTAGGGAAATATCCCTATCCATTTATTAGCCCAACACGCTTAGCATGTTGAGGATTATGTTGCTTGGCTAGAGGAATGCCCTAGCCTGATAGAGCATGCATGTGCTCAAGACAAATGTAATCTGCACTTTGATATCTAATGAAGTTTAAGTATTCCAATCAAAAAAAAAAAAAAGTTTAACGTTTAAAAGGTTCAACATTTAAAATTAAATATAAAAATAATTGAAATGTTCACTCATGTATTTAATCTACCATTTTCCCAAACAAACTCTCTTCCCCACGTCACTATTCCCTATTCTCATAAAACCATCAAACCCTTGCCTACTAGTACACTGCCATTAGGCCGGCTAGTCTTTTATTTCTTTTCCTCACAGGCTTCTTGTTTGTCTTAATATATTAAATTAAAAAGTTTAACATTTAAAATTAAACATAAAAATAATTGCACCATTTAATTTACCATTTCCCCAAACAAACACTCTTCCCCACGTTAGTATTTCCCATCCTCATAAAACTATCAGACCCCTGCACACTCCACTAGTACACTACCACTAGGCCAGCTAGTCTTTTCTTTCTTTCCCTCTAGCCTTCTTGTTTTCTTTCTCTCTCACCCCTCTCTCTTCCAGAACTGATCTGAGCAAACTCTTCTCCCTTTCTTCCAAAACAAATCCGAGCAAAATCTCCCCCAAAACATCAATTTAGCAAACAATATCTGCTACTTTCGGCTTCTAGCAAACAAGATCTACTACTTTCTGCTACATCCGGCAAGTTTTCAATGAATATTTTTAAACAAAAAGCCCAAGTCTGATCGGAAAACCTGTGCACAGTCTAAAATGCATGGTTTTGAAATCCGGACCGGACCGTACGGTCCGACCAGGAAAACCTCAAACCGCTCATTTTTGCGGTTCTTTTAGCTTCAAGAACCGCTCTATGAGAAAAAATCTGGGACCTGTGCAAACTGCGGTCGGACCTCACGGTTCTGAGAACCATGACCAGACCGCTTCTCACGGTTCCTTACTTCCATTTGTATCTAAACCTTGAAAAAAAAAACAACTAAATGGACATTTTAGACTGTGCACAGGTTTTCCGATCAGACCTGGGCTTTTTGTTTTAAAATATTCACTGAAAACTCGCCGGATGTAGCAGAAAGTAGTAGATCTTGTTCGATAGAAGCCGAAAGTAGCAGATCTTGTTTGCTAAATTGATGTTTTGGGGGAGATTTTGCTCGGATTTGTTTTGGAAGAAAGGGAGAAGAGTTTGCTCAGATCAGTTCTGGAAGAGAGAGGGGCGAGAGAGAAAGAAAACAAGAAGGCTAGAGGGAAAGAAAGAAAAGACTAGCCGGTCTAGTGGTAGTGTACTAGTGGAGTGTGCAGGGGTCTGATAGTTTTATGAGGATGGGAATACTAACGTGGGGAAGAGTGTTTGTTTGGGGAAAGGGTAAAATAAATGGTGCAATTATTTTTATGTTTAATTTTAAATGTTAAACTTTTTAATTTAATATATTAAGACAAACAAGAAGCCTGTGAGGAAAAGAAAGAAAAGACTAGCCGGCCTAATGGCAGTGTACTAGTGGGCAAGGGTCTGATGGTTTTATGAGAATAGGGAATAGTGACATGGGGAAGAGAGTTTGTTTGGGAAAATGGTAGATTAAATACATGAGTGAACATTTCAATTATTTTTATATTTAATTTTAAATGTTGAACTTTTTAAACGTTAAACCTTTTTTTTTTTTTATTGGAATACTTAAACTTCATTAGATATCAAAGTGCAGATTACATTTGTCTTGAGCACATGCATGCTCTATCAGGCTAGGGCATTCCTCTAGCCAAGCAACGTAATCCCCAACATGCTAAGCGTGTTGGGCTAATAAATGGGCAGGGACATTTCCCTGCCGTTTGATATGAGACACCTTCCACTGCCTAAAAAGCTAGGCATGGGCCAAAAAACCAGTGAGGACGTTCACCACAGATGAGGGCGAAG
Organism: Quercus variabilis; assembly: GCA_030445155.1. NCBI lineage: Eukaryota > Viridiplantae > Streptophyta > Magnoliopsida > Fagales > Fagaceae > Quercus > Quercus variabilis. The sequence continues at coordinate 31,860,682 of CP129453.1, read as the reverse complement.
AGGCCAATCCTTGCAAAGCATTGCATACCACTAACAAGTCGCCCTCGAACTCCGCATCCCGAATTCCCACGTCCTTAGCAAAAAGGATACCAACTTCCCATGCTTTTGCTTCGGCTTCAACGGCCCCAAACGGACTGTTCCAGCGGTTACTAAGAGCTGCCACCACAAGCCCCTTGCCGTTCCTAATGACCACCCCCACTCCAGCTTGCTTCCGTTTTGAGAAAATCGCCCCATCAGTATTAACTTTGTAATGCCCGTGACTTGGAGGGCACCATAAGACCGAGGCAGGAGGCCCAGGCAAGTGCTCTGTTTTGGGTTCATTGGCGACCTGATATTCCTCCACCAGCAGCGAGGCGTTCCTCAGGATGGAACGACCCGCCTTTCCTTTGCCTCCCGTTCGTAACTCGTTCCTGTTTTTCCAAATTCCCCAGCAGGTGGCGATGAACAATTCTAACAGCCGAGGCCGAAGATGTTCGCATCGCAACAGAGCCTCAAGCACGTCCAGGAACTTCACGTTGCTGAAATCTCAAAAGGAAGAGCAAACTTACTATTTCTCCAAACTTCTTTGGCATGATCGCAGAACCACAAGGTATGGCCAATTGTTTCAACAGCATCCCTACAAAATTCGTACACCCTATCCAGCGTTATTTTCCTCTTAGCCAAATTTTCCTTTGAGGCGAGGATGTCCCGGCTTGCTTTCCAAATGAAAAGCTTGATCTTCTGAGGGAGGTGTAGTTTCCAGATTGCCTTCCAGAGCTTTCTTCTTGCCATGCCATTTGAACAATCGCCCAAAACCGACCCTTTTTGTTCATCAAGCGCTAGAGTGTACGCGCTCTTTACGGTGAATTTTCCGCTCTTGTTCTCAACCCACACCAACCTGTCACTGGTGCTAGTTGAGCTCAACAAAATGCCCAGGATGGCATCCCTATCATCGGGGAGAAACCATTGGCCAAGCTTCTCAATGTCCCACTCATTGGATGCTCTGTTTCTGAGCTCACAAACCAGAGCATCCTTTAAGGTTTGCGATTCTGGTGTAAGGACCCTGTAGGTGCTCGGCCTAGGGACCCATTTGTCCCTCCGCACCCTTATTTTGTTTCCTGACCCAACCTGCCACCTCATGCCCCTTTTAATTATTTCTTGACCCGCCATCAAACTCCTTCAGGCGTATGACAGGCTTCGACCCAGTGTCACCTCATCAAAACTACAATGCGAGAAATACTTAGCTTTGTAAACTTGGCAAAGAAGAGATGAGGAGTTTGTTAACAGCCGCCACCCCTATTTTGCAAGGAGCGCCAAGTTAAAGTTTCTTAGGTCTCTAAAACCAAGCCCTCCCCTGTTCTTTGGCATGCACATTTTGTCCCAACTCAACCATGCAAGTTTCTTTTCATTTTTCACCTGGCCCCACCAGAATTTTCTGATCAATCCTGTCAGTTCCTCACACAAATTTTTGGGGAGCAAAAAGCAGTTCATTGTGTATAAGGGCACAGCCTGGGCAACTGACTTAGTCAACACTTCCTTCCCAGCAGGCGTTAGAAGTTTCTCCTTCCACCCTGACACTTTGTTAGCCACCCGCTGTTTGAGATGGGCCAAAGGTGTTGTTTTTTGACTTGCCCACAAGAGATGGCAGACCAAGATAGGCTTTGTGGGGTTTGATGACTTGCGCACCGAGCATGGTTTTCACTCTATCCCTGGTTTCTCGGTCAGTGTTAGGGCTGAAAAACAGGGAGGTTTTGTTGCTATTCAGTTGTTGACCTGAGGAGAGTTCATAGACTTTGAGGACCCATTGGATTTCCTTGGCGTCCCTCACCGACGCCCTCCCAAACTCCAACCTATCATCGGCAAAGAAAAGGTGGGACACCTTAGGACCCCAGGCAGAGGCAGCCACACCTTTAGTCGCTTTCCTGTGGGAGGCTTGATGTAAGAGGGCCGATAAGCCTTCGGCACAGATAAGGAAAAGGTAAGGTGACAGTGGATCACCTTGCCTCAGACCGTGGGTTGGTTGGATGCAGCCGCACAGCTGTCCATTGATTCGTACCGCATACTTAAATGAGGTCACACACCGCATCACTATGTTAATCCATTGATTGTGGAAGCCTAGCTTCTGCATGGTTTATTGTAGGCAGTCCCATTCGACCCGGTCGTATGCCTTGCTCATATCTAATTTAACAGCCATCTCCCCACATTTACCCTTCTTTTTCTTCCTGATATGGTTCATCAGCTCGTGGGCCACCAACACGTTATCTGTGATGAGGCGCTCAGCCACGAAAGCACTTTGGTTTTCACCTATAATATCCTATAAAACCGATTTCATTCTGTTCGCCACAACTTTTGAGGCTATTTTGTAAGCCACATTACATAAGGATATTGGTCTATAATCAGTCACCCGCTCAGGATTCTTGGTCTTAGGGATAAGTACAATATGAGTATCATGGAATTTAGGGGGAGCAATACCACAGTTTAAGAAATTAAGAGCAGTAGTAATAACAATTGATTTAATAATGGGCCAAAAATGATGGTAAAATAAGGGTGGCATACCGTCCGGGCCTAGAGTAGTAAGGGGGTGCATTTGTTTTAGGGCCTTTTCCACCTCCCCAGCTTGGAATTCTTTGATAAGGGAGGCATTCCTCCTCTTTGTGACCTTTGTATGGATAGCATCTAATAGCTCCCTCTCCACCCGTGGCCGTAAGGTAGTGAAGAGTTGGTCAAAATGGTCCACAAAAGCCATCCCAACCTACTCCAAGTCCTCATACCACACGTCATTTTTACCCTTAATCCTGGTGATGGTATTCCTTCGGAGACGGTTTGATGCCTTGGTATGGAAGAAGGAGGTGTTCTTGTCCCCTGCTTTCAACCAGTTGTTTCGGCTTCTTTGATGCCACATTTCTTCCTCCATGCTCAGCCACCTATTCAATTCTTTTTTTGTTGCATGGACTGTTTCTAGGATCGTGGTATCACCCTTCATGGATTCAAGAGATGGGAGTTTCCTTTGTAACTCATTAATCTGTTTTTCCACGTGGCTGAAACACTACATGTTCCATGTTTTCAAGGAGGTTTGACATTTCTCAATGCATGCCTCCAGTGGCCATTGTGTGTCCCTGGTCCGCCCTCTGTCCCAAGCCCCTTGTACCACCATTTCACACCTTGCATCCTCCAGCCACATGGATTCAAACCTCCACACCTTGGGGCCATGCCTTCATTTTCTTTGGTAACTTGTTTCCTTGAGCACCAAGATGCAATGATCTGAAACCAACGTGGCAGCATGGAAGAGTCTCGCCGCTGGGAAGGCCCCAACCCTAGACAGTGATACCAGGGCCCTATCTAATCCATGTAATATTTTAAACTAAAAAGTGCTACATCTCTATATTTATTTGTACTGTTTTAATAAAATATTTTATTTGTAATAATTTTATACATTTATTTATATTTAAAATAATTATTAAATTAATTATGACGTCATCACGGTTTGACCCCGGTTCGATCTCGGTTCGACCTCAAAAACCTTGAACCTCTCACTTTTACGATTCAATAAACGATCCGGGTCTAAAAACCTTGCTAAAATGTCCATTTAGTTGCTTTTTTTTTTTTTTTTCAAGGTTCAGATACAAATGGAAGTAAGGAACCGTGAGAAGTGGTTTAGTCACGGTTATCAGAACCGTGAGGTCCGACCGCGGTTCGCACGGGTCCCAAATTTTTCTCATAAAGCGGTTCTTGAAACTAAAAAAACCGCAAAAATGAGCAATTCAAGTTTTTTCCAATCGGACCGTACAGTCCGGTCCGGATTTCAAAACCATTCTTCCAATAGCTCAACTTGGACCTCAGCAAAATTTTACAAAAATAACAATCATTTGTGAAATAGTAAAGTTAAGAATACAAAATAAGTCAGCTGTTATGTTTGCATAAAAATTGGATTTGATAATCTGATGAAATCTGTTTGAATTGGAAATCAGAAGGGCCAAAGAAATTCCTCTCAATGATAGGAGAGAGAGAGACAGAGCTACACCTATCACCATATAAATTAAGCAGTCAACAAATAGTAGAATAAGGCGCAAACATAAAATGTCTTAGAAATAATAATGGCAGTAGCGATCAACATTAAATTGACTCCCCAAAAAAATATCACTATGAAAATTATTTCTCATGACGTGTAATATTCCATTGATCTTCTAGTATTATTTCAACGAGACTTTTTCACAAGAAATTCAACTAATATATCACAAAGAGAAGATAAATAAGAAAGAATACAGGAAGTCAAACAAACATCAATCAACTTTCAGATTCATCGATGGATCTACAAGATTAAATCTTTATTGCTGTGTAATAGATGACATTATACAAGTACATTTTGTCATATTGAAATGAAGAAAAAAAAAGGATTCACATGGAAGCCAATGTGGGAATGAACCGTATTATTTACTCTTTGTAAAGTCAAATTTTCTTTGATCTCGGTTTACAATATGTACAGTAGTTTTGCACAAACTTCAATCTCGGACAGAGAGAGGCTTCAAAGGGCCTTTTGATCTAGCCTTTCATTCCAATTTAGGCAGCGAATCAAGCTGTGAAACCAATCACCTGTCTGGTCAGACTTGTTAACTGTTGGAAGTGGGTGCTGGCTCATAGATATTCGTACAGAATCTCCTCGTGAGAGTTGCTGCCTCCTCTTCCCATCAAAAGAAACCCATGCATTGCTTCTAGCATCTTCTGGAATCTGTCAAATACAACAATGTTAAACTCCTAACAAAAATACAATGGCCAAAACTATGATCAATAAGCCAGACTTTCATAGTGACAGGATACAAAACAGCATTTTACTTCTCATGTGATCACAAAATGCTTGAAACATGACAAATATCATAGAACGAGAGAATTTGGCACAGAAATGGTACTTCTATCCAGATACCATTGAAGAAAGATGAGAGGGATTTATAAAAGATGAAATCCAACTATTGCACTGATATGAATACAGGTAACAAACTCATAGAATGCTTTGGACCACTCCCCCATGTACTTGGGTTCCTACTAATGAAAAAAAATTAATTAATTCTTAATTCTTACAGTTCATTAGGCCACGTCTCAAGGTTTAGTTCATTTTTGATAAATGAGACAAACAAATCACAACTACATCTTGCACCCTCACTGTAATCTCTTTCCATTTAGCTAATGTATATCTCAACAGACAATGAAAATAACTAATAAGAACATATTTTCATGAAATTCCCAGGATTTAGATAAAAGGATAACCAAATCTGTTAATTGACTAACGGTAGGATAGATTTTATTGTTAGTAGCCACACCTAAAAGAGGAATTCCCACGATAAGTCGATGGGATGCATATTAGGAAAGTACATGGTAGCGATCCAATTAAAGATTTTGATTCTAGCTGGGACAGCTATGATCATGGTAGCTGCCAACCCATAATCACAACAACCCAATTGCAAGAGCGGAAGCAAGCTACTAGCGCCTATCGGCGAGAACTAGGCTTGACTTCGTTAGTAGTACCTACATATTCTGTCTCACCCAGCAGCCCACCCATTAATTATTCAGAGCTGGCCAGCAGGCCAGGCAGACTAGGACCGTCAAAGAAAACCTTAAATCTACCTTAGAAAACTCCAGCCACCAAGTTGAGTTTTTAAATTATCTTTATCATTATGTTTATGATTGTATTCATAATTATGTCAAGGGCAATACTTGATTACAGTTCTTCAGATGCAATACATTAGATTCCCCAATAAAGCACAAACAGTGCTGCACCTAAGAAATTGTAGCTAAGTTTTACCCTTATACATCAACATATATGAACATTGTAGAGCTTTGACCGCACACCAATCAAAATAATAAGTCTACAAGTCAAAGAAGCACAGCACTGCTAACACTCAACTGATTCCTGACATGTGGTTGAATATGGAAATAAAAGGACATTAGAATCCTATTGCTCCAGAGATTACACAATATCAGGGCCTTCAAATACATGCTGGCATGTTGAGTGAACATTCGCATTTGAAAAATGTGACTCCAAGACAATCCCTAAAACCCACACTCAAAGCCACTTTGCATAGCTTTGTCAACATGCCTTAAGAACAGCAATAACTAAATAGCGAACGAAGTAAAAATTATATATTCCTTCTGCTTCTTCTACATATGGTGATTCTCTGTTTATAGATATAGAGCAGCTCCCTCTGAGTTGGGAACCACCAGGATACAATGTTGATTTCCAATTCAAATGTCAGCCTTATGTACACTTCACATGAAAACTGTGAAGAATTTTTCTCTAATTCCAAAAAGTGAAAAAACCAAAATGAAAGAAGAGACTTTTGTCACTTGGCACCTAAAGTGCACTATGCTCTCTCAGACACAAGTCAGTCCAACCAAACCGGCACCCTTTTTTTAATATAGGTAATATAATTCAAAAGTGCAAAAGGGATGCAACCCAAGTGCATGGGAAGTACACAAGGGAACACCCAAAACGGGGAAAAGAATATTATAAAAAAAATACAGAATTGTCATCTCAAATTAATATCATCAATAAAAGCTAACGAATCTGACGATGTAGATGGCCTGGCAGTATCCTTTTTTGTACAGTTTAAGAGCTATAGGTGGCAAAATCAAGACAATATACAGGCTAAAACCAAAATTTCTTCCAAGAAAAACTAGTAAGATATCTACCAGAGTGTGAGCTAAAGACACAGATTTAATAATAACTGGTCACTAGATCATTAATAGCATCACCTTCAATTCCAACCTTGCCGAATCCGGAAGTATAACCGGTCTAAATGAGAGGGAGTGGGGGCAGATTGGTGTAAACAGCATGCCAGGAACATTTGGATGCACCTGCATTTAGATTTCAATAATGGCCTTAATAGTTGTAATAAAGAGAAACAGCAAACAGCAACAAATGATATATTTTGGATAGCAGAATTGAATTTATATATTTTGGGTCAATGAGTTTGAAAAATAAGAGCACTGATTTTGATAGACACAAATATTGTGATTCTTTCCTTGCAATACCTAAGTCATAATTAGAATTAGACTATTTAATGGAGTAATCTGCTGTAGGGAGATCTTTTCTTCCTTCTACTTTGAAGAGAACTTGAGACCATTAAATGAAGGATTTTAAGAAAATTTCATTTAAAAAACTAATAAATAAACAAGTGCAGCAGATTATACATCCAACATGTAAAGTCAGAAAACTTAACACGTTATGTGCCAGCAGAGGACATAACAGCAACTATGTTGAACAACATTAGTTTCTAAAATATCAAATATTCTGATATCTGTTATGCTTAATTTAGTTTTAGACTTTTTTATGCTTCCTTGTACACTAAAACACACTGTGATCCCCCAAGAAGAGATATTATCTACTAAGCTAATACAAAAAGATGAAGGGATTTTCTTCACGAAACGATTAGACTCATTAGAGATCCGATAATGGTCAGATCTCTTTGATGCATCCAAGACATATGATCATTATAATTCATAGACACCAAATTTAAAAGCAAGCTTAAGCCAAGCCTGTCATTCCTACACTGCATCAATCTCATTATCAAATAAAAAGCTCCCAATTCTAGCATATTTATAGCACATTTCTAGTTGCCAATAAAGTGAATAGATGGCTCCCAAATGAAAAATGGTGTCCTTTGTATTTAACCTAGGCACCAACACAATGTTGGTAGTTATTTTTACCAAAAATGGCTGTTTTAATCCTCTTATCTTCAGGCCAAAAAAAGGCTGTTTTAAAGTTTTTTTTTTTTTTTTAATTTTGAAAATAATAATCATTTTTGAAAGCTCACGTTTAATGGGAGCTAGAAAAACCATGCCCTAGAAACAATACATATCCTAGTACCAAAAGTTATATAACCATGACTTGAATACAAAGGAAAGCTTACCATGGAACCTCCTGCGGCTGTAGAGTAAGCAGTACTTCCTGTTGGTGTGGCTACAATGACTCCATCACCTTGCACCTAAAGAAATGGTACTCATTATCAAAAGCATGGCAATGTCATAAACTTATCTTTTCTTACTACATCAAAGTTTAGACATGAGATGTAGCATAAATGGTGGCTATTGCTTTAGATTATATAAATGTTGGACTTCTTGTGATTGGAGAGGGCAAATAACAACTCCTCAGCTCACATAATAGTTAACATGGAATTTTCAAATAGGTTTCCCATTTTTCTTGTATTAACGAAATGAATTCACTAACCTCACCTTGGTTATGAGCCTGTCATGTTCATAGCATTCAACTTTAGAGAGGTATGGATTAGAGCCCCGATCAACAACGACCTCATTTAGGACATCAAATACTTTCCCAGGCATTGCTTTACCATTTCGAAAAATTTCACATCGAAGGCGCATTCTAAGAGTTATATAGACACCATCCACAGTGTTATTTCCATGGATGACTTGTCTTAAGTCTTGTTTATAGTCATCAAACTACATCAAAAGAAATATAAAAGGAGTCAAACAAATGGCTATTCATGAACAAATAATTCAGACAATAACAAAGACAAAAGCTGAGTTAAGAAGCTTACGGTATGGGAAGTCAGAAATCCAAGAGATCCAAGATTAAATGATACAACAGGGGGCACAGCACCTCTAAATAAATTTGATGCATGTAGTATAACCCCATCTCCCCCCAAGCAAGCCACAAAATCAACCCTTTCATGTAGATCACTGCATCAAGGACATCCAACAGGTCAGCAAAATTCTCAATGAAGTATAGGAATATTAACAACTATTTCAATGTTGTTGCTCTTAAGACAAGGAGTTCCATTACCTGGTGTCTTGACTATAAAAGGTCTGAATAAATCCAAACCCTGGGATTCTAGCAAATATGTCGTGCACATCAGGTTCCACAAGTACATTCATTTTCTCTTCATAATACAGAAAAGAGGCAACCTGAAATTCCATGCAATAAATGCCGTTAACAATAGCTATGCAAAGATTAAATAAGTGACTCTGAAAGTACACATGACCTTTTTTATTTTTTATTTTTTTTGATAAGTAAGAAGAAAATGTTATTAATAAAAGAAAAAGCAAGAGAAACACAAAGAGTTCACGGTAGTGAACAATGGAAAAGAAGAAACAACATAACAAAACAGCCCCTAATCTATTCTAACAGAAGAAATAAAATCCGTAAGGGTAGAACAGTCCGAGAAACCCCAATATACCACAGAACAACACATGACCTTTTTTATTGATTGACAGAGATCCTTCAATATACCACAGAATAGGATAACAGGGTATCCTCTTGAATACCAAACTGCTAGGCAAGACATCCCTTACCTGAGACAAATTCTACTAAGAACATGTTCTGATTACTCATCTCTTTTAAAGTTCACAAATAAAGATGTATTTACTGTTCAATTTTCAATAACATGATAAAGCGGCCACAACCCTGTTGTCTGTGTTGTCTTAGATATATCATATATCTTTATTTGGGACTAGAAGCTATAAGTCACAGTCCAAAACAAAACAACTTATTATACCAAAAATAAATTTTTTTTCAAGGCAAATTATCAACAAACTACAAACATGATAAGAAAAGAAAAATTAAAAAAGGAGCAGAAACCATATTTTGTTAGTAAACCAATTGATTTCCCAGATATTAAATTTTAGGCATTTACTAACAAGATATTTCGGACGGTACCTCTTTAGCTTGTTCCATGAGCTCTTGCCCCAGTTTCTTTAACAACAATACAGTCTTTGGTGTTGATTTCCACATAAGCATCTGCTGCTGGGTACTAGGATGAGTGAAGGCCAAGGAGGATTCTGTCACCTTTTCTCTGGTACAAGAAAATCCATCTGTTCGAACTAAAAACATTTCTGCTTTCCTTCTTGACTGCACCCTTACAACACCAGTTGCAGAAGCACACATATTACCTCCAATCGTAGCCAGGTCATCACTGGCTGAAACTAAAGCAGCTCCACCATTGATCTTATGATCCTTCAGTACAGATTTGGATGTTACATGCTCATCAAAGTTATTAGTCTCAATCGTAGAGATATTTTCTGTCATCACAGAAGACCTTTCCCCTTTGCCCAGTCCATTCGCAACTGGACCAGCGGCAACCAAAATATCACCAATCAAATACTTCCCATTGTCAGCAGGTGATTTTTGGGGCTCTGGATATAAATTTTTTCCATTAAGTGAACCATTGGAACTTCTTGACTCCAGAGTCAATGGTACAGTATTAGTAGCAACCGTATCACCTTTCCACATTGTCCCAATACACACCTCTCTTGAAACTGGCAGTATTTCAAACCTTTTCAATTGATAATTAAAATAAGTAGGAGGGGAGATCTTTCTACTCCTAAAAAATCTAGACATTTCTTTTTTGGAGAAGACACTGCATGGAGGAACCTGAGCCTTCAGAGGGTCAGTTTTCCTGCTGAAGTTTGCATCAGATCCTACTCCATTATCAGCTAATTCTACTGATGTCAGACCTTGGGGAGAAACATGGCCATTGTAGGCCCTGTTACTGCTTTCATGTTCCTTAACCTTGAAGGGAGAGACTTTTACGTGGGATACTCCATTTGAACCATGATATGTACCCAAAGACTCTTGAATTGACTTGTTCTCCCTTTTAAGAAGGGAGTTTTCATCTGAAAGGGAAGACTCCCGAAGTTTTCCCATTTCATTTGCATCACGTAATAACATATCATTGGAAGCAACTGACCGACTAGAGACAAAATGTGATGCAGAACGAGTCATGTACTGCCTCCACCTGGAGACCATGGCAGAAGTTCTCTGCACTCCTTCCCTACTGTGAAGATATATGGGCTTTTTGCTGCAATCTGAAACTAAAGATGCAAACTTCTCAACCTGCTCCATCGTAGGTGCCGTCCCAACTTCAACAGGAATTTTGACCAGTTCAACTTTCTGAGACAAAATAGCATTATCTAGGGCTGCTTGATAAAACTTATCATTTACAGTCTCTGCCCTAAGATCTACAATAGTCTTATACCCTTTATTCACTAACCACTTCAGACCTTCTTCTGTCACCTGACCACCCATCCAAAAAGCTACCTCAGAATCTTTGGGCCCTGAGTCTTCTTTAGAAGTCAAAAAATAAATGGGCTTCCAATTCGCAAACAGTGTATGGCATGGATAATCCTCCTGACGAGAAAAACCGGAATCATAGCATACATTCTTCAGTCTCTGAAGTTTCCTCCACACATCCAATCTTCGATTATCATCAGGCATCAAATAGTTTTCAAGAGCGACATGGAAGCTCTCACAACACCTTTTCATCTCACTCCTGTAAATGGCAAGTGGAGGAAGCTTATCGTCCGAGCTTACATCTCCAATCCGAAATGAATTTTGGATTGAGGATCTTCCAGAAAGGACGTCAGTTCTTCCTTTGTTAAGGAGGGATACCATGCAACCAAGGACAGAGACTAGTTTATCTTCCAATAGCGGTTTTTCCTCAGATGTGAAGTCATATGAAACACTACATTCACCAGTCAATGGATTGCATAATGTGTCCATTAGTGCAGCATGAAGCCGTTCAGCCATTCTAAAGATTCTACAATATGCCTCAACCTCTGCAATATCCCCAGGAACTGGACCAACCGAAGGCACCGGTGCCGAGTCATAAGACTGCAAGGTCTTCACATCCAAATAAAGCAGTGTCAGTCTAACTTATTTTAGAGACCATCAATTCATTGAATCTCCACTAGATACATGCAAGAAAGTGGGTGCTCAGGTATACTATTAAGAAAAGGAAGGAAATCAGTGCAAAAGACCAACAACAGTATTATAACACAAAGATGCAACATAGCAAACAATCTTGCAAAAATAGAGGAGAATGTGTTAATATCAGATTTAGACGACCACTTTTGATAGTTTTGAGGACACAATTCATAGCAAATTAAAGGGGTGGAATAACTCATTTTAGGCTTTCAAACATTTAAATTCAGAACACTAGCTAAAATATAACCACAATAAACGATGCAAGACAATCAATTAAAGCGCCCTTAATGCATATAAGTCCCCATTACAAATGGGTTTTCTCATTCAAACCAATTCCAATAATAATGGAATATGTTACCAATCAGCCTACGGTTTCTCCGCCCACAACAACCAAAACAAAAAACTTGATCAAACCCATTACGATTTCACAAAATTCACACACAACCCACATCTCCAACCAACTAAATCTCTCCAAAAAAAACATTATCTTCATCTCTCTCAGTCATTTAATCAAACACCCATTACCTCAATTAAAAACGATAAAAATTTAAGTTGAAAGAGTTGCAGTGAGAGCACGTGACCTGAGAGTCCAACCCGAAACTGAGGGAGGAAGACTTGGAGAGCTCCGCAGTGACCACTAACTTAAGCTTTCTCTTCAAGCGATCCTTCTTACTCTGCGACTCAAGCTTGGTACTACCACCACCCCAGAACTGAGATGGCTTAGAGTTAGAGACCCAAAACTGAGAAGAAACTATAGCTGACGACGATGATGACATTCCGGTGGCCGGAGCAGAGATGTTCTTGTCGACGACGGCGATGGCCACTCTGCACAAATAGCAACATGCCACCATATGTGTGGAATCAAAGAAAAAATATATATAAAAAAGAGTTTTTTTTTTTTTTTTTTTTTGGAGAGATGAGAAAATAGTTGCGTGTTTGTGTTTGTGGATAACGTGGTTAGAGGTTGAAAATTGTAGTGTTGGATTTGCATAGGAGTAGGACAATCATTTAGTTTTGTTCAGTTTCAGTTTCAATCTCTCATTCTTGTGAGTTGTGAGTTAGTTTGGCATTGAGATTGAGAGAGATTCTTGATGTGATGTTTTTTTGGATTCAGGAGATATATATCCCATTGTCATTGTATCTGTGGGTGATCCGTGGCTTACTAATCTAATCTACTTCGGCTATGTGGCCTGGACAATTCTTTGGGTTTTTTCTTTTTCTTTCTTTTAAAAATGGTCATAGACTCAGTGCCACTTGTCCAAAAATCATTTTACGTTGAAAATTTTGTTCATTTTATCTTAAATATTAAAATGCTGAATTATGATTTATGATAGTCAAAGTTTTTTCTTTTTTCTTAGGAAAATTTACGATAGTCAAAGGCCATATATGTTAATCGAGAAGAAAAAAAAATCTCAAAAAAGAAAGGGATATGTTAAAAAAAGAAGTGACATTTTTCACGTGTATCTTATTCCCATAACATTTAAGGAATTGTTTAGAGTAAAATACTATTTTTATTTTTTATTTTTTGTCCTTAAATTATTAAAAATATTTTATTTTTTTAAAATTTTACCAAAAGTTTATTTTTATCTTTAAATTATTGAAATTTTATTCCCATAACATTTAAGAAATTGTTTAGAGTAAAATACTATTTTTATTTTTTATTTTTCGTCCTTAAATTATTAAAAATATTTTACTTTTTTTTTTAATTTTACTAAAAGTTTATTTTTATCTTTAAATTATTGAATTTTTTTTTATTTTTGTCTTTATTTTTTTCTATAAACTATTTTTAAAAAAAAAACTCTTTTCTAAGTTTAAAAATGAAAAAAGAACTTTTAAAATTTAGAGATAAAAACATATTTTTGATAAAGTTTAGAAACTAAAATAATATTTTATTGAATTGTTTAACCGAGTGCACTACAACACAAATGCACAAGAATAATGTAAAAAGAATCAATAATAAAACTCTTGACATCGAGATATTTTTCCTTTAAAGAGATGTGTTGATTCTTATACTTTTTTTTTTTTCTTTTCTTTTTGCTTGAAGAAATTATCAAGCTCAGCCGAACGTGTTTTAAATTAGAAAAAACCCATGACGTTGCAAATAAATCATAAAAGGAAATATCACTAGTAAATTACATGAATGACCATTTCTACTTAAAATTCTAGTTCTAGCCCAACCGTTTGAAAAGATAAACAATGAAAAGTATACAGCTAAAAGACAAGAGGATTACACAAAGAAAAGTATATTGTAACTTGAAAGAATTAAACATCGGATCGGACAGCGTCTCGTGCTTTTAGATGCTATGCCGACATGTGGATTAGGATTCTCCTACCCAAATAGACATATTAGGATTTACAGATTATGGTAGATAAATTAATGTTTTATCTAAGGAATTTATTTTAGATAAAGAATTACTGAAACATGACTACTTAAAACCTGAAAACACTGACAGAAAAAACCAGTCTTTTGAAGAATATAACAAACAAGAAAGAAATAATTAAGAATCAAATATTATGAAATTGTGAGAGTACCCACAATCGATGTGGGATATGTGCCAAATGCTAAATATTTGGCACATATCTCACACCAAACACAAAAAACAGCTCCCATCAGCTGTGGCATATGTGCCAAAATTATATCATTTGTGTCCGTACCATTGCAAATTTGCAACAATACGAACAGATGTGGTAATCCAAAACAATATTTTTTATTTGGCTTTCTCTCTCCTCTCAATTCTAGGCTTGATTTTTTCTCTCTCTTCTCATATCAAACCTAACTCCTCCCTCTCTCTTCAGTTTATTCTTTTCTCTTCTCTCTCACCTCTGTTCTCTCACTGGTTCCCTTCACCGATTCCCTCCACCGATTCCCTCCATCTCCACTCTCCCATCATGGATCAAGCCGCTGACCTCACCAATCAAGCCGCCGCCCTTCACCGATTCCCTTCATCTCCACTCTCCCATCACCGATCAAGCCGTCGATCTCACCAATCAAGCCGCCGCCATCACTTCTCGTTTAAAGACTCCATCGCCGCTGATCTGAAGATGCCATCGTTCTACGTCTCTTTCTGGTATTCTCATCGCCCTCTAGCCATGCCGATCTCGCCATCACCAATCTCGGATTTGTGTCGATGGATGTGGGTTTGTGCCAGTGGTGGGTTTGGGATGTGGGTTTGTGCCGATCTCTCTGGTTATGTGTGTGTGTGTGTGTGTGTGTGTTTTTTTTTTTTTTTTTTTTTTTTGAGGTGGCGTTGGTGGATGTGGGTTTGTGCCAGTGGTGGATATGGATGTGGGTTGGTGGATGTGGGTTTGTGTCGGTGGTGGGTTTGGGATGTGGGTTTGTGCCGATCTCTCTAGTTTTGTGTGTGTGTGTGTGTGTGTGTGTGTGTGTTTTTTTTTTTTTTTTTTTTTTGAGGTGGTGTTGGTGGATATCAGGTTGTGCCAGTGGTGGCTGTCGATGTTGTTGTGGCAGTGGTTGTTGATGGCCGTTGTTGCAGCAGTGGTGGTTGTGTCATTGTTGTTGTTGTTGTTGTTGTTGTTGACGATGAAGATGAGGATGATAGGAAGTAATTAATATATTATTTTAATGTGTAGTAAATATTATTTTAATATACATAATTGAAGTATAGAACATCTAATAAATGGTATGTTGTAAAATGATGTGGTAAAATAATAAAATAGGGTTTTGGTGTGGCAAAATGGCATAATTTTTGCCACGGCTGTTACGAATGCTCTGACAAACTTGCAAACACACTTTAGTTTCTTTGACTTTTTGGACTATCATAATAAAAAGATAAGTGTAACAAAAAAAAAAAAAAAACATTATCTTAGACGAAGACATAAAATCATGAGAATGTGTACCAAACTTATCCACCCTTTGAGTCAATCATATTGAATCAAAGTATTGGAGTCCAGATGTTGGCTACTCCTATCAAAAGACTAAGTCTAAGTGATGATAATAAGAACCTAGACAGCATAATCCAACAGAATAATTACACTAACATCTATCTAAAAACAATTGGTCAAAAGCTACAAGACATAGAAGATAGAATAACACCCCCTTCCACCTCTATAAAAAAGGAAAATGAGTCTAATACCCCTTTGTTTATCCCTCATGAAATACCTCCACACCTTAGATCACCTTTAAAGAGACCTATGACAGAGAAAACTAATGATCTACTTAATGAAATAAATAAAAAGTTAGACTTAATGAAACTAGAATCACAAAAAGACATGGAGCCACTAAAAAACAAAAATATGACGTTAAATACAATAGGAAGAACTAAGTCTTTAGAGGATGAAAAATCAAAAGACAATCAATTGATCGATTTGCCAAACTCATCAGACATAGATAATTTAGAATCACAATTTACAGATAAATTACAAATTAATAAATTAACTTCAGCATCTTCATCGCAAGATTGCAAAAAAGGAAGGATTGAAGAAATACCCCAAAAAGAATTGGTATCCTAAACCTACTCCCCCTGATTTACAATTTGAAGAAAGATATACTTTTGTTAATTCATCTTATTCGCCAGATTTAATATATGAGTGGAATGTTGATGGAATGTCAGAATATGAAATAATAAATCTTTTACATGAAATGACTTTGCTCACTAATGTTTATAAGAATCATAGATAATCAAACCACCAGATAGCCCATTTAATTGTCACCGGTTTTACTGGCCAATTGAAAGGCTGGTGGGATCACTACTTAAATAATGGTGACAGAAATAAAATATTGACAGCTGTTAAAAGAGAAATGGATGGAAATATTATAATGACAGATAGACAGCCTTCACAAGATGCAGTTAATACTATAATTTTTACCATAACTAAACATTTTGTTGGAGATCCTAATCAATATAAAGAAAGAGCTTAAGATGTTTTAATTAATTTAAGATGTCCACAACTTTCAGACTTTAGATGGTATAAAGATGTTTTTAGTTCAAAAGTTTTAAGTAGAAATGACTGTCAACAATCCTACTGGAAAGAAAAATTTATTACTGGTTTACCTTATTTCTTTGCTCAAAAAGTTAGACTTGATATAGCTAATAATGACGAAACTATAGACTATTCTAGCTTAAGTTATGGTGACATAATATCCTCAATCAATAAAACAAGTCTATGGCTGCGTAATGATTTAAGGCTAAAAAATTAAATAGAGAAAGAAAAAAGATATGCTAAAAAGGAACTAAGAAATTTTTGTAAACAATATGGCTTTGATCCATTAATTGCTCCCTCTAGAAAAAGAAGGAAAGAAAAGAAAGATGATAGATACAACAACAATAATAGAAGATATAATAAAATTAGGTCTGAAGAAAAGAAAGAAGAGTCCAAAAGAAAGAAACATGATAGACGTAAAGATGACATTATTTGCTTCAAATGTGGTAAAAAGGGACACACTAGTAAATACTGTAACTTTCAAAAAAGGATAAATAAACTTGACATATCAGGAAAGTTAAAGGATAAATTGATGAATATACTGACAGATGAATCAGATAATGAAATTCACCAGATAGATAATTGTGATATCGCTTCATCATCATTGACAAAAATTTCATCAAATAGTGAAAAGTTTAAATTATATAATTGTAATAATCTTGATAATTGTTATTGTAAAAGAAAACTAAAAATAAGTGTTTTAACAAAACAAGAAGATATAATAATGGACTTAATAGACAGACTTCCAGATTTATAGTCCAAAAAAGATTATTTATCTAAATTAAAAGAATTCTTAACTCAAACTAACAGATTTGAAATTGACTTGAAAGATTATGAGTCAGACTATAATTTTGCAAAAATTCTTGACAGATTTAAACCCAGCAAACCTGTAATAATGACAGATTTACAGACTTATATTAATAATCTAAGAAAAGAACTGAAAGAATTAAAATCAAAAAATTTCATTTAAAAGACATGGTTGAGCAAATAGCTGCACAAGTAATTAGTATAAAGGATAGAATTAAATATTGAAATGAACCTTTGACAGATTTTCCTATTCTCGACAGACATGATTATACAGATAAAAGTTCTTATAAAGATGAATTTTTAAATATAATTGATAGAATGATATTCCAGAAATGGTATATTGAAATAACTCTGGTTGTTCATAAGGAATTTTCATTAACTATTGTTGCACTTATTGATTCAAGTACTAACATGAATTGTATACAAGAAGGATTAATACCTTCGAAATATTATGAATCAACAACAAACAAATTAACTCAAGCTAATGGTGATAGACTTAAAATAAGTAATAAATTGACAAAGACATACATATATAATAATGGAATCAATTTCAAAACACCTTTCTTTTTAGCAGACAAGTTGTCCTCTAAAGTTATTTTAGGGAATCCTTTTTTGGCTTTACTTTATCCTTTCTCCACGACAGACAATGGAATAGGTACTAATATTTTGGGAACAGAAGTATTCTTTAAGTTCATCCTACCTCCAATCCCCAAGGATATATACTTGCTAAAAGAAATCTCCATATTTAAGGACATGAATATTGATGAGCCAATAACAACAATGATGAGATTACTACAAATCCAAAAGTAGATGATACTATAATCTCTACCCAGTAGCACTTAAGTATATACATATTACTTTCAAAAAGAATAATTATATATCTCTTTTTAAAATTTTATTTAAAGATTGTTTTCAAAAAGATTTTATGCTAAAATTCTACTATTTAAGTCCTTCTCAGATCTACTCTAAAATATTTGAGTCCCTCTCTGAAATAGACAGCCTTCTAAAAGAACCCTTTGAATAAACTCCCTTAGTAGCATTTAAAGCTACACTGCCCAAATTTGATCGTTAGTTGCATGAAGGCCTTCAGCTAAGGCGTACTTGCACTATATTAATTTGTTAATTTTAAAATTAACGGTCAATTGCCTGGCAAGCAAGATAGTCATCCTAAAGCTAAAATCTCAGACCAAACTTTTCCAGAACATAAATCTTCAAAAATGATTTTAGATAGAGTATGAAGGCGTCTCAATAAAGGCAACATCCCTTCAGAATACAAGAATAGCTACTATAGCTACCATCAGACAGAATTGAGAAAGAAAATTACAGGATAGCTACTATAGCTACTATCAGACAGATCCATAAAGAAAATGACAACTGCGACAAATCACTATTCACCTGCGACAGATTACTATTCACTTGCGACAGATTATTATCACTATTCACCATTACTATTCACTTGCGACAAATTATTATCACTATTCACCAGCACACGTGAATAGCTTCGAGATAAATCCAATACAATCCAGGTACATACAAACAGATCCTTATAAGTCACTACCGTTTACTAGCATGCGTGAAAAGAGACCTAATAGATTCCCAAACAGACTATTGCTCATCAATAATAATTTCCACAATATTCTACAAGTTTCCACTGACAAATTAACTTGAGTTAATTTTACTAACTCAAGTTACTCTTGAAGACTTACCATGGTTCATTCCATCTATAAAAAGACAGACTCCGAAGACAGAAGACAAGGTCCAATTTTGAGGTCCAAAATTGAGGTTCAAAGCTTAGGTCCAAGATAGCTCTCTCTCTCCCTCAGAAAGACTCTTGTAATCCTTCCCCTCTTGAAATCTTGTAACCCTTCTCTTCAGACATATATAATCTTGTAACATTTCAGTTTCAAAGACAAATTTTACTTTGTAATCTTGTAACTCTTCAGACAGAGTTTATTTTCAAAGCTTGTATCAAAGACAAAAGTTTTTATTCAAGTAAAATTTTACTAGTTTCTTTTTTCATATTCTATATTCCATTATAACTTATTTTGGACATATCTATTTTGCTGTTTTCTTCTTTATTATCTATTTTATCATTGTTTATGCTTCCATATTACTGCTATGCTCTCTCTTGGGAACGTTATGGTATCAGAGCCGGATCAAAAGTGTACAAAACTCTCACCTCTCATACAAGGATAAAGGAGGGCTTTCCGCCGTACAACTTACGCTTTACGTACGTGGCTCTAATAGGTACCACTCATGTTCCTTTGTAAGGGCGTTCTTGGGGTGACCTTCCATACTCTTGGATAGGGCATTCTTGGGGAAGCCTTCCATACTCCGGCATGGGTCCCGCATTTAGGATGGCTTACTTGGGTGAATGATAGTAACCTGGGTAGTTGATGGTATCAGAGCCGAATCAAAAGTGTACAGAACTCTCACCTCGAATACAAGGATAAAGGAGGGCTCTCTATTGTACAGCGTACGCTTTACGTACATGGCTCCGATAGGTACCGCTCATGTTCCTTTATAAGGGCGTTCTTGGGGTGACCTTCCATACCCCTGGATAGGGCATTCTTGGGGAAGCCTTCCATAGGGCATGGGTCCCACATTTGGGATGGCTTACTTGGGTGAATAATAGTGGCCTAGGTAGTTAATGCACAGCAGTAATATGGAAGTATAAACAATGATAAAATATATAATAAAGAAGAAAACAGCAAAATAGATATATTCAAAATAAGTTAAAGCAGAGTATGGAATATGAAAACAGAAACTACTAAAATCTTACTTGAATAAAAACTTCTATCTTTAAAACTAAATTGAAAATACTTTTGTCTATTACAAGCTTTGAAAATAAACTTCTGTCTAAAGAGTTACAAGATTACAAAGTAAAATCTGTCTTTGAAACTGAAATGTTACATGATTATATATGTCTGAAGGGAAAGGTTATAAGATTACAAGAGGGGAAGGATTACAAGAGTCTTTCTGAGGGAGAGAGAGGGCTATCTTGGACCTAAGCTTTGAACCTCAATTCTAGACCTGTATTTTTGGACCTCAAAATTGGACCTTAAACTTGAACATGGAATTTTGAACCTAAACTTTGAACCTGTCTTCTGTCTTCAGAGTCTGTCTTTTTATAGATGAAATAAACCATGGTAAATTCTCAAAAGTAGCCCGAGTTAAGTAAAGTGAACTCAAGTTAGTCTGTCAGTGGAAACTTGTGCAACCTTATAGAAATAACTTTTACTATTCATGAATGATTGAAAAATCTGTGAAATGGGTAAATATGTCATTCATTATATTTTGAAATTCACTAGGTGCATTTTTTAAACCAAAAGGCATGACATTCCATTCATAATGACCAAAAGGAACTGTAAAAGCAGTTTTATATCTGTCTTTCTCATTATTGAGTGCCATTTTTTGAAGAATCATAAAGAAAGAAAAAAGCCTAACAACACAGACCGAAAAGAAGCTGGCAAAAGATAGAAAACAAGAACCATTAAGTCCAAGCGGCAGGAATAATGAATCACACGTTCATAAAATAAATAAATAGGCCTTGAGAAAGCAAACAGGTTCAAAAGCAAACAGGCTCAAAAGAGCCCAGAAAGAGAGAAATGGAGAATAGCAAACCCATGGGCAAGGTACGATGTGGAAAAATAAGAATAGGCTGCGGCAGGCCCAAAGCAATGAAAAAAAAAAGAGTAGGGGATTGATGGCAGGCCCACTACCCCAAAGATGAGAATGAGATAATTGGGCCAGGGAAGTCCAATGAAGTTAGTAAAAGCCCATGGGAACACAAAGTTAGGAAAAAAGGACCGAGAAAGTACAAGGCAACCAAATGGGCCAAGGATGCCTAAGGGAAAACAAAAGGGACACGGGAGCCCATAAGTAAGAAAACCCATGGTCATGCTAAGCTATTGGGGAAAGAATACATGGCAGGCCTAAGAAAAAGGATCCAGCAAGATCGAGTCAATACAGCAAGAATAACAAAGTAATGTGGCAGGACATGATGGCAATCAAAAAATAGGCTGGAAGAAATGTGAAGCCTAGTATCAAATGAAGCCCAACCCCTAAAGGGAACAGTGAATTATAAAACGGTCCACGTAAAAGGACGAAGAAGAGCAGCAAACTGTGCAAACAAAGCTCCAGACCGTGGTAAATGCATGAGCAGCAGGTAGATTTTGGACATGCACGAAAGGTAAGCACGCGCAAGACCCAGGCACCACCAGCCTGTACCCAGCCAATATAGGATATGGTGGGGTCATGGGTCAAAAGTAAGGGGGGTATGGTTTGGTGGTAGGGAGAGGGAAAAAGACCTATTCTGCGGCTCCTATCCAAGCTCTTTTGGGGGGTATGTCCTGCTGAGATGACAGACCACCCAAAAGAAGCAAGGTTGAGAGAGGAACCGTTAGGTGCATACCTTAAAAGATAGAGAGAGAAAGCACCTACACCGTGGCAGGAAAGGGTGCCACAGTAGACTAATGAATAAAACAACCTGCCTTTGTCTGGTAAAGGGGAGTGGCACAAGACGAACCCTTGGTGGTCGGTGAGTACACCCAGACCACACAAAGGTAGTTAAATGGCAAAATAGTAAAATCTGGTCGCGGCAGGTACTATAAGAAGACCCTTGTCGTGCCCAAAAACAACATCGGAAAAACAAAGGAGGATCACAAAATAAAATAGAAAGAAAGCAAAAACAAGGAAAAGAAAAGGATAAGAGAGAAAACAGAAAACAAAGAGAGTTAATGGCGGTGGGCATGCACTAGTAGGTCGATTTCCTTCTCTCCCTCTCAAAATCCTACTCTTTTCAAGAAAAGTAATGAAAAAGGGATTCCTTTAGGCACTAACAATTTAGGTCCGGTTCCCTTAAAGTCATTAATCCCCACGGCAAGATCTTTCCTAAGAGATTAGTTGCATTTAGAGGAGGCGTTCTTCCTCTTTGGTCTTTGCCTCTACGAACCAAACTTGACTTGATTCATATTTATTCTTGATTAACTCATATTATCACTTACTCCTTTATTTTTTTTGTAAAAGTCATTGTTATCATTGAGGTTAAGTTTCATAAATAGGGATTACTTAGTCATTTTCTATTAAAAAGTCAATGTACTCTGTTTTTTTGTTGTTATTATATATGTCTACCATAACTCATTTGAAACAGCTCTGCCTGCCATAAGTACACTCCTGGCAAATGAGATTTAATTTGTGCACAAGCCGGCCCAAATTGAGTTACAGTTGAGCCGGTCTCAACTCTCGTACTCAGAATACTCGGGCCCACTACCGTAGGAGGCAGCCCAGCCCAACGCACAGTATACAAAAAAGACCCCTACACTCATCTATCTGTATCTGCCAGAATCCACTTTTCACATCAAATTTGGAAAATACGGTTGCTTCATGAAGTTTGTCAAGTAAATCTTTCTTATTGGGAATAAGATATCTTATCCATTGTAATGCTTTATTTAAAGGTTTATAATTTATAACTAATCCAGGAACTCTTCGTTCCAATTTTGCTTGTTTATTAACATAAAAGCAACCAGCTCCAAGGAAACTTGCTTTTTCTGATCAACCCTTTATTTAAAAGATCTTCAATCTCTTTCTTATAGTGATCTAATAATTCATTATTCATTTGTATTGGTCTAGCTTTAGTAGGTATCTATCTTTCATTAAAATCTTTTTCATAAGGTAACTGTACTATTTGTCGATGCCTATGCCAAAAAGCAATACGGAGATTAGAACAAATTTCTGCCTCAATTTATTGTTTAAATAATTTTATTTTATGATTCAATCTGGGGTCTGTTAATTTATTAGCAATTCTTTTGTATAATATTTCTGACTTTAAAGATTCCAAATGTCTATTTTTCCTGTCAATTCTTTCTTTATCAATATCCCTTATAATGGAAATGTTATTGAGTGAATAGATTTCTTTCAAAATAGGTGGTAGAATGAATTTAAAAAGTATGTCTTTTCCTAACACATTGGTTTTAATTCCCTTGTCTGTCATTAGAAAGGGGTAAAGTAAAGCCATATAGGGATTTCCTAGAATAATTTTAGTAGAAAGGTCTTTAATTAAAACAAAAATTGTTTCCAAGCATATCCTGCAGTTACATATGTGGACATTAGGTATTTTGTAATTAATTATTAGCTTTTCTCCATTAGCTTAAGTTAATCTTTCAGATGATTTTTCATAATACTTTAAAAGTATTAATCCTTCTTATATAAAGTTCATATCAGCACTTGAGTCTATTAAAGCAACTTCTGTCAACGAAAACTCTTTATTAATTACTAAAGTGATTTCTGTATGCCATTTTTGAAAAATTACTCTGTCAATTAAACTCAAGAAATTCTGCTTATTGTTATCATTATCCAAAATATCTTTTTCTAATGAAGGGGGGTCTATTATGGGTTTAGAAAATTCTTTCAAATTTATTATTTTTGCAATATTTTGTTCATTTATATCTATGGAACTGTCTTCTTTAATTTCTTTTATTTCTTGTTTTACCATTTTTGCTTCTGTCATTAAGTCTTGTAGAGTTACTAGTTTTATATTCACTCCATTTTGTTTCTTTTCTTTCTTATCTTTCTCTTTCTTAGCTTTTTCTTCTCTTCCACATTCCGTAACATGGTGTCCATATTTTCTACATTTGATACAAACAATAGGTACGTTTATAGAATCTTTCAATTTTAGTAAATAGCTTTTTTTATCTTTTAGGTGATTGGATAGATTATCTGTCAATTTCATTATTATGTCTTTTTGTTTTCTTTTTCTTTTATTGACTTTAAGTGGGTTGGTTGATTTTAGTTCTATCTTTTTCTTAACTTGATCTATCTCTTTTTGATGAACATTTACTGATTTGTTTAACAATTTTATTATGTCCATCACATTGTTTCTTAGTATGACCATATTGTTTACATTTATGACAAATAGTATTTACAGTGTATCTGTCATTTTTCTCATTATCTAATGACTCAGTCGTATTTAAAACTGTTATGTCTCTTTGTCTGTCTATATCTAAAGGCGAATTTAAAATTGCTATCTTTTTAGTTAATTTTGCTAAACTATCATCTTGGGTATATATCATATATCTTTCAATTGATTTTAGTCTTTCATTAATTTTTTCCTTTAAACTATCTCTTTTCTTAAAACTATCATTTTTCCATCCTTTGTTGACTAAACTATCATCTTCTTTCTCTTTCCTTATCACGCCTCTCTCTTTTTCTAACTTCTTTCGTAGAGTTTCTTTTAAGTTGGTTAGCTTAAGAGTACTATTGCCTTGTCTTTCCATACTTCTTTCATCACTTGTCTTTATTAGGCTATCTTTATTACTCTTTTGTCTTTCTATGTCTTTTCTTTTTTGCATTATGTAACATTCTTCTTTACTTTCTATCAAAAACGTCTTTGAGACATTTCTTACATCATTTTTTCTACATGTCATTTTTATTAGTCTGTTAGTACTTACTAAGCTATCCATTTGTCTATTATGCCAATTATCTATCAAGGTTTTTATTAAAGGTGATCTATGATGAGGTTCAAATTGTCAATCTTTTTCTAAATTTAAGGCTTTCATTCTTTCAAGGAGATACAAAAAACTACTCCCTTCATCCCAATTTGTTTGTCCTATTTGAAAAATCAAGCTTTTTAAGGGAACATTATTTATTGTCTTGTCTGCTTTATAAAAATGTATAAGTTTATAAAATTATCCTTAAATAAATTTATCAACTTTAAAATAAAATTTAAAAAAAAAAAAAGTTATTCTTAATGAGGCAACTAAAAAGGAGCCCCAGTTAGATTGATTTTTTTAAATATTTGTTAATTTTCTTTTCAAATAGTTTTGATAATAAAGTAGAGATATAATAGAAACATTAATAAATTAAGAGAGATGCTACGTCTACAACAATTTTACAACATTTTTACAACAAATCATGAGTGGTTAGTTATTATTGATTCAAATTTGAAACTAATAGTAAGATTACTTTTTTGTCCCAACAATAATAACCAGTAACAACCTGCCACTTAGGATTTGTTGTAAAATTGTTGTAAAAATGTTGTAGACATAGCATTTCTCATAAATTAATGACTTTTATTTTTAGAAACAAGACAATATTTTGGGACATTCTAAAATGAAATAGAGGACAAAAAAAATGGAACGGAGGTAATATCATTTTTTCTTTCTTCCTTAGTATATATAGTGGATCTTTCAATGGTTTCTAAAAATTCTAATTTTTTATTAATCTTGTCTATAAACTATTAAAAAAAAAAACTCTTTTCTAAGTTTAAAAATGAAAAAAGAACTTTTAAAATTTGGAGATAAAAAACATATTTTTTATAAAGTTTAGAAACTAAAATAATATTTTATTGAATTGTTTATCTGAGTCCACTACAACACAAATGCACAAGAATAATGTAAAAAGAATCAATAATAAAACTCTTGACATCGAGAGATTTTTCCTTTAAAGAGATGTGTTGATTCTTATGATTTTTTTTTTTTTTTCCTTTTCCTTGTCTTTTCTGCTTGAAGAAATTACCAAGTTCAGCCAAATGTGTTAAATTAGGAAAAACCCATGACGTTGCAAATAAATCATAAAGGATATATCACTAGTAAATCACATGAGTGACCATTTCTACTTACAATTCTAGTTCTAGCCCAACCGTTTGAAAAGAGATAAACAATG
Organism: Quercus variabilis; assembly: GCA_030445155.1. Lineage (NCBI taxonomy): Eukaryota > Viridiplantae > Streptophyta > Magnoliopsida > Fagales > Fagaceae > Quercus > Quercus variabilis. The sequence continues at coordinate 31,834,584 of CP129453.1, read as the reverse complement.
AAAAGTAAACAGCTAAAAGACAAGAGGATTACACAAAGAAAGGTATACTGTAACTTGTAAGATTTAAACATCGGATCGGACAGCGTCTCGTGCTTTTAGATGCAATCCGACATGTGGATAAGGATTCTCTCTATTTGGATTTGGATAGGCAAAGACAGAAAAATTCGCATCATTTATATCACATAATTAAACATCTTTTTTTTTTTTTCTTAGATAATACAGATTTTATTCACGAAAGCAAAACGAAGATGAAGATTACAATGTCAAATTAATATGTGTACGAGTTCTAAGAAACAAAAAGGAATATATCCTAAGAGTAAGCAAAGAGGGGATTAGAATGCAGAAAAGAAAAACACTTCTCGCTTCTAGAAAGGAGGCCTCCAAAAAGAAAACAGCATATATTTTATCATTTAGCCCAGATTCTATTAACAAAAATTATGGTTTTAAAATTAAATATTCTTCTCTGCAGTTCTATTCTATCCAGAATCATACTCTCTCTTACCCTCTATTAGCATACCCAACAAGTATATAAATCAGCACAACCTTACAGTTTATCAAATAAATAAATTCAAACAGAGTCAATAACACAAAGCTAATATTCAATTCAACCATAATTATAACATAATAATATCCCAAACTTCCATAATAGCAAAATTATAATTTAAATAAAACAAAAAGGTATAATTTTTTTTTGTTGTTGTTGTTTTAGAAAAAAGAAGAAAGAAAAAGTAGCTTACTGCGGCGAGTGCACTTCTTGTACAAGATGCGGTAACCGCACTCTCGGCACTGTATCACATCACCTGGCTTCAGAGTGTTCTCCATCCCACAATCTGTAAAACCCGTTAATAATAATAATATAATCACTATCAATATTGCTGCTTAAATCATAAGTCTATGTTTGGTTGCCGAGAAAACCAAAATACCTCCACAGATGTAGTTGACTTGTTCCGGTGGAGGATCCATCAAGGAGTTGATGAAGAAATCTTCTAGGGCTTTTCGGGTTTCCCTCTATGTCTCTATTCAAGTGAACGACTACTATGTTTTTGTTTTACCCAATATATATGTATATTGATCTCTCTTCTACTCCTATTCCCTCTTTTCTCGGTATAATGAGCAGTTTAACCCATCTTGATCTCTCTAATGCGGGATTTGTGGGACTCATACCTCATCAACTTGGAAATCTCTCCAATTTGCTCTATCTCAATCTCGAAGGTAATCAATTTTCTAATGATTTATATGTGAATAACCTTGAATGGCTTTCTGGTCTTCCTTTGCTACAACATCTCGATATGAGTTATGTAAATCTTAGCAAAGCCTCTGATTGGGTTCAACTCACAAACACACTCCCTTTCTTGTTAGACTTGCGGTTGTCAGGTTGCCAACTTAGGCCTTTCATTCCACCGACTCCCACTGTTAACTTTTCATCTCTCCTCACCCTCGATCTATCTGACAATAACTTTCAAGGTCCAATCCCTGTTGATCTCCAAAACATGACTTCTCTTAGTCACCTCGATCTATTTGGAAACAATTTCAACTCTTCAATTCCCAATTGGTTGTGTAGTTTTAGTCGTCTTGAGTTTCTCAACCTTGGCTCCAGTAATTTGCAGGGTACAATCTCCAGTGCCATTGGAAACCTAACATCTGCCATTAGTATTGACTTGTCAAAAAATGAACTTGGAGGAAAGCTTCCAGTGTCTTTTGGAAATCTTTCATCTTTGACAAATCTGGATTTTTCAATTAATCAGTTCAACGGAACTCTCCCTCAAAATTTGGGGCAATTAAAAAATCTTGTCCAGTCCTTCAACATGTCCCGCGCCATTACCCAACCATCCCCACTTCCACAATTCCAAGAAGAAGAAGAAGAAGAAGAAGATGATGACATTGTCCATGACGATCGCGTTCATAATAACAAGAGACGAAGCAACGATTGGAGTCAATTCCTTGATTCTGTGGAAGTGGAAGAGCAGCAGGTTGAGGAAGAAAGTGATTTTGAGCCTAAGATTGTGACGGAGTTGCCAGAGGATTTGTTCAAGAAACAAAAACTCAATGCCAATGCCAATGCAGACCTTCTTTACAAGCCGGTTTTCTCCAACAGAAATTCCACCGCCAAAAATGTCATCTCCCCGAGTAATTCTCTCTCTCTTTTTCTTTTTCTTTTTCTTTTTGGTTTTGGTGATGCGATTCATTTATATGCACAGTACAACCAAAAAAATATTGAAGAAAAGATTCATTTCTCTTTTAATTTTTTTTCTGAAAAATATATACATAAGCCTGAATCTGATGGATGTGCATCATTTCTTGTGTTACCTGAATAGGGGTGTTCATCCACATCCAACCTCGCCTAACAAACCCTAACACAACACCTCCAGTGGTTTTACATGCGTTGATGGGTTGAATTTAATCTTATTTTATTTCATTGAAGCTTGGGTTGGATTTGGCTTTGGTATTGATTTCAACCCAAGCTATTGATAATTTGAAGTAAAAAAAAAAAGGTTTATTTGATTAGTTTTGATGAAATTGGAATTTGATTAGTTTTGAAGTAAAAGGATATATCACTAGTAAATCACATGAATGACCATTTCTACTTACAATTCTAGTTCTAGCCCAACCGTTTGAAAAGATAAACAATGAAAAGTAAACAGCTAAAAGACAAGAGGATTACACAAAGAAAGGTATACTGTCACTTGTAAGATTTAAACATCGGATCGGACAGCGTCTAGTGCTTTTAGATGCAATCCGACATGTGGATAAGAATTCTCTCTATTTGGATTTGGATAGGCAAAGACAGAAAAATTCGCATCATTTATATCACATAATTAAACATCTTTTTTTTTTCTTAGATAATACAGATTTTATTCACGAAAGCAAAACGAAGATGAAGATTACAATGTCAAATTAATATATGTACGAGTTCTAAGAAACAAAAAGGAATATATCCTAAGAGTCATCCACTCATACAAAAGTCTCATTCCACTGCGTAACATCATATAAACCTTTAAATTTGTTTTATAAAAATTAAATCTTCACCATGAAATTCTTTCAATTTTGAAAACAAATGATTTTGACATCATCAGGATAAAATGTGGGGAGTAAGAGTAAGCATACCTTTATCCGTAAACACATTTAATAGACATTAACACATCATATGTTTTTTCAACCTATTTCTATAAGCTGCTGCTTTAAAAGCTACATAGGTCACATAAATGTTTTACTGACAAAAATTAAGGTGAGAATTGAGACTAACACCGATAAACCTCCACCATTGGCTCCTTTTCCTTAAATTTTGTAGAAAACAATAGTCAATACAAAGTACATGGTTACCATCTTAACCTTATCTTGGATTGTATGCTTCTTTTCCTCCTCTTTCTGCACCACGTCAAGGTTAGGAATCGGCACTTGTGCAAGACAAGAAATTCTCTTGCAGTAGCTGAAAACAACCTCAATTTCCCATCAAACCTCCAAACAGCACATGCTGTTTATAGGGAGGCTTTTCTAGTGCTTCAAGTTAAGCTACTTCGTGTTCGAACTTTGTCTATAAGCATTTGCCTGCCTGACAAATCTTCTTCATAACCAACAACCTGCAAGAGCAAAATTTGAACACTATCTTCACAATGGAAAACTTAAAACACCAAATATGCCCGCTTGGTACAGCTATATTTTCAGCTGTTGTGCCTAGAAAAATTGAGGTTTATAAAAATTTTATTTTGAAAAAACGCAGTTTCAAAACAGGATGCCAAACGGAGATGGGCTTAGCACAGGATAAGTTTTAAAAATGGAGACACTGAAAAATTTTATCTTTCCTCTCAAAGCCAATACACTACTAACACATTATTTCATACATATTAGATAATCACTGTACTTCAATCATGCAAATTGAAAACCAATAAAATCCAGATAAGGAATTGCTCAAACCTGAGACTCTGTTTGTGTTTCACTAAAACCGTCATATATTCCTGCACTTCTATCTCCAGAAGGATTGCAAACATCATCATTTTTCCCAGTCCTGAAAAATACATCAATGCCAGAGTCAAAAGAAGAGGTAAAACAAACTGCAGAATCCACCAAGTATGGTTTGGGGAAGGATTATTTAATTTTGATAAATAATTTTGGTTTCTAGACCAGTCATTTTTAGATTTGAGGACACAGTCTTGTAGACATTAGGATAACCATTTATTTGAGGAAATATTTTGCTTTTCAAGTTGGAAGTGGTCAGTTATGTCAAAAAACAAGTCCTGGGATTCAAAACCATCATAAAGTTAAGAACTATCACAGAATCATAGTGGCAGCAGCAAGTACTTTAGACAAAAATCGGATCATCAGTATTGTCAAGATCAATTATTACATAGCAGCACAACTTCAATTGCTGCCCTAAAGAAAATATAGAAGCGCTGACAGAAAGAACCAATGAAACACCAAAACCATGCAGTCAAAAATTAGGCTATGGGGAACACCGAGGGTAGGGGACCAAACCAGTTTCCCAATGCACATACGTGAGATGAAACTCATCTTTATAAAACATTACTTGAAATACCAAGAGAGGGATATTCAACAAAAGCATGCACAGTAGCATCAATGGTAAAATCAAACTTCAGATCAGAAGAAGATCAAATAAGTACTCATAGAGTTCTCCACATTAAAAATGGTAGAACCAAAATTCAGCTGAGAAGAGGATAAAATAAGTACTCAGAGCTCAGTATGACTCCAAAAATCCAAGTTTATCAGAAACACTAATCAAAGTGAGGAATTCTACTAGTAAAATCACAGTATGCTTCTATATAAACAAGATGAGATAGCACATAGGATGGGAAATTAAGTCAGATAAATATCAAGCTCAACTATATAATGAAATAATTATATTGAACTAGAAAAGTAAACAAATGCTGTGAATAATTCTATTTTAATAATATCTTAACTTTTTCACTGAATTAGTTAAATATAAAAAATAATAATAAAAGAACTGCAATTACTCAAAAAGAATTATCTGATGTGAATTGCTAGCACACTTCCACTGCTACAATTTCTTATTCTTTTTTTTGTCCTTTTTGTGTCTCTGTGTGTGTGTCTATCTGTGTGTGTGTGTGTGTGTTTTTTTTTTGGGGGGGGGTGGGTTGTACAGTAAGGATTTTCATACTAAATCTGAAAACGTCATTCATCTCATTTTCATTCTTTATGATAATAAAAAAAAAATGCAAATTTTCAATATATTTCAACAAGCATAGGATTGTCAGAGATGTTACCTGTTTGGGGTTGTACAGTAAGGATTTTCATACTAAATCTGAAAACGTCATTCATCTCATTTTCATTCTTTATGATAATTTAAAAAAAAAATGCAAATTTTCAATACATTTCAACAAGCATAGGATTGTCAGAGATGTTACCTGTTTAACCAGTGTTTAGACAAGCCAACGACAGAGTGAGCATCTGAATGGTCTCGAACAAGGATTGAATAATCAGATGAGAAAAGCTGTTCCATCATCAAGGACTAAAACTGATTTGGTATTGACAGTACATGAAATATGTATAAAGAATGATCACAATATAAGGATACATTTTTATCACACCCAGTCCTTCCTGGTGAATTCTGATCATGAATCTTACAAACAAAACAGGCAGCAAAATAAGTCAACCGACAAAGTTGATTATCAACCAAGATATAAAAGAATCATCACCATTTTTTACCTTGCTTGTCTGCTCCAACAAGTCCTCAATAGCAGCAGCAACATCAGGAACGGCATGAGAAACTTCCCCATTATCTTTTGTTATGTTGTCTCCAATGGCATTCAAGTTGACGGGATCTCTTAAATGTACTTTAGAGGAAGGCAGATCCTTTTGGTCATCATCTTCCAAAAGCTTTGCCCTCTTGTTGAACACACTTGATTGTTCAGATTCTTCCTTAAAGCTGTCATTTCTGCTAAAGGTACACTGAGTTGCTGTGTTTCTTAGGTCTTGTGATTGACTAGGAAAGCAAGAGGGACTATCTCCAGATACCATCCGCACAGCTTGTGTAGGAAACTGACTTGTGGTACACAATCCTGCCTCTTGGTCTTGAACAGTGACCTCTTTTGGGCGAAATGAATCCAGAGCAACAACGTCATTCTGTCAGTAGACAAAGAAGTCAAAACATATTATTATGTCTACAGTTCTAAAAAGCATGTCTTCACCCCCCCCCCCACCCCCCTCCCCCCTCTAAAAAGGCACCCACACACATACACAGTAACACTATGACCCCATTGTGCAGTGTGACTTCTCCCAAATTTACATCACTATTTTGCAAAAACCTTCTGAAAGAATTGCCTGGCTCCCCAAGGTATTCAATAGCTACCCATCTGTATAAAAGCATGAATTTGCACACACACACACACACACACACACACACACAGAGGCACAAAGCATGCTCAAACACAACATAAACAAATCACCTCCCCCCTGCCCCCTCCAACATGCACACGCAACACAGACACAATATCAGAACATACCTGCCTGATACACTCATACATCCACTCTGATGTAATTGAGTGTATCCCCCATTTACGAGCAGCCTCATACTTTGGTCCATTGGTGAATTTACATAATAAATGGGTAACCTTTTTAGTAAGTTTTTCCGCAAATTTAGCTCCGAGAACAAAACACAAGTTTCTTAATAGTTGTCTATCTTTCTCCTCATATTGTGAAACACAGACTCGGAATCTCTCAAACCCAGGCAAGGGAATCCGGCAGGGAAGGGGGGAATAGAGAATGTGACTGCCAACATCCAGCAAGTATTCCTCCTTCAATACAGATATTTTAATCCCATCAGCAATTTCCAGTAGGACAGTCTTATAAGACTTCAAAAGAAATAAGATGATGATTCATCCCTAGCTGCCATCTCCAATTACTAATAAATAAAGCTGATCAAGTAAAACTAGAACAACAGCACATGCAGAAACAGAATTATTAAATCAGTAAAGATTAATCAAATTAGTTCATAATTCTTAATTACTATTAAAGACAACAGAATAAGGTGATGGCAGAATCTTATGAATCAGAAGAAAAAAAATTACAGAAGGTTATAAGATGAGTGCAGTCTTGTTGCTTAACCAAAAGGGGTAATCATAGAAAATATCTGAATGCTAATCAATGTTCTCAACCCATATTCATCTTCCTTCAGATATATAGATAAAACACACTCATAGATTCTAAAGGTTTTTTTTTTCAGAATTTTTTTTATAGGTAGTGAGACTTTCATTAAGGAAGCAACATACGTACAAAAGAGGAATTTATGAAGTATACAGGCTGTAGACACAAAATTTCATTACAAAAACTAAGTGAAAACAGAATTGATTGAGTCATATAACATGGGCGGTCTACTCAAATCCAATGACAACCAATAGAATAATGATCCTATGAGTTGAGATTTAATCCTCTGTACAGACAATCCTTGATCTCCATATGTCCTCCTATTCCTCTCCTTCCACATAGGCCACATTAAGCAACCAGGAACCACATTCCATACTTTATTTCTGGAAGCTTTTACTCTGTCGCCAATGTTGAAGTAAATCTTTCACCATCACAGGCATTATCCAATTTACTCCAAAGACTAGAAATATAATGTTCCATATTTTCATAGCCACTGGACAATAGAGTAGGTAAAATAATGGTTACGTGATTAAACTCCCATTTTCTAACAACTTAATAAAGTATCATGGTATTAGAATAGGTGGTCCTAAGTTCAAATCTCATCTCCACTCTACCTTCTATTTAAAATTTAAAAAACAAAAACAAAAATAATGCAGTGTTGGACCCCACTTATTAAGGGCTGGTCTGAGCTTACAAGTAAGGGATAGTGTTATAATAATAGTTAAATGATTAAATTCACTATTTGCTAACAATTGAAGCTTAGGGACAAGTGGTAGTTTATAAGAAGTAATAACTAATCCACAGCTTCATTCAACAACAACAACAAAAGTGATCCACAGTTCCTCATTACTCTTGGAGCATTTGGAGCATTCACATCAACCTCAATGCACTGTTAGCCAAATTTGATCTAAAACCTCACTTTTGTTAGTTTAGCTAATCTACTACTCACAGGCAATTACATCAGTGTCAATACTTTATTACTATTTCATTTAAGTATTTTTTTTTCTCTCTCCAAATATCAACATTTTTTTCACCCCATCTTTCCCCAATTTCACATTTTCTCTCCAAACACAGCCAACAGATTGATGCACAGATCAACTCAAGCCACACCCTTGTCACATAATACCCCCTTAACCACCAACCCATTATTATCCTTCAAGCTTGATTCCTTTTGTGAGTCTCAAACCACGAAGTACTTTTACTTCTTGCTTCCAACCTCACCTTGTAGCTCTACTGCATGCACCTTCCCAAGTGTCAAGTAGCATGATCATTGCACAATATCATGCTCCTTGAATCTTGGCTACTCTGTAGCACATACCTCTGTGATTTATTCCATAGAACTTTTCACTTCCGAATTGTACTTTCTCTTCCATGTCATCCACCAGATCAATGTCCCACCGCCAATCACCACACAACCACCAGCAGATCTACACACCACCGCCAATTATGCGATAGGTGCATGAGAGAGAGAGAGAATTTTTTTATTTTTTTTTTTGGGTTTGTTGATGAACAGTAGCACCATAAGTGTATTGAGGTACTGTTCATTTGTTATTTTTACACATCAAAATATTGATCCTGATGCACAGTACTTTAGTGGGTTTAGCTATTATTTTGGCAAAATGTTAGTTTACCTAGCCTGCTATGAATGCTCTTACACAACACACCAATTTGCCAAAACCATACCCCTCTTCACCAAGTTGCCTATAGTGGGAACTTCCAACAAAATCACAAACCACATTAAGGACCTTGTTAGGTACTTTAACCCACCAAATAGCCTTCCTAGGGAAATTCAAACGGCCAGCACCTCTCAAAACCTCATAAAAAGAGCAAGCACTAAAACATCCATCCTTACAAAATCTCCAAAACAACTTATCCTCCACACCTGTTTCGGCCCATATATAAAGAGTTCTAGCAGCCAATCATGGGCAGATTTCACAAATGTGGGATCCATTGAATTCCTCCATTGTTCATCTCAATGCAGTCCAACACCATAGCCATATAAGGATGCTGCATTCCTATCAACACACCAAGCACCCTGCCAAAACCTAATCCTTCTACCATCACCAAAACCAAAAAACACAAATCTATAGAAAAGCATGAATTTCCATTTTATTTTTTTTACAGAGAGTTGCGAAAAAAGAGAGGAAGATAAATAATTGGTTCCACGCAAGATTAGGGCCAACCACATGTATTATGTGTGCAGTTGATAAACCAAACAAAAAATTGTACATGTTCCTCTTTTATTCTTTCCTACCAACCAAATAAAGTAACTAACATAATAGTTGATGGATTATGGATGCACATACATGTCGTATATTGCATATCTAGGAACTCCATTTTGGAGTTTACTAATTTAAACCTTTGTCAATTTATTATTCTAAGACATAAAAAAGCTAGCAACAGCCAGTGGTCAATGTTAACAGAAAAATATGCATAAATGAATCAGTTACGCATACCTCTAAACAAGACCGGATCCAGTGACTGGATACACATGTGGTTTGGGGAGCGTCTACAGACCTGGTTATTACACCATGACACTGAATGGTATAGTGCATATTTTGTTTCACAGGATCATCCACTACCTTTCCTCCTCCTTGAACTACCCATTGAACAATTTCAGCCCTCTGGGAGAAGAGATCACAGTTAACAGTTAAACATATTTGAATATTCTATACCTGTCTCAAATTCATTACTACATAATATAATAATAATAATAATAAAGAACATAAAAATATATATATATTCAACCCAAAAAAGAAAAAATATTGAGAATCAGAAACAATTAGCAAAACCCAAAAAATGAATGCTAGTAGGTGCAAAACAAGCAATCAAGTTCTCAGAGGTTAACCAACAAATACTTTTTCTTCTAAAATCTTACAACATATCCATAACTACTTCTAGTGTTCAAACCAATCTGTAGAATCTTATTTGATGTTTTGTAATGCCAACATGAATTAAGATACACAGAAACTAAAGCCCCAGGTCTAGGCGGATTCAATGTGTGTGTGCATGTATAACATTATGATGAAAAATATTAAGAGGTTGATTTCAAGTTAATGGACAGAACTCAGAAGCCTAATCTAAACCCAAATTGTTTACTATAAAAGCAATATGTATTCTACCATTAAATATAGAATTCTTAACAGAGCAACCAAAGACCTTAGTTTCAGGCGGGTTTGCAAGACTGCAAGTTCATGTTTCATATTCCAAGTCCTATTTACTGCACAAATTTTCTTTTTGCAACATGACATGGATACTATTTTCTAGATTTATTAAAAATACCCAGCGTGCATTTCTCCTACATTTACAAATTAACATGGACAGGCACATCAGTGAACTTCTAAATGGTGATAATTATGCCAAGGCCATGGTCACTATGGTGCAAAATTGAAGTATGAATTTTAACAACTTACCCTATCCTCAGGAAAGGATTTTGAGAAGCAAAATACTCTCCCCTTGAACACACTTGATGGCTTCCCATTTTTAACACTGGAATCATGTTGTGTCTTCTGCCGACCTTTTTTTTTATCCGTCAATTGACCATTATCTTTACCGTTTATAACAGGAAGTTGAATTTTCTCAGAAAATTTTGCCGTTGCTTTAAGAGAACTGTCTCCATTCATGTTGATTTCTGACCTCTCTTCTTTGTTTTTCTCCAATGATGGCAATCCAATTCCAGAGTTCCTATTCCCCAGTACCTGATCGGATGACATGCTAGGATGAGCTGTGGAGTTTTTACTTTGATTTAAGCTGGCTACTCCAATCACTGCTCCTTTTGTGGAGAAGACAGAATCTATGTGATCACAATTTACAAGTTAATATGAAGATGTATAACATACTCAAAAGCATATAGTTGACAAGTACCAATCAAACAAATGAAAGAAATAAAAACAGCCCAAATAACAACATAAGTCCGACTTAAATTAGGATGTGAAATTTAAAACACACACACAAACCAAGACTTCTCATATAGAAAAAAGCAAACCTTTTGGAAGAAGTAGATCATAGGCTATGTATCTCTGTAGAACAGGGATCTCTTTCTTTTTGCAATCACAATCCTCTAGCCAGGTGGGTTTAACTACATAAATGACACCCAAAGCTGCAAGGCTCCTTACCTCCTTTTTCTCACTAAAAAATTACAAAAGCAAGTGAGAGATGAAGCTAATACAAATAAGGGAAGATACTTCCCCAACTCAGCAAGAATAATAGAGAGCCAATGCGAATAAAAGGAATATCACATTTATGTCATAAGTAACCATACTAGCAAGGGACCTTAAAGAATTGCATAAAGAAAGAGCCAAAAAATTGCATAATCTTTTTGCTAAAACGAGTCAGCACTTACATCTCCGAAGGAGATCCAACTACTATGTGTGTCAATTTATCATTGAATGACATATACCGGGATCCTCCACCTCTACGCACCATACTAACTAGTTTGCGCATTTCAGAAACTTCAAAGCCAACAAGTAATATTCTACACTCTGACAAATATAGATCACCATCTTCAGATTGAGAATCATTGGCAACAAAACCATCAAGGCTTGTCTCATTTTTGGGCTGCATGGTAGGTTTTTCAAAACCCCCCTCCTTAACAAAGCCAGGAGGATCCGAAATAGCAGAAGACACATTCTGCGACAGAGTGGCTTCTAGATCTGAATCCGCAAAACCAATGCTGGGAGCAGCTTGAGAGTTTAAATCTTCCGATGTGGATGGCACAGACTGTGAATTTCCAATACCCTTGTCTAGGCTATGCTGCAGAGTCAGGCGATTCCTTACATGTTTATTTGAAGATACAGAACCACCCTGAACAGGATAGGAGTCCTCATTTAAACAAGCTATTCATCCAAGAAAGAAATTAAAGGTCAGATACAATGTGCAAAAACCATGACAAAGAGAAATACAATATGCTGTGAATTTAAAGGCACCAGAAGATATATAACATCTTATGAAAGAAAGTTCCACCTCTTCTAGCAATGGATTGATAGAACCATTTCCGAGTTACAATATAAATATGACCCCATCGTCGGGCAACCTTGTATTTGTCACCTTCAGCAGCTTAAGAATAGTCAAGAGCACAAAGGTACATACACTAAAACTATATTGAAGAATTCCAAAACTCAAATAGTGATAGGTGTGGATAAAAAGATACCTTGATAAGTAATAAAAAAATTATTAAGCCAAAAAAAAAAAAAATCATGCAAAGGAAGCCAATAGAGTATACTGGAGGTGTAGATAAATAGATATTGAAATATAGTTTAGGTGACAATGGCATGCTCACTAGATGAGTTAAGAGAAAAACACCACATGTTGTAGCAGTGTGAAAAAGAAACCATTAAACAAGTTGAGTGAACCAAACCAAACCAACCAAATTGAGCAGCTTGGTTTGGTTTTTTAGGTTGATTGATTCAGATTGGTTTTATAAAGAATCCTAATAGTTTCAGTTCATTTAGTGGTCAACCAATTAAAAATACCATATATTTTTATGTTTTGGGCCAAGACTCAAGATCATTTTAATTTTTTTAGTGTAGAACGCTGTCTAATTACAATAGCTAATTAAAAAGTAAGAGGATCTTAAATTTGGAGCCACAAAAAGGCAAATACCATTCAGGCCTTGATTTTTAAATTACTTGGGCCTTGAATTTCAATGTGGCCCAACTATAGGCCCACATGTATGAAATCAAACTGACCAAATGGATTATAATCATTTGAATAGATTATGTTCATTAGGTATTTTTGGTTTCGTCTAATTATCATTTCTACCAAACTGACATGATCAGTTTGGTTGAAAACTCCACCTCCAAACTGACTAACAAACACCCCATCATATAGAGCGTGCAAAGCTGAGATTGTAGTTGTCACCTAGGGGAGTGCAAGATGCAACAACAATGAATTCCAAGTTAAATAACATTTAATACTTTTAAAGTCAACCATTGATGAAAGTACTCATAGTCTTGTTAAAAATTCACTTATGCAGCTAGAATGGGAAATAATCTGGAGATATTTTAGCTAGTTCAGGGAATGCCAGAATGTATAAGTTTTTATACACACTCGAACCAAAAGGGCACAATGATATCCTATGTAGAATGTGGCAGACACAGCAGAATGACAAAATAAATTTATGCTGTCAACCCATAAGGCTGCAACAATGCTTTGCTAATAAAGTTGAGAAGTGTACTTTATTACTGTCACACTGATAGTAACAAATGTTCAAGCAATTCAATACCAAAGCATTTCTTTCAAGGAAACATGATAAGGATATATCACAAATCAAATGTGTGCACTTCTTGGTCAGTTCAGCAGAATATTTTCCACCATTTTGTGTAATAAGCTTTTCAATCTCCTTTCGCTCATCTGAGATAAATAAACAGGTTAGCACCACAAACAAATAATTTATTATACACAGAAGAACAAATAGCCAATATCACAACCTGCTGGAATTTGGGTCACACAAATTGTCAATCCAGAAAAAGGAAGAACTCTGAATGATTCCTGAGGAACAACACGGTGCTCGTTCCAGCATTGATGCAACCACTCAATTGTGACAATTGGTTTCTTCAGAATATTTAAAGCCCACTGAAAAAGTAAAGATTATTAAATAAAATCAGTGATTGCATCCCATCAATGTATGTAATCTACAACACATGACACCTGTACAAATACAAATTTCTACAAGAACTCCAACTGATACATCCCACCCAACTCTAATAAACAACAGATGAACAGTACCATGTAGCACACCAAACACCTCAAAGTGACTGCAACACTTCCTTTTCCTTTTTCTTCTTTTGAAAAGTAAAGTGCAGAAAATTGTCATCGTGTAATTTCAATTATGGAGCAATGCAAGAACCAAACCTTGTATTTTGCAGCCAGAACATTCTTCACAATGACAAAGCTAACATCCAGGGATGCTTTAGGATGCAACACTCCTCCCATTGCTGTTACTAATGTTTCTATTTTAACCTGTGAGAGAGAGAGAGAGAGAGAGAGAGAGAGAGAGAGGGATAGAGGGATTTAAGTGCAAGTAAGTGAAAAATGAGGAAAATCACACGTGGGATACTAAATACAAACATACTTAATTAGAAATTATCAACAATAATAAAAGAGAATGATGAGAAAAATCACACATTCCTTTACTGCTTTTTATTTTTTTCAAAACTTTTATGTATATATATAATATGTTTTGGCTAAAAAATGGCACACCAATCAAAACAGTGCCAGTACTAATACAAGGCCGTCAAAAAGACAAAGCCATTTGATAGCTTTAATTAGTTCTTTTTAATTGCGAGCAATAGAAAAGCGCATGAGGAACAAAGTGCAACACCAAGAGATGTGAAAATGTGGCAAAATTCCAGAGATAGAGGCCTTTCCAGGCATGCCCCCTGCTTGAATTATATTAAAAAAAACATATACTAAGAGAACTTTTGGGACTAAAAAGGTCTTAGTACAGGTGCCACTTTTTTAAGCAGTTCATACATAAAGTTTAGAAATACATACACGTACCATAAGCATGGTACCTTTTCATCCGCCTCAAAACCAGATGCAAGTACTTTGACACCATCCATTGCAAAGCAACAAGTGTACCCTTGTTTAGGCAAAGCTCTATTCTCTTTTGCACAGGAGAGAACACATTGAGGACCTACCCAACAAACAAATGAACATCAAAGTCGGCAACCGTTTTGTTTACATTCCAAAATCAAGCCAATACCCAAATCCCAATAAGCTCACAGTGAAAACTGTTTAAATAATCACTAAATATTACAGGCTCAAAATAAAGTAAAAAAATAAAAAAGACTTGACAATAATATTACTTCCTTTCTTAATTAATATAACCCATGGCTAAAGTGAAAACTACACCCCTAATGTGATAGCTTGCCACACATGCTTTGTTTGTTCAATAAAATAATGTCATGTGGCGTAATGAGAATGATGTAACATAAGGAAAATTATGTGTCATAATCTTATTGGACAAACTAAACAAGCATGACAAGCTTACGGAAAATATGCACAGAGGAACAGCTGCTAATGCAAATGGAATGTAACTTTATGGGGTAAAATTAAAATTCTAAAATTTCAAGGAAGTAAAATCCAAAAAACCCCAAATTTTATGGTGGTAGTTTGCACTTTAGCCATAGCCCATTATATGCCCATTGGGTGGTCAAATTGTAATTTCAAGCAAATTGAGAAACTTAACCAAAAAGAGCTCAGAAATCACAACCCATATTGACATAAACAAAATTCCCAAAACGCTATCATTGTAAAGTGAAAAAGCATACCAAGTAAATTGCAACCTTTGGCTCTAAGGTCCAGAAATTTCTCCTGCAAACGAGAATTGAAGCATGGAAATGAGAAATTGAAGTGAAAAAAGGAAAGAGAAAAATGAAAAGAAAGAGAACACAATAATACGTGATCGGGGGAAGAGATGATGTGGTAATCGTTAGGGGCGGAGCGAGAAGGGTCGCAGCAAAGGAAGACGTCGGCGCCGTTATGCTTGAGGGCGTCGTGAAGTGTGTCGAAGATTTCAGGAGGCACCAGGTTCCGCGACATGAACACATTCGCACCCTTGAATGTCTTCGTCTTCATCATCGTCGTCGTCTTCCTACTCTCTCTCTCTCTCTCTCTCACTCAATCGCTACCCAACAATCGCTACCTCACTGACTCACTGAGAGAGTCTGAGTGTTTGGATAGAAATGGAAACTGAATTTTTCCAGATAGAGAGAGAGAGAGAGATTGGGAAGTTAGGTTTTTGAATTGAAATGGAGAGTGAGAGAATTGGGAATGTGAACAAAGGAAAGGCCAATTTTAAAAACGCGGGAACGGGGGTTTTTGCTTTGGTGAACTGATTCTGGTGTTGCTCATGTCCATCCTTTTCTCATGGACTAACACCAGTATTTGCTGCCAGCTAGGGTTGGATGGGTTTGCAGTTTGGACTTTTGATGGATCGTACTGTTTTTTTTTTTTTAAATAAAAAGGTAGAAAGATCACACTTTTGTTAGATATGTGGCGGACAAACATACAAGTTGATGGGCCCAACCCCACCTGGCCCAATATCTTTTTTCTTTTTCTTTTTTTTTTTCCTTTTTTTTTTTGAGATGAGGCTTTATGTAAACCTATAAAGTTTCTAATTATCCCAAACTCTTTTTTTTTTTTTTTTTAGTTTCAATTTATGATGTCCATTTTATCATTAAATCAAGACATCAATTGGTTTTTGATGTAAACGGAAATTGAATCTTAAATATCTTATTCAACCATCAGAAATTTTACTAGTTAAGCTAACTGAAACTCACCCCAAAATCAAATATTAAGTGTATAAAAAAAAAATAGTAATAGTTAAGATTTGCACAACCGACTTGTCAATTTTTCTTTAGAACTAGTGCTTAATTTAGAAACTTTAGAGGATCCTTAAATTGATGAAAACTGAATTATATAACTCAGTTTTCATCATACAAAACTCAAAAAATGTGGGGCCCACCTAAACTCAGGGCCTGTTTAGTACACATGTTCAAACATATGTTTTCGATTTTTAAGCAACCTTACATGTATTTTTACACACTTTTTCACCCACACATATTTCCACGCATGTTTTTAAGTGTATGTACCAAACACCCTCTCAATGTTTGGACTACTCTTTTTAGTTGAGTTTTCATAACTCAAAACTCAAAAATTTGAGTTTGAGTCATGAAAACTGAAAACTGAAAACACAATTCTTTTCACCCACACATATTTCCACACGTGTTTTCAAACAATAAAACATATATTTTTAAGTGCATGTACCAAACACCCTCTCAATGTTTAAACTACTCTTTTTAGTTGAGTTTTCATAACTTAAAACTCAAAAATTTGAGTTTGAGCCATGAAAACTGAAAATACAATTCAGATGTTTTTGAGTTTTGAGTTATGGGTTTTAATGACATTCTTGTAAATACTTAGCCTTGGTGGGGCTCACAGTAATGTATAGTCAAATCACTTTGTGGGAGACTATTGGGCACTTTCAGACCAGTGTAAATCTTTGTTTTATTTTCTTTTTTCTTCTCAAACAACTTTCCTCTTTTTCACTCTTACACCCATCACACACCCACCTTCTTCTATTTACTCTTTCATTTTCCTCCACCTCCTCTCATTCCTCCTCTCACCCAAACAACATAATCACATAAAACCCGAACTAAACCAAACCCATTGATTTCATAAATTCCAAATCAAAAATGGCAAATACACAGTACAAACCCAAAATCTTGAAAGAATTTCATCCCTACATCGAAGAAGTTTGTACCATAGGTTGCCTAAAAAACAAATAGGTATAGAGCAAGAGAGGCAGAGTGAGGGGCGCCTGAGAAAATTATTGTATCCTGGGTCAAATCAATGTCAGCCATGAAGATTCTAGTTAGAGATCCATGCTCCCTCGCTAAAAAAGACGATCTAAGTCAGGGGAGGGAGAGGTTGAGAAAGCAAAGAAAATGAGTGTGTTTCAGCTAGTAAGAGGCATGAAAACTGAAATGAAAGAGAAGGAGGAGAGAGAAGGAGCACGCAAGTGTATCATTACCGTTCTAACCTAACACAATTATTGAATTCCACCACTTTATGCACAAATTTGAGTTATAAAGAAGATATATAAACTCAAGATATAAAACCAAATAAGTTATTTTTGAAGTGAGTGAACAAATAAAGAGCCTGTTTGTTTAGGCGTATTGAGAGAGCTAAATGCCCGTATATCAAATCGCAGAAATCAGGATATGTTTGGCTGGGCGAAATTTGTGGGATTGCATTTTTGAATTAGCAGCTTTTCGCGTTTCAGGAAAGGAAATTTCCCGTTGCGATTTTGATATCACGCAATTTGCAAATCGTGATTCCGCCAATATTTTTTGTTGAAAACCAAAAATAGCCTCCAGTCCTCTCCCTTTACCGTTTCGTCTCTAGTCCTCTCCCTTCACCATATATATCCTCAGTCCTCTGCCTCAACGCATCAGCTTCACAAGGATTTGCTTTGCTTCGTGTATCATTGTTCTTCATTGCAATTCCAAGTAACTATTCTCCATTACCCATCTTTGAATTTATTATATAGATTTGGGCTTTTGGCATGTTGGTTTACACCATTTGAACTCAAAATATTAGAACTTAGAGATTTGTTGTTTGTTGCTACTACTGGTAAGAGCTTTCTCTGTTTCACAGATAACCCTCCATGGTTTTGCTACTGTATAATGTGAACCAGAATTTCTTTTATGAAGTGCATGTTTGTCTAATAAGTGTGATTCTTATAGTTGTATATTTTTCTTTCATTAAGATTGTACATTTGTTAGATATATAATTGTTTGCATGATATAGTATTTTCAATAATGTAAAAACCAGCAGAGTTTGTTCAATATATTTGGTTCCATGTATGTTGCTATGATCTTGTTTGATTTTTTGTGGTTGTAGAACTTACCTAGGAAACTTACTCCTACTATTCAATTTTCTTATAGATTTGGTTGTAGAACTTGATGTATTTGGCTAAACATTAATATTAACAAACTTATGTTTTTTTAAATGGGTAAACCATCACAAAATAGCTCAAATGTTAGAACTCAATGGCCATCAAGAGTAACAACTATCTTTTGTGAAGCTTATGTGGATGAGGTATTTAAGGGTAATCGACCTAATACCCACTTTAGTAAGAAGGGTTGGACAAATATTATAACAACTTTTGAAAAGAAAACTAGAAAGGAATATCCTAAGGCGAAGTATAAGCATAAATGGGATAGTTTGAAGAAAGATTGGATACTTTGGAATAAGTTGAAGAAAAGTGAAACTGGATTGTGATGGGATGTAGCTAAAGGAACAATAGCTGCAACTGATGAGTGGTAGAGAGGAAACTAATGGTATGTTTTGTATAACCCATTGTACATATTTTGTATTAGTAGATAAACCATGCTATTTGAGTTATTAATGAAAAAATTCAAAATTGTAGGAGGTTCCTGAAGCTGTAAAATTTCAAGAGAAAGGTTTGAAGAATGTTGACTTATTAGACATTATATTTAAGGACATTGCTGCCACAAGAGATTTAGCATGGGCTTCCACTTCAAGTGTGTTACTTGATGATCTTGAGGCACCTAAGGTGGGATTAGGTGATACTTCTGCTAACTCATCTTCTCCAAATGATGGTGATGACATTCATGAAGATGAGACTCCTAACCTCACACAACCATATAACCCAACACAAAAGAAAGGAAAGAAGCGAGTTTTATCATCATCCACACAGAGTAAAGGATAGAAAGGAGGAACAGCATTACAGTTGACACAACAGCTTAGTCGTATCTGTGATGTCGTGGAGTTAAGGAACTCAGCTTTTTCAATGGAGTCAAGTAGTACTATTCGTAATGTCATGGAACACAAATGCACCTTAGATGGCACTGAGAAGAGTTCCGAACTCTAACTTATGGTAGCACGTGTTTTTCAAAAACGAGAGAAGAGAGAGATGTTTGTCTCGATGGAATAACCATATTTACAATTTCAATTTCTTCAAGAGGAGGTAAGATTGTTAGGAAGACACTACTTTGGCACTTAGGGTGTTTTATGTTTTATCCTATGAATAATGTTTTATGGAAGAGAGATGTTTAATGTTTTATTGTTTTATACTTTGAATAATGTGGTTGTTAGGGAGGTCACTGCTTTGGCACTTAGATTGTTTTATGTTTTATCATTTGAATAATGTTTTATGGAAGAGAGAGATGTTTTTAATAATTTATTATTTTATCATTTGAATAATGTGGCTGTTAGGGTGTTTTTAACTTGTTGGGTTGTTAGAGTGTTTGAATTACAAAGATAGAAGCTTGATTGTATCTTTGTGGATTAATTGAGTGGTGTAGTGGCTACTGTAATTAGTGAATTTGCTGCATTACTGTACCTATCACACATATATGCAAATATCCACACTGTCACACTACAGTACCTATCATTTAAATGTTTACCTATTTTCTTTATTATGATTTATCTAATTTATTGCTATAATTTTTTAGGTGATATTCCTATGGATTACAATGATCATATTGATAATAGTGATAAAGATTATTCTTATGATGTGGAAAATGATGAATATGATGATGAGGAATTATATGATCTTGCTGTTGCTAGATGTCATGTTGCAGTGACATATTATATGAAATATTGATAAACAACCTTGTAGAGATTCTGAACAAACTGATTATATGTGATTGATGGATTGTTTAACGGGTAATGAAATGAAATGTTTAAAATGAAGCCACATGTTTTCCTTCAATTCAATTGTGTAATATTTTACGACATACATATGGGCTTCAGCACACATGGCATATTAGGCTTGAAGAGTCAGTAGGTATATGTTTAATGATACTTGGACAAGGAGCTTGTTATAGGATGGTTCAAGAAAGATTCCAACATTCTGGTGAGACAATACATTGACATTTTCATAGAGTTCTGAAGCACCTTAACATAATATCAATGGATATCCTCAAGCCTTCTAACCCTATATTTAGTGTAGTTCCAAGACATATACAGACGAATCTATTGTACATGTCACACTTTTAGGTATTCATTTTATACATTCTAACTTGTTTCTAAACTTTATTTCCTAAGTATCTAAACTTTATAGTCTATGTTAGGATTGCATTGGTGCCATTGAGGGTACACATATCCAAGTTGTTGTTGGAAACGACAAGAAAGCTTCATATTATAATGAAAAGGGCGTGATATCTTTTAATGTGATGGCAACATGCGATTTTGATTTACTTTTCACATTTGTTACGGCTGGATGAGAGAGTGTAACACATGATACACGTATTTTCTTAAATGCTATCCGTCGACAATCTATCAACTTTCCAAAACCACCACTAGGTATATAAAATTTTTATATATTAAATATGTATGAAGGACATTATTTATGTACATCTTACTTTTTTTTTTCTTTTACTAGGAAAATATTATTTAGTTGATGCTGTATACCCCTTAAGGAAATGATATTTGCTACCTTATAAGGGACATAAGTATCATCTTTCAGATTTTCGACGAGTTGGTCAAGGGAATCACATAGAAGAGAGGTTTAATTATGTTCACTCATCACTTAGAAGTGCAATTGAGCGAACTTTTGGAGTGTGGAAGAATAAATGGAAAATTTTGAAGCAAATGCCACAATATGACATTAAGCACCAAAGAAACATTATAGTTGCTACTTGTGTTTTGCATAATTTTATTAGAAAACATGATAGGGAAGATGAGGGATTCAATTGGGATAAACATGGCTTGAACAGAGCAAGAAGCAATAGTAGTGGAGAAGGTAGTAGTAGACAGGCAAACATTGAAGATATACAAGATGAGAAGATGAAATTTGTTCGTGACAAAATAGCTTGATCCATTTGCGGGTTGTAAACAATATTTTTATTATTTCTGTTTTGGTGTTTTGGTTTTTAATTTTTCGGATATGAACTTTTTTATTATTATAATGGATTGTCTAGTATTTATATTATTGGCAATTAACATTTTAATATAATTATTTTCCTAATCAGTTTAATATCTTTTTCTTGATGAGTTATTTTTAATATTTTAAATTTGATAAACTTCTCTCCATGAATTTCAACAATGAAAACATCATTATTGTTGTTATTATTAATGTAACTGTTAAGCTTAATTACATATTTTCAATAATTAAAAAAAAAACACTAATCACAGGAAAAATGATAATATAACATTCAAAAAATAATTAAGTCTTTTTTTGGAATTTACACTCAAAACAGCTATTTTTAAAACAACTTATCCAAATACTTAATATGGCTTTAAAAATAGAAAATGCACATTTTCACATTTTTACCAAACACTTATCTGTGATTTTTAAAATAGAGTTTTCAAAATGCATATTTTAAAAACGCTAGTTTTTAAAATGCATATTTTAAAACAGTTTATCTAAACAAGCCCAAAGTTAAAGAAATAAATTATAGGAATTAAATATGAGTTATAAGATTTGAGTTACGAGCGATACTCAAAATCCAAAAACATTGAGAAACTATTTTGGCCTTTATATATTCGGCCAAATAAAAGAAAATGAATTCTTTGGTTGCATTTTCAAGGTTACATATTTTATTGAAAAATGTCAACAAAAAGAAAAAGGGTCTTTGGGCTGGGCTCAATAAAGAGACGGGCGGGAGAGGCGGGCCGAACGGTGCCTTAAAATAGTTCGATTATAGGATCTGCCAGAAAATCTTGTGGCAGAGTCTTGAACATGGTGTGGACAGAGGTTTCAGTTTCAAGGTGTTCTTTCGGCCACAGGCAGTAGGAAGGGAAGCTAAACACTGTTCAACTATTTGGGTAAAAAAAAAAAAAAAATAAATAATTGTGAAAATCTGGTCAAAATTTTTTCTTTTTGGCAGAATGTTGGGGCGTAGGGCCTAACCCATGAGACTTTGAAACTACTAAAAATGCATAATTTTAAAAAATTAAAAATGCAATTAGTATGGTGAGAGAATCGTAAAAGTTACGGTGAAATTCTTTAAAAAAAAAATTATGATGTATAAATGTCTAAGCATTGAACATAATCTTGAGAAGAAAGTTGCCAACTATTTTATCATAATGAATTTTTCCATATTGTTTTATGCGTTATTTTTTTATTATGAGATTGCTTGAAATTATTCCCACAAGCTTATATAAAGGTTAGTCAGTTTGGACTAGACCAACATCACATTGCCATTCTTGAACAAAAAGAAGCAGCAATTTAAAATGGTAAATGAGGCGAGCTTTGTTGAGTAATGCATGTACAAGTTTTACCTTATTAGGAAAAGTCAAAAGCTTAAACTTGGCTTGAGCTCGTAACAAGCTTTAAAATAGTGTTTGAGCTTAAAATTGTGGGAAAGCCAAAAAGTTTGAGTTTAGCTTGATTAGTCAAGTCAAGCTCAAGTTTAATATCAAGCTTAGGTCAAGTTTTTTGAGCTTGAGATTTAAAAAAATTATATTATCAAATTAAATTTTATCATGCATCTAGTTCTACTTATGATTAGCTATTATTTAAATTAAAATTTTACATAATTAAATTCATTCATTCACTATTCCTTATTTATAGTTTTAACAATTATTCAAAATACAATTTTTATATTTACATTAGATGGTAAAGAACTAGAAAAATACTTGTTTGTGACTATTATAATGGTACATTACTCCTTCGGCTTCATGCTTATAAGGCACTCCTTCGGCTTCACGCTTATAAGGCAGAAAGTAGAGAGAGATTCTTTCGATGTGAGACTACAAAAAAGTTTCCCAAGAAGTACTCCATGTCATTACTAAGATATATGTAATGAGTATCTTTTGCTAACACATATAAACTTTAAATGAGCTTATGATTGGATTGTTTTGTATTAAATCTAATAACTCACGAGCTTGTTTGTGAACAAATTTCTTTGCTTGAGTTCAACTTGTTTATTAAACGAGCCTAGAACTTAGGGACTGTTTGTTTTGCATGTCTAGCATATAAACAGTAATTTTATAAGTGCAAAGTAACTAAAAAATAATTTTTTTAGTTTTTAACAAAATAAGCGATGTGAAAATTCATACTAAAACTCAAACTTAACTTATTTATAAATAAACCAATATGAATCTCATGATCGGTATAGTTAATTTACGGCCAACAGAAGAGTGAAAGACATCAAAATCAAACAGAAAATGGAGAAACAATAAAATTCAAGCAATTATAAAATTATAGCACCACAAAATTATGGACCCAGTCCTGAACCGTCTTCCTTGACTATAATTAGCAGAGAAAATAACATCTTCCATGAAATGCGCATTGAACAATGATGGAAAGATCACAATAGATGGAAGAAAAAACTACAAATCATGGAGCATCATACAAGAGCAAAACGATCACAAATGTTGCTTCTTCTTTTTGTAAGTGCAAATTCAACCAACAAGTTACAAGCTTTACTCTTCATATGGTTAATTTTCTGCTTTAGACCTGAAAAGTTGAGACTTGAGAGTATTAACTCTAAAGTTTTAAGGATTATTAGAAGCTCACCTTGTACAAAGGATAGAATAACAGATTTCGATAACATGTTAGTTTGAAAAAGAAAGAAAAACCTATGAAATTCTTCCCACTTCAAAGTTGAGCTCTAGTTGCACACATTGCTTAAGATCTCAACAGAAAAAAAGAAAAAGAAAAAATGAAGAAGAAGTAGAAGAGCAAAATCCCTTTTCCTTCTTAAATTTCATTTTGCTACTGCTAGTTCATTCATCTAGTAGTACTAATTTCTAGTAGACATTGATGATTAACAGAAAAACCCGAAATTGCCATTATCAAAGTTGAGAGCATAACTAAAGGGGTCATAGTTGAAGCTGAACCTCTTCTGCTCCTTGGCCCGGTGTCTCTTCACTTGTCTCCTAACTTCAGCTCTAACCCTCCAAAACAAGCTTCTCAATTTCCTCTTCCCGCCCAGAACCACCACATTTGGATCAAAGCAAAACTCAATCACACACATTTTTTTTCCTTTCACCACTCCCTCTGACCCAAATGCACAAATGCAAGAAAAGCAACGAAAGCGCAGGAGGAGCGTAGTTTTAGTGGGGGTCTTCTTAATATCATACAGTGAGTGAGACTGGGCATGGTAAAAAGTTAAAGTGTGCTTTTTTTTTTTATGGGGGTTGGTGAAGCAGAAACTGAAAAGCTGTTTGTGTGAGCGTGTGGCAGCAATTGAGACAGGACTTTTATATATGTGTGTGTGTATTTCTCTCCATGCATTGTGCTGTCGCTCTTGAGAACTCTACGGTGCTGTCTGTCTCAAAGGGTATACGAGGGAAGGGAAGGCATAACCCTGTCACATTGGTAAGAGAGATAAATTGAGAAGAATAGTATCACTACTGCTCCTACTAATAACTGGGCAAAAAGATACAGTCAAGGACTTTTTCTCCTTGTTGAAGAAGTTTGTTTTAAAATGACAAAAAACAATAAGATTAGGTGAGCTTTTGAAAGCACTATAGAATATAGATACCATCAAACATGCATTGATTGGATAGATGGATTTGCTTTTGAGTTTGATGGACAGATGAATAGATGATACATGTGTTGCCTGCACATCTCTTCTTTTGGCTTCTTTCTTTTCTTCTACTACCTCTATTATATATGTTCTTTTTTATAGTTACATACATATTATGTTTGGTGTTAAAAACAAATCGGTAATTATCCATATATATTTATATGGACAAAACTAATGTTGTTCTAATTATAATTTTTAATGTCAGTTGTGATGAAAAGAAAATGGTGAAATTGAGTTTCTAGCATTTTTCATGTCAAATCAAAATGTTATACAGTTTTAAGATATTTCTCATTTAAAAAGGATATATTTCACTATGCAAATAAAAAGTTAAATCTAAATGAGTATCCAACGTAATGTTATATAAAATTTTAAATAATGTGGTATTCTATACATTGCAAAAATATAAATTTTGTCATACTTTTTTGTATTTGACTATATACATCATTAATCACAATTTATAATGTATTCTTCCTACTTTTTATATAATTAAAAAAAAAAAAAAAGTATTGTCATCTAAGAAATAATTTCTTTATGGTCTCACCTTTTTTTTTAGTGAATTCTTCTTCATAGCAGTCCTATAACTCATAAGTATTCTTTGGTTGTTAGAAGCAAAAACAAACAATCATGAATAATTGACTAAACTTACGGATCAGCCACATCTGTTTGCTTTTAATTGCAGCTTTGTTCGAAAGTAGTACATTTTAACTCCTTGTAGAAGAGGACATAGTTATGCATTGAGAAAAATATATCCTGCATCAAGTATATGTTTTCTCTCTCTCTCACAGCTGGTGAGTCCCACTCCACTGAAGAATAGGACCTATTAATTGTGAGAGAAAAAAAACATATACCCGATGCAGGTGTATCTTCTCATGAAATAAATATGGTTCAACAGCTAATAATGACATAAAAATTAGTAAGTGTAACAACTATGAAGCCAGCAAAAAATACCACAAAAAGGATGCGCAACTCAGTGCTACTGCTAGTCATTACTCATTACCCATTATTCAAGATTGAGGGACCTTCCCATAAAAAAAAAAAAAAAAAAAAAAAAGGATTGATGGACCTATATATGTATCACACACTGTTTAGTTTGTGAGTAGCTCATGTCTTGTGTTCACCTGTACTGCTGTACATTGTGATTTGTGTACAACTTTGTATGGCCACTTCTTTCTTTCTTTTTTCAATTGTATGATTGTATCACAGACCTATGTAACACTTGCTTCAAATTTTGGAATTGCCATTGGTTTAATTACAACAATGGAACTCACCAATTTATTTACCCATGTAAGGATATTAACTACCCTTTATTATCTGCTTTCTCCCTTTTTTTTTTAAATTTTTTTTTATATAATTATCTAACAAAAGCAAAACATGCACGCATATTAAGCGCCTTTCTAATCTGAAAAGTGCTGACACTTGTAACATGTAAATTCCACAAGTACTGCCAAAGCATTTTTGGCCAATGTGAAAGCAAGATTAAGGTGCATGTGAATAATTCTGGTCAATGACAATGAGGGTCAAACTAGCTACCACACAGGCTGAAACTTTGTAGTCTTATGCCAAAGTAAATATGATTTTTTTTTTTTTTTAATTTGAAGTGAATATGGACTTAATTAAAGAGAACCTTGTGTATATTTATACATCTAAGAGCATTCACATCAATATGTGTATTTTACACATCTATTTTTACACTAAAAACCTACTTTTTCTATTTTACACATTCACTTTTACAAAACACTCACATCAGTTCATTTATTTTACAAGATATTTTAATAAAATATTCATTATACTCCATTTTTTTTTTTATTTCTCTCTAACTACCTCCCTAGTGGTCATACTTTTTTAATTTAAACTTAAATTTTAAGTAAACTACCAACACCAGTGGCTCGGCCAATGGAGCTGCTTGTGGTGGAGGTCTGGTGGTCAAACCTCTAAAATAGTGTTTCCGACGATCGTCGCTAGATCGGTGTCTCCGCCCACGTGCTGCTAGCACTAGTGGCCAGACCACCAAAATAGTGGCTTCGGCGACAACAGATAGATTATTGTTTTCGACCATCATTCTACCATCAATGAAATATTTCTATGTGTCGTTTCAGGGTTACGTATTGAAGAGAGAGAGAGAGAGAGAGAGAGAGAGATTATTTACTATTAGTATGATTTTAGTTAAAAAAAGAAAAGAAAAAGAGAGGCACCGATTTGAATTAAAAATTTTAATATAGACTTTAATAAAATTCCAAATAAAATCATGCTTGGTTTGAAAAAAAAAAATCTCAATCATAATTCTTTTATAATTAAATTATATTTAGATATATTTACAAGTAAAGGAAGCTTCAAGCCCCTCACTTTTAACCCCTACCACACATCTGACCATCACTTTTATTTTTTCCTTTTATATCTCACAAAGTCCTTTCTCTACTTCCTCTCCCACGGTCACCACACATCTGATCCTCACTTTTATTATTTCCTTTAATATCTCACAAAACAACATCCTTTCTCTACTTCCTCTCCCACGGTTTGTTCTTTTTTTTTTTTTTTTTTTTGATCTTTTCCTTTGTTGTAGCTCAGCACTTGTTTCTCTCTTCTCTAATGGCAGCAGCGAGCTCTCCACGAGCAAAGAAAGCAGCAAGCTCTCCATGGCAGTGGTGACAGCGGCCTTGATTTGAGTTTGGGTTCAGGTTGATGGGTTTTCTGTTGAAAGTTTGATTTTGGGTTCTAAGTTGTTGAGTTTTCCATTGAAGGTTTGATTTTTGGTTTGATTTTTCTTTGTTTTTGGTTGATTTTGTGATTTGAATATCATGGGTCTGGATGGGTTGTGGTGGTGGTGATTGAGTGGTGGTTAGGCGGTGTTGATTTTGAGTTAATTCTCTGTGCTAGGTTGCAGTGTTTGGTGGTGGCGCTGGGGCCTTCTTCCCCGCACTAGTTTGTTACAGTTTGATAGAGGAGAGTGAAAAAAAGAATAAAAAATCGGATACACATGAACAGTAACCGTATAAATATACATGATATACTGTTCATTTACACCAGCTGTGTATATTTTACACATCTTTACACCCACTGATGTGGATGCTTTTTTGCTCAAAATGTGTAAAATTGGTCAAAATATGTATTTTACACAATTATAAAAGAGCTAATGCGAATGCTCTAAGTTAGCAAATGTGCCACATGAAATTTCACTGGTTAGATAGAAATGGATATTGTGTTACACTAAAGTGACGCCCCGTGTGTATGTTAGTTTAATTTTTGTAAAAATTTATTTAAAAAAAAAAAAAAGATGAAACTTTCAACTATAAATTTCTCTCATAGTGCATGTGGTGGGCCTTTTGCATTTTGGGCTTGATTTCTCCAGCTATACCATGGCCCATGATTCTAAGGTAGGAGAGTTGGAACCGGCCTAACTAAAACACATCTTAGGCCAGCTTGTGCACAAGTTGGGTTATCCCCAAGTAGACACGTCTTGGCAAGAACCTCAAATGTAGAGCGTGCTCACAGCAAGAACGACTGTTACAAATATTACAACAGGAAACTCAATATGGCAAGATAACTAAAACATTTCTACAAGTAATAATAACGCATGAATAACACAACAAGGAAGAATAACGAAGTTGTGGCAGAGCAATACAATTACGAATAACAAGATTGCAGCAAATAGTTCAGTAATAAGGCAATACATTAGCCATTCATCAACCCAAAACAAGATTCGTTTGCTGAAGAAAAATGGCTTAGCTACTTAGCAAACACAAGTCCAAAAAAGGAGCTGATCTCCAATGTCGGTAACCTCAGAGGAGGTTCCTAATATAGAGATTACACACTTAGGAAAAATGACCTAGATGACTTGAACTTGAATCCTTAACTTATCAAAAAGTGGGTCTATTGAGAGGGAGAGAAATAGGTAACTTACTGATGCATGCCTCTATTCTTATCACTCATGTTTTCTTTGGGATTTCTATATCTTTTTTTTTTCTTTGTTTACTCTACTTTTCTTTTCTTCTTTCTACCTTTGTTTCTTGCTGTTCTTTTTTCCTCTTTCTCCACTATTCACAACTATGGCCTTTCATACTGCCTATTGTGACAAGACGTACCATTTTTACCCTTTAACTGCTTTTGGCTCGTTTTGGGCATCCTTCCAAGACTACCCACTAGCTTGTCGACTACTCAATCACTACCATTACACTGTGTTGGCTGCACCATGCCTCATTCCTAAACAAGAGTGGTTTTGTTTTGTCCCCTACCTCTCTTTGTTTTCAATACTCTTATCTGGATAAGGGCTAAACATCTCCCTCACCAACCTTTATGGCATGTATCTAGTGATTCTAGTTCATGTTTACTTCTTTTGGGTGAGATGTCATCCCAACAGGACATTTTTTCCCCCAAAGAAATTTGAGCAGGAATCCCAAAATAGGCTTCCCCCTTCTCCCCACCGCCAGACCACACCCTCTTATACACCTAACTCGTAGCCCACCTCCTTGTTTGGCTGAGTACAGGTAGGTGGTGCCTAGGCCCTGTGTACACGCTCCACTTCCATCTGAATCCATTACTTTTCTGGCCTTCACACATTTACCATTGCCTCCACGTTTGTCTAATTCTATTGTACGTTCTGGTAGCTGTTTAACTCTTGCGCCATGAAAGATACATGGATCTTTGGGCTTACGCTCTCTACATTTTTTGGACTGGGCATTGCTTGGGTGCAAGCCCTCTTCTTCCTGCCTAGCCCACATCCCCTTCTTTCCTATATCCATGGGCTTGAATGATGATCCTGCCATGCCATTACATTGCTCCTGCTATGATATCACTTCTCTCTTACTTCATTATTACCCCTGGGCTTATAGGCTAAGGCTCTTGCCAATCCATTTCCTACATTCTTTCTTCTTTTGGGCTTCACTGACCAACATTCCTGCTGTGCCAACCCACTTTCTACACCCTTACCTCTTTTAGGCTTTTATTGGCCACATTCCTATTATGCCAGCCCATTCCATTCCTTCGGCTTCCTCAACCCATTTCATTCTTTGGGGCTTCCTCGGACCATTTACTTTTTCTTTATCTCTTATTATTCTCATGGGTTTACTACTTCATTCCTTGGGCTTCCTCGACCTATTTGCTTCTTCTTTGCCACTTATTATTTTTCTTTTTGTGGGCCTATTGACCATTCCTACATTCCGGCCTACTGGTCTTTGCTATACTATTTTCTCTTCCTATCTTCTTCATATTATTGGGCTTCTTCTGCCATTGGGCCTTTTGTCAAAAGTGGGCATCAACCGTGCTAAATTGTGAAACAGGGACAATTTGAAGAACACACACACCGAAGAATGCCTCAACGGACTTAGTGCTATAATTGTTGGATAATTTTGTTAAAGTAACTAGCATTTGAGCACACGTTCAGGCGCATGTTCAAAGACTCTTCTATTTTTTTTTCTTCTAAAGATTAATAATTTTCAACTTGTAAAGTAATCACATATATACAAAGTGAATACACAAATAAGTAAATGGAAAAAATGTACTAAAAAAACTGGGGAAAAAAAATTCCCTAGAAAAGAAAGCCTAAAAAGACTTTGAAGATGAATTTTTATTGCATCAATATTGTAAAATAGAAAGAAGCAAACCCAAAAATAAATAAATAAATAAAAGATATGAACAAAAAAAATTCAAAAGTCTTGAAACTCTTAATGTAAAATAATCATAAAATTTGAGGTAGTTGCCCAAAAAAATGGTTAGATCCCATTGCCTTTACTTTTAACGTGGGGTTTTTTTTTTTTTTTCAATGAAATAGATAACTGTTTAGAAAAAGAAAAAAAAAAAAAAACTTGTGACCAATTTAAAAAAATTAAAAATTTAAAAAAAATGTGAAAATTGTGAACGTGGAGTTATGGTTTTCTTAAAATAAAAAAATATAAATATAAAACTTTTAATTCTCAATTTCAAAACCAACAAAAGAGTAGCCTTATTTTATAAACATTGTTTTAGAAACGTATTTTTATCATGTTATTCTCAAATTTTGTTTCTACTTAACGAGGGTTGACAAAGAATGAGAGAAAATCATGAACCAAGACCCAATTTTAGATTTTAGGGAAGGCTGGTGTATTAAATTCGGGGTAGCAATTCGAGGAAATTTCCCAGCAACCTAAAAAAGCTTGTGAAATGCACTGCTTTGCCCCAGCCTCACAGGGTCACCCTCCTACCTCTCAGGCTGATAGATTTCCATGATGTATTTCTTGACATTTTTCCCCATGGCCAGATCAAATGTTCCTCCTCACAAAATAAGTAGCCAACAGGGCATTTTTACGATGTTTTTATACCAGCACATTATATGGCTTCCTTTGTTGCTTAATTTGTAACTCTTATTTGTAACATGCAATTCCAATTATTCTTATTTTCCCACCAAGTGCATATTTCATCCATCTCCTCTTGTACTCATTTCGAGTTCAAACATTTGGTTTCTATTAGAGCACTAGGTCGCATGTGGAATAATCCATACAACCAAGATTCAAGAGAAAAAAAAAGTAAAAAAAACAATAAAAAAAACACCTTTGCACAAGAAAAGCATAGCTTGTTGCTGTTATCTCTATTGAAGATAAATCTTTAATCCACAAGGCACCATTAAAGAACATATAATTACAAAAATGGTAACAATCAGTTGGTCAGAATGAATGAAGCCCACCAAAAAGAAAAGAAGATTGAAATACAAATACTTGTGTTATGCAAAAGATTTAACGGGGTAAACTTCCTAATTGAGCTATATCATGTCAGCTGGACTGTTCAACACTTGGAAGCGCAGTTGACTGAATATTTGATTTTTGGGGAAGAGCTGCAGCCTGCTTGAGGGGCTTGTGTTTTTCTTCTCCCTGTTGGGAAGGTAACTTATCTGGACGGAAATTAGTTTCATGCAACTCGATTTCCGGCTTCCTCTTTACCTTCTTCTTTGTCACTCCACCGTCAGACACCCTTGCATCATCCAGCGAATTGCTTGATGTTCCCTTCAACTTTTCTTGTTTTATCTTGTCCAGGTTAAGAGGACCATTCGTAGAGGGACTGTGTGCCCTGACTGCTGCAGTTGTACTAGAGACAGGCCTGTTTGCTGAAGTTAACCCGTGACTGCCAGTTTCAGTAGATAAGCGCTCACGCATAGGCTGCGGCTGTGCTATTGAATTAGTCTCAACTCGAACAGTCTCCTCTATTTTAGGTGCCAACATCTTCTTCCTCTTGATTTTCTCCTGTTCCTACACAAACATTAAATATAAATAAATAAATAAATAAAAACAGATATGAATCAACTTGAAAAACACCTTCAGGGTAACAAGCACCATATTATTACCATCAGTTTATGACAAATGTTTTCACCACTCACCAGTTAAAGTCTCCTTAATAAGTATAGATATTGTAGCCAACATTGCCTCTAATGGCCCATTTGAATTGAGGGGGAAGTCAGGGAAAGTAGAGTACAAT
The DNA here is from genome assembly GCA_030445155.1 of Quercus variabilis. Lineage (NCBI taxonomy): Eukaryota > Viridiplantae > Streptophyta > Magnoliopsida > Fagales > Fagaceae > Quercus > Quercus variabilis. The sequence goes on along the minus strand of CP129453.1, from coordinate 31,802,017 downwards.
TAGCCTAAAATTAGTTTATTTTCAGCCAATTCTACTCTACTCCCCTAAGAGCACGAAGAGGAGGCCAAGGGTAACAAAATAAACGGTAATTAAGAAAAAAATTTCACTTGTTTTTTCAATATTTCAAATCATACAAACTTATGATGACTTCATACTCAAGTTACATTAAGCCAAACTATATTAACTTCAAAACAGTCCCACAACTACTGGGGGGGTAGGTATAAGAGATCTCATACAGAATTGGTACGGTACATTTTTACCATGAATAAACAGCACTATGATTTTCATGCATACATGTATAGAGACATGTCTAAGTACATACCGCGAGGTCACAGCCCAAAACCAATGAGCATACCACAAAGTGTAGGATATCTTTTTTATTGATTACAATTATAAAACAGGTTCAATTTTCCAGGTTTTTACTAATGCCATTTACTTAAAAGAACGAATTCAATTCAACACCACATAACCCTTATGTATACAACTATATATTCAGCCTGCACAAGAAATATCTTCCAGTCAACAGATTGAATGGTATGGATAGGAATTAAAAGCTTAGAAGCACGAGAAGCCTTACCAACACCCAAAACCAAATGCCTAACACATACCTTATGTTTGGTGTACAATGCCCTCCTCCTATCTTTTGCCCTACAAATTGCTCGTTTTATCCCATGGTTGTCCATGAAACCATTTGGCCACAATTGCGCAAGCTGAACCACAGACAGGATTTTTACATCAGAAAAGCAAGGAAATTACTGAGGAATGTTTGGACAATCATAACGATAATAAAATAATAAATATATCATGTTTAAATGAACAGAAACCATAACCAGCAAGAGAGCTTCAAAAAAATTTGGTGATAGAAAGGCTCTTTAAAGAAATAAATCCAGAGAGAATAATCAGAAAGCATGTCAAAAAAATTGTCAGTCAACATAAACCTCAGAATACAAGACTCAACATGTATGAGGAGAGAATAGAAGTCACTTGCCCTATCTCATGCAATAAACATATTTTGAGAAAATCAACCAAAACTGAAACACAAAACCTAAACAAACTGATGAGAAACTACTAGAAAAGCCGATTTCAACGCTTTTATGGCCATCTCATGCAGCTTCATTAAATCTTTAATATCTAAAATGGCAGAAGCAGCAAGATGGCCCTGGAAATGCTGACAATGAAACTAATGGTGTGTTTAGATAAGCTGTTGCAAATTTGTGATTTGTGTTTTGTGTTTAAAATGAGCGTTTGTAAAAAAACTATGAGAAATTAATGTTGTGAAATAGAGTTTTGGGTTTTTAAAAAGCACTTTGAGCTCCCATAACGCCTAACCAAACAGACCCTAAACAAATACATAAAACTTGAATTACCTCAGCATATAACTTTCTAATTTGTGGGCCCGCATCTTCATCCAGCCCCTAGAACCATTGAGAATAAGATAAAATAAGAAAATTTTCCTCCACCATGAAGAAACAAAATTTTCAGAGAAAGCAAGAATCTATACATCAACAAAAAGGTCATAAAGATCACAAATCTTGTCCTCCATAGCAACATCCATAATAAATTTTTTTTTAAGGACTCCTTTTTCTTCAGAACAAAGTTCTTGAAAATCATCCGATGCTCCCGCTTGCTGCCCAAATGCCTGGGAAACATATCATGCATTTCACATTAATTCCAGTAAATTCACTAGAAACTATTGTGACTGAGACACAGTACCAAGCATCACAAGAAAAAAAGCTACTAAGCATTGCTGTTATAATAGACAATCAGTTTTCTGTGAAAAATAAAATAAATCTGATTTCAATAGTGATAAATGAACATAAGTATTTTTCTATTTTAAGATGGTTTGGTCAGGAGAAACAAAGAGTTTGACCGCAGCCACATGGTTAAACAGTGCTTGGCACTCCTCTAAGACAAGAGTTAGGCCAGAACATAACATTCTGAACTTGAAAGACACAAGTAGCTTTAATTTACTGGAAGAAATGATCCTACATAGAGCAAAAAGAAAAAGGGGATCACAATACTGACTCTGGTAGTAATATAAGAAGCATTGCGAATCAAGTGAAATTTAAAAATAAATAAGAATGATATAGAACAAATTGGCTGATAGGGTTGTATCTTGAACTAGGGTTAGGGCTAAGAAATTAAATGGGGGGTTTTTGGTGGAGGGCCTGAAGGTTGAAAGTATTAGGTTATTTGACCGATTCTAATCAGAAAATAGAAAAGGAAGAAGGGGAACAAGAGGGAAAAAGAACTAGATTCACAGCTAAGGTTTGAATGCTTCAAGCACTCAGACAATGGCCGCAGAAAAATTACAAAAACTTTCATTATTTCAAAGGTTGGCTACAAAATGCTTTAGCTGGAAACCATAAAATACCCAAGTTTTAAATCAAATAAAACACTTAAAGATTTAACTTAAGACTCAAAAATAATAAATTTCATTGGCCACAAAGAAAAAGAAAGATAGATTTTTTCAAGATGGTTAACCACTTGAAGTCAACCTGAAAAGCCCAAAGCAATTATCAACCAGCAATCACACTAGCTAGATAAATCCCAGGTAGGGCTTGTAGAATCATCGTAGTCCCAAATTAAAATTCATGCTTTAGAATTCAGATTCCTGTCTCTTGTAAATCTTACCACACCGTCTGGTTGTGTCCCATCAAAGAAGCTTAGTCCACTATCATTATTAAGTTTCACTTTTATCCAGCTAAAAGAGAATGAAAAAAATAGCACTGAAACACAACACAGGTCAAGACTCCTAGGCACATTCACAAAGAGAGAGAGAGATACAGAGAGAGTAAAATTACCACACACACAACAACAACAACAACAACAACAAAAAAAAAAAAACACACCTTCAACTCCAAAGAGGGTGGCTGTGTCTTAATCATCTCAACTACTTCCTTCTTTATCAGTTGAAACCTATCATCTTTCTCCTGTTTTGCTGAAAGACCCATACTAATCATGACTTTCAAGTTTCTCTGTAGCAAAATACAATGGATAAGTTCTTGCCATCATTTAATCGTTGTATATTAAGTTTAAAATAAATTAATTAACTAACCTCAAATTAATTAACACCAAAAATGAAATAAATGCAAAAGAGAACACCAGTTAAAAACAATTTGATGACTAAGTTTTCACAAGAATGTACAACTATTACCAATTTTATTTATCCATCATAGAAACAACAGTGACAAAAAAAACTTTATCATTAACCACATTGATAATTCCATGAAGTTTATCACATTCTTATCATGCTAACATAAAGAGCTAGTAAATTTCCATGAAGTAAAATTCAAAATTCCAGTAGCTGCCAAGAAGGTATCGAAGGCCTCAACTATATATCAAAATTCAAAAGCTTGTAGCTCTGACCACGGCATTAATAAGCACAATATTCATCCACCCCTGCCCTAAGTAAATTAAAGGAAAATTGAGGCAGCAACTGGAATCTGGAGAAACAAGTACCAGAAAGTCACATTGTTTTCATAGAAGATGATGACCCTGCCAATGGCCTTTGGGCCAAATGGCACTTCCACTCCCCATAATTATGGAGTGGTGGATGAGGGTGGAGGTTTGTATCCCCTCGGGTGTGAGTTTTTACCTGGCAAAGAATAATAATAAAGTAACAATAAACAGAAGGTGATACCTTCAATGTTCTGAGCTGAATTAGATGACCAAGAATACTCATTAGACGGTTAAGTAACTCCTTCGATATTCTCCCTTGGCTTGCCTGCTGCATCCAAAAAATAAACAAAAGGCTTACATAGAACTTCCTCAAAAGCTTTGTGTAATACAAACAAATGCATATACATTGAGGTCATGATATAAATTTTCAAAACAACACAAAGTGATGTTAGCTCTTCTCTAATACCGCTAATCTAGCAACTTTAGCAAGCTTCAGCTTTATTTCTCTAGGTAATCTCCTTTTAACTCCCTGGGATGAATTATCTGCCTCTTGATTATCCACAGCTGGTGGCCTTGCTGTAATATGTTACACAAAAAGCAATTGATTATTTGCAAGAAACTCTGCGAATTACCATGTATAAAAAATAGAATTGTCACAAGAAATTTATAGCCTTACATTCAGCAACCATCTTCTCTAACTCCCTAATGGCCTTTTCCAGTGAGCTTTTTGGCCTAACATTAGAACCATCCTTTCTGTGTGTTACCTTCTGCATGAATTTATGAAACAACATCAAAACTAAAACAAACATGATATACAAGGAAAAAAAAATTACCATCACTTCTGTAATAAGAAGATAATGCAGCTATCTCAAGAAAGTAGAGAGAGAGAGAGAGAGAGAGAGAGAGAGAGAGATGAGGCACTTAGTGAGAAAGGTCCCCTTTAGCCAAAATATGGTAGTAGCATCTGCTTCTTTTTTTATTATTGATAAGTTACACACACACCCAAAGGGTCTTGGACCCACAACCTCACCCTCCATCACATTATTATTGGAGAAGGAAGTGCTAGTTAGGCTATAGCTCATTGGCTAGTAGCATCTTCCATTTTTCCTCAAACTCAACTAAATAAAAAACAACAGCTGCAACAAACTAAAATTTCAAGAATGCACAAAGGAAATACAGGGTAGAAGGGTAACTTTTACGGCTGCATCTGGCAGTGTCTTTACATTGTCAGGCACAAATTCTGAAGTTCTACAAAAATTAAGGCATTATTATACATTTTATGGGTCAAATTTCTTCAGACGTGGTAACTCTCTCTAAAACCTAGTGAAATAATTTTTTGACAAGCAAATACAGCTCACAGAAAATTAAAGAGGTTGATATAAATAACATACGTCAGTTTTTTCTTTTGACAAATGGCTGCACTAGTCTAGAAAACCTGTCTTCATAATGCTTCAGATTTAAGTAAAAGTAAATTACTTCCAAACTACATTGACTGACCTGACTTAAAAACAGAATTATGGTAACAAAAAATAAAATACAAATGTCGGATTTTGAGAAAGAACACAAATCAGCAAAAACATCAAGTAGATTGATAATGTGAGAATTTGCACATGTAAACATCAGGATTTTTTTTTTTTTTTGGATAAGTACATGTCAACATCAGGATTAAGATAAAGTTATTGCATCTCATTCAAAAAGATATATAAATCTCAAAGGCCTCCCTATCAGACGCTACTATATTATGTCTACATAAACCCTTCTTCAAGTCCAGAATTTTATAAAAGCAAACACTGAAATATGCTTTTACTCATTTGCCCTAATTAGATAGTTATTGCTTCCTCTGACTTGTATCTTGAAATGGATATAGCTCAAGCAGGATCAAATATTAACGTGTTTAATATTAACACACACATACATGGTGTATAAATGTTTCCTTATAGGTAAATTTTTAGGAATTGGCTAATTGGGCTTTGGCACCAGGTGTCCACATCATGTAGTTCACAGCAGACAAATGATCAACTCATGAATGAAGAAAGATAGTGGTTATTTAATTTGAATAGATAAGTAAATAAATAATTTTTTGATAAGTGTAAGTAAATAAATAAATGAATAACTTACTGTTGTTTGCACAGTTGCATACTTGTCCTCAGAGAAATTATTATCAGACAGTTCACGAATGCCATTCTTTTCCTTTGGCCTAATTGATGATTCCAACTGATCAACATTGTTCAAGGGTTTTCCAGATAGAGATTTAGATTGTGCATAAGCACTTTTGTCCATGTATTTTTGGTGTGAAGTGTCAAAGGGTCCACTTGCATCTTTCAATTTGTCACCAAGGTTCTTAGAATGAACTGCTCCAGTCTTCAGCTTATCAATATCCCTGACTTCTGCTAGGGATACAGAAGCATCACCATTAGATGCTTTTAAGGAAGGATCAAATGCCATTTTAGTATCAACAGATTTCTTTTTGGAAGGAATTCCAGGAGCACTTAATTGATTCTGAAATTTCACATCTTGAAACTGTTCACTTGTTACAGCCAAATTTTGTGAGGGACTAGTAGAGTCCTTCATAAACATTGCTGCTATCTTTGTGGCTGCCGTCTTGCCCTTCTTTACGTGTTTAGATGGTGCATGATGATCATCATTTTCAACATGACCCTTTTCCAAATCTCTTCTGCGCCTTTTCTTTGGTTGCTGATTAGGTAATACAGCAGGTTCGTTTCTAGTAAAAGGGGGAAAAATCAGTGAAAAGATTTTTTTTTTTTTTAATGCCAAACTCAACAGATCAAAACATACTTTAATTTAACTTATTCAGAAATCTGATACACGAAATTTTCAACTAGAATCTTGGCATAGATTGTTCTAGAAAAAACATTAAGATAATAACATTCTTAACATAACTAGCAAATAACTCCAGGGGATAGATCAAAGTAATTAAAAATAATGAGATCACCAACACTTACTATTAAAAGAACCATAAAAGATGAATGATGATAACATAGTATGTGACTAATAAAGGTTTTCTGCCAGTTGAAATACTGATGTCTGATAAGGAGTTCCACAGGCTCTCATTTGATGGGTTTGGAAGGAGATATAGGAGAATGTTTGATGAATAAGGCGTTGGCCGTTTTTTTTAATATTATTGATAATTCAATAATTTTTTTTGGGGGGGGGGGGAATTTGAACCTTGGATGTCCCAATTGGAAACACCAAGAGGTGCCACTTGAACTACAAGGCTCTTGGCAAGGTGTTGGTTGTATTTTTAGAGAAAGCTTCAAGTGTAGAGTTGTGCAGGGTGCATAAAGATTAAATCAACCCTTTTGACTTTCCAGAACCCCCATGGTTAAGGCTTTTGATTTATTGCACCTGGAATGTATTGCTTGTATGTACATGGATGGGCCCATCTTAATGATTCCTTTAATATGTTCCCATAATGGTGATTTATTGACATCCATTGTCACTTATTTGGAGGGGGGTAAAGCAGCAAGCCATCTCTATACCATTACTACCACACAGCTAGGATCTTGAGCATCTTAAAAATATCAGCATTCAGCCTGAACAGACATTGACAGTTCACCACAATTGATCATACAAAAAACAACAAATCAGAATAAACTCATAATTCAGTGGTGAATATTGTCTGCCTCATCCTTGCACTCTACCTCTTTCTGTACCTAAGAGCTAAACCCCCACTCCTGTGTTTATATGTATTATGTGAAGGAAAACCTTTTCTAAGCAGATTTATAGTCAGGTAACAAACTGAGCGTAAGGAAGACAAAAGGGCACAATTAAACCATATCCTTATTTTGATATCAGTGACAAAACCTTGCTGAAGAGACAAAACCAAAGATAAGATACAGATACACACATTTGCTAGTTAGAATAACATATGAGTCTAAGTGTATACACGAAAGCATGCAGATATACACACACACAAGAAAAAGGAGATAGAGATGACCAATAAAGACTTCCTGTAAGTCTCAATGAACCAATAGGTCCAATACTCTCTTCATATTGGTAGTTATGTTCATTATGAATAGCATCCCCAACTGAGTGCCCCTTCATGGCTACAAACTGTAACATTCTAAGGCTTAGGCAAGGCAACACTCTTCCACCACTAACATACTAACACATAAGTAAACTCATGATAAGAATTGAACCTGAAGAGAACCTTTCTCATGTTCAAATGTTAAGATATTTCAAATCAATGGAATAAAAACAAACCATTAACAACAGTTTTGTCATGATCATAACAAACATGATTTTTATGACAATGAAAACAACTTGAAAGAGTAAATCCCCAAAGGTCAACTTGAAACATTAGAAATAGTAAGCATGAAACTACATCAAATCTTGTATACCTCCACCTTTTATATGCGTTACAAATAACTGCAGGTATGTAAAATTAACATTAAAAAAATATACCGGTTAAAAAAATTTATAAAAAAAAAAAAAAATTGTGAAATTCCTTGCAGTACTTGCTACCGTTTCACTATTTTGAAACCATCAAAAAGCAGTGGTCAAATCCAAATGGTTTGCAATATGATAATATTTCCAATGTTTTAATAAATGATTCATTCCATTAATAGAGGGCAGAACTCAAATATGACTAAAGCCAGAATTTTCAGGGAATAAATTGTGGTCTTAAACTTAAGGCTACATACCAATGGCCATCAAAAAGAAAATTAGGTTCTGGCAATGTCACCTCTTTGACCAGACTAACATAAAGAAGCAGGAAAAAGAATAGCATACAGCTAACGAATGCAATTCAAATGACAGGAATAGAATCAAGTAAAGGTTCAAAAAAAACTCACATGCGTTCTAACTTCCCCCTATTAACAAAAAAACCATCATGTTTTATCGCTGAGTTATCAACTTCGAAATATTCATCCTGCAGTAAAGGTAAAGAGGAACATTACAAAAGCGGTATACACCTTAAGACACCCATAGTATGAGAAGAACACTGCCACTTAGAGCTCCACAAAGTTCAATGTGGATATGCAAAATGACAATAGTACTTACCAGCTCAGCATCATCTATGAAAGAGTCTTCCGTATCATACTGATCATCATCAGGAAGATCACGTTGATCTTCATCATCACTACTATCCTTACCCTAAGAATTATTCATTGTCATATTAGCATAATGCATTCCAAATATTCTCATACTCTCTTGCATATTAAATAAAAGACGTATCTCAGAATCAATGATTCTGCAACAAATTCTCACTAAACAAAACCAAAAGATTTGGGTGGGGGGGGGGGGGGGGGGTGGATACATACCATGTAGAGACGTTCGATCTTCTCAATAACAGCACTAAAACGATGCGGACCAGGTTCATCAGTCGCTTCATTTTCAGTTGGTTGTCCCTAAAGATGAAGTGCAAGTAAGAATTTATAGTGTATAAAGAAACCACAACTCCATGTGCAACGAATGGCACATGGAAATTGGACAGAAAAACAGATGACTGAAATTTAACAAAATATATATATCACAAGAACAAAAATGCTTGCCATAACCAAGATCCTATATGTTGTCTACTGATGTAAATGGAGATAAGGTCACACTCTTAACACTAACAAGTAGTGCAAAGACCTAGATACAAGATTTTATTGTCCTACATATGCATACAGCCATCTTGACATAAATCCAAGTATTTCCAAGCAAAACATAACTATGACAACATACCATATACAAATTAGATACATGAAAATTAATTATCATAGGAGAGCATTTATGATATTATATAAAAATATGTATAGAATTATTCATTCCAAGTGCATACACCGATTGAGCTATATGTTAAAACTACAATAGTATCCTAGAATACTGTTAGCACGATTCACGTGCAATACTTAAGGGTTAAGAACAAGAATCCAAACATGCAAAAGCTCACATGACCACACAATATCAAGAATTGAACTTTCTGTGAGACATAATAATACGCACGCGTAAATTCTTCCATGGAACCATATACAGCAGTGCAAACAATACCATAAAATTGCCGATACCAATTCCTCAATAGATACTATTTAACTGGCATTCATTACTCGAAGAAGGACACGACACCAACCCAATCAAAGTTCGGATTAAGGTTTAGTTAGAGTTAACCCGAGTTGAGTTCAGTCGAATGAATGAAAAGAAAAATACAATGGTCAACTCTTTACCTTTCCTAATCAAGCATTTTCATTTCATCCCCTAACTCACTCTATCCACAAACAACCACAAACCCAATTTAAATTCAAAAAAAAAAACCCCACAAATTTCTTCGAAACAATGGTTTCGAACCCAAATCCTTTCACAGGTACATAAAAGATGTAAGCCAGTACACAAAGCCCCCCCAATTCACATACAAAGAAAGTAATCAAATTGATAAAATTTACAATCAACGCTATGTATCACACAATGTTTTCATAGAGAGAGAGAGAGAGAGAGAGAGAGAGACTGACCGGAGCGAGGCGGGACTCGAGGGCGGGGTGAGCGTTGGCGGGAGGTTCGGGAACGGAGGTGGAGGCGGATCCATTGACCTTGTTAGCGTCTTTCAGGAGCTTCTTCCAGGAGACTATGGTGGTCTCGCCGGGTCGGAGCTCCACCGTGAACATTTGCCGGTCACCGGCCTTCACAAACGACGACGAAGCCCTCGACGCCGACGATTCGCCGCCACCAACAGAAGCAGAAGCAGAAGCCTTCTTCTTCTCTTCCTCCATGGCCGAGAGAATTGCAGAAGATTATTGGGATCGAAGGTTGGAGAACATGGCAATAGGCAATAGGGCAGAATAGGGTTTTTGAGCCCTAGAAACTAAGAAAGAAAGGGAAAAAAAAAATTGGGTTTGAGAGATTGCGCGGGATACAATATTGTATTTTACTGCGAGGGATTTTTTATTTATTGTTTTAATTTAACTGCAGGCAAGGTTTTTAATTACTAATTAATTTTGGGGGCTTCTTTGTTTTTTCTTTCTTTATTTTGAGTAGTATTTTTCAAAAAAAAAAAAATACTACAAATTTTCTTGCTGTTTCTTTCCCGAGAAAGTGAGAGGGAGGGAACTGGGAAGGCGATGGCACGAAATTATTTCTTGTCATGGGCTTGGTCCAAAGCCCATGTCTGACCAGAGGAGATGGGGCTAGAAAAATATAAGAATTAGGGATTAGGACTTAGGAGCCTGATTTTATTTTTTACGATTTTTGATGATATTCTTTGTTACTCAACCAAAATACTAATTAATTTTTTTTAATGTAATTATAAATTAAACCTTAAATTTTTTATTTAACGATAAGAAATTTTATTAGTTAAGTTAATTAACAACTACTATTTAGAGAATTATTTTGTTAGACGTGTTTAAAAAATCCGACTTTTTTTTTATAGGAGAACATAAGGAACAATACTTAAAGTATTGTATCTAAATTTTGTCATTTATAAAATTGATAGGATAGCATTTATTTACATTATTACACCTGTGATGTGATATGACATAGTTTTATTGGACTTAATGTAATTGACAAAATAACTAAGTTGATAGAAATTAACAATTATAGGACTGTGAACAGAAGTTGACAATTCAACCCCCAACTAAAAAGGTATAATTTTAAGTTTGAATTAAAAATTATATATAAAAACTATATATAATTTTTAACAATATAAGGCCAATGAATTAAATTTTATAAATTCATAAAGAAAAATCATTTTATCTAGTTAATTCAAATAATATAAATTTAATTGTAATTTAGTCAGATTTTTTATTCAAAAATAAAAGACTTTATTAGATTATTAGATGAATTAACTGAAATCGGTCTAATTTTGCTTTCTTAAATAGTTATAAATTTATTTTTACCTTTAAAATGTATTATTACAGGAAACAATTTCGTACACTCAGAGCAGAAGGGGGCGAATATCTAGAATTTGGCTCTTAGCCCTTTTAAGACAAACCATTGCCGCCCTGATTTGTGGCTTTTAGTTTTAGCTACACATACGGGATTTAATTTGAAGGGGCCAATGTAGTCCTTTAAGAATAAAAGCAATATATTTGGGCCCAAAATAAAAATGAATCACCAAAATCATTTTGTCTTTATTTTACATTTCAAAGACCGCATTGAATTATTGAATGGCTATAAAAACAACACTTGGTGTTAGCATTTGCATTATATAGCAGAGTCATGCTCTAGAATCTGCACATATTTTGAGCTTGCTTCAAATGTATGCTTTCAACATACGCCAACCAAAAAAAAAAAAAAACATACGCCAACAAAGTACTGCGATAGTGCAAAGAGCCGAGGACATTAAAAAAAGTGTTTATAAAATAGTCCACTAATCACCTTTCTTAGGTTAAGCCATTAATTTCTAATAAATTATCACATCACTTCTTAATATAAGATTTATACCATCCGACATGTGTTGGTAGGGATTTTAAATTAGCAGTATAGACTCTTTTATTTTAATGATTTTTGTTCATGTCATTGCAAGTCTAATATTTGTATTGACCTCAAGATGAGAGTTTAGTGGTTAAGCACCTCGTTTATCTTGCCTTTAGCGTTTGGGTTTAAGTCATGTAGGATGCATTAGTATTGAGGATTGAGGAGCCATCTAGCGCAAAGAATGGAAAGTGACTTACTCCCAAGATTCCATATTTTTTCTTTCAACCAATTTGTATATAATATTTGTACACAGTACACAACTGGTTCTATAATTTATATCAAAACAAATGAGGTTGATTGTCATGAGTTGACGACCAACATAAACTTTTTTAATACATTTAAGTTTTGATTATGGACTTAAGTGATTGACTAGGGGATTTTCGCTGCACCTATCCAAATTTAATTATTATGGACTCTTTTATTTTAATGATTTTTGTTCATGTCATTGCAAGTCTAATATTTCTATTGACCTCAAGGTGGGAGTAGTGGTTAACACCTCATTCATCTTACCTTTAGCATTTGGGTTTGAGTCATGCAGGACGCATTAGTATTGGGCTTGGAGGAGCCATCTAGCACAAGGGTTTAACTTGTCACGGTAGAAAGTGACTTGCTCTCAAGATTTCACATTTTTTCTTTCAACCAAATATATATATATGTGTGTGCGTGTCATGAGTTGACGACCAACATAATTTTTTTAAATAACTTTAAGTTTTGATTATGTACTTAAATGATTTACTAGTCACTGCACCTATTCAAATTTAATTAAATATTAAAAATTAATTTAATTTAATTATACTCTATCATTAATAGTTAGATATATCTCACTGGCTATTTGTAAAGCGTAAACTTTTTTACTTTTTTTTGTTAACAAAACCAATATAAACCAAAACATAAAAGTAAACATATATTATGAGATCAACCAAAAGTCAAATTTCTTTATTATATATATATATATATATATATATTATAGACTATATAGATAGTTGGCATTTAATTTATTTATTTTTAGGTTCTTTTAAGTGTTTGCACATAATAAATTGGCACTTTCTACTAGAGTTGTTAGTTGTGTATATAACTTGCACACAAACATAATGATATGTACAACTACAAAAAGTCTCTCTTAGTTTTAGGGTGTGGCAAGTGGCAACATCAAACCCTAGACATTAGATGAACCCTGTACTTATCCTAGTGAAATGTTGCAATCCCCTCTTGTTGTCTCTATATATCAATAGGGCTTGTTTTATCCTATTTTCTTCTCTCTTTTTTTGTTTCTTTCTCTTGTACATTGCTTATTCCTTTTGCCTTATTTTGTTTATATGTTCACATTAGGTGTTTTAAATATAACCACGGAGAATATATATGATATAATTGAGATGTGCTGCTAGCTTAGATTGTCAACAAATGGTAGACAAAACCTTTAATCGAGCAAACTCTACTAAAGCAATAGGTGGAATATTTGCTGCAAAAGTGTTACCAATTGCAATCTCAATTTTGAATTGGTGGCTTGAACCTTCACGTTATTATGGCACAATCGGGTATTGGTTTGAAGTTAAAGACACTGACAAGAGTAGGAAAGTTTTTATTTTTGAGCATGAAGTTGGTCTAGAATGGGTACTAACCATCCTCGATACTATGAGAAAACATCTTGTAGTTTTCAAATGATTGGAGGGGAACGCCTCTTTAATAGAGGTCAAGTTCTCTCAAACTCCTTTATAGGTCAAAATTCATGAACTTCTAGTTAGGTATATGACCAAAAAGGTAATGAAATTCTTAGGACAATTGTTAGGTTGACAAGTTTGACGAAGAGATGGGTGTTGAAAGTTTTATGCAAGTTGGGGTTATGATTGACATATCCAAATCCTTAAGTTGTTGGAGAAAAATAAGGCTAATAGGAGGAAACATTAATTAGGCATCCTCTAGGTATAAGCATCTCAAAATCTGACTACTAATGTGTGTGATTGGACCATTGGAAGGAAAAGTTAGTTATAGCTTCATAGCAAATGCTCTTTAAAGATGATCAAAAGTATGGGACTCAACTTAGAGCATCGTACAATGGGCAACTGTGGAAGGTCTCCAATGTGTTACCACTATCTTATTCCATCTCACATAATGGAAAACCTACCAATGACTTCAAACAAATTCGAGGACTCCACTAAGAAGACCCACTTATCCCCTTACTTATTGTTGATTTACGCATAATGTTTACGTGCATTAATTAGCAAAGCAGTTACTTTATAAGAGATCATATGGATATTCATTTTAATTTTTTTTTTTGCCCTGTGGCCGTAATTTCCAAACTTTTTTGTTATGTGACATGTTTCAAAAAAAATTTGCTTCGTGCCCAAAGTTGGAACTTAAGTTTCCAAGTAGTAAATTAAGTCTTGGAGACTTGAGTTCTAAGTTACAAAAAATAATAAGATTAATAAAGGAAATGGCACTATGGGTTGGGGTTTTTTTTTTTTTTTTTTTTTTTTTAATTTAAATAACACACATGGAACTTGAGTCTCTTTAGGGAAATTTAAACTACAACTCACAATTTGCTTCTCACTCACTCTCTCTTTCTCCACTAAATCTCAGTACACTCATTACTCACAAAAAGGATTACAAAACTACTATGGAAGGCTATTCCAAACCCTAGTTAAAACTCAAATATGATACCTTAAGTTCGATACACTCATTAGGTTTCCCAATTAAACTCAAATACATGGTTGTATTGGCCAATGAGATACAATCAATTTTTTATTTTCCATGAATAATCAAATTAAATACAATCATGTGTTTCAATTTTATTGAAGAATATAATGTATTGCACATAAGACATTGTATTTAAATTTTACTCCAAAACCAATAACTAATTTCTCATAGGCAAAACATCCATCTAATGCTTTAATGAAAGAACGAAGGAAATTTTAAACATGTGTCTAGATTTAGTCTCAACCATACCCATTTGTCATTTGACTCATAGAAAATGCAAGGCACTACAACTTTTAGTGCATAAATTTTATAAATTAATATGTTAATGAATGTGATTGATAGATTTCAAACCTTTAACTTTTTAACTAATGAATGTTTATTTATTTTTTATTATTATCAACATACCAATTTGTAAGCTCCGTGTTATAAAACTTGTAATATCCTTAAAAATTATTGTCTACTTAGAGTATATTTGAATACTGCTTATTTTATTGAAACTGAAAAATTATTACTGAAAATACTATAGATAAAGGTAAAAGTTAATTGAAATAGTACAGTAGAGTTGTAAATAGTGTCAAAAAATGCAGTGAAACCCATGAATAATAGCAAAAATAAAATAAATAGTAAAATAATTTTAATTTTTAATCCTAACCCAAACGCTTGGCTTACTCCCTCCCTCCAAAACAAATTATTTAAATTAACTAGGCCAAAATGAGAAATTAACCATGATTTTCAAACATTATAATTAGTAGGCTACATTTTCAAACTATATTTTTTACTAGTATCTCGAGTCTAAATGACTCGACTCAAGGCCAATAAATCGAGTCTCAAAGACTCGATTTTCATGGTCTGATCATGTCTGATGTGGCGTTTTTTCCACGTGGCGAACACATGGAAATTGAGTATCTAAGACTCGATTTATAAACCCTTTACAAAACAAATATAATGGCACACCCTTTACAGTTTACACCTTCTCGTTAGAGAAGAAAGAGAGAAAAAAAAATCAGAAACAGATCGGAGTGGGTGGCTTCAGCTCGGCGTGGGCCGTGTGTGGTTATGGGGCGTGGGTAGCCATTAGTGCTCGTGGCTAGTCGTGGGTTAGTTCAGATTACCGTGGGTCGTGGGTCAAATCGTCGTGGGTCACAGGTCAGACCGGCCTCTCCTCCACTCAATCAGCCTTATTTTTCATCCTTCGTCGTCACCAACAACGGTGGGATTGATTGGTTTTTTGGGTTTTATTTTTCTGGATTTTTGGGTTTCATTTTTCTGGTTTTCTGGTTTTTTGGGTTTCATTTTTCTGCATTTTCTGGGTTCTAACTTTCTGGTTTCTAGGTTTTAATTTTCTGGTTTCTGGGTTTTATTTTTTTGGTTTTTTGGGTTTCATTTTTCTACGTTTTCTGAGTTCTAATTTTTTGGTTTCTGGGTTTTAATTTTCTGGTGTCATTTTTCTGGTTTTTATTTTATGGGTTGATTGGGTGGGATTGAATGTGATGGTGGTTGGGTTGTGGTAGCCTGGTGGTGGTTGGGTTGTGTTGTTTTAGCCCTGAATCTCTCTGAGATTTCTTAAATATTTTTACAAGCGAGGTTAGGTGAGCTCTCTAAGATTTCTTAAAAAATTTTTTGGTTATTTCTGGGAAAGACTTGAGACTTAAGACTTATAATTTTTTTGGTTTATAAATTGAGTCTTAAAGACTCGATTTCCAAACGTGCGCCATGTGAAAAAACACTACATCAAATTTGATTAAAACATGAAAACCGATCCTCAAAGATTTTATTTATAGCCCAAAAATTGATGTTAATAAAAAATATAATTTGAAAATATTAGCTACTGACTAGGTACTTGGAAAATCTTGGGTAAATTCCAATTTTGGTATAATATCATTTTCATTAAAAAAAAAAAAAAAAAAAAAATCTAATCCGCTCTTCCCTTGCTCCTTCCACTCTGCTCATTCTCTCTCACTCCTCCGTTACAAAACCTCCTAATCCAAAACCATGTTTCTCCCCATCACCACCACCACCACCCCCACCACCACCACCTTCCTCTTCTCACCACCATACAAACTCCCCACATTCACCACCCCACACTCCTCCCTCCTCTTCCACTCCCCACCACCACCACCGTCTCTCCTCAAACGCACCATTCCCACTCCCACTCCTCTCCGACGCAACAACCCATTCCTCACCCGCGCTGACGACGGAGATGGCGACGGAGCCGGCCCCGACGACTACGACATGGACGAGGACGAGCTCGAGGAAGTCGACAACAAGAAAGACTTCGACATCGAGTACCACTCCGAATCCACCTCGCTCTCTGCCACTGCCGACGAAGACATCGACACGGTACAAAGCAAGACTTTTGTGTCTACCCAAGGTTGGGACTCCGAGATGGTCGTCGATTATAGAATTAACGAGGACGAGTTCCACAAGATTTCCTTGCTTCACTGCGATTTCTTTATCAGAAAACCCCCTGACCCAGATAACGATGTCTATGATTTCAGAGAGGTGCATTTTTTTCTAATACTTGTGCTTTTGTTTTGGCTATTTTTTTAGTGTTATTTTGATTTTGGTTCTTGGGTTTTGTAGATGTATGTTACTCCTCCTGATACTGATGTTTATGCCATTCCCAAAGTGCTTGCTCCAATGCCTCAAAAGGTAATTTTTTTTTTTTTTTTTGGTGAAGCAAATGACATATACACATTCAATTTTAGTGTCTTTTTAATAATGGGTTTTCTTTTTTCTTCCTCTTTATGTCAAAATTTTATAGTACATTCGCTGTGCAATGAGTGATTATGGATGCTACAATGTCACAGAACCGCCCATTGATGCGCCTCGTGATCCATTATATAAAACCGAGAGGGAGATCTTTAAGGTATGAGTAAACTTTTATTGCTTTATTATGTGTCTTGTGTCATCTAGTTAGTGTTAAATTGATTTTTCCATTTACATAATTACTGAACTACCGATATATTTCAATCTAAGAGACATTAAGGAATTTCGTAGATCGTGGCATTAGAGTTAGAGAAGAGTTCAACTTTCTTTGGCAATACGAGATGGAGCTTTTTTATTTTCGTTTTGGACATTTGGTGTGCAAGCCGGAGGTTCTTGTTTAACAGATTATTTGAGATAGTAGCCGGTCTTTATTTTTCTCACTTATGTTCAATAATGCCTTGGGTTGCCATATTCTTCACTTTTGCCTTTTTCTTCTAGAAAAGCTGGGGCATCGTTTGTAGGCTTTCTTTGTGATCGTGGACAATACTATAGTTTGGCATGTATGTGGCATAGCTACTTCTGCAAATGCCTATTTGTGTTTAATCTGTGTGACAAATTGGTTAGTAGGTAGTCTTGCTGAGTGAACTAGCTTCATGATGTGTCCAGTATGATCATAAGAAGCTTTTTGAATATATATATATATATATATATAGACACACACACACACACACACACACACTCTTACTAATTTGATTGTGTTTCTGTGTTAATCTCAGAGGGTTTGATTGTGTTTCAGCGTTAATCTCAGAGGTCTTGCTGCACTTATGCCCACTGTGTTAGGTTGGCAGCATGAACGTCTGTAGCCAAGCTGTATGTTGCCCCTTTAGATGGGAGATAGAGTATTGGGAAGGGACAGGCACCCTATTATTCTTTTATCCTGGAGATTGAAATGAATCAGAAATTTGATAGGAAGAAGGCTTACAATTAACCCTTGATTGTATTTTTCAACCTCCTCCTCACCCTCCCTTTTTATAAGTTTTTTGAAGTAAAGGAACTCTTAAATTTATTTGTTAGAGTTGGTCCTTTCATTTATTTGTAATACAATCAGAAAAGATTGAGAAACAAGAGACTGCAGGTCTTCTCACAACATACTTGATGATAAAAATAGTAAAGCAACAGAGAGGGAAAAGATGGGGTGGAGGTGGGGACTGCTACATGGGAGAAGAGGAATTTTTTATTGTAAAAGGACTGAAGTATTTAAAACTATAAGTACCTGAACATGTTTCACAAGGATGCAAAATTATTGACATTACATATGATTTACAATTGATCTCTACTATAAAGACTAAAAAGAATAGGGAACAGTTTTATATTCTTTAGTAAGAAAGTAGAAAACCTTAGCCTCTGTCATAGCATGGGCAAACCTACTTTTCATATTGGTGAAGAAACATTAGGCACATATCTTTTCAATTATTTTTTTGTTCTCTTTTAGGTTTAAGCTATAAGGAAATGTCTGAACTAAAATTCCTATTTGCATGGGAACAATTTTGGCAGTTCCATTGGCTGCTGAAATCACCGTTGTTTGTTTGGACAGACATGCAATATGTTCAATAAATCCCAAAGTTCAAATACTTCGAGAACATAGAAAATATCAGTATGGCCTTGCCCTTTAGCTGCCCAATAAATTTCAGGACGTCTATTTGATAGCATGACATGATAGGATAACAAGGTCATTTTAACAATGCCTTCAATATTGTAGCTGATTTCTCTTAAGATGCTAATTAAATAATATTAAGAACTGAAAGGATGAAGTTCTTCTTTTCCTGATTCTTTACTGTTAGCAACAGCATCACCAGGCTGCATTTCTGTTCCAGGTTTTCTTGACGAAGCACTATAGGAACCGCAGGTTGGATGACCCAGAGTTTGTGCTTGATTTTGAGGAGATTTATGTTATTGATTCCCAAACAAAATCAATTACCAGAGCTAAAGTTTTGGTGAGGATATTTTTTTTGTGAATATTAGTTTTAAAACTCCGATGACTATTCTTCTTATGCTTCCTGTGGATGTGGAATGGCTATTTGCTTCTTTACCTCTGGAGTTTTGATTTTTTTTTTCTTTTCTCTTGTTTTGGCTACCTTTTGATTTTGCTGAATCACTTTGTTTAAGCAGTTTAGTTGTAGGACCGTGTTTCCAAAATGAAAGTGGTGATGCTTAAGGTTATTGGTGAAAATTTTTAGGTTCCCCACTCCCCTGAAAAAAGGATCCCTGAAAAGGAAGTGAAGATTTCTAATGATAGAGATGTTTGACTTGACCATCATGACCGAATCCCTTTTCATTATGTGATTCTTTGTACCATAGGTTTGAGGAATCCTTTTTTCTCTGCTTGTCAATCTTTTTATAGTTCTAGTTCATGTTGTGACTTATTAGATTTATTTATTTTATTTTGAAAAGGTTGATATTACCTTCTGTAGGTCACAGTTCCAGGAGGAAGAAATAGGGATAGAAAGAGTGACTTGCTTGTAATACGAGATAAAGGGAGCTCCTTCAAAATAATTCCTCTGGTGATTATCCCTGATCTTTATCACTATCTGTAAGTCTATTTCTTTTGCATGTCAGCATGTTCTGACACATTGTTCCCTTATATGCTTCCAGAGCGAGAGAGATAATCCTTCCACTGTGATAGAGAGACAAGAGTGGGACAAGACCAGGGAAGACATGGAGAAACATCTTAGTAAGCTACGGGACTTCAGTGTTTCAAATTGGTTCTAGTCACTCTGCAGATTTTCAAGATTGCTTCATGAAGATTAATGAGAGCCACATAGAGATTGTTTGGAGGTAAGCAGTTGTAAATATATGGACATTTAAACTTCGGCATATGTTAGCAATATCGGCATAGATGACCCCTTCTGCAAGGAATTTCTGCTGATTAGATTGAAGTTCCTTGGATTCAATGAGTTCTGGGCACTTCACCAACTTCCTTTTTTTGTACCTGGTAGTTTCTTTACCTTGTATTTCAATATAATTTGAAGTGTATTCCTACCATCATTATGTAATTCTAAATCAATCTATTTTTTAGAACGCCAGTCTCTCCCTTCATTGATTTCCATGTTGCCTCTATTTTGCTTTGCCATGCCTGAGGTGCTTAGGTAGACATATTTTTGTGGTTAATACCTACTCTCCTATGCTGGCCAACATTGTTTCAATCGCTCGGACAATTTACTTTATAAAAGAAAAGGATATTTCATTGAGAAGGGATGACAGCCGTTGCTAAAAATCTGTCCCTACGTTACCCTAGGAGAGCTCTTGTAGAAGAACTTTGTTCTCTAGTCTCTACCAATGAATAATTAAAGCATAATGGCAATCTACCAAAACTAATACCCAAATTAGTCTATCTGGGTTTTAGATTTATTTTTTTCTTTATAAGTCGAGATAGTTACAACAACGGGTAGAGGTGATTTGCGAAAAATATTTGTCTCAATAACATTATTGAGTTATAAGACTTTTGACAGTTGGGTTTCAGAAATTTAGTTTAAAAAACTGGTATCTCAATCATCCCTCTGGCATTAATCACTTGATCTCTACTTTTCTGTGGACTGGATTGATATAGTGGAGCCCAGTTGAGCAGAATTCTGAAAGTCAGGCTTAGCATCACATATCCAAAAGCTTTATGCAGACACCATATGCAGGCTCCCAAATATAATGTTAAACACCGAAGACCCAGTGCCGGTTAGATTCGGTTGATTAATGGATCTTATTTAATTCTAGTTAAATTATCAATATTTGGTTCTCCAACTATGATATAAAGTTCAATTTAATCCATGAACTTAAAATTTTCCTTTGGAAAATTGCATGGAATGCGATCCCGCTCTTGAGGTGCTTAGGAACAAATTTGAGATTGAAGATATTACTTGTTTGCTAGTTATGGGGACTTGGAAACTGCGGAGCACCTTTTCATTTCTTGTCTTGTGGCTCAAATAATGCGGTCTTTGTCTGATTGGCCAATCAATTTCCATGAGTTTGGATTAAAATCCATGAGTAGTTGGACTGGCTTAATTCAACAGCCTTAAGATCTCTTGGGAAGATGAACGTAATTTTTGCTCTGCTGTGAAAATATTTGTGATATGCAACTGGATCCACACATAATTGATCCTATTGTGGTGGCAAAGAGATATCAATAGTGACTACAACTCACTAAAGATGGCACGGTTGGCAAGAAAGAGCAGAAATCTCATCAAGGAAGTAGGAAAAATGTATTTAGTATAAAGTGATGCCACATCAGCCATATCAAAATCTAATAATTGAGAGATATGTGTGCAAAATAATTATATCAATATTTCACTATTGCTCTCAAGGTTTAAAGGGTGTTAGTGGATAATTATTTTTTTCGCATATTATTTTATTTATTGAATTTTGATACGGTTGACATAGTATCATTTGATATCAAATACTTTCTTGAAAGAATGGTAAAATACAAACTTTGATGCAACTATGAGAAGGAAAGAGATTGTGTTCAATGTTTTAGTGCGTTGAAATGACACGTCTCCAATTTTGGCTATTTATCACCATCACAACGAGACATTGAAATCAAGCCAAGTCCGTGAGAAATTCCTTGGATGGTCTAAGTATTCCTCACTGCTGTGTGTACAGATAACGGAATTGAATTCCGCATGGACTGAGTAATGCATGTGGGGGATTCTTTGTGCTTTGTGCGTTGGAGCGCAAGCAGCATTATTAGCCATTAAAATGGCAAAAGAGTAAGGGTTTTCGGCAATTATTCTACAAAGGGATGCTCTTAATGTAATTGTACCCATTAGCTGCTCTACTGTGTTGCCCCACTGGTCTATAGCTGCCATTACTGCAAATATTTTACTTCTTTTACACTTTCTTGCCTTTTGGAAGGTTACCCATCTAAAGAGAGCGGGGAGCACTCTTGCCCATGAAGTAGCCAAATGGGCAACTTCTTGTAATTTGTAAGGAAGACACTCATCTCCAACATTTCACGTTCTGTGCTCAATCCTTCTGTTGGAGAGGGGGCTTCTTCTTCCTAGACTGTATTTTTGGATTCTATTTGATGTTAATGTTACAATTATTTAGATAAAAAGAGAGAGTTCAATTTAATCATTAGATTATTAATTGCGTCATCCTTTAACTTTCAAAATGAAATCAATTTTAACTTTAGATCTCATCTTTTCGTTTAAATTTTAACAAAATTTACGAATATGACTAATGAAGCATACATTAAAAGGTTATTATGGAAAGTGCTAACATGCCAAATTCAAGTTAATTTCAACTATTAAACTCAATGATAAGATTGACTTTATTTTGAAAGTTGAGAGACTAATTGACAAAATTAATAATTGAGGAACTATAAGTACGTTTGGATGAGCCTTGCAAATTACTTATTTATTGAAAATTGTAGAAAATGAGAGGAAATTTTTTTGGGTGTAGGACTCACCAAAATAAAGATCAAAAAGTCCAAAAAACTAGCCTTGTTTAGGCTGGAATTTTTTATAAAATAACTACAAAACTCAAACAATATTATTAGTTAGACAACGTTTCAAACATATTGCATTTTTAACAATTCGATTATAGAGTGGTCGATTTTACTGTTTATAATGCCTTTTTTTGTGGGTGGCGTCGCAAAGAAGTCGACTTCAGCGGAGTCGACTTCTTTACAAGGATGTCGACCTCAGTGGAGTCGACTTCTATACAAAGAAATCGACTTCACTGAAGTCAATTTTTCTGTGTAGAAATTCGAAGAACAGAAGCGTGTTCTTCGACTTCGCCGTACCCGAGCGTGTCCTTCGTCACTGGTGAAGAAATCGACGCCTGGGTTCGTGCTTCGTCGGGGTCTGGTGAAGAAATCGGCGTGTTCTTCGTGCTTCGCCGTCGGTGTTGCTCGTCGCCTGGGTTCGTCGGCTGGGTTCGTCGCCTGGGTTCATCGGGGTCTGGTGAAGAAATCGGCGCCTGGGTTCGTCGCCTGGGTTCGTCCGTCTTGCTCGTCGGTTCTTCACCTGGGTTCGTCGGCGCCTTGCTCGTCGGTTCTTCGCCTGGGTTCGTCGGCGCCTTGCTCGTCGGTTCTTCGCCTGGGTTCGTTGCCTGAGTTCGTCGGTGCTTGGCTTCGCCTGGGTTCGTGCTTCGCCTGGGTTCGTCGCCTGGAATGCTTTACTTCGCCTGGTTTTTGGGGAAGTCGACTTCAGTAGAGTCGACTTCTTTGTAAAGAAGTCGACCTCAGTGGAGTCGACTTCCTTGTGTAGAAGTCGACTCCTCTGAAGTCGACTTCTTCAAAGAAAGGTAATATAAACAGTAAAATCGACTTCTCTATAGTCGAATTGTTAAAAATACAATATGTTTGAAACGTTGCCTAATTAATTATATTGTTTGAGTTTTGTAGTTATTTTTTTAAAAAACCCGTTTAGGCTTGCCAAACGCACACCAAATTGGACCCCCCCCCCTCTCTCCCCCAATAATTATAGGACCAAATTAGTTATTTAACCTAAATTTTATTGATTTTATGTAATTTTTTTTTTTTTTTGATAACATTGATTTTATGTAATTGATTAAGACAGTCTAGAAATTTATTTATTCTCCTTGCTTGGCTAGAAAGCATGTCCTTCAATTCCTTGCTTGGCTCGAAGTTATCGTGACGGGATGCTTGATCAATAAAATTTCACTTGAATTGTCTCCAATAGTTTGATAATAATTTCAAACAACCCTAACTGTTAATTCCTAAGTTTTTTCCCCCTGTTTTGTAATTGATTTCAAGCAACTTAAATGTTGATTCCTAGATTTATCATTATCTCTTCTATTTAATTTGTTATAATGCAATTTTCTTGAGAATTAATGAGTTGTATCAGCAAAGTTCAAATATGATAAATTCATACTGATGATGATGTATCTTGCGAAGGGTACAACTTAGCTTAACAAAGTCATATTTTAAACATATGCATATTACGTGGCAGCCAAATATTGGTTGATCAAACAATTATAAGAAATCATGAATATAAATGAAGGGTGTTAGAGTCTACTTAGGTAATTGTTCCAAAAATCAAAGATCATAAATTTAAATGAATGAGCGACAATGTATGGAAATAGGTGTCCTAAAAGATCAAGGCAAGAATGAACATGACCTACAATAACTCCTAATAACTGATACGTAAAAATAAACTATGAATAAACCCGTTAGTTTCCCTCGGTCTAAACTGACGGGATTAGACAACTGGAAAAAGCTGAAGGCTCCAAGTCTAATGGATGGCAATTCGAAGCTCCTGGGCCACCCGTAGAACGTAGCAAGGAATTGACGCCAACATGGCTGAAGGGGATAAGGCAAGCTGACGGCCCTGAGGCTGACAGTTCTATGTAAAACCATGACTTGGCCACCATGCATGAGTAATAGGGAAATTACTTGTATTCCACGCCCAGTATCAGAGTCCTATAAGGAAAGAACCCCGCAATCTACGCTCATAAGGATTTCTATAAGGAAAAGACTTCTACTCCAAGGAAAAAATATCAATCCTCAACTACTATAAAAGCCCCTATACCCTCACAAATCGAGGTACGCATAATCAACCCCTCTCTAGCACTCTAGAGTTGAAAGCAAATTCTAACTTGACATTCAGAGGGTATTTGGCCACACCACACCAGTACTCTCTGGTAGGTCATCTCCTTGTTGTTGTGCAGGTGCTGTTTCGTGTCAGAGTATCGTGTAGCTCACTGGTGGTTTTTCGGCATCATCAGTTGGTGCCATCTGTGGGAACCGCGAGAGAGAGCATTGTTTGTTACGACTTGTAAGCCATATTATCGTTTCCCGGTCGAAAGAGTTGCATGGTGCTTACTCGCTCAATGGCAACCACTAACAACGTTCCAGGAGACGAATCACTCCCAACTGCACTCGAGAGACAGGTGCGGACCCTTGCTGCAGCTGTGGAACGCCTCACCAAGCAAAACAACGACTTGGAGGAACAGTTACGCCAGAGAAATACAGGTCGCGGCACTTAAGAACAGGACCAAGAAGGCACCAGCGTCGATAGAAGAGAAAGAGAAGGGCTAGAAGGCAGTAACACTCCGAGCAGAGCAGAGCGACAGAATCTAAGTATGCCATCCCTCACGGATGCGACTCAACCACATGTAGCCACGGAGATACAGGCGATAAAGTAGCAAATGGAGGTCATGATGAACGCCCTCGGAGGACGGGTATCCAGTGACCTTGACGATCTGGTAAATTGCACCGATTCACCGTTCACTGCAGTTGTCAATTCCTACCCCCTGCCATGTAAGTTTCGCATGCCACATATAGATAGTTACGACGGGGTGAAAGACCCTCTGGATCACCTGGAGACGTTCAAGACTTTAATGCACCTCCAAGGGGTAGCGGACGAAATCATGTGTAGGGCTTTCCCTACAACACTAAAAGGCCCCGCGAGGGTATGGTTCAGCCGTCTGACGCCGAACTCCATTAGCACCTTCAAGGAGCAAAGCGCCCAGTTCACTACCTACTTTATTGGGGGGCACAGGTACAAAAAGTCCATGGCATGCTTAATGAGCATCAAGTAGCGAGAGGACGAGATGTTGAGATCCTACATAACGCGATTCAATAAAGAAGCGCTCTCAATTGACGAGGCCGACGACAAAATACTCGTAGCAGCTTTCACAAATGGGCTACGAAAGGGTAAGTTCTTGTTCTCACTATACAAAAATGACCCCAAAACCATGTCAGAAGTACTCTACAGGGCCACCAAATACATGAATGTTGAAGACGCGTTGCTGGCTCGAGAGGAAAAACCGAGAAAGAGAGAAAGACAGGAAGATGGGCAACAGGACCAAGGGCGGAAAAGACCAAGGCCGAGAGACTGAAGGGATGAGAGGCGTCCCAAGCCCCCCGGAGGGAGGTTCACAAGCTTCACCCCGTTAACCAAACCAATAGATCAAGTCCTAATGCAAATCAAGGACGAAGGAACCTTGACCTTCCCCGGGAAACTGAAGGGAGATCCTAGCAGGCGCTCTAGAGATAAATACTGTCGCTTCCACCGGGACCACGGTCATGACCAGCTGATTGCTACGACTTAAAGCAGCAAATCGAGGCCTTTATAAGACAAGGAAAATTACAGAAGTTCGTGAGCAAGGAAAGAACGGATCCACCGCCTCAAGAGCAACCCCAGCGACGGGATAATGACCGTCCCCGACCTCCCATTGGTGACATAAGAATGATTGTAGGAGGAACGACTACCGGGTCATCCAAAAAGGCTCGAAAAACGTACCTCAGGATGGTCTAGAACGTCAAACTAATAGGCGCGGTACCAAAAACAACAAGGAGAGAAAGTCCTATCATCGGGTTCTCAGAGGAGGATGCGTAATGCCTTCACCATCCGCATGACGATGCACTAGTCGTCAGTCTACGAGTAAGGGACTACAACTTGCACCGGGTGCTAGTCGACAATGGGAGCTCGGCAAACATCTTATATTACCCGACATTCTAGCAAATGAGAACCGGCAGAGAGCAATTGATTCCAACGAATGCCCCTCTTGTCGGCTTCGGAGGAACAAGGGTCTTCCCCTTAAGTGCAATCACCCTGCCAGTGACAGTAGGCGACTATCCTTAGCAGATCACCAAAGACGTGACGTTCCTCGTGGTAAACTGTTCGTTCGCCTACAACGCCATCCTGGGACGACCTACCCTTAATTCTTGGAAGGCGGCGACCTCGACTTACCATTTGATGATTAAATTCCCTACTAGTCATGGAGTAGGAGAACTACGCGAGAACCAAGTAGCCGCACGCGAATGCTACGTGGCCATGATGGAAATGGAAGACCACTTCCAGGCCATGAGCATAAAAGAACACCAGAGAACGACAGAGCCCGTAGAGCAACTCGAAGAAATTCTTCTTGATGACTCCGCCCATGATCGGACAACAAAAATTGGAACCCTTGCCACTCCCGCGGTCCGACAAGAACTTACAGCTTTCCTCAAGAAGAATCGGGACGTGTTCGCCTGGAGTCACGAGGACATACTCGGAATAGACCCTTTAGTCATGGTGCATAGTTTGAATGTGTCGCCTTCCTTTCCACCCGTCCGACAGAAGAATCGGGTGTTTACCCCAGAAAGAGATCAGGCTATAGCTGAAAAAGTCCACAAGCTACAAGAGGCGAACTTTATTAGGGAAGTTTACTACCCCGATTAGCTAGCGAACGTAGTAATGGTCAGGGAGGCTAGCGGGAAGTGAAGGATGTGCGTAGACTTCACCGACCTAAATAAAGCATGCCCAAAGGATAGCTACCCCTTCCCGAGGGTCGACACTCTAGTAGACTCTATAGCGCAACACCAGCTGCTAAGTTTTATGGATGCTTTTTCCAGATATAACCAAATCCGGATGCACGAAGCCAATCAAGAGAAAACCTCGTTCGTAACTAGCCAAGGCCTCTTCTGTTACAAAGTAATGCCGTTTGGTCTAAAAAACGCGGGCGCGACGTATCAAAGGCTCATGAACAAGATATTCGCACAGCAAATTGGGAGGAATGTTCAAGTCTATGTTGACGATATGCTGGTGAAAAGCCGAAGGGAGGAAAATCACTTGAAGGACCTCGAGGAGACGTTCGACACTCTGCGAACCTACAACATCAAGCTTAATCCGGGAAAATGTGCATTCGGGGTAACGTCAGGGAAGTTCCTAGGGTTCATGGTGTCGTAGAGGGGCATCGAAGCCAACTCAGACAAAATTCGGGCTATAGTAGAGATGGCACCACCCAAAAAGGTGAAAGAAATGCAAAGCCTCAATGGCAAAATAGCAGCCCTAAATAGGTTTGTATCAAGGGCAACGGACAAATGCCTGCCCTTCTTTCACACATTGAAGAGATCTTTCGAGTGGACTGTCGAATGCCAACAAGCGTTCAAAGAATTATAAATCTATCTCTCCTCCCCACCACTGCTGAGTCCCTCGCAGCCAGGTGAAGAACTTTTTCTCTATCTTGTTGTCTTCCCAGCCGCCGTCAGCGCTGCCTTGATAAGAGAAGAAGACAGAGTACAGAAGCCAGTCTATTACACTAGTCGGGCACTACGCGGAGTCGAAAAGAGATATCCACCGATGGAAAAGCTCGTATTTACGCTAGTTACGGCAGCGCGCAAACTCAAGCCATGCTTTCAAGCCTACACGATGGTCGTCCTAACTGACAAGCCTTTACGACGAGCGATGAGTAGCCCGGAAGCCGCTGGATGACTAGCCCTGTGGGCTATAGAGTTAAGCAAGTTTGACATCCAGTATCGCCCGCGAATCGCCATGAAAGGACAGATCGTTGTAGATTTCATAGCTGAATTCACAAATGGCGGGGACAGGGGGGCAGAAGAATCTCCCCAATAGAGCATACACGTGGATGGATCCTCCAACAGGCAGGCCAAGGGAGCAGGCGTTGTACTACAGTCACTCAAAGGAGACATAATTGAGTGTATGGTTCGTCTTGAGTTCCCCACCACCAACAATGAGGCAGAATACGTAGCTTTGGTAGCAGGGCTTGACCTCGCCAAAGCCGTAGAAGCCGAGAACGTGGTTATTTACTACGACTCTCAGGTCGTGACCAACCAAATAAATGGGGACTACGAGTGTAAAGGTGAGAGAATGAAGAAGTATCTGAACCAAGTAAGGAAGAGGGTAAATGAGCTGAAGGCCAAAGTCATACAGATCCCATGTGGAGAAGACGAACAAGCTGACCGACTAGCCAAGGCCACTTCAGCCGAGCAAATGGCCACCTTTAATAATGTACTCTCCCTCGTTCAGCTCTCCCCACTTATAAATTCTGTCGAGGTACAAGAGCTTGGTACCGAAAGCAATTGGACCATGCCATTAATCTCTTACTTGAAGAGTGGCGCATTGAAGGTCCAAGTAGCAAGGTTCGTTCTGATAAGAGACGTCTTATACAAAAAAGGTTTCTCTTGACCCCACCTACGATGCTTAGGCCCATAAGAAGCAGACTACGTCATGAGAGAAGTGCACAAGGGAGTCTGTGGAAACTACTCAGGGTCGAGGTCATTAGTGCACAAGCTAGTACGAACAGGGTACTTTTGGCCAACTATGCAGAAAGATGCCGAGGCTTATGTGAAAAGGTGCAACAAATGTCAAAGATTCAGCAATATCATCAGACAACCACCTGAAGAACTTACCCCAATAGCGGCGCCGTAGCCGTTCGCTCAATGGGGATTGGACATCATGGGGCCGTTTCCTACGGCAATACGACAACTGAAGTTTCTAGTTGTAGGCATCGATTACTTTACAAAGTGGGTGGAAGCGGAAGCCTTGGCCACCATTAGCGAAAAGAACGTACGGAGTTTTGTCTGGCGATGTATCATATGCAAATTCGGCATCCCTAGAGTCCTAGTCTCAGACAACAGAAAGCAATTCGACAACGACTCCTTCCAGGACTTCTGCTCACAGTTAGGGATACGGAACCACTACTCTTCCCCCTCCCATCCCCAAGCCAACGGACAGGTCGAAGTCGCGAACCGATCCTTGCTCAAGATTAGCAAGACTCAGCTCGAGGGGGTAAAGGGCATATGGGCAGAAGAGTTGCCAAGCATACTTTGGGCCTACAGAACTACGGCAAGAATGCCAACAGGAGAAACACCATTCCGATTAACATACGGAAGCGAAGCAGTCATCCCAGCCAAAGTCGGCCTCACAAGTTACAGAGTGCACAACCATGACGAAAGAAAAAACGACGAGGCCATGCTTCTACAGCTTGATCTGGTAGACAAAGTTAGGATAGCGGCAGAACAAAGGCTCGCACGATACCAGGACCGAATGGCTAAAGCACTACAACTCCCGGGTCAAACACAAAGACTTCCAGATTGGAGACCTTGTTTTAAGGAAAGTCATGGGCGCAGCGAGAGACCCCGCTCAGGGAAAACTTTGCCCAAACTGGGAGGGACCATACCGAGTCACGGCATGGCAGAAAAAGGGCACCTACCACCTAGAGACGTTAAACGGATAGAAGTTGCCACATCCTTGGAATGTTGAACACTTGCGAAAATACTACCAGTAAAGATGACGGCGTGAAGGACAACACCCCCCGTTATTTATAGTTTACCGCAGCAAATTTCAGTTATACTCAGATTTATCTTTTACTTTAGTTTTTGCTACAATAAGCCCAATGGGCAGGTTTTCTTTTACTTTAGTCTTTGCTACAATAAGCCCAATGGGCAGGTTTTCTGTTTCGAAACTACTTTTTATATAAAAAACATGGCAATAAGAGGAGTTTATTTAGAACAACTAAAGTTTCTACTTACAAAACGGATGAGGCAATAAGGCTGACGGTCTAATAAAAGACTGACAAGTTGGCCAAGTCCACAAAGTGGACAAAACTATATACTTTTGACGGTCTAATAAAAGGCTAACAAGTTGGCCAGGTCCACAAAGTGGACAAAGCTATATACTTTTGACGATCTGGTAAAAGACTGATGTATTGGCCAAGTCCACAAAACGGACAAACGACGGACTCATCAAAATAGACATGCTCTTAAAAGAGACAATCTCGACAAGTGGCTCTGTCAAGTTCATAGCTAGAACAAAGCCATAAAATTAAAAGTCCAAGTGACGGACTCATCAAAAGAGACGGACTCCTGAAAGAGACGATCTTGACAAAGTGGCTCCGTCAAGTTCATAACTAGAACAAAGCCATGAAACTAAAAGCCCAAGTGACGGACTCGTTGATAGAGACGGGCTCATGAAAATGACGGTCTCAACAAGAGTCGTTCCACTAAGTCCATAATGTAGGCAAAGCCGAAAAAGTAAGTCCATATAGCGAACTCCCCAAAAATAACGAACCCAGTAAAGTGACGGTCTCAACAAAAGGGGGGATGTCTAGTGCAAGAAGCCGACGGGCACAACGTACCCTTAAAACGAAATAAGCCCAACATAAAACTTCAAAAAATAAAGGAACGGCTAAAAATCCCCTAGCAAGAGGACAACAGCTTTATTAAGCTGACGGAGTCATAATCACACTAAATTTCAACCCATGTCAAGGCTGACGGCCTTAGCCCACAACTAAGAAAATAAATTTAGCAAGAAAATAAAGCACATAGATAAAGTAGCCACACACACGTGTGCGAAAAGCAACGGGTATCATGAGCAAAAATAAATTAAACCCCAAAGACCAAGAGGGCACTTAAAAATATTGTTTACATGTAAAATAAAATATAACTGTTGCAATAAAATACATTGGCGAGGAAGGAAGAACGTCACTTAAGCCTTGATTACTCCTTTTGCACAGGAGGCTCGTCTGCGTCTAGATCTTCCACTAAAGGATCAGGAATAGCGACGGGAGGGTTCACGGCAGGCTGAGCTAGAACGACACCGTCGACTTGAGAAAGATCCACAAAGTCGTTACCTTCAACAACGATGGTGTCGTTAGCAGGCGTAGCTGGTGGGAGTCCATCTATAGTAATCCTAGACAGGTCCAAGTCAGGAAAGGTCGACGCAACTTGCTGCAGACAGTCGTCAAACCCAACACCGTAGTACTTGCCATAGGAATTGATATAAGATTTTAACTCCTTGAACTCCTGGACAGCGTCAGCCTTAGCCGTCTCCACCTCCTTGCGAAGGGCCGTTAACTCTTGTTCTAGATGCTCTTGCTGACGACCCGCCTCCACTAACTTCTGTTTTGTTTCCTTCAGCTCAACATTCAGCAGACGCATAGTCTCTTTATACTGGGCCTATTGGTTTCGCATATTGGAGTTATGAGTGCTAACGCGAGCGAGGACACCTTTCTTGGCCACGCACCGGTCCTGAAGCACCTTTACGCAAACCAAGGCCTAAGAAGAGGACACAACCATCAGCCATCAAACAGAATAAAGATAAGAGAAAAGCCAATTAAAGGTAACGGCTTACCCGCGTGAGATCAAATAAAGCTGACGCCCCCATCTCCTCCGTCCCTAGCAGTGCATAGGGATCTATGTCTGTTGGCTTTATAAGAGATTCAACTACCTCAACGGCAAAGTCCTTGTGTGTCAGTAGGGAGCAGGGCCCCTCTAGGACAGGACCAGAAGAAGTCATCACGCCCTTCCCTACCCCGTGACTTGACTTGGGAGACGGCTTCTCTGGGGGTTCATTCCTAGAAGCGACGACTGCCTTCTTGAGGGGACGGTTGGCATCCCCGTCGGGTTTTCTTTTGGAAGAACCCTTGGTGACGATCTTGGGGGTCGACGAGGATGTCATCTCCCCTTTTGCTTTCTTCTCTTCCTTCAGACGGGCAGCGACAACCCTTATTCGTTGCTTAGTTACATCCATCTTTGAAAAAGAAACATATAAGAGAAACTGACGACAACACCAAAAATAAGAGCTGAAAATCACATGGTCAAAATACTCACGGTGACGGGAAAATTCTTCTAGCCTGAGAGCCTCAGGCGTCGGTTCAGGACCCCCGCAGTAAGCGTAAAAAGTATCAAGGGTAATTAAATCTCGACACGACCGCTCCTTCAAGGGAATCTCCAAAACCCGACGGATAAAATCTTCCTGCTCGTCGGTTATGGAGGGGCGAATGAGGGTTGAAAAATACAAACAAGTTAACGACGTTAGAACTATTGAAAAACAGATAAATTATTACTTGCGTAAACTGACGGGTATAAAAGCTGACGGCTAAAAGCTGACTCCTTTACAAACGCCCAAGTATTGTCAAAATAGCCATGGGGTATCGTCTCCCATTCATCCTGACGGCACACCCAGTCCGTCCCTTTAACGAAAAAGAACCTACTCTTCCAGGCTCTATTCGAATCTGGCATCTTAGACACCAATCTTAAGTCTTTCTCCTTGACGGCAAAGTGGTACATCTCCTTGAAAGAAGAAAGGTGCCAAGGTCTATAACAGTAAAAGAATTCGTCCAAGGAAAGCTGACGGTTCCCTCCACTCAGATGACCCCACGATATCTCGGCACTTATAAAAATCCTCCACGAATTCGGAGCAATTTGGCTGACGGATAAACCGAGAAATTCAGCCAACTGATGGTGTAAGGCCGTCAGAGGCAGTCTGAGACCTGCAGCAAACATGGCATCATACATGCCAACGTCTGCAGTTCTTCCCATATAACATTTTTCACCTTCCCTAGGGAGACGGATGGGAATATGGTTGGGAATTTGGAAACGGACGCGCAACTTTTTTAAAAATTTTTCAGTCATTTTTGAATGAAACTTATTTACAGCCTACTCTTTGGGAAGGATGAAGGGACGGTTACCTCCAGGACTATCAGAAGTCCCTTCACAAGATTCCTCGTCGCCTTCCTCCCCGTCACTACCCCTCTTTCCTTCCACCTCAACGTTATCCTCCTCACCTACTACCTCAACCTGACCGTCTCCATGACTTCCTACCTCCTTGTTAGGAGTTTGGGCTGACGTCTCCCTCTCTGACGACCAGGAAAAGCTCCCGGACTCACTATTTGAACCAAATACCTCGTCGTAGCCCGCTCCCTCATGGACCGACGACCGGTCACTCGACGCGTCACTCGACATCTGACTACCTACAAGTGACGAGTGTAATCTAAGAACCTAGGATGACGACCTCGCTTTAAAGAAATCAAAAGAAATAAAGCATGTGCAAAAGGAAAAAGAGGAAACTTACAAGTTTCTCAAACGAGACGGTTGAAGAAGTGTCAGTAGAAATGCATGCGAACAGTAAGGAAGTACTGACGGAGGATAGGCGACGGATTTGCTCTCCAGGAATCAGGGAAAGTGAAATAGGAAAAATGAGGGGAGGTGGGCCATATATATATATAAGGGAAACACACGAAAGACGAAGCGACGCCCTCGTCCAGAAGCGGAGCCAACCGAAATTCGCCACATGTCCAGAGCATTTATTACCAATTGCATCATTTTCTCTCTCCTAGCTAAAATGAAAACCAGCAACAGAAAACTATAACTCCATAGCCTGTCAGTTTGGACTGACAGAGATATGGAGTAGGGGGCAACTAATACGTAAAAATAAACTATAAATAAACTTGTCAGTTTCCTTCGGTCTAAACTGACGGGATTAGACAACTGGAAAAAGCTGAAGGCTCCAAGTATAATGGACGGTAATTTGAAGCTCCTGGGCCACCCGTAGAACGTAGCAAGGAACTAACGCCAACATGGCTGAAGGGGATAAGGCAAGCTAACAACCCTGAGGCTGATGGTTCTATGTAAAACCATGACTTGGCCACCACGCATGAGTAATTGGGAAATTACTTGTATTCCACGCCCAGTATCAGAGTCCTATAAGGAAAGGATCCCACAATCTACGCTCATAAGGATTCCTATAAGGAAAAGACTTCTACTCCAAGGAAAAAAGGTCAATCCTCAACTAGTATAAAAGCCCCTATACCCTCACAAATCGAGGTACGCATAATCAATCCCTCTCTAGCACTCTAGAGTTGAAAGCAAATTCTAACTTGACATTCGGAGGGTATTTGGCCAGCACCATACCGATACTTTCTGGTAGGTCATCTCCTTGTTGTTGTGCAGGTGCTGTTTCGTGTGCGAGTATCGTGTAGCTTATTGGTGTTTTTTCGGCATCATCAGAATAACCATCAAACCTTCAATAATATAAATAAGGTTGATACTTGATAGTTCAAAAGAAAGACATCTTGTTCTCAAAAAAAATAAAAATAAAAGAAGAAAGGCATCTTTACTACAGTCGTACCTTAATTTTGTTTGTTTATCCTTTTAATTTCCCCTTTTAATGTAGATTTAACCTCGATTGTAGTTTTATTGTCAGATTAATGCAAGTAAGTCAACTTCCAAATTTCCAATGCTTTAATTCTCTATAATTAATCCTATTCAGTTAATCAGTTAATCATACATCTAATTTACTTTTCTGTATGTTATTAAGTAATTTATTACTACGGGTTAGCCTCAATTTGCCTTATTTTAGATCATGCACTTAATCACTATTAACTTAGTCATCTTCAAATTACGCTTACGTCATCACATTGGTTTAAGCCCTCTTAATTTTTTGAGGTATTATTATTATTTTTTAGATAAGAAATAGAAATTGTATAAATTTGTTGATGTACTATTGGACCCTCTAACCTTCGGTATAAAGTTAGGTAGCATGCCCAAGACAAACACCACACCACGAACCTTAAGACCATCTCTAATCAAACTTTTAACCATGATCAAATAGTACCTTAAAATCCATTGACCTGAAAATGGTGAAAATTTTAAAGTGTAAATCTATTAGAAAGTTATTTAGAGCTATGACATTCATAAAAAGTTATATTGCGTGTAATTTAATTTTTGTCTCTCTCAACCCTAACAAAGTGAACCAAATCAACCAATATATGATTCTTTGTTTTATTAAATGTGTAGCAAGATTAAAGCGATAGTTAAATTATAATAACATCCTCTGTGGTACCTTATATCTATTTAAACCAAACCTTTTTTTTTGAATTGTTCATCTAAAAAAAACCAATTAAGTGTGTACTGAATTTCAATATATATTTAGGAATTGTTAAACAAAGTTTTGCTTTTAACTGTTGGTTTCAACTTTTTAGCAAATAATATAGCTATTAATTTTTATTTTAAATAAATTAATTTTTTGATATAAACGTTATTGTCAATCTAATATTCTAGAATTGCATTTTTTGAAATTTATTTTTATCTGTAGTATCTTGAATTTTCTATTAAATATAGTGCAAAATTTGTATTTTTAATTTTAAGCCTTGCCGACTCAACATGTTTGCCTAAGGTGCATGATTACTGATTAGACAACTTGTCACTTTTCTTTACAGTGCTTGATGCATCTTTCCTTTCCTATTGTGTTGAAACAGAAAATCAAACCATGAAATACGCAGTACGCACTTCCACAATCCTGAAGAGTGTATGGGAAAACACACTTTTACAATCTGATTTTTTTATGTACTTCTCAAAAGTCAGAAAAATACACGCTAATGACTTCTTAGGGAGGTCTTATCAAGAAGTTTTATAACCTAAACTAGTTTGTCACCTTAAAATGTAGGATAAAGTAGATGATTTGATCCATGAGTCAGTAGTTATAAGATAAAGTGTGTGGGTGGGTGTTTGATTAATATTTAGAGTATTCACATCATAGTGTAATTTTTTTTTTTGTTTGTTTTAATTAGTATAAGAATTTATTTTTTTATTTTAATGTAATCACTTTTCAAAATACCCACATAAAATTATTTATTCTAAACTTTATTTCATTAAAATATAAACTTTTCTTGATTTGTAATTTTTTTTTTCATATAAAACAATCATAATTCACTTTCTTCCTTCATCCTTAGAATATGTAGAAAAATAAAAATAAAAAACTAAAGGCAAAATAAATAATGTCAATGTAAATTTATACAATTACTGTAGTAACTTTGCAATTTTACACATCTCTACCTTCACTGTTGTGTGGGATTTTTGGGATTTGAATATTTAATTAAGGGCTCATTTGGTAGAGTGGTTTAACAACACGTTTTCAGTTTTTAAACAACATTATACGCATTTTTATACATTTTTTCACCTACACGTATTTTAAAAAAATACAAACAACCTTATCAAACGGCTAAGTAATTTTTTTTTCTCTCTCTTTTGCATTGTCCGATGCAAATGCTCTTACAATTTAATTAATAGAATGGAAATAGCTTGATTATGTGCAATTATTGGAAATTAAAGGACTTTAGCAAGTTGCATGTGAAACTCTCTAGGGTAATAGGTAAACCAGCATGCCACATTGTGCTGAGTAAACCACAAGCAAAGGCAAAGTTGAGATTCAACATAAAAAGTATAGGGCCTTCCTAGATTCTCAGGTCTCTTTGGAGAAGCTAACAGAGTTGACAAAGAAGTGGCAACCTAGCTTGTTCAAGTACGCAGCCCTATTATCATATGTTGGTTTGGCAGATACACTCTTGACTAAACATTTATTTTATCAATGTAAATTGGAGGAATTTATAGAACAAATAAGCTATAAATACCTTTTTTTTTTTCAACTTCCTCTTCGTTGAGTTTTGAGAAAGTGAATTTGGATAAATTAACAAATTTTGTACTTCTCTCACTTCTCTTCAATTTCTTCCACTTCGTTCAACACTATTTTGTCACTTACTTTCCTTTACTTCCCTAGTTAACATGTTTCACTTTTTTTCCATCGCTTTCCTTAATTCAAACAAATTGTCAGAATCATATGGTTTTCTACCTCAAATAATGATGATTATCAGGAAGCTATGCCACCTTAGCTATTAACAATTTAGCACTATAACCACCATTATTGCATCTCAACATTTTATCACAATCTTGATAAAATTTAAACCTTTCAAATATATGACTTGCCATTTTTTATGTGTTTAGAAAAAATAAAAGGGGTTTAAATAACTTACGAAAAATTGCATATGAAATCTTGAAGTTGGGGGTTTGTAACAAATTAAATCTTATAGTTTTAAAACTCGACATCAACAATATTAAGTTCCAAAACATGGATATCTTGATCGATACTTTGAAAAGTTGGTTGTTTTGCTACATACTTCAAAAATAGATGGTATTAATTTAGCCATTTTCCCCATTACAACTGAAAAAGAAATAAACAATAAAACATAAATCATATATCTACTAAACCATCTCGGAGGCAAAAATTAAAAATAATAAAGAGGAATCGCAAGTAAATGCCATGTCCCAAACTATGGATATATTTTTTCCCAAAAAAATTGATATTTTGACTAAGATCGAACTTGTTCAAAATTACTGTAATGAAAGGAACTTGAGATTTTTTACTAACTATTCATTTGACATTGGCTTATAAGCTAGTTTTTTTGCTTTTAGCTTTTATATAACTTTTTAAAACCTCATTTTTTGAGTTCAAATATTCTGTCCCACTTTTTTTGCTCTACTTTATACTCTACAAATAAAAACTTGTCACATATTCACTTAATACTGTCATTAGTATTAATAAGTCAATAATGGTAGTATTTAATTAATTAGGTGAACATGTGACAAATTTTTGTTTGTAGAATATAGAGTGGAACAGGAAAAGTGGAACAAAATATTTGGACTCCATTTTTTTCTTACTTTTAAAACCTTACTTTTTTTCTATTTAACATTTAACCAGCATTGAAAGAACGGCTATTTATTGAAGATAATATATCAAACCCATATAAAGTGACTTTTAGTATTTTACCATAAAAAGATTCCTATTTTTAAATCTTTACGCTAGCAAGCTTGAAGCATGGCTTCATGAGCTCAAAGCATAGGAAAGGCAGTAACCTTTAATTTTAAAAATCCTTTTTGAACATAACCATAATAACTTATACGTACTAAGGAATCAACTTTTGTGTGATATAAAATGTATATAATCAGGACATTCCAGCAGGTATGAGAATTGATGAAATCAATAGATTAGATTATCGATCGATTTAGTCATTGCACTGAAAAACATAATAGAGCTCAGATGGGTATCGGCCTAATCGTTCCAATGCTTAAGTTAATGGAATATTCTAGTGAATCAAATTAGTGAGAGTGTAGTGATTTTCATTTGAATAAATAGAGCTTAGTGTGCACACGTGCCACACGTGTGAGTGTTTATTATTTCTGCTTTCAGGTTAGTTAATTTAGTTTTTGGGTTTAGGGGTGAAATCAGATGGTATATAAAGCCTTGCTCAATAATTAATAACACTGAGAAATCATTTTTACCAAATTCAGTTTCTAATATGGTATCAGAGCCTGAAACTTTAGGGTTCTTCAATCGAATTTGGGAATTGAATTGATTTCGTCTTCTTTGTTCTTTGTCTTTTGTTTATCTTTGCTTATTTCAAGGATCTTGAAGCTCATCAATGGCCACCACAGCAATTGCTTCTTCCTCTGAACCTCCTTCTTCCTCACAAGACTCATACAATCCTAATGATCCTCTGCTCTTGCACCATGGAGAAAATCTGTCACCTGGATACAAAACATTTTTTTGTTCTATTTCCACCATCACAAAACCTAAATACCATTCCCAAGCAGTCAGTGACCATAAATGGTAAAAAGCCATGGATGCTAAGATTGCATTATTAGAGGCTAACAAAACTTGGTCCTTGACTACTCTTCCACCCAACAAAAAGCCTATAGGGTGCAAGTGGGTGTATAGAATCAAGTATAAATCTGATGGCTCTATTGAAAGATACAAAGACTAGGTTAGTTGCAAAGCGTTTTACTTAGAAAGAAGGCTTGAATTACATTGAAACCTTCTCCCCTGTTGCCAAGATGGTGTCTGTGAAGACTTTACTTGTAGTGACTGTTCTGAAAGGCTGATTTCCAAGCCAGCTTGATGTGAATGATGCTTTTCTTCATGAAGATTATTAGAGACAATTAAGGGAATCCCAATCAGCTCAATTAAGGGGTTTCCAATCAGCTGTAATTATGCGATTTGGTAGCTGTTACTATTCTGTCTAGCTGCAATTATGGGATTAGGATGTCAATATTTTTGTCTAGGGTCATTGTAACAGCATCTATATATATTCAAACCAATGTAAAAGTTCTATACACAACAAATATAATTTAGACAAATCTTTGTCATTCAATCTTATTTTACAGAGATTAACATGAAGAGGTGTATATGGCTCTTCCACCAAGCTTTCACAGCAAGGAGGAGCTAGTTTGTAAACTTAATAAGTCTCTCTATGGTCTCAAGCAGGCTTTTAAACAGTGGTTTTCAAAGTTCTCTACCACATTGGTTCAATGGGTTCAATTAGTCTAGGTCAGATTATTTTTTGTTCACTAGACAACAAGGTGCATCATTCATTGCTTTGTTGGTCTATGTGGATGATGTTCTAATAGCAAGCAATGATAAAGATCAAGTTGATCAATTTAAAGTACTGCTGGATCAGAAGTTTAAGTTGAAGGATTTGGGTGAATTAAAGTACTTTCTTGAATTAGAAGTGATAAGGATAGAAAAGGGTATGAGTCTTTGTAAAAAAAAAAACACTTAAGAACTTTTGGAAGATTCTAGTTTGCTTGGTTGTAAGCTTGCAAAGGTGCATATGGAACAAAACTTAAAGCTTAGTAAGTATGAAGGGGTTTTGCTCAATGATCCAAGCAAATATAGAAGGTTGGTTGAGAGATTGTTGATCCTGACAATTACCAAACTAGACATCACTTATGTAGTTCACAAGTTGAGTCAGTAGCTCTTAAGGTTCTACAGTATTTGAAAAATAAACCTGGAAAGGGTGTTTTATTCTCTACAAGGTTAGAATTGCATGTAAAAGGATTCATTGATTCCGATTGGGCATCATGTCCAGATACAAGAAGGTTTGTCACAGGGTACTGCATATTCATTAGAGACTCTTTGGTTTCTTGGAAACCTAAGAAACGGTCTATTGTCTCTAGGTCTTTTGCTGAAGCTAGAATATAGGGCCATGGCAGTGGCCACTTGTGAGATTGTTTGGATCCTTTACTTGTTGAGGGATATTCAAGTAGATCATAGCAAAGAAGCCTTATTATTTTGTGATAGTCAATCAGCTCTCCACATAGGTTCCAACCCAATTTTTCATGAGAGAACTAAGCATATTAAAATAGACTGTCATGTAGTGAGAGATAAGGTGTAAGGTAAGGTGATTAAGTTGATTCATGTGAAGAGTTAATGTCAACTAACTCATTTACATATAAAGGCCTTGAATTTTAAGCAGTTTATTGAACTCTTATCCAAGATAGGACTAATCAATATTCACCAATCATTAGCCCATCTTGAGGGGGAGTATCAAAGTCAGAAATCTGCCACAAGACAATCAAGTCAAGTTGTGATTCAAGATAAACATGAAGGTGTTGCTCAATAAGATGTTGTGAAAGCTGCTACCAGCTGCAGAATACACAAAGTAAATCAAAAAAGGAATAGAGAAGAAAAATGACAGTGCTGTAAAACAATAACGACATATAGTTTTAATATAAATGTAAATAGAGCTTAGTGTACACATGTGCTACACGTGAGTGTTTGTTATTTCTGCTTTCAGGTTAGTTAATTTAATTTATGGGTTTAGGGGTGAAATCAGATTGTATATAAAGCCCTGCTCAATAATTAATAACACTGAGAAATCATTTTTACCAAATTCAGTTTCTGATAGCTCATCCCTTCTACTGGACTCATTAATTGGGCTTTAACCTACGAGCTTGCTCATGCACTTATACTACTCCTTGATTTCAGGTTGAAGTAGGTCGAGAGATCGTGAGGTTGTATTCTTTAACTGGCCGTCATCAAAGTTATATGCTTGTGATGATGTGGCTCGATACAATGTATTCTCAATGTTTGGTTCATTACTGTTAGTATTACATCTATAAGATTAATGATGATAATAATTATTTCTGTAGGGATTGAACTATGTTTTCCATCAAACAGTTTGGAAGAATCTCCTCCAACCCATATGACAAAGGAAATGCTAAAACTACCATATATTTATAATTTACTTAATATAAAATTTTTACAAATTGATATGACAATAAATATAATTGAAGTTACATTTTGTGATTGAAGACACATCTATTTGTAAAATTTATATTATAAATTTTTTAGTGTTCCTAACACACTTTAGGGCAATTCATATATAAAATCATCCACATGTATTAAAGTGGATAGTTATTGGAATCATATTGTCATAAGCATGAATAATTTTTTCTTAAATCGATTTGGAATTAAACTCTGTTCATACACATAATTATTTTTTGGTTATTGCTTTGATTGGAAAATAGAAGAGGTGTTGGTTTAATCAATTTCCAAG
Source organism: Quercus variabilis (assembly GCA_030445155.1). Classification (NCBI taxonomy): domain Eukaryota; kingdom Viridiplantae; phylum Streptophyta; class Magnoliopsida; order Fagales; family Fagaceae; genus Quercus; species Quercus variabilis. The sequence continues at coordinate 31,760,113 of CP129453.1, read as the reverse complement.
TATTACTTAGGGTTTCACATTGTTCAAGAATCCTTTATTTATATATATTTTTTTATGAGTCGTTGTTCAAATCCATTGTCTTCAGTCTTCACATGTCAAAGCCTTGCTCAGGTAGTCACCAATCAAATGGCTTGTCCAAACGTTTCTCAAAAAAAAAAAAAAAAAAAAAAAAAAAAAGAAGAAAAAAGGCCTGTCCAAACCGGATCAAAGACCCAATCAGAGCTTCCAACGGCACTTCGATGACCTTGACACTTCAGAAAATCTTATTCTTCCTTTGCTGTAGGGGTTTGCATATAAAGAGCGCATTGTTTACTTTTCCTTTTTGACCCTTCTTCTACCACCTAGCTACTATTATTTACAAAAGAAAAAAGAAATTCATTGAATTTGATTTGATGGTTTTGATCTGATTATTATACCATATTTGGTTCCATCACTCAAACCCCAGACAAGACCATCACAAAGTACAAGGCCTTAAAGAAAAATTAACACGTGTCTAGTACTCATGCACCATCCACATTCTACGTATCAAACATAAACTAGTCCTAGTCTTAGACACAATTTTGACACACTTGAGCTTGAATTAAAACCCATAAAAAGTTCACCAAGCTAATTATCAGTCATAGTCATAGAGTTTTTAAGTTCAAGTGAAACCCTACTAAACCATCAAATTAATATCAGTCACAAAGAGAGAGAGGGAAAGATACAGAAAGAAACCAATGGTTAATAAGAGGTTGCAACAAAAACTACAAAGCCAAATTAGACATCAGTAAAAGCAGTTGGCTTGGCTTTGTCACCAACCCATAAACAAATCCTTCCTTTCTGTGCCACTTAGAAAGTCTTTTACCCTCTAGCCCAAATTAGAAATATTGCTCTTCTAATGCTTTCCTGTCTCTTTATTAAATCCCACTACCTCTTCCTCTTTCCTCCATTCCATTTCAACAAACAAAGAACAACAAGAAGAGAAGAATAAGAAAAGTAGGAGAAGAAAGTTTGTGAGAGATGGGGAGAGGCAAGATTGAGATCAAGAGGATTGAGAACACAAACAACAGGCAGGTGACCTATTCAAAGAGAAGAAGTGGGATCATAAAGAAGGCTAAGGAGATCACTGTTCTATGTGATGCTCAAGTTTCCCTTGTTATCTTTGGTACCAATGGAAAGATGCATGATTACTGTAGCCCTTCAACTACGTATGTATATAATATATACTTCTCTTTGTTAATAACCTCCTCTTCTTCATATATATTATTATATATAGTCTCAGTAGGGTTCTTGGCTAGTTATTGATCTGTGATTCTCTTTGTTTTCTAATATGTGGGAAATTTTTATTTTTGATGGTGAAGGCTAACTGACATCTTGGACAAGTACCACAAGCAGTCTGGTAAGAAGTTGTGGGATGCTAAGCATGAGGTGGGTTTTCATATTATGAATAGTCTCTCTCTCTTTTTGTGCTTGATATTGTTCAACTTTTTCTGTCAAATTTTTACTGTAAAAGCATCTGGTAGTTCTTGCTTTGTGACATGATTTTTTTTAGCTAAAAATATGTTAAGAAACATGAACTATGAATTCTATGAACAGATCTACAAATGGGATGTATATAGTCCCTCTTTTTCTCTCTCTTTGCTTTCAAAATATTCTAATGTTTTTTTCATAGAGAAAGAAAACTAAAACTACATGAATTGTAACATCTATGAACAGATCTGGTAACAAAACATTATTCCCTCCCTTCCTTTTCCTTGCAACAATTGAAACACCTGAATGGTTGGTAGTTATAAGCAAATAAGTATAATAAATGTCTTTCCTTTGACAAGATCTATGTCTTTGTCTGATAGTTTCTTGACTAAAAGCATAGTAAACGGCAAATTAATACACAACCTCTACTAACAGATCTGCAATTAGAAATTTAGTTTAACTAACAGATCTGCTGATTAAAGTCTGACCCATCATGGATTTGTATATTTACCTTTTTTTTTTGGTTGTTGTTGTTGTTGTTGTTGAGATAAACTAACTGTTAGGGTTTCCGACTATGATAAACTCAGAACCTCAGCAATGAAATTGAAAGAATCAAGAAAGAGAACGACAACATGCAGGTTGAGCTCAGGTATATATTGGATATTTGGTTTCTTTGCTTCTCCCTCTCTCTTTCTCTCTCTCTCTCTCTCTCTCTCTCTCTCTCATGTAGATGGAAGTCTATGTTGCAGGCACTTGAAGGGAGAGGATATCACATCTCTGAACCCAAAAGAGCTTATTCTCTTAGAGGAAGCCCTTGAAAATGGGCTCTCAAGTATCCGAGAAATGCAGGTTAGTATCCAAATATTAATTTGTGTGTGTGTGTGTGTGTGTGAATGAGGATCTTAATAGGCATCCAAGAGAAGATTTAACTTACAATTTTTTTGTTTTTTGCAGATGGAGTACTTGAATATTGCTACAAGAAATGTACGTGTAGACAGAACCATAGTGCCTTGCTTGATCGATTTCTTTTGTTACTCATGAGTAATGTAATAGGAATATCATAACTATTGGCCTATATTTTATCTTTAAAAATTGTTAAAGCAATGCAAAAGGACTATTTTTTTTTCACTTGAAAGAGTAAGGAAGTATATCAAAGTCTAAAGATTTGAGCTTTTTTGATAATTTGGTAGATTGATGAACTAAGTTATGCTTTACTTCCTCATCTAAAAAAAAATGTTAAGCAATGCAAAAGAACTTTTCAATGTTCCTATATATAAGTATATGAGTTTTATTATTATAATTTTTTTCTTTCCGTGACCTTAATTAACTTTGTTAACTGGACATTGCTCAGACCGAGATGTTGGAGGAGGAGAATAAGCACCTTACCCTCGTTCTGGTAATGTCATTCAACTTTCTATATATCTTTACTTATAAGCAAATCTGTGGACACCAATGTATGTACATGAATATTAGTGCATGAAGTATATGATATGTGCAGGTGTGCATGTTGTATGTTAATCTGTAGTTGTAGTTAGAATATATGCTTATTTATTTGCTCAATACTTTCTGTGTACATTTAAGCAGTTTTACACAATGATATGGTTTTGTGAGAGATTCATTTGTGTGCATTTGTGACTGTGTATCTCAGTTTGTAGAGCCGTTTGGTTGAATATATTCGTTTTTTTAGATTGTTGCGAATGAATCCCCCCCAACCCCCCCCCCCCCCCCCCACCCCCCAAAAAAAAGACTGTTCATATTTTTGAGCTATATTTTCACGTTGATTGATAATCAATAACACAAGTCCAACAAAGTCAAATTTCTATTCATTATAAATTAATTAACTCAATTCAGATAGTCATGACAGAATTGTGCATGGCAAAGTCTACTAGTAGTAATTACTAACATTTGCCTCCTCTTTACGACAGCACCAACAGGAGATGGTCAAACAGGAGATGGCCATGGAAGCAAACAGGGACATGAATGATGAGTACCAGCAGAGAGTGAGAGAGTACAACTCTCAAATGCCGTTTGCCTTCCGTGTGCAGCCTATTCAGCCAAATCTACAAGAGAGAATGTAATAGTACTACTGTTGCTGGCATCTAAACTGTTTAGTTTGCTAGCTCTTCTGCTTTCCATGGCTTGTAATAGACCTAGCTAATATCATGCTACTTGAGCAAGTACTAGTATTAAAACCTGCAAGTGTGTGAACTTGGCTTTTGGGCTGATCGATTACTTTGTGTACTATATATGGTGGGGATGACCTTGTGTTACCTTAGCATATATTGGGCTAATTATGTCTAAGACCCTAAATATATATATATATATATATATATGGACCTTTGTATACTATTTGGTTGGTTTGACCTTGTTTTTACCTTATAATGGGCCATCATAGAACCTAGATAATCATCTGCTCTTTTTCTCGGATTGAATTGTTAAATTTTAGCTAACAAGCATTTTCCTGTTGATTTTGTTAATTTTTACATAGATCTTTTTAAAAATTGAAATTCCTCTCCCCCTCTCTTTATATTGTCAATCAAAATTGAACTCTATCTAAGTTTTACTCTTTTGATATGCCAGTATATGCCAGTTATCTAGGTGATGATTGAGCTTTATATACATCACATGTGTCTCGATCACTAGCATGTCACCCCTAAAATACAATAACCCAGCCAAACATAATGAAAGTTACTACAACAATGAGCAAAGTTCCGCCAAATAAACACATTTTGTACGTTGTCCACAAAATGATCCACATAAAAATACTCACTCCACACCTTTTCAAAAAAAAAAAAAAATCACTCCATACACCCAAAAGTCATTCTAAGTACTCCTTTCAAGAGTATTAAGGCTCCTTTATATAGAAATATATATAATACATGTAAGTTATTATAAGAATTTAATCACAATATAATGAAAAAATAAATTACAAAGATAATGAGGTTATTGAGATATAAATATTTTGTAAGAACATTTTGAGTTGATGGGGTGTTATATTTCATAATAACTTTTGTAATAATAAATTTATGAATACAGAGATTTGTTAATTTTTATCGTAATACACTAAGGGTCCGTTTGGTTGGAAGAGTGAAAAAGTAAGAGAATAGAAAATAGTAGGAGAAAGGAAAAGATTTTAATTTTCCTTGTAAGGACTCATTTTGGATTGGACCCAGAATATAAACGGGTTTTCAGTCCAACAAGCCCAAACAATAAATTTGTAGAGAATGGGTAGAAGGTTTAGACGCTGGCCGTCGTCCCTCATGCGTGAATCTCTTTTCTTTTATATAAAATATGCTTGTAACTGTTTACAACTGGGGAATGCTCCTCGGCCCATGGCCGAGAAGCCCTTTTTCTTTTAGCCTTCTTCCCCCCCCCTTCTTTTACTTTACTCGCTTTTCTTATATAGTCCTCATCATCCTCTCTCGCTCTTCCATCTGTTGATCATCTATTCGTCTTTCTTCTGGTTGCTCATCTCATCAGAAGTCTTATCAGCACTCAAGTGGTTCACTCTGATTAACGTTGCCCTGCCAAAGGGTTATATCACCATTAATGCGGCCAGAGGGGTTAGGTGAATGCATTAATTGCGGAAGTGATAGCTTGCCCTGGGCTTGTCCCTTCTAAAATTCATCCTTGGCATGCCGAGGACAAAGAGGTTCTCGGCTTGCAACCGAAAAGAGGCTTTCTCCATCTTAGCCTCGGATGATCAGTCTTCCTCAGCGTGGGCCTTGGGCCTACTATGCGATGGGCTGAGGCTACCAGGCCCATAGACCCCACATCCCTCATTTTTGTTTGGTTGGAAGTGAAAAAATGGAGGGATGGAAAAGTGAGTTTATATCAATTTACTCATATACCTTTATTAAAAAATGATGCCCAATTAAAACAAAAAAGTGACGAACAAAAAAAAAAAAAAAATATATATATATATATATATATATACATATATATAGTCACCCAAATTTATTAAAAAATAAAAATCATGTGTAGAAAAAAAATCACATTGAAACCAAAAAACCAAAAAAAAAAAAAAAAATGGAATGAGACATTGAACAAAAGAAACACTTAACAACTTATTAAAATTGGAATTAAAAATTTATTTTTAAAAAAATGTATTGAAGAAGCCCATGTGTAACTTGCGCATGAGCATTTTTGTCCTTCACTTATAAGACTTTCCCCCACCAAGTTTTCTCTCCATTTTGGAGAGAAAACTTTTTGGTAGGCCCAAGTGGGCCCCACCATCATTTTCCCCTCTCCCCCTCTCAATTAAGCACCATCCAAAAAGTTTTTCCTCCCCATTTTCTCTCAAAAGTTTTACATCTACCCTATTTAATTTCCAAACAAACACACCCTAACAGTTGGTGTGAAGAAATCCAATTGCATTGAGTTAGTAATTAAAAACTCTTGGAGGCACAAAATTAATCAGGGACAACTCTCAATACCTCATGATTCGGTGAGCTCTTTCCTTACTCTTGATCTTTTACTTTTATTTTATTGTTGTCTTTATTGTTAATTTCCATATTAATTTGTTTTGTTTGTGACAAGAACTCTACACCCATCACTGCAATTTTTTCTAAGACTTTAGTTGGTTTAGCGCGAAGTATGATGCAATCATATCAAGAGTACATTACAGCCTTACTTATTGAGCTGTGATGTATCTTTGATGTGATGCACATTACGATCATGTGACATTAAAATTTTTAGTTTATTTTATTTTTTCTATTATTATTATAATTTAAAATTACAAAATATATCATATAATTTTAATCTTATCACATTCCTAAACAATGTAATATTATATTCTTATATTAAGATTACAATAATTTAATATTACGGTATAATATAACATCATGACAAATCAAATGCCCCTAAAGTGCAATTACAAACCCAACAAGGTCAAGTTGGTATATTTTTTCTTTCTTCTTCTTCTTCTTCTTCTTCTTCTTTTTTTTTTAATGAAATTTGGAAGATCAATATAAATGATATCTTTATCGCCGTCTTTCTATTGTACCTTTAATATTATTAGGGACAAAATTGGGAAATGCCCCGTTTGGGTAAAAATAGCAACATAATGCCATTTTCTCCAAACTATATAGGGAAATGCCCCTCTTTTGTAACTCGATTTTCTTAAAATCGAGTTAGGCCCTATAACAGCGTTTTTTAGGAGCCTATAGTGACGCTTTTAGGACCTATAGTGGCGTTTTTTAACTCGATTTATAAGAAATCGAGTTATAGGTAAAAAAAATTAAAAAAATTGCCTATAACTCGATTTTATGGAAACCGAGTTACAAAACATCACTGTAGATCCTGAAAATGTCACTATAGGTCCTTAAAAACGCCGCTATAGGGCTCTAGAATTTTTTTTTTAACAACTCGATTTTGAGAAAATCGAGTTACAAAAGAGGGGTATTTCCGTATATAGTTTGGAGAAAAGGGCATTATGCTGCTATTTTTACCCAAATGGGGCATTTCCCAATTTTGTCCATATTATTATAGGGGTATATATGATACATTGATTCCCATATATATATATATATGTTAAATGGAGGCCAAAAGAAAATTACTTCCAAACAGTGAAAAATATTGCTAAGAGCATCAGCATCCGGAAGTGGGAATGCCAAATGTAAGGGTTATTTAGCATTAGGAGCCACAAATCACCCAGTATTAGAACTTGTAAACTTTCGAAATTGTAAAAGTTTTTACAATTGTGCTACAATAGCATCTTATTAATAAGATGCTACTATATCACAATTGTATTTTTAAAAATTATTTTTTAATTCTCTCTCATACTTTTATATAAAACTTCGACTAACTTTCTCTCTCCTCTCTCTTTCGTTATTTCTTTTCTTTTCTCTATCTTCCTTCTCTCTCTCATTCTGCTCTCCTCACTTCAGGCTCAAAACCCCATAGCCACCACACCATGGCCTAACCCACTGTCACCAGCCATGGTGATCGGCGTTGGGCGTGGGATGTGGAGATCGCTGTTGGGCATGGGTTTCTAGCGTTTGGGTGGTGGCAGTGTCATGGGTTTGGGCGACAGTGGCGACGGTTGGATTTGGATTTGGGCATGGGTTTTCGGCATTTGGTTAAGTTTCTGTTGATTTGGGTGATTTTTTGTTGTGATTTGCTTTTTGTGATTTTGCTGGGTATGGGTTTGCTAAAGGTTGTGGTGGATTGTCTTCTCCGTGGATCATGGTGGATCATCTTCTCCGAGGATCATCTTCTCTGAGTTCTGGATTAGGTTTTTTTTTTTTTTTTGGTGGGTTCATAGTGGTGGAGTTGGGGGTTGCCGTGGTTTGGTTTGATTTTAATTTTGATTTTGATTTTGTGGGTTGCCGTGGTTGCCAGAGTTTGTGGCTAGGGTTTCAAGAGAACAACAGTTTAGGTATGTTCTAGACTTCTGGTAGCAGGTGGTTGTGATTTGGTTCTTGGGTTTTGGGTTTATGTTTTTATTTGGGTTTGGGATATTATTTTATTGGGTGAAAATATTATTTTAATGAATAGAATAGGAAAATAAAAGTTGGGATGCTAGGAGAATTGTAAAATTGTATTGTATAATTGATAAAGTGGCTTTTTGGGATGGTAAAATAGGATGAGATGAGAATTCCGAATGTGGATGCTCTAAGGACATGAACCTTACGCTCAGCTGGATGCAAGATTAATTGGTTAAGCAATTTCATGTTTTTAAAATTTTCTATAATTAAGCAAAATAGAAACATGTATATTAATTAATTATATGTATATTTTCAAACATTATAAAATTTCTTTTATAACAAAATTAATTGTTTTAAAATAATTATTAAAATTTCTTTTAGAAGAATGTTAAAGCTCTTTTTAATTTTCTTTTATAAAAAAAAAAAAAATTAAAGCTTAACCACTAATAATATATACATATGTCTACTGTTTACCTTAATAATAAAATAAAAGAATTTCATATATTTACCATGGGAGGGTGTCCGAGTACAGAATAGAGCCCGTGGGCCTAGTTCAAGGAGGTAGAAAGGCCCACCCACACATTAGGCTTGACCCGACACATGGATGAGATTCCAAGGAGAAGAGACGAAGATGTCGACTCCCCAAGGAGCCTGAAGAGTGAGCATTCCTCGGGAAACATCGAGCTAGCCACTTGCACTAAAAAACAAAATACTGAAAAAGAAGGGAAATATTCAGATAAAGTAGTCATCACCTCCGCATTCAATACAATGCACTAACTTAGCTGGTCACATTAATGGAGGAATGACCCCTAAACGGTATCCTCATAGCTTGTAACACATTTTTCCACCTCCAGCAAGACCTTGAAGGGACAAGCATCTAAAGGAAGGTCAATGATAGTACAAGTGGAGGGTTAAAATACAATTCAGCTATGATGAACGACACAATTTACTATTTAATTATTATAATTTATTATTTTTGGTATTTTTATGTAAAAAACGTTATTTTAGGTTTAGATGATTTATTTCCTTGTTTTTAGGTGCATTTAATACTTTTTAGGTCAAATTTTATTCATGATATGGTTAGATATCAATAAGGAGTTATTTTAAAATATATTTTCTTGTTTATCAAGTTTTATGGAGTCTTAAATAGGTCCCTAAGTCTGTAAACGTTTTTCCAGAGATATTACTGAATAAAAATCAGAAAATGTGAGGCTTTACTCTTCCTTTAGTTATTCAAGAACTGTGAACTTATCAGGGATTCTTCCTTGTAGCATTCAAACTTTATACCTTTGGTTCGTGATTCATTATAATCATTGGGTTAAGGTCTATTACTTATACCTTTAGTTCGCGTTTCGCTTATAAACGTTGGGTCAGGGTTCTATCAAAAATCTGAATTTTAGCCTTTTTGGGCAAGTATTCCAATATTTTTATTGGGTCCCAAAGTGTGTCGATTGAGATTCGCATCATTTGGTATTAGAGCACAAGTTCTAAAATCAGTTTTCTTTCCCTTTATCTTTTGTTTCTTGTTATCATCCTATCTTGTTCTTTTTGTGTTTTTTATTCCTTACGTGCACTAGGTTAAAATCGTGCACCCAGCTCCAAAAAAAAAAAAAAAAAAAAAAAGATGGTAATTATTGAAAACATTATGGAAGATTCAATTGAGGTCAAATATGAGGATGAGTCCACAACTCACAATCCTCAAGTCTTAGTTGATTTGTTGAAGATGACCATACAATATGTTGATTTCTTGGAGTAGAAAATTTTAATTTTATTATCAACCCTTTGTTGATTAATGTTGCAAATAAATTAAAAGTAGATGAGAAGAAATTTTACGCTGCACTTTATGAATGATTCAAGTTTCAGAACCAGATCAAGTTATTAAAGCATTCGAAGTATTTGTTTATTTGGAGCGGAAGATTTCAGATTTCAAAGATGAACTCGAGGACGAGTTTGATTCAAGTGGAGGGGTCTGATGAATGACACAATTTACTATTTAATTATTGTAATTTATTATTTTTGGTATTTTTATGTAAAAAACGTTATTTTAGATTTAGGTGATTTATTTCCTTGTTTTTAGGTGCATTTAATGCTTTTTAGGTCAAATTTGATTCCTGATATGGTTAGGTATCAATTAGGAGTTATTTTATAATATATTTTCTTGTCTGTCAAGTTTTATGGAGCCCTTAAATAGGCCCCTAAGTCTGTAAACGTTTTTCAGAGATATTATTGAATAAAAATTAGAAAATGTGAGGCTTTACTCTTCTTTTGGTTCTTTAAGAACTGTGAACTTATCAGGGATTCTTCCTTGTGGCGTTCAAACTTTATACCTTTGATTCGTAATTCATTATAATCATTGAGTCAAGGTCTATTACTTATACCTTTGATTCACGTTTCGCTTATAAACGTTGGGTTAAGGTTCTATCAAAAATCTGAATTTTAGCTTTCTTAGGCAAGTATTCCAATAGTTTTGTTGGGTCTCAAAGCATGTCGATTGAGGTTTGGACCAACCTGACTATATAAAGAGAGGAAATCCCTTCAGAAAGGAGGATGAAAAACTAAAGAGAGATATTCCCTGTGTAGCACTATCTTGTAATTGAGACCTGAATATTATATGAACTCCTCGGCCTATTCCGAGAAAGTGTTAATCTAAAAATCTATTGCTTTCTTGTAACTTATGTAATGTTTTTCCATTCACTTAACAGTTAAACCATATAAGCATATCAAGGTTGACCTCGCAAATCCACTATCTAACAAATTAGTTGTATTGGGCCATCATACTTAAACTTTCTATTTTAGGAGGGCTTAAGTGTTTTCGATCGCTTACATTTAACATTTAAAAAAAAAAAAAGAACTAAAAACAACTAACCTCATCACACGCGCTTTGCGCATGCGATGATAATTTTTTATTTTTTTTGGTTTAGTGTCATAATATTCATTTAAAAAAAAAAAAATTGAATAAATTTGTTTTGAAGACATAGATTAGTAGGAGAGTGCCATATTTTGTAGGCATTTTAAGTAGAGTTAGAGAAATATTTTTACCGGATTGTTCTCAAGTTTTTTCTCTGTTAAACCTAAGGTTTAGGGGTATTTCTGAATTACATAAAAATTCAGTTCAAAGAGGTGAATCCTTTTATAGATAATAAGTATAGAAAGAAAAATAGATATTATTTATACTATTATTTAAGAGACTTCCAATGTTTTAAAATGACATTTTTTTTAATTCAAAAATGCCTTTAACTTCCAAACAACCCATTACAAAATAACTTCCAAGTTCCCACTCCACTAAACCACCTCCAAAATTCAAATTTTCTACGGTCACTCATATTAAACACGGTAACTTTTTTTTTTCCCTTTAAAATACTTTTGCAAAATATAAACTTACCTTAAAAATATTTTTTTTTCTCACTTTCATAAGAAAAAAATATATACACCAAACAAAAAAAAAAAAAAAAAACCAAGTTATTATTTTTTTCAAGATCAAAAACCACGTTAACTAGATTTTAAGAATGACTCAGAGTTTTAAAAAAACCCTTATTCTTATTCCGTCATTATTTTTTTAATGAAATTATCATATAGATAAAAGAATATCCAGTTATCTACCACTCTTTTTCATTTATCTAAGCAAAGACAAAACTAGAATCCTAAAATGCATGCCCGAAATTGGACTACTCTCCCACTAACCCACCCATAACACAACATAGTTACTCCATATTTCAAAGCCAAGCCACCATTTACTACTATAAAAGATAAAATTTTCTGGTCATTTGAACACACTCAAGACAGAAAAAGAGGCAAGCTTTAAATGTTGCACAACCCAACTTAAAAAGTTCCTCTCTCACCATCTATTTTGTTAACAAAAATTTTGAATTATGTGTATTTTTTTTAATGGCCCCTTCAAATATATATTTCATCAACTTTATGAGCATCTAAAGCATATTTTATTTTTTCTAATCATTCATTATAAATGGAGAAGTGTACGTTTTTCAAATGTCCAACTTATATTCTTATATCATTCAATTCTCTTTAATTTAGGTTCTTCTATAAAATTAAAAAAAAAAAAAAAAGTATATTTTTACCATCAATAGTTTTAAAAGTAAATGCTCAAAAAAAAAAAAGTTTTAAAAGTAAAGGTTTATGTGGTGCCTTATTTTGCGGTTGCGGGAATGGAGAAATTGAAAAATCTATATATGGATTTAAATACTTTTGTGCCTTATTCTAGGTGTTTTTAGTTCTATGACCTGACGAATTAATTTTGAAACTAAAGACATTAAACATTTTCTTATATATTAAATTTTGATTTGATTAAAACTTGAATCGTGATTTAATGTAATTTTTATTTATATTGTGATGAGTATTATGAGTTTATGGGTGAAATAATTTTTTCATCACACTCTTAGATTTTTTGTTATTGAAAAATATAGTAATCTTTACAAAAATTATGCAAAGTATTAATCTTTACCCAAAAAAAAAAAGGAGTCCATAAACACTCGTGATTAAAAGAATTAACAAATACACGTACCTAAACTCTGGTTATGTAATACTATATTAGAAGTCTGTTTAAAAAACTTTATATGATGATGTTTGGAAAATCAGTAGACTGGATGTTTCGGACTTGAATGATTTGGAGGGCCTAAAAAAGGAAAACAAAGAATCAAAGGAGCCAGGGTTAACCGGCCACCATAATAGGTCAAAAATGAGCGGCAGATCACACAGATGAGCCTCTAGACCACAGCAGACGCATAAGCAGCGGATAAGTTTGGGACGCACTCAGAAATGAAGCACGCCTAAGGCCCAAACATCACCAGCTTGTACCCAGCCAAATACAGGAAGTGGTGGATCATAGGTCAGAGGTAAAAAAAGGTACGGTTTGGTGGTGGGGAGAGGGGAAAGCTTATTCTGGGGTTCCTGCTCAGGTTTTTTTGGGAGAAATGTCATGTTAGGATGACATATTACCCAAAAGAAGTAAGGATGAGCTGGAACCACTAGATGCATGCCATAAGGGGTAGAAGGGGAGAACACCCACACCGTAGTGGATAAGAATGCCATGGTGAACAAACAAACAAAATAGCCTTCTTTGTCTGGTGATGGGAAGTGGCGCAGCCAGCACGGATAAGTAGTGGTGGCTAGGCAGCTGACAAACCAGTGGGGGTTGGCAAGGACACCCAGACCAGACAAATGCGGTTAAAGGCTAAAATGGTAAAAATCAGTCACGGCAGGCGGTATATAAAGAACCCTTGTCATGTGTAGTAAGAGGGATCACCATCATGGCAATAGTAATCACTAAGAGAGAATCACAACATTACTAGATAGATAAGCACTGAGAAAAGAAAAGGGAAGGAAAACAGAATTAGAAACAACAAATAAAACAGAATGCATAAAACGGCAAGCATGCACCGATAGGCTAATCCCTTCTCTCTCTCTCTACAGGCCTACTTTCTGTTAGAGACAAAAGGATTCTTTTGAGTACAAGCCATTCAGGACCGTTCCCTCAAAATGGGTAATTTCCATGGCAGAATTATCCTGTGAAGTTACCCATGTTGAGGAAGTGGTTTACTCATTGGCCTTAGTCCCGTGACAGGACTAGATGCGGCAAACTAATTATCTTCCTTCTTTTATCAATTGTTGCTATCATCTTTTCTCTTGTCCCTACTATTGTATTCATAATGTGTTCTTTTCCCTTGCTTTAATTAGAGGTTTCTTACTTATTTCTAGTCTGACTTTGTTTAATTATTTGCTTTTTTTTAATAAAATTTTGCTTACACTCTTTCTTAAAAAAAAAAAAAAACTGTTACTGTTTCCTTAAAAAAAAAAAAAAAAATCCCAAGTGGGGGGCATAAAGGAAAAACTGCAAAATATATAAGGGCATATTTAAAAGAAAATAAAGAAGTTGGGGGAAGAAGATCGGCTGATTAGCTCTCCCACAGAAGAAGAAGGAAAAGAGATCGGCGTGAGAGAGTGAGACTAAGAGAGAGAGAGAGAGCGAGAGAGAGGAAACTGATTTTGGGTGCAGGGATACTCTCAAAACGCAGCGTTTCAGGTTAGGGTTTCTACTTCTTATTTTTTTTCCCCCTGTCCTCGCCGTGTCCCGGCCTCGTTCGACACCGGTGCGGCAGGCAAATTGCCGTGTCCGTGTCCGTGCTTTCTTGAGTTTAATTAAGTGCTTGATGTTGAACTCTTTATTTTTATGGTTTTAAATTGTGATATTTGGGTATCGGATGCTGAATGGTAAAAATAAGCCGTTTTGTTTCATTTTTGTTTGCTGACAAATTGAGTGTTTCTTTAGGTTTTAATAATATTAGGCATTACAATTATATTATGTGTTGAATTTTTGAAAATCTGCTTTTGTTTTTGTCATTAGACTAGTAATTAGTTGAAGGAGTTGTAAGGGGAAGGATGGGAGAGAGGAAGGTGCTAAACAAATACTACCCGCCGGACTTCGACCCGGCGAAGCTACCGAGGGCACGGCGGCCAAAGAATGAGCAGATAAAGGTCCGCATGATGCTCCCAATGAGCATTCGGTGCAACACTTGTGGCAACTACATCTACAAGGGCACCAAGTTCAATTCCCGCAAAGAGGACGTTATTGGCGACACTTATTTGGGCATTCAAAGGTTCCGCTTCTACTTCAAATGTACCAGATGCTCTGCTGAACTCACCATCAAGACCGACCCCCAAAATTCCGACTACATTGTCGAGTCTGGTGCTACCAGAAATTTCGAACCTTGGCGCGAAGAGGATGAGGTAGAATAATAATAATAATAATAGTAATAATAATAATAAAAATCTAGCCTTCTTGTGTGCTTCTGTACATTGTGACTAATAAATATATGTTAATTGTTCAGGTAGCGGAAACAAATAAACAGCAGAGGGAAGCTGAAGAGATGGGAGATGCTATGAAATCTTTAGAGAACAGAACGTTGGATTCCAAAAGAGAGATGGACATCATTGCCGCGCTGGACGAGATGAAATCTATGAGGGTATTAAATGTTTTAGACATGTTGTGAGATAATTTGAATTGAATCCAATGTAAGTCAGTGTGATTGATACTGATACCGATACACTTCTTCTTTTGCAGTCCAGACACGCCACTGTGAGTGTGGATGCCATGCTCGAGGCCTTGCAGCGCACGGCTGTGGAAAAGGTATGATTGATCTTCTCTGTTGTATGTAAGTAAGATTAGTTTTGTTTCTTATTAAGCGCAACAGCCTGTGTTGTCACATTTCTGTTTGGATTTGTTGACCTCGTTTTTATATTGTGAAAATGTGTGTGTTCCAACACTTTGTTGTGTGTGTGACTTTGTCTCGCCTGCTTTACCGGAAGCTTCTCCAGCTCAAGCATTTACTTTTTCTATTAGAGACCAGTGTCTTGGGGCTACCGGGTGGGTAAATATGAGTGTTTATCCTTTGTAAATTTGTAATCAACTGGCCACAGAAAGGATCTAATTTCTGCTCGTGTTTCTTCAATTGTGGCTAACTGGTCCTTAGATGCCTGCACTGAGTCATTATACCAGTCTATGAGAACCACTTCAGTGAACCATGACAATCCTTTTTTGTTTTTGTTTTTAATAATTTTTGCCTTCAAGGGGAAGGGAAGGGAATGACAATACTTTTTTTTTGTGAACTTCTTTCACTGTTTCTCTCTCTCTCTCACAGATGCGCACACACACACACACCCATCGTTGTAGCATTTAATATGGTTCTGACTCTATTAATTGTTCTGTATTTGACAGGAGAAAAAGTTGGAAGAAGAGGATGAAGCACTTATAAAATCAATATTTCAAGTCAGTACAAGCATTCTACTCTTATTAGTTTGCTTCCAATGTCTTCCTCTCCCTTTGCCCCCCAAACCCCAAACCCCCTCTCTCTCTCTAATATAATTTACTTTGTTTCTTTTGCAGAGTTCAAAGCAAGATTATGTTCGAAGGATTCGTGATGAAGATCTTGATGATGATGAGGATATGATTCAGCTTTCAAGTGGCAATGGTAAAACATCTGGTCATGATTTGAAGGTATGTTGATCCTGTAACGATAATTTTTGTATTTTGAGGTTGTTTTATAGATTTGGATCGGTCAAGAATTTGTTTAATTGTTCATTTTGGTCTGAATGTAAGTCTACTCTTGTATGCTTCTTCATGGCATAACCTGAACAGAGCTCTAATAATTCGTATAGTTTTTCCAAATAGGAGTCTTTTGATCTTGGACAGATTTGAAACCTGTCTAAGTCGCTTATCTAAGTGGAGTGTTAGCCATGGTTTTAGGTTTTGTGATGGAGAAAAAAGTATTAACATTTATAAAGTTGTGAAAAGGCTCAATTTGGAAGCTTCAATATTAGTGTAACAGGTCTGTGCTATTTTGACACCTACATGTGTCCTAGTCTTATGTAATATAATTGATATTAGCTTGCTAGAAAGCATAGTGGGATACTTTGTTGGTTTAAGATGATGTACTGCTAACTTCAATCTTTGATTTGAATTTCCTTTATATTTTAATGTTTATTAAAAGAAACTGAGGATTGTAATATCTATGTTATTACATTAGAAAAATTTGATCTTGTGAACTTATGTTTGAATATGTTTCCAATGTAGAGGAGAAAGAGTTCTGAAGAGCCTCCTGGCAACCCAACAGATTCTTTGACAAAAGCCACTTTGGTTGACAGCTCCAGTCAGAAAGGTATGCAACATATGTTCAGATCTCTCTTCCTTATTATAGAAATTGTAGCCATCATTTCTGAAGCATTAACAATTATAAGGGCAATGCAGATTTAGAGTTATTCTTTTTCACCTTTCTGTTTTATTTACGTGTTTGCAATTTCAATTTTGAGCCTAAAAAATTACATTTCATAACTGAAATCTTACTTGTTCTGGATATGCATGCATGCTCAAATGCATTGGTGGAGCAAAATTATGCCCAGTGGGGGCAATTGAATCCTAAATTTGAAATAAATATTTGGGGCTGCATTCCTCTTCATCATACTTGAATAATCATATAATATATATATTGAAGTACGTTCATGTGAATCCCTTACGGAATTACAAAAATATGTTTATGTGATATGGGAAGAATGGTGCCAATGAATTTCTTTATAGATTGGTTAAACCCCACACGGGCTTAAAGTTTTGGTTGATAATATCCGTTCTCCAAAATTGAAAAATAATTATAATCAAAAATAAATTGACATAACAAAATTTCAAAGGCTACTGTCACAGAATATTATAACTGATTCCAATTGAATGATATGATTATCACATGACCACATTCCCACAACAAAACGACAACAACTAAGCCTAGTTCCAAATTTTTGGAGTCAGTTATGCATCCTCAGCACATTAGTCAAGGTCAGCCATAATATTCTTCTCTGCCATTCTGTTGAGGTCAAACCTTCCATGTCCGTCTCCACCATCACCATATCTTGGGAGCAACTACTAGCTTTCTATGCAGTCTGCAGCCCTTCTTTATACAATGTCTAACTCATTTTTCGTTTCCTGGGATGCACCTCACTCTGCAATGGAAACAGACTGCCAGACATTTTAACCTTCTGTAGGGATATCTTTCGTGATTAGTAACCTGTGTGTGTGTGTAAATGCACAGAAGTTAATACTCTTACTATGAGAAAGAATACATTAAGCACAAGGTGATTGTATAATTTCACACCCACCCACCCACCCACACTAGCAGATTGTTGGTGAAAAAAAAGAAAAAAAGAGGGAGAAAGGGGGAGATAATTGGAGCATCTGGCTTGGGCATTGTTTATGTAACATAATGCTTTGTCAACCATGTTTTTCAATAGAATAACTCTTAGTTTCGTGTGAGTGTGAGAGAGAGAAAGGGGGGGGGGGGGAAATGGATTGGAAGGGGGAATTGATTTGTATCACTTTTAGTATTTCCCATTAGAATACTGATAAATTTATGTTTTATGTTTGGTTGTTGACAGAAAATCCAGGTAAAACCGGGGCTCCTGCTGATGCTAAACTTCTATTCAAGTCCTCGACTGTTAGGGTTTCTGTTGTTAAGAAACCGGCTTCTAATGTTAGCAATTCAGCAAAATTGAAAGTGAACCACCAAGGGACTCAAACCAATAATACAAGCCCACTCTCTAATGGTAACAATTCAGCAAGCACCGGACTACTCTCTCTCTTCCAAAACTATGATAGCGAAGACGATTAGTGAGTGTTTGTCAAGTGTATTGTATGATAATCATTTTCTTTCCCAATTTATCATTTTAAGGAAATTCATTGGTACTCAAGCTAGTTAAAGAGAACTTCCAAAATAATAATCCAGTGCACCTGATCTCAATCTGTCATATAATAATCTAGTTTGATTCTAATAAACGAATTAATCCATAACTATAGATTTTTCGGGAAGTAGTAATAACAATATGGGTTAGCCATAGCATTGTGAGAGGGATATGGTCTTACGGAATTCAATTGAAGTTAACCATGTGCTACATGTTTTTTCTCTTCCCTAGATTTAAAAGGAACTCAATTACTTGAATTGAGACTTCAGTTTGTGTTGGTTAACTGTGAAATTGATATATGAATACGTATAAATCTGAGTGCTATTGGTCGAAGAATTTATTAAAAGTATGAATGATGGGGTTGAATGGATGTAGGTGCTTGATATTGTAAGTTGGAACACACGAGAAAAGAGTTAGTCATATATTCACTTACACCTAAAAAGTCTAGTTAAGTTGCAAATGGGCTCTTCGGAATTACTTTTAAACTGGCCCAGTAAACATTCAATGAATCATATTAAATCTACAAAATTTGGGATTCGAGATATTACTGATATGTTTCCGAAAGAGATTTTTCAATTGTAGCCTTCTCTTTCTTTCAGTTTTTTTTTTTTTTTTTTTTTTTTTTTTAATTCCTCATATTTTAACATAATGAGGATTGAGGAGGCAATAAATGAAAACCTGATTTATCAAGCTACCTCCAGCTAGGAGACTCTTTTCCTTCTGCCATTTATCAAATTTGAAAAAGAGGCAGAAGAAAGGGTTCGATTATTTTATTTATTTTTTGGAAATAAAATGATTGAATTATTATTATTTTTTGATGGGGGGTTGAATTATGTTTAATATGATGACAATGTAATTTCCTATGCATTTGCTTCAAGTATATATACCTTGGCAAGACTTGCAATCCATTTACCTTGGTGTGCATTTTTTACACTAACCCCTCTCCGGCGTCGTTTCTTCTAACCATTCAAAAGGAATCATTATATTCTGAGTTTAAATCCAGAGAAACCAGGGAACATTACCGCAACGTCCCCAAAAAAAGCTATGTATAAAGAGAGTCATAGAACTCTACTACATGTGAAAACTGGAACAAAAGAGAATTATAATGGCGAAACTATACTATTAGTCTCTGAAGTTTACTCTATGTGCACAATTGGTCCCTTAAATTTAAAGCGAGCACAATTAGTCCCTTAAGTTTTAAAATTAAGTTATGTTGGTCTTTTTACTAACTGTTGTTAACGGTGTTACTTACGTGGCTAACGGAACAATGACTTAACATTTCTTTTAATGATGTGGCATATTTTTAATTAAAAAATTAGAAACTAAATTTACAAGTGAGAAAAAAAAAAATCACCGGTACCAAATTAAAAAATTTATTTTCTGCATGTTGTAAAAACCCACAACGAGAGAGGGTTATCAGGCAACCGGTGATTTTTTTTTTTTTTTTTTAACATAGCAGAGTACTCCAGAAAAAACAATACTACCCAAGTTGAAGAAAAAAAGTGTTTCCTTTCTAGAAGAAGTTGAAGAAAAAGATGCGACGAATTTGGACGCAATCAATGTGGTTTTGCCAAAGACTCCCGTGGCGTCGCGGTCTTTGACGAGGGCTAAGAGTCCAGGCACGCCATACCATAGTGCAGAGAATTGTAGCAAATGCCGGTTTGATAGGCACGGGACTTCGTTTTATTGGCTCAGTCAGATCAAATTGGCGGAGTCTGTGGGCAAGCATTTTGTTTCGGCTGCTTTCTTGGACTTGCCGTTGAATCCAAAGCTGAGGTTTGGTGTTTCACTTTTTCTTTTAAAATTTTGTTTTGTCTTTGCAAGCTTATGCTTTTTATAGTTGTAGTTGCCAATTTTCCATGTTTCGTTGTAAGAAAACACTAACCATGATATGTAAGAAATTAAGAATGTTCAGGTAATCAACTGTCTAAAAAGTTCTGGAAATCAGGTTAGTAGAAAATTAAAAATTAAAAAAATCACCGGTTGCCTGATAACCCTCTCTTGTCGTGGGTTTTTACAACAGGCAGAAAATAAATTTTTTAATTTGGTACCAGTGATTTTTTTTTTCTCATTGGATAAATTTAGTTTCTAATTTTTTAATTAAATACATGCCACATCATTAAAAAAAAATATCAAGTCATTGTTCTGTCAGCCAGTTAAGTAATACCGTTAATAATAATTAGTAGAAGGACCAACACAACTCAGTTTTAAAACTTAAGAGACTAATTGTGCTCGCTTTAAACTTGAAGGATCAATTGCACACACAGAGAAAACTTTAGGGACGAATAGTGTAGTTCCGCAAATTATAATCAACAAACTAAATAAACAACAAAAGCAAAGGTTGGCCTTGCTTTAAAAAAACAAAAAACAAAAGGGTGACCATATAATATCAACTAGCACAAGAGAATGCATGTGAGGTTATGCACACCGATAGACAATGGATACTGAAACTGAAATCCACAGTACTTGGCCATAAACATGGATTGAGTCCTAGAAAATTGATTTTGTAAATGCAGCATGATACTATAACCACATGTGAAAGTGAGGCTTGAATTGAATGCTAGAGCTGATATTACATTAAAGACAAAAATACAAATTACACCCTTCAAATTTGTTCAATTGTCTTCTTAATTTTTAAGTTTGATATTTTTTCCATTTTAGTTTTCTAAGTTCACATTTGCTGTCATTGTTAATCTTTTCGTACATAACTCCGGTTAATTGTTAAAAAGCATTTAAATATTAAAAATTACTAAATTTTCTTTTAAATAATAAAAAATAGTTATTAAAAGAGGTTTAATTATTCTTATGTTTCCTAATATTTGTCCTGTGTCAAAATGATCTCAAACGTTTCAAAATGTGTCAATTTAGTATCTAACAATTTGGTATTAAGTCAAAATAGTCATTATTATTAAGTGATATTATATGAGAAAATTTGATATGGCTCACGTTGACACTAAAATATTAATTTTATGTCATTTGAGTTTTTTTTTTTTTTTTTTTTGAGATAATTTCGATCTATAGTATCCACTTCTGATAATAACTCTTTATCGTCAAACTAAAACACCAATCAGTTTTTAGTGTATGCAAAGATTAAATCCTAAATCTCTTATTCTACATGTCATTTGAGTTTTCACATGGGCTGACAAGGATTTTTAATTTAAACAAAAAAAAACTTAACTAAACTAGAATCACAAACCTAAATGTACAAATCAAATACTAAGCTAACGTATCTGACAAATCAACATAAGGAAATGCGTGCGGGTAGAGAGAGAGAGAGAGAGCTTAATAACCTTTATAAGAAGTCTAACCAGAAAGAGAAGCGTATGGAAGTTTTTCTCAATCTCAAGAGATGATGACAACTACTTATTAGCTCGCTCGGGTGCACTTGGGTTTTACTACCATCGCAAGAAGCTTTTTGTAAATTAAAAAAAAATAAAATAAAATAAAAATTTTGGTTTGTTTGCATTTGTGTGCTATGACTTAGGAGTGCAGGAGATTTGAAATGGAAGCAATTGTTTTGTATCAAATTAGTAAGGGTTTTTTATTTTTTTTTAATAAAGTTTTTTATTCCTTGCGTTTTTCCAATATATCATGGCTGAGATGAACCACACAAAGATCCAAATGGCTATGTAGCTTCTACCTCTTCCTAATCTCAATCGGGTATTTCTAGGGATTTTAATCCCAAATGGGTTGGGTTTGTGATTCTAGTTTAGCTTTTAAAAGAGTTAAAATTTTGAGATATATGACACTCCCACATAGCATCCGAAGTTGCATAAATGATTATTATTAAAAAAAAAATTTTGGAGAATCAAAATATTATTTTAATATTACTATTGACCATGCCTGCTTTTATATCAATCATTTAATGAGTAATTCTAGAACCACAAATTATTTCACATTTTTTTTGTCACATATTTGACATAGTAGACTGTGAATGGTTAACCATTATAGACCCAATATTTTTTTTATCAATCACACTAGGTCATGTTAAAGTTGTGGCAATAAATTGTGAAAATATTTGTGGTCCTAGGCTTTGTCCATTTAATAACAATGATTATTTTGAAATAATACCAAAATATCAATGACTAATTTGACATTAAAATGACTAAACTGATATATTTAAAAATTTAGATAACAAAAAGATATCAATCCTTAAAAAAGCCATATTTGAAAATTAAGACAACTCAAAAATTTACACAAGCGAAGATTTTCCTAGATTTTCACACATTAACTGATAGAAAACACCCAAAAAAAAAATATATTCAAACTATAAATCAAATCAAACTCAAAAAAAATCAGACCAAGGAACTCCAAAAAAATCAAACACACTGACCAAAATCCAGTACCACAAATAGACCATTAAAGTCCACCCCAACAGTACCAATCATCACTGAGTTCAAACCCATTAAAGAATCCATACCCAGAAACCCGAGCAACCAACAAACCTCCACAACAATGCCATTAATGTCACCGCCCCAAGATCCTCACTTCACTACCACTAATAAACCACCACATCCAGAAAAGCCAAAACAAAACTCAGACCCATGACTCAGCCCTGTACCACATCAGCGTGTGACTTCAAGCACCAATGCAACCACACTCCTAGTTTGTAAACCTGTCACCAACAATTGTCAATTCAAACTAAATAATTCAGTTTCTATGTGTGTCAGGAATATTATATTGCCAAAATTATAAAAATTTGTTGCGGATAATGCATTAAATCATGACCAAGTCTTGTTTTGATTCTTGAAACGTAGCTTTATTTTAATTCAAAATTTTTTGGTTTTTTTTAATAAATAAATAAAGCATAAAAAGAACACTTTACTAACCTTGAATTTAGAAGGTTCATAATGGTCCAGATTTTGTTGATCTTTCATCACCACATGCTGGATATACCAGTACCAGAAAGTAGATAATTTGTTCACTTGCTTCACAATTGCAAGCATACATTGGCAGAGATAGTGAAAACAAATGAATTTTTAGAAAAAGTGGCCAAGCAATTAGGCAATTGTAAAATGAAGTCAGCGGTCTCTTTCTTTCTTTTTTTGCTTTCTTTTCTTTCGAATGCTACAACATGTCTTAGGACTCTTGCAAACTAAATCATAAGACAAAACGATATATATATATATATATACCAATGTTATTAACTCCGTTTCGGATCTCGTTTGAGTTTGTTTAATAGAATAGAATATTTCGGTATCAACATATTTCGGCATACTGTTTTAAAGTGTTTTGGGATTCTTAAAAAGAAAAAGAAAAATGTATATATTTAATTTAATTTGTCTAAAAAAATTAAATAAAGTGAGATTAAGAAAAATTATTTTAATTTTTCTATAAATAAAATCCACATTTTGGATAATTGTAAAAAAAAAAATACAATAAATATGAGAGTTAGAAGACTTATTGCATGCTCAAAAGTTATTAATATTTTAATAAATATATACATCTTTTTCTTTTTTATAAATAATTACAACATGCTACTAACCTGCAGTTTTAAAGTGTTTTGGGATTCTTAAAAAGAAAAAGAAAAATGTATATATTTAATTTAACTTGTCTAAAAAAATTAAATAAAGTGAGATTAAAAAACATTTATTATAATTTTTCTATAAATAAAATTCACGTTTTGGATAATTGTAAAACAAAATACAATAAATGTGAGAGTCAAAACACTTATTGCATGCACAAAAGTTAATAATATTTTAATAAATATATACATCTTTTTCTTTTTGAGAAATAATTACAACATGCTACTAATCTGCAGCTCGAACCCTTTCCCCTTTAGACCCTCAAGCACTTTGTACATGAAGAGTTGTCAATTCAGCTACAAGGCCTTTAGCAATATATATAGATCTTAAATTCATAATAATAGAGAAATACTATGTCCACAATATTTTCCAACAAATTTAAAGTGACAAGTTATTATGAGTTGATATTGATGGCAAAAAAATTAATTTTATTGATAGATTTAAATTATAACAAATAAAAACTTTTAACTAATAATTTATTGTAAAAATATTATAAACAATTGCTTTTCCTAATAACAATAACTCTTCTATTTTTAGTATAAATAAACATTAATACATATTATATATCGTTGTACCTACTACCTAGCCTGACACTTGCATATATATATATATATATATATATTTTTTTTTTTTTTTTTTAAGTATTCAGATTTTCTAGATTTTCTAGGGTACTTTACCAATAGATTTCCTTAAATCCTAACCACTCTTATATGATTTAAATATCTAGATTTTGCCATATTAGCATTTCACTAATAGTACTCTTAAAATAATAAAATAATGTTGCAAACAAAAAAATTAAGATTATTATTAATAGAATGCTAACATGGCAAAATATAGGCTATTAAATCATTAAAGAATTGTTAAAATTTAAGAAAATCTATTTAGTAGAGTACCCTAAGAAATCTAGAGAATCTGAATCCTTTTTTTTAAACATTTCTTTGTCAATTCCAAAACTAATAAGGTGTAGTCTTAGTAAAAGAATACAAGTATGTTTAGTAAACTGTAACAGTAATTACATAGAAATATGAATAGGTATTACAAGAAATAAAAGATGATGTAATGTAATACTTATTACTATTTATTTGTTTGATGACAACATAATAATAGAACCCTGAAGACAATGGAATGAAAGCATTTTATATAAAATTTAAAATATATTTTAGGAAATATCTTATTCATATAATTATATTTCCTAAAAAATAATTTTTTTTTTAAATTTGAAAAAGAGATTATTTATTTCTTATGATTTTTTATTTTCATAATTGTTATGTGCATATAAGAAGTTTGTTTATTTGAAAATATATTAATTTTAGAAATTAATACACCTACTAAGAAATAGCTATTATAATATTTTTAGAAATGAACAGTTATTCTTCATTTTAAAGAATGATTATTCCTTATAATATAAACATAACCAAACTATTGATTAGTTAAATCATAAGAATAACTATTACATTACAGAGCCTATTACAATATACCAAACGAACTCTAAAAGTTGAAACTTATTAATGTCCGTTTAGCATGATTAATTTTGCCAATTTATTTTACTATTCAGCTTATTCTTGCTACTATTTATGGGTCTCACTGCACTTTTTGATACTATTCATGAGCCCCACTATGCTATTTCAGCTAACTTTCATCTTTATCTATAGTACTTTTAGCAAAAAGTTTTTAATTTCAGCAAAATCAGCGGATTTCAAACAGACCCTTAAAAAGAGTACTAGACTCTAAAGGACAATAGAAACATAAATTAAAAGAGGAAATGGCTAGTGCGAAGCGAAGAAGAAGAAGAATGGCAGCCAGCAACATGGTAGCGGCCTAAGTTTGTAGTTTTTTTTTTTTTTCCTTCTTTTTTAAATTCAAAATCTGATCCAGCCGAAATTTGACGGAGTGACCAGAACTTCCTGAAACTGGCCAGAATTTGACCCAAGGTGGAATGGGTAGTATTACTGTACCGGATTGCATGTCGGTATGAGATATTCTAGCCATTGGAATGGAACGAAATTAATAACAATGATATATACATAGTAATTAATTTCCATAATATCATTAAAAAAAATGAGAATATGTGAGAATGGTTTGAAGATAGAGTACGTCACAAAAGTTAAATGTAGTACTTAGCAATAAATGAGAGCTCATCCAACTCTAGTATTCTTTAATAAAATGAAGAGTAACGTCAAGAAAAATGGTTAATATGCCCCTAAAGAATTAACAAAAAAATCATGTGGATTATTAAGGCTTTGTTTGGTTGGGGGATAGAAAAGTGAAATGATGCAAAATAGGGAAGGAGAGAAAATTGGAGGCATAGAAGAGAGTTTTGAGTTTTCCCTTATGGTATTTGATTTAGGAGTGAAAAAGTGGAGAGATAGAAAACTCTTTTGTTTGGTTGGAAAGAAAAATAAAAGTATAATAAATGTAGTTTGTATTAATTTACAATCATATCCCTATTAAATAATAATAATAAAAAAACACATTATATTTGTATTAAAAAATATAGAAAAAGAGTACAAGAAATTCAAAAACCCCATATTGTTTTCTTAAAAAAAAAAAATCAAAACTAATGAAAAGAAAAGAAAAAACTAAATCAGCAGAAAAATATATACAAAAATAAACGTTCTAAAAACTAAAAAGTGAACATCGGCTTGTGGTTATTTTGGTCCAAACTGATGAGAGCTTTGCTCCACATTTCCACTCCTATTTTCTCCCATTTTGGGGAGATTGAGTTTTGGTGGGCTTGAGGAGAAAACAACAGTGCCCTACCATTTTGTCTTAACTTTTTTCTTTCTTATTTTCTATCCTCCCTGTCTTCACTCCAATCAATTATGGCCTAAGATAATCTTTAGAAGAGAAGTGTCATAAGACCTTTCAACCTTCTATAATAAGTAACTTTGAAGCATGGAGAATCAAATTTGGGGTGGAAAAAATATATGGAAAATATTGACTAATTGAGTTACTACTTGAAGTGTTCTCGAAATCTTTATCTTCCTTCTTTGAGGGTGTTTATGTTTTGTTGAGAGTTAATTTGGAGGTTTTATGGTAAAGCTTGCTTACAGGAGGAGGAAAGCAATCTTTTATCCGGATTGATCTTTTTGTTGTTTTGCAACCCTTTTGGATGGCCAACTTTGCATTGGAGCAATTAAACTCTATAAAAGGTAACATAATTGAGTGAGGTTGGTTTAGTTATGAGCCAAAAGAGGACACTTATGGTTTGCAATTAACAATAAGGGCATAGGTTGACACAGTGTGATGCGCAACAGAGTGATAGTCTGACAACAAAGTGGGTGACACTTAGCTATTGTAACTTTCATCACAAGTGGCTAATTGGTTAAATTAGTGTCCCAAACATTGACATCAACAGTGTTCGTTAGTTAGTTAAATGAGTCGTTAAAACATATTTATTTATTTTTTGGAAGTAAAATGATTGAATTTTTATTTTTTTTTTATTTTTTTATGGGGGATTGAAATATGTTTAATATGATGATAATGTGATTTCCTATGCGTTTGTTTCAAGTATATGTACCTTGGCACGACTTGCAATCCATTAACCTTGGGGCGTATTTTTTACACTAACGGGGGCAAATATGCCTTTCACATTTATCGCACCCCTCCCCGGGTCGTTTCTTCTAACGATTCAAAAGGAATAATTCTATTTTTTGAGTTTAAATCCAGAAAAAATAGGGAACATTACCGCAATACCTACCCCCCCAACTCTCTCTCTCTCTCTCTCTCTCTCTCTCTATCCAAACGTCCAAAAAAAAAGCTATGTATAAAGAGAGCCAGAGAAGTCTACTAAATGTGAAAAATGGAGCAAAATAGAATTATAATCAACAAATTAGATAAACAGCAAAAGCAAAGGTTGGCCTTGCTTTAAAAAAAAAATTGACCTTATGAAATTATCAACTAGCATGAGAGAATGTTATTCATGCAAGAGCAAGTAGCCTAGTATCATCAGTCACAGAAGCGTTTAGAAAGAGAGAGAGAGAGAGAGAGAGAGGCCTCAACATTTTTTATATGAAAAAATTATGTTAAATTTTATTTTGTTAGAGCATTCGTATTAGTTCGTACAAATTTTTTTTTTTGGTCTATTTTAGCATAAAACCCTAATTTTTCTACATCAGATTATTTATTTTATATACTACATTTCATTAAAATGTCAAATTTTCTTGATTTTTTAAATTATTTCTTTTTTTTTCACACACAACAACCACTATCTACTTTTTTCTTTTATCCTCAAGATACGTAATGAAAGATTAAATAACTAAATGCAAAATGAATAGTGTTAATGTAAATTTACATTGTTGCTATAGCAAACCTGTAAATTTACACAAATACATACGGACTGATGTCGGTCATTTTTAAACAAAATTTTGTAAATTCTACGCATTTTTATATTATTCACGAATCAGTGTAAATGCTCAAATATTGTGTATTATTCTGTAGAGGCATGAAAGAAGTAACAAATGGCTCTTAACTTATGAAGTTGTATGGTAATAACATCAATTAATGAAACGTAGGAATCAAACAATGAAAAATACAAAAATAAAGGATCTAAGGTGGAAATTATATTTAACTCTATTAATTAATGATGTTAGGAAATACTATACTATATATGGCAAGAAAAATGGTCTTGTCATGGCTAAAAGACCTTTAAAAAAGGAAAATGAGGGGGAGGTGATGTCCGAGTGTCACAACCCAAATCCATGAAACATGAATTTCGATGTATGACTAACTTGTTGAACTTATATAACTCAATAAAGAAGATTAATCCAAAATAAATTAAAACTCCAAAGAAACAATACTCTTAAAAAAAACATCTTACAAAAATCTAAACTCAACAAATTGGAAATTGCAACGACCCTACTCCAACTGTGTAAATATTGTTTGCTTTGGGACCCATACCCCTCACGGTTTTGTTCTCCCTCAAAGCACACAACAGTGGGTGAAAAGGCCTCTATACACTGAAGGGAGGTCATTCTTTATAAACACATTTTCATGTGCTTCCCTAGGCGATGTGGGATTCCATGGATGCAAGACCCTCCTTTTTGGGTCACTACAATCCACCCCCTTATGAGCACACGCGTCCTCGCGTGTGGGACCCACACTTCCGGCTAGGGCATGGCTCTGATACCATCTATAACGACCCCGCCCCAACTATGTAGATATTGTCCATTTTGGGACCCATAACCCTCACAGTTTTGTTCTCCCCCAAAGCACACAGCAGTTGGTGAAAAAACCTCTGTACATTGAATGGAGGTCATTCCTTATAAACACATTCCCATGTGCTTCCCTAGGCGATGTGGGATTCCATGGAATGTAAGACCCCCCCTTTTTGGGTCACTACAGAAATAATCTCTTCTATATAAAACATGAATTACAAAATAAAAGTAACTAAAAATTCTATAAGTCTTCAAGTAATACTGAAGTCACCTACAACTTACACGCTCTACCTTGCACCTTATAAAGCAATCTAAAGGTTCTATATTTCCAACTACACCTTAACCTGGAAACAGTAATTGATGAGGTGAGTCATACATCTAGTAAGTAATTATACAAAATACACAACGGAATAGAGTCAAGCAAAGTACAAGTATTTTGATTTTTCACAAACTCATTCAATGATATCAAAAATAATTATTTCAAAACATATGATGACTCACTTAATACATATGTAATCACATCTTAAAATCATTAGAAAACACATACATATAATTTATCAGAGCACAGTGTTACATATACACATCACATATTCTCACATATAATCCTGTGAGTAGATACCAACATCTAACTCCTGCTGGTGAGAGATCAACACATATTCTCATATACAATCCTGTGAGCAGATTTACACATATATCTAATCAATTCTAAAAACACTCATTCTGAGTCACATACCACAAAACAAAATATGTACAAAATAAATTAATTTTCTTAATATTAACAATTATTACAAATATAAAGGCATAGCGAATATGACAATATCGAATTAAACATAAATCAAAGAATGCTTGACCCTCTTAGGGAATGAATAAGAACTAGTTTATATAAATATTTTTACAATTCTTTAGTAAGTTTGAAAACCCAATTTGCTAAAGGAAACGTCTTAAATACCATTTGAAAAGTAAGAATATAACTTTGAAATATCTTGGTTTTAAACAAACTTAAAGAACAAGAACATTTTTAGAAAACTTACTTTGAAACTCAATTATTTTCGGAAAATAGTTTAGTTTAGAAATCATCTTTTAAATTAGATTTAGACATTCAATACATTATTTAAATTCGAAGTTTCTCTTTAAAACATTGTCTAAAAGTTGAAGTTTATCTTTCAATGATGTAAAAGTAATGTTTTCGATAAACTTTAGAAAACGTAAGCTTTAAAAATATAACTTTTGAAAACCTTTAACTTCTAAGAACCTAGAGAATAAAACTTGAGCATATTATGCATAATTACTTACAGCACTTGAATCACTCTGAAAGTCCAGCCGAAACAATCTCCAAAAAACCTCAAAACACTCTTAAATAGGACCAATCATCAATCATAAAATATACTTAATATCCTTTACAAAATATAAAGCTTATAAAACTATACAAATGGACTCATTAGAATTATACTTTACTGAACTAATAACACTTTCAGCACTAAATTAACGTTTTTCTAACCGATGGTGTTCTAATCAATCAAACATTCCTTGCATTAATCGAAACTCTTTTTACCATGAAGAATGCAGTAGTCAACACTTTAGAATTTAATATATAATCCCTAATGCAAACGGTGGGTCAAAACCAACATGATTCTACTCATGAATTTAGCATCCATTGTCCCTACGGATTTAATATAAGAATTTTGGTATGAAATCTCAAATCTGTCTTTATCCTTTGAACATTGTAGAAGTGTTTAACCTGAATGGTTCATTGTGTTTGGACTAGTCAAAGTCTAGGCAAAGACAATCAAGTCCATCAATCCATCAATCAAAGAAATTGGACTTTGACGAAATGTGAGCAACCTAGTGTGAAAACTGTGTGGAATTTTGGTATAAACTGTCCGGTAAAAACAAAAGAACTTTTTGGTATAAAACCGGATATATCTGTGATTATCATTGCAGCCCAAATACTCCTACAGTCTTTCAAAAATAATAAAAGCCATACTCCTGGATTTAATAACTTTGGCTTTTGTTCTAGAATATGTACACTGACAAGCTAGGATTCAAGGACTAACACAAAAAGTGTAAAGCAAATTCTAGGAAAATATATCTCTTTGAAACAAATTTACATATCACTGACTCTTTTAATTCTTTGATTCTAACAAATGAAAAATCATACCTAGAATAATTAGTTGCCTCTTCAATTAACTCTAAGAAAAAATACACCTCATAGCCTCTTTAGTGATGAAACCCTTTTTATGAAAACTTTAATTTATCTTTTTCTCTCTAGATTTTTACACATCAGAGATGTGGGCTTGGTAGGATAGTGGGCTGGAGTTTAAAATCCACTTGAGCTTATCTCTTTAGTCTCCAAGAAGCCCATAAAACATCTTCATCTTTTATTTATTAATTAATTTATCTTAATTGCCTCACTAAATTGTATGCACTAAAACTTTAATTTTCTCACTTATTTGTAGTACCACAAAATTGTCTACCCCCATCTTACTGTGCACCCACGTATAGTACCTCAACTCTATATTAAAAATGACAAGGTACGGTGATAGTCATAAAAACAAAATTGGGGTATTATATAGAGACAGTTGCTTGTGATCCTGTTGAGGATTTGATCTAGCAACTCACTTGAAAGTAAAAATGCAACCACAATAAAATCAAAAATTAAAAATTAAAAAACCGCAAAGTGCAACGTTGTGTGGTTATGCACACCGATAGAAATTGGACATTGACCATATCCATGGATTGAGTATTAGAAAATTGATTTTGTAAATGCACCATGATACTATAATTAACCACATGTGAAAATGAGGCTTGAATTGAATATTAGAGCTGATATTACAATGAAAACAAAAATTCAAATTATACTCTTTAAATTTGTTCAATTACCATTTTAGTCCTCTAAATTCACACCTGCCGCTATTGTTAATCCTTTTGCACATAACTCCTATTAACTATAAAAAAGAATTTAAATATTAAAAATTTCTAAATTTTCTTTTAAATAATAAAAAATGGTTTTTAAAAAAGGTTTAATTTTCCTTTTGACTCCTAAAGTTTGTCCTATGTGTCAACATGATATCTAATGTTTCAAAATTTACTTATTTAGTCTCTAATATGTCAATGTTGCATTAAAATAATCCTTACCGTTAAGTGTGATATTAAAATATTATTTTTTATGTCATCTGAGTTTCCATATGGGCTGCCAAGGGTTTTTAATTAAAAAAAAAAATATATATATATATATATATATATATAAATAAAAAACTTAACTAAACTAGAATCACAAACATCAATGATAATTTTAATATCACCATTAGCCATGTAAAGATTTTCTATTATTTTAATATCACCGTTAGTTATGTCAACTTTTCAATCCACCATCTAATGACAATGACATTTTTTTTTTACACAAAATATAAATTCTACTATAATATAACCTAAATGTATATATTTGTGAAACTCTCTCCTAAAAAGTTAAATCTCGTCCCTTACTCCCGTACTTTACAAGAACTTTGTACTTATGGAATGACCATCACACCAAAAGTATACAATGATACGACAATGATTATTTTAACATAATACCAAAATGTTAATGACTAAACCAATACATTTAAAACGTTAAAGACCAAAATAATATTTAAACCTTAAAAAAGCTATATTTGAAAATTCGGACAACTCAAAAATTTACACATACGAAGATTTCCCTAGATTTTCACCCATGGAATGATGGAAAACTCCCAAAAAAATTATTCAAACTATAAATCAAATCAAACTCAAAAAAATAAATCAAGGAACTCCAAAAAAATCAAACACACTAACCAAAATCCAGTACCACAAATAGACCATTATAAGTCCACCCCAACAGCACCAATCATCACCGAGTTCAAACCCATTAAAGAATTCATACCCAAAAACCCGAGCAACCACCAAACCTCCACAACAATGCCATTAATGTCCCCACCCCAAGATCCTCACTTCACTACCACTGATAAAACACCACGTCCAGAAAAGCCCTAACAAAACACAGATCCATGACTCAGCCCTGTACCACATCAGCGTTTGACTTGTCAAGTACCAATGCAGCCACACCCCCAGTTTGTAAAACTGTCACCAACAATTGTCAATTCAAACCAAATAAGTTTCTATGTGTGTCAACTGTCACCAACAATTGTCAATTCAAACTAAGTCAGTTTCTATGTGTGTCAGGAATGTTACATTGCTAATAATAAGACAGATTCAATAAAATTGAGACGCTTCCTTGCAAAATTACAAAAATTTGTTGGAGATAATGCATTAAATCATGACTAAGTCTTGTTTTGATTCTTGAAACATAGCTATATTTTAATTCAAATTTTTTGGTTTTTTTTTTAATAAAAATAAATAAATAAAGCATAAAAAGAACACTTAATTGAATTTAGAAGGTTCATAATGGTCCAGATTTTGTTGATCTTTCATCTCCACAAGCTGGATTTACCAGTACCAGAAAGTAGATAATTTATTCACTTGCTTCACAATTGCAAGCATACATTGGTAGAGATAGTGAAAACAAATGAATTGTTAGAAAAAGTGGCCAAGCAATTTGGCAGTTGTAAAATGAAGTCAGTGATCTCTTTCTTTATTTTTTTGCTTTCTTTTTCTTTTGAATGCTACAACATGTCTTAGGACTCTTGCAAACTAAATCAAAAGACAAAACTATATATATATATATATATATATACATAGTAATTATTTTCCATAATATCATTAAAAAAAATGAGAATTTGTGAAAATGGTATGGAGAGAGAGTATGTCACAAAAGTTAAATTTAGTACTTAACAATAAATGAGAGCTCATCCAACTCTAGTGTTCTTTAATGAAATGAAGAGTAACGTCAAGAAAAATGGTTAATGTGCCCCTAAAGAACTAACAAAAAAATAATTTGGATGATTAAGGCTTTGTTTGGTTGGGGAATTTTTAATAAATAAAAAGAGTACAAGAAATTCAAAAACCCCAAAATTGTTTTCTAAAAAAAAATTAAAACTAATGAAAAAAAAAAGAAAAAAGAAAAACCTAAAACAGCATAAAATAGATACAAAAATAAATGTTCTAAAAACTAAAAATCGAACATTGGCTCGTGGTTATTTTGGTCTAGACCGATGAGAGCTTTGCTCCACATTTCCACTCCTATTTTTCTCCATTTTGGAGAGATTAAGTTTTTATGGGTTTGAGGAGAAAACAACAGTGCTCTACCACTTTGTCTCAACTTTTTTCTTTCTCATTTTTTATTCTCCCTATTTTCACTCCAATCAATTATGGCCTAAGATAATCCTTAGGAGAGAAGTGTCATAAGTCCTTTCAACCTTCGATAATAAGGAACTTTGAAGCATGAAGAATCAAGTTTGGGGTGGAAAAAATAGATTGAAAATATTGACTAATTGAGTTACTACTTGAAGTGTTCTCGAAATCTTTATCTTCCTTCTTTGAGGGTGCTTATGTTTTGTTGAGAGTTAATTTGGAGGCTTTATGGTAAAGCTTGTTTACCAGAGGAGGAAAGTGATTTTTTTGTAGTTGTGCTACCCTTTTGGATGACCAACTTTGCATTGGAGTGATTAAACTCTATAAAAGGTAACATAATTGAGTGGGGTTAGTTTAGTTATGAGCCAAAAGAGGACACTTATGGTTTGCAATTGACAATAAGGGCACAAGTTAACACGTAGTATGTGATGCACAGCAAAGTGACAGACTAACAATAAACTGGGTGACACTTAGCTATTGTAACTTTCATCACAAGTGGCTAATTGGTTAAATCAATGTCCCAAACATTGACATCAACAGTGTTCGTTAGTCAGTTAAATGAGTTGTTAAAATGTATTTATTTATTTTTGGAAATAAAATGATTGAATTATTGTTATTTTCTTATGGGGGATTGAATTTGTTTAATATGATGATAATGTGATTTCCTATGCGTTTGTTTCAAGTATATGTACCTTGGCACAACTTGCAATCCATTTACCTTGGTGCGTGTTTTTTACACTAACAGGGGCAAATATGCCTTTCACATTTATCACACCCCTCCCCGACGTCGTTTCGTCTAACCATTCAAAAGGAATCATTCTATTCTTTGAGTTTAAATCCAGAAAAACCAGGGGACATTACCGCAATACCCCCTCCTCCCCAACGTCCCAAAAAAAAGCTTTGTATAAAGAGAGAGTCAGAGAACTCTACACGTGAAAAATGGAACAAAATAGAATTATAATCAACAAATTAAATAAACAACAAAAGCAAAGGTTGGCCTTGCTTTGAAAAAAAACAAAAGGTTGACCTTATGATATTATCAACTAGCATGAGAGAATGTTGTTTATGCAAGAGCAAGTATCATCAGTCAGAAGCTTTTAGAGAGAGAGGTCTCACCATTTTTTTATATGAAAAAATTATGCTATATTTTATTTTGTTAGAGCATTGCATTAGTTTGTACAATTTTTTTTTAAATTTTTTTTAGCATAAAAGTCTAATTTTTCTATTTTACATACATTTCAAAATACTTTATATCACATTATCTATTTTACATTATATTTCATTAAAATATCAAAAAAAAATTTAATTATTTTTTTTTCACATATAACAACTACCATCCACTCTCTTGCTTTTTTTTTTTTAATAGAGAAAGAGTTTCAACTTATGACCTTTGCTCTTGATAATTGTTCTTTATCATCAGATTAAAACACTAATTTGTTTTTGGTGTCGGCAAGAATTGAACCTCAGATCTCTTATACAACTATCAGAAACTTTACCAGTTGATTTAACTAGAACCCACATCCACTGTCTTACTTTATCCTCAAGATACGTAATGAAAGAATAAATAACTAAATGCAAAATAAATAGTGTTAATGTAAATTTACATTGTTACTATAGCAAACTTATAAATTTACACAAATGCGTATGAATTAATATCAGTCATTTTTAAACAAAATTGCTTAAATTTTACACATTTTTATATTATACACTAACCAGTGTGAATGCTCAAATATTGTGTATTATATTGTAAAGGCATGAAAGAAGAAATAACAAATGGCTCTTAACCTATGAAGTTGTATGATAATTGTTAAGTTATGATTTTTATCATAACATTAGTATTGGCTTAAACCATGACAAAAAGTATTGTAATTGCATAAATTTGTTTCCTTGTATTTTTGTAGGATTTTATTGTATTATATTTAGTATTAAGTTGGTGAAGACGCAAGCTTAATTGAAGATCAAGTGGATTTCGCGAAATGTTTGCGAAAAACTAACTCGTGAAGTAGCCATATGAGAAGCACGTGATTGGAAGCTGAAAAGTCATGTCAGGCCGTCAATTTCGCGAGTGTGGCCTTCCAGCAAGGTAGTCACGAAACATTCTACCTGAAGAATTTTTAAGTGTGACTTTACTCTTCACCCATACTATATATACCCTTATTACCCACAAAAGCAAAGGAGGTCAGTTAGAGAGAAAAACCCTAGACAGGTTTTCTACAACACACACACACTCATCTTTTAGAGAGAGAGCTACTCATCCTTAGTGGGAAATCATTCTAGTCTCTTCTCCTTCTTTTTCCATTGTCATACCTTGAGAGGAGATTTGTACCCAAATACAACCCACACCTATTCAAAGTATAGAGAGTGTTTTGGAACTTGGGAAGTTTTGGAGATTTGCTAAAAAAAAGTCGGTGAGGCTTAACGGATGCAATCAGGTGTATTGCGGGATTTGAAAAGTTAGACAAGACACAATTTTGAGAAGCCTTGTTAGAGTAGGAGCTTGGAAGGCTTAGGTGCATAGGGTAGATTAGGCTTGGAGGGTCTCTTACTATTCGTGTATCCCAACTTATTATCTAGTGGATCGATTTACCACTTGAAGGGCGGCGGAGAGGTTTTATGCCGAGTACTTTTGTTTCCTTTTCGATAACACATCGGCGTATTATTTTGTATTTGCATTCTTCTTCCCTATTATTTTATCTTTCATTTTACTGTTGTGTTTTGATGAATATGGCTTAAAGTAGTTTTATTGTTTATTTGCTCCTATTTACTTTATTCTGCACTTAGTTTAAGTTAGAGTAAAATCAACCGAACCGTAACTTTTAATTTGGGGGATCTAAACAGCTCATGTGTTTTCACACAAAATCAAACTTTCAATTGGTATCAGAGGGGGTACAGTTATACTGGTTTCATTACCTAAATGTGATCCTTGACCCCTTGTGTTTATTGCCATGGATAGTGATTTGTATGCTTCTTTGGTTATTGATGATTGTAGCATGCCGCATGTTTGTAAAAATGCCTCTATGAGTATTTATCATCATAATTGTGATGCCATGTTACATAAATCTTTAGGTGTTGTTAATCTTCCTAACATCAAACTTTTGAAGAAATGAGCTAAGAAGTTTCATAAGAATTTGAGCAAGTTTCATTGTGAAAATGATGATTTGATTGCTAAGCTCAATGAATCCAATAAATTGGTTGAAAAGTATAAGAAATTTGCTGAAAATTCTCTTGAAAAGTTGAAAGAGTTTGAATATTTAAATATGGACTTAGATGCTAAACTTGTTTTGTCTAACAAACTAGTTGATGAGCTAAAATGTAAAAATGAATCTTTTAAGATGCATGCCAAGTGTTTGATAGCTGAACTTATTGCTAATAAGGATGAAAATATTTGTTGCAATCATATTGTGGTACTAAATTTTGTGCCTATTGTGTGTTTTACTTCAAAGGATAAATCGATATACATTCCTCCACATAAAAGAAATCAAAAAGTGGAGAGAAAAACTCTTAAGCCAGAGCATCTGTTTAGGTCTCAACCTAAGATTTTGGAAGGATATAAATTTGTTCAAACTTGTTACCATTGTGGTGTGAATGGTCATATAAGACTTCAATGTCATAAGTTGAAGAGATAACAAACCCATGTTACTAGATCCCTTTCTAAAAAGTGTAGTGAACCTAAACACATTATTTGTCACCATTGTGGTGCCTTTGGTTATCTAAGACCTCATTGCTCTAAGTTTCATTCTTTTAAAAGAATAAAAAGAAAATAGAAACTTAAACTTCTTGGAAGTTATGCTTTGCAAGCTAAACCGGTTTTGGGAAAAAATGGTAAGTTGTTGAAAAGAGTTTTTGATATTCTTAACTCTTTGTCTATGTGCATCTTCCGTTCTCATTCTTCCAATCCTTGTCTCACTTTTCATGATATACTCATTCCAAACAATCGTTCCATTTAGATAAGAAAAGGTTCCTTTGGTTGAGCTTTTGCTCTTTTGGTCATTGATTTAATTCTTTCGATTCTTGTAGGACCCTTCATGCATTTGATGCTATATATTCATGCATTTGTGTATCTTGCATTTATTTGTATGCATTGCTTTTGTTTTTTATCTTACTTTTATGTTTTAGTTTTGTGCGAGTAAAAAAATCTAAAACTACATAAAAAGTGAAAAATTCAAAAAATTTGATCATATTTGTTTAAGCGCATATCTCATGTGAGTTTGGACTAGTACCTTCGTATTAATGGCGAAGTGCATTTACGAGCTTAACTTGTTTTGTATGCATATCTATATTTGTGGAAAAAATCTTAAAATCTATGCGTGACTGTTGTAAATTGATCTTCAAGTTTGCATGAATAATTGGTCAATAGTCTTGACTGTTTTGATACATGCATAGACTTGTGCCTATATGTCTTCCCACACTTTTTATGTTTTTACATAAAGAGCTCAACAGAAAAAAGATCTCAAAATGAAAAGAGATAGTGAGTTGCAAAAGTCGCTGCACATACTAGTATTTGATTAGGAAAAAGAGAAAACGACTTGTATTGAAATGTATGGTGCCCAAAAAGCCAAAGGCTTATTCACAAAATGAAATAAAAAAAAATTTCAGGCATCATTCTCAAAATGAGATGCATTGTTCAAAAATGATTAAATGTTATGAATTGTAAAGAAGCCAAATGAAAAGTTTCAAAGTTTTGTAATCATTTTCTTGTGGGAGGTCATATATGTTCATTTCTATAATTGAAATAGTCCACTTGATTTGGTACTAATTATGTATGACTTGGTTGATTGATCATTGAAATTTCATTTTAGACTAAGAACTATTCTACACTTGATACACATACATAACACACAAGTTTAATGTTCAATGAATGCCTATTTCATTTATGTGTTTGTACATGTTCAAATGTGATGTGTATGTGTTCAACCATATGTGGATCAAACCAAAAAGATTTTTGTTCTTTTTGTTTGCTTTTGGAAGTTATTTGTATCACCCATGTTTTTCAAAGTTTTTCATGTTGTCTTTGTGTGAAAAACATGTTTTCTTGGTGTTTTCGTGACCTATCTCATGTGTAAGCTCAACTGGGAGTTAAATGGTCAAATTCTTAAGTTTTTCAACTTTGGACAGAGAGTTTCGCGATTGTTTTGTGAGTAAAATTTACCCATAAAAATTTTTCGCGAGTAAGGCTTACCAGTGAAAATTCCTAGCTTCCTGCGAAAATTTTTAGATCAGCTTTTTAAAGGGCATTTCGTGGGACATTTGTTTTAAACTTCTTCCATCTTCTCCCAAACCCTTATTTTCATTTTTCTACATCAAAACTCAACTAAATTCAAGTATTTTTATTTCATTAACATCTCTAAGGTAATTTTTAACTCTTTTCATTGATTTTAATCCTTAGATTATGTTTTTGAAGGTTTTATGTTTATAGTTGGGTTTTTTTCAAATGGGAGTTGGAAAACTTAATTTTTGTTAACCTTTTTTATTGGACTTTGTTTTAAATGATAATTTGTTTTGGATGTTGATCTCTTGTTGCAAAAATAATATGTATTTAGACAAGATTTTCATATGTTTATACATTGTTTACAATAGATGTATAATGTGTGCACTCTATGTGTTTTATAAAATACCTAAATGACATTTTGTTGTTATTTTGGACTCCGATAAGTACCAAACTTTGGGAATTACCATGATTATGCATGGTTATCATGTTTTGATCATTGATTGTGTGTTTTACACACTTTGTCCTATGAGTGCTTTCTCATGCATTGATCATGCATCTCACGTACACACTAGATGCACACACTCTAACACTTGACATGTTTTGCATTCGCTCATGCTAGTTAAGTCTTTTTAGACCTTTTAACACATATAACATGTTTTTGTTACCTTACCATGCCATTGGTCTACATCTCATTCCATCATCCTTAGCATGTCATGTTTACTTTATGCTTTGTAGTATTGTGTCTTTAAGATGTTTTATTTGTCATTTGAGCTTCATTCTCTCATTCATCTTACACCTCTTATGCATCATCTTTTACCCTTGTTCATATCTTCTTTTCCTTCCTTTCTTCTTCTTAATTCATTTGTCTATTTGTGACAAAAAAGAGGATAGTATACCTGTGTATTTTGTCATTTCTATATAACTCATGTGCACATTCGTAGGGGGATAAATTATACCTCGTGCACATTTGTAGGGGGGAGAAAGTTATAGGAGAGATGCATATACCAAGGGGGAGAAGACATCTTTTTGAGAAAACCTTATGTTGTTTGCTTTACATTATGGTTGTTTTCTCGTTATTTTATAGTGTTTTGAGTTATGTTTACTATCTATGCTTTGTTGCTCTCATTGCATCATATTTATGTGTTGGACATGTATTTATCCTTATGCTATTGTGCTTTATTGGTTGCATGTTTGGATGATCATTTGATTTGCTATGTGATCATTGTAGTCACTTCTATATGACTGTTGTGTGTTTGATCAAGTTACTCATATGTTTTACAACATGTTTACTTGATCGTATGTTTAATTGTCACATTATACTTATCTTTTTATTACTTGATTTACCTTAATGGTCTAATGCGTTTTGTGCAAGTGTTTCAGGTTACAAGTATATATGTTTCAAGTTCATCATATCTACTAGATTTATGTGTGAGTGAGTTTTGCTATTGTTCTCAAATTCACATTTAAGTCTAGAGTTTGTTATAGGGTGTTTTGTCATGGAATAGCCAAATGGGGAGCTTGTTAAGTTATGATTTTTATCATAATATTAGTATTGGCTTATTCCATGACAAAAATTGTTGTAATAAATTTGTTTTCTTGTATTTTAGTGAGATTTTATTGTATTAGGTTTAGTATTAATTTGATGAAGACTTAAACTTAATTGAAGATCAAGTGGATTTCGCGAGAAGCTAACCCACTAAGTAGCCACGTGAGAAGCACATGACTAGAAGCTGAAAAGTCGTGATAGGCTGTTAGTTTTGCGAGTGTCTTGACAGTAAGGCCTTCCCGCGAAGTAGTTGCGAAACATTCTGCTTGAAGGGTTTTTAAGTGTGACTTTCTTACCCTTCACCCATACTATATATACCCTCAATACCCACAAAAGTAAAAGAGGCCATTCAGAAAGAAAAACCCTAGATAGGTTTTCTACAACACACACACCCATCTTTTAGAGAGAGAATTACTCATCCTTAGTGAGAAATCATTCTAGCCTCTTCTCCTTCCCTCTCTCATTGTCATATCTTGAGAGAAGATTTGTACCTAAACACAACCCACATTTATTCAAAGTGTAGAGAGTGTTTTGGAACTTGAGAAGTTTTAGGGATTTGTCAAAAGAAGCCGGTGAGGCTTGGCGGATGCAATTGGGCGTATTGCAGGATTCGAAAAGCTAGAAACAACATAGTTCCAAGAAGTCTTGTTGGAGTGGCTTAGAGGGTCTCTTGCTAATCGTGCATCCTAACTAGTGGATTGATTTACCGCTTGGAGGGCGGCGAAGAGGTTTTATGCTGAGTACTTCGGTTTCCTCTTCGATAACAAATCGGCGTGTTATCTTGTATTTGCATTTTTCGTTCCTACTCTTTTAGCTTTCATTTTACTGCTGTGTTTTGATGAATATGGTTTAGAGTAGTTTTATTGTTTGTTCGCTCACATTTACTCTATTTAGCACTTAGTTTAAGTCAGTTTATTGCTTGTCTTCTAAGTTTATATTTGCTGTCATCTTTAATCTTTCCGTAAATAACTCCCATTAACTATTAAAAATTACTAAATTTTCTTTTAAATAATAAAAAGTAGTTATTAAAAAAAAGGTTTAATTATCCTTTTGACTCCTAATGTTTGTCCTATATGTCAACATGATTTCTAACGTTTCAAAATGTGTCAATTTAGACTCTAATATGTCAATGTTGCGTCAAAATAGTCCTGACAGTCAAGTGATATGAGAAAATCTAATATGGCTACCATTGACAATAAAAAATATATATATTTTATTAGTTTTCACATTGAACGCCAAGGGTTTTTAATTTTAATTTTTTTTTCCTAAAAGCGAAAAAATTAACTAAACCAGAATCACAAACCCGAGGAAATGTTTGAAGAATCACTTATTCCTTGCATTTTTTCAAGTCGGTTTTCCAAGATATCATGGTTGAGATGACACACACATCCAAATGGCTATACAGCTTCTACCTCCTCCTAAACTCAATTGGGTCTTTCTAGGGATTTTAATCCCAAATGGGCTGGGTTTGTGATTTTAGTTTAGTTTTTCATTTTTAAATTAAAAATTAAAAACACATGGCAACCGAATTGCATAAAATATTATTTTAATATCACCGTTGGCCATGTTAATTTTCTGTTAACAATGATTGTTTTTTCATAAAAAAATGATTATTTTGACAAAATACTAAAATCTTAATGACTAAACTGATACATTTAAAATGTTAAGGATCAAATGATATTAAAACCTTAAAAAAGCCATATTTGAAAATTTAGGCAACTGAAAAATTTACACATGCAAAGATTTTCCTAGATTTTCACACAAGGAATGATGAAAAAAAAAAAAAAAACCCAAACAAATTATTCAAACTATAAATTCAAATCAAACTAAAAAAAAAAAATCAAACCAACGAACTCCAAAAAAAATAAAAAATAAAAATCAAACACACTAACCAAAATCCAGTACCACAAATAGACCATTATAAGTCCACCCCAACAGCACCAATCATTACCGAGTTCAAACCCATTAAAGAATTCATACCCAAAAACCCGAGCAACCACCAAACCTCCCCAACAATGCCATTAATGTCACCACCCCAAGATCCTCACTTCACTACCACTAATAAAACACCACATCCAGAAAAGCCCTAACAAAACCCAGACCCATGACTCAGCCCTTTACCACATCAGCGTGTGACTTGTCAAGTACCAATGCAACCACACTCCTAGTTTGTAAACCTGTCACCAACAATTCAAACTAAGTCAGTTTCTATGTGTGTCAGGATTATATTGCTAATAATAAGATAGATTCAATAAAATTGGGATGCTTCCCTGCAAAATTATAAAAATTTGTTATGGAGAAGAATGCATTAAATCATGACCAAGTCTTGTTTTGATTCTTGAAACATAGATATATTTTAATTCAATTTCTTTTTGGTTTTATTATCAACCACAAATTCAAAATAAAAATATAAAAAGAACACTTTACTAACTATGGAAAAACCCCAAGGGGTTGGCTTAGTGATTCATAAGGACTTATGATATCTATGAGACTTTGGATTCGAAACCTCTTGTCAGCATCTTAAGGCCACCCTTATGGGATTTCTCCTTATAATAACCTAGTGTATATATACAAAGTAATTTCCATAATATCTTTAAAAAGGAGAATATGTGAGAATGGTATGGAGATAGTGTATGTCACAAAAGTTAAATGTAGTACTTAGCCATAAATGAGAGCGGGATTTCTCCCTATAATAACCTAGTGCATATATACATAGTAATTTCCATAATATCTTTAAAAAAGAGAATATGTGTGAATGGTATGGAGATAGTGTATGTCACAAAAGTTAAATGTAGTACTTAGCCATAAATGAGTGCTCATCCAACTCTAGTATTCTTTAATGAAATGAAGAGTAGCATCAAGAAAAATGATTAATGTGCCACTAAAGAATTAAAAAAAAAAATAAAAAACTCATGTGGATGATTAAGACTTTGTTTGGTTGGGGGGATAGAAGATAGGGAATGAGAGAAATTGGAGGCATAGGAGAGATTTTAATTTTTCCCTTATTGTGTTTGGTTTAGGGGTGAAAAAGTGGAGAAATAGAAAACTATTTTGTTTGGTTGGGAAGAAAAATGAAAGGATAAAAAAAGTAGTTCATATAAATTTACAATTATGTCCCTATTTGAAAAAAACACATTATATTTGTATTAAAATAAATAAATAAAAAGAGCACAAGAAGTTCAAAGAGCCCCCAAATTGTTTTCTTGAAAAAAAAAAAAAAAAACCAAAACTAATGAAAAGAAAAGAAAAGAAAAACTAAA
This sequence comes from Quercus variabilis, assembly GCA_030445155.1. NCBI lineage: Eukaryota > Viridiplantae > Streptophyta > Magnoliopsida > Fagales > Fagaceae > Quercus > Quercus variabilis. The sequence continues at coordinate 31,716,042 of CP129453.1, read as the reverse complement.
ACGTCATAAAATAGATGCAAAAATAATTATAAACGTTCTAAAAAGCGAACATTGGCCCGTGGGTATTTTGGTTCAAACTAGTGAGAGCTTTTGCTCCACATTTCCACTCATATTTTTTCTCAATTTTGGGGAGATTGAGTTTTGGTGGGCTTGAGAAGAAAATAGCATTGCTCTAATCTCCACTTTTTTCTTCTTCATTTTCGCTCCAACCAATTAGGGCCTAAGATAATCTTTAGGAGAGAAGTGTCATAATTCCTTTCAACCTTCTATAATAAGGAACTTTGAAGCATGGATAATCAAATATGGGGTGGGAAAAATAGATGAAAAATATTGACTAATTGAGTTACTGCTTTAAGTGTTCTTGAAACCTTTCTATTCCTTCTTTGAGGGTGCTTATGTTTTGTCGAGAGTTATGGTATTTTGGAGGCTTTTATGGTAATGCTTGCTTACAGGAGGAGGAAAGAAATCTTTTATTGGGATTGATCTTTTTGTCGCTGAGCTACCCCCTTTGGACGCTTGGCTTTGCATTGGAGTGATTAAACTCTATAAAAGGTAACATAATTGAGAGGGGTTGGACGGTTGGTTTAGTTATGAGCCAAAATGGGACACTTAAGGTCTGCAGTTGACAATAAGGGCACAAGTTGACATGTAGTGTGCGATGCGCAACAAAGTGATGGACTGACAATAGAGTGGACGATACTTGACTATTGTACCTATCATCACACGTGGCTAACCCGTTGAATCAATGTCCCAAACATTGACATTAGCAATGTTCATTAGTCAGTTAAATGAGTCGTTAAAACGTATTTGAACATTCCAAACCACTCCTTCTAAAAATTTCTTCACTCATTATGAGTTTGATCCACGTTGTAAAAAGGGAAAAAAAAAAAGAAAAAAGAAAAAGCAAAATGTAAACCCTAGAAGGAAAGCAATGCACATGAAATAAATTTAAGAAAAAAAGGATAGAATATAGGAATTTTATTTTATTTCTGACTTTTTTTTTTGGGAGAATATTTTTATTTTTGACTAGTTCTATATCTACAAACTCGAATCACAAAAGAGATTGCGTGCGCCGACTATTTGACTAGTGGATGTGGCCTATATATGTAATTTCATAAGTCAACAATTATAGCATAAATATAACAGCTCCTTTTAGCACATGTTTATACAGACACACACAAATGTTTTTTCAACCTTTTTGTACAAATATACCGTAGAATCCTCAAATTAACGTTAGCATACTACTACATATGTTCATGTCTTTTTCCCAAACCCATCAACCAATTTTGACCCCCAACAACCCCCACACCCCCAAAAAAAAAAAAAGTGAAAAAAAAGTGCATTAAAAAAAGCCCCAAACAATGATAAGATAGTTCATAATCATCTCCACAGATTTAAGTGACGAGAATGCCCTTGTTAGGACACGTGTCCTACAAGTAGATTGCAAAAGTGGTACAAGGCCAAAACGGTCCTCTTCAAAAATCGGCATCAGAAAACTTTGATAGTTTGATATATATATATTTATATATAAAATCTAACGCACACCGTGCCTTAGCCCCCTCTTCTCTCTGTTTCTCTCTCACAAAACAACCGTTTTGTATGGTTGACGACACCACTCACTCTCTCTCTCTCTCACACCAATTTTTCGTTTCTCTCTCTAAAAAAATAAAAATAAAACACCCAAAAAAAAAAAAAAAAACGATTATAGCAAAAGAAAATTGTTACAATTATTAACCACAAGAATTTTCACATTTTTTTTTTTTTGGTTTTTCAATCTCTTCCACGCACAGGTATTTTTATTTATTTTTTTTTTCTCTCTCTCTCTCTCTCTGATTCTGTAATTGTTTCTGTTTTTTATGTTTATATTTGTGTGTTTTTTTGTTTATCTGCATTATGGTGAATTTTTCTGATATTAGGGTTTGTTTGGTTTTTGTGGTTTCTAGGGTTTTTTTCTGTGCGGCTAGAAATTCTAACGGCTTAAGGTACTGGTGTTCGTGGTTGAGTTTGAATTTGGAGAGGGTTTGTGGGTGATAAGTGATAACGAGGTTAGGGTTTTGATTCGGGGCTTGCATTGTGTTGGGTCTCGGTTATAATTTAGTTTTAGTGAGATACTAATATTTGATTGAATTTTTTAGTGGCGTAATGAGTTTGCGTTAGGTTTTTTTTTGGATAGATTTGGTTGAATTTTGAGATGGGTTCGTATGAAGATGTGAACTTGGATGTAATTGAGGAACCTTTATCAGTTATTGAGCAGAATTTGAGCTTCTCAGTTTCGGTGCAATCGGGTTTTGAGGAGCAGGCGTGTTTGGAGGCAGCTTGCAGAGTGTTTGAGTCTAATGTGGAGCTCGCAAGTGCTCCCGATGTGTTTCTGGGTTCGTCTGAGGTTGATGATACTTGTCGTGTGAGCTCTGTTGAGGTTACAGAGGAGGGTATGAAGGTGTCGTGTGTTAATAAAGATGATTTAGTGGGTGAGGGAGAGAATGTGGGTGATTTGATGCTGGAGAAAGTGCCGGGAAATGAATGTGGGATCAGTGGGGACTGTTTGGATGAGATTCTGTGTCTGGGTGATGTTTATAGTTTGGAAAATGGCGGATTGTGCTTGGAGAAAGAAGGGTCTCAAGGTGAGGGTGATTATGAAAAGCCATTGGAATCTTCACCTCTGACTGATTTACAGAGGAACTGTGTTCAAATGGATGAGATGGATGATAAGTGTGTCAGCAGTTCATCTGCAGAAAGGGTCACTGAGGTTGAAACTGATCAGAGTGGTGTTTTAGATGGGGCGGAGACTGATATTCATAGCCTAATATCTTCTTCACAGGGTTGTGAAATGCCTTCGGATTTAATACTGAAGACTGGTTTGCCTAATAATCATACCCAGCAGAACGAGCAGGAGGACACTAAGAGTGTAGGTGGTCTTTCTTCGGAGGTTATGTATGGGAAAAGAGCTTCTTCAGCAGAGACAGAAACTATTTTTTGCAACCCGATTTTACCATCAGGTGACTTGGTGAGTAACAGTGATTGGCACAGTGATCAGAAGGGTGAAAAGAATGTCAGTGATCTCTCTGCAGAAACGGTTACAGAGATTCTTGAAACAAATAACGATGTTGATACGTGCACCAAAGCATCAACTTCATGGGGTTGCCAAAGTGACTCGGAGAATTTGCATAAGGCTGAATCACGGAGTATCTGTGCAAAACAGAATGAGCAGAGTGGTGTTTTAGATGGGTTGGAGACTGATATTCATAACCTAATATCTTCTTCACAGGGTTGTGAAATGCGTTCGGATTTAGTACTGAAGACTGGTTTGCCTGATATTCATACCCAGCAGAACGAGCAGGAGGACACTAAGAGTGTAGGTGGTCTTTCTTTGGAGGTTATGGATGGGAAAAGAGATTCTTCAGCAGAGACAGAAACTGCCTTTTGCAAACCCGTTTTACCTTCAGGTGACTTGGTGAGTAATGGTGACTGGCACAGTGATCAGAAGGTTGAAAAGACTGTCAGCGATCTCTCTGAAGAAACATTTACAGAGATTCTTGAAACAAAAAACGATGTTGATACGTGCACCCAAGCATCAACTTCATGGGGTTGCCAAAGTGACTCAGAGAATTTGCACAAGGCTGAGTCTCTGAGTATCTGTGCAAAACAGAATGAGCAGAAGGATGGTGAGGATGTTGATGGTCCATGTGTAGAAAGGGTTTCAAATGTTGTGCAAGATAAAGGTGATATTATTACTGTTGTAAGTGTTGAATTTGACTCCCATATATTACCTTTAGAAGAAAATTCCTGCAAGTCTGAGGAAGGTGATACCAAAATAGTTGGTAACTGCAATTTTGAGAAATTGGTTTCTCCTCAATCGTGTCAACCCTTTGGTATTGTCAATCATAGTACTTCTAAGGATACCCCAGATCAGGATGCTGTTGGTTCTATTAATTCTAGTAGTGTGGTGGAAAGTTCTGGACATACTGATAATGAAGGAAAAGATAATGTCAGAGTTGGTTGTGTTTCTGAAACCAAATGTCCTGAAGTTGCGTCCTCTTCTTCTCGAAGGAATAGCCAGAGAAGTAAATCAAGACAGAAAACTCATAGAAAAAGGGCTGCGAAGAAATGCAAGAATGCAGCCAATGTACCACACCCACATGAAAGTATTGGAATTGTTTTGAAGGTTGGAAGAAGGAAAAGAAGCTGTCTGTCAAAACCAGCTCGTTCTTCTATGTGGGGATTGCTGGGGCATATTACGCAATTTCTTGAACAGGGCAACATGCTTGATGGGGTCAATCAATTTCATAATCAAGGATTGGGAAAAGCAAGGCGTGGCCAAGGAAGCGGAAAGCGGAAAAAGATTCGGGGAAGTGGAAACTCAGGAGGGTCAAGGGGAAATCGTTGTGCTTCAACTGGTCTTATTCGTTTGAAGGTTAAAGTGGGGAAAGTAGCTGGTGAAAGTTGTCTGAGCAATATGGTTCCAGAGGTTGTTAATACGTTAGCATCTGCCGATGCTACTGCCAGTGATGATCAGACTGAGATGCATTCTGGAACTGGTTTAGAACTGTCAAAGTTAGCTAATGGTGTAGAAGCTAAATCGAGGGAAGATGAGACAGGATTGCACCTCCAATGTTTCAGCAAGCTCCCAGAGAAGGCAAAAACATTGCCAGATGGTTTTATTATGGATGGACAACTTGCAACTTCGGGCTCTGAGAATACCAACATATTAGATAAGACAGCTGGAGATGCAGACAATTATCTTGAGGTTCCCTCACATGTAGTGGTTGAAGCATTGGGAGGGGAAATTGATAGTAAGTGTACAGATCCTGGAACTTCACCTGATTCGGAAGTGATCAATTTAATTCCAGATGTTCAAGTCGCTGCAAGACATCAAGCAGATTTGCATGATGCTGTTTTGACTGCCTCCAAAGATGTTGCTGCTCGAAGACGTCGTACCAGCATTAAGAGGGGAAAGAAGGATAGGCTTCCTCGTTCACGTGATTCTGTTCTGGAAGATGGATCCCAGGGTCCAGTTAGTATGAATGAAGCTAAACCATCAAAGAAACAGGGGTGCAGACAAGATATAAGTAATGGGTCCAAAGCCTCTAAATCAGCAAGCAAAAGAGGGAATGTACAAAGACAGAGGGAGAAGCAACGGAAGTCTGTTAATAATTGCAAAGTTAAGGATAAGGATGCTTGTAATCAGATTGTGTGCAAAGTGGAAACTCAGCCAGAAAGTGGTAATAGTTTGCCTAAGGCGCGTGCACACACAACACACGCACACACACACACAGACGCATATATTGTGTGGGGTAATTTTCATTCATAATTGTTGCTGTATCTCTTGTATACTTCTCTTCATACACACACACGAGATCTAGCTCAAATGGCACTTTCTCCTTCCATAATAATGGGATGGAGAGTGAGTTCGTGGGTTCAAGACCCATTATGTGCTTTATAACTTACCAATAAAAAATATAAACTCTCTCGATCTATCTATATTTTTCATATCTATTTCTGTTATTCTCTTGTCGCTATGTTTGTGTCTGTGTTCTTGGTTAGAGACTTCTTTAATTTTTCCCTTCTGGCTAGTTGTTTTTAGCTTAGGGAATTCATAGTCTGCTTCTAATTTAACATGGCTTGATGCTGTAGGAAGTCAGAAAGTTGATGGTATTGGAAAAGCCAGCACTGGTGATGATACTGCAGTCGCTAACAAATCTGACTTGGAAATGGTGCGAGGTGGTCTAGAGGAGCAGCTTTTGCCCCCAAGAAAGGCCTGGGTGCTGTGTGATGATTGTCATAAATGGCGGCGTATACCAGCTGTGCTTGCAGATTTTATTGAAAAAACAAATTGCACATGGTACTTCATCTTTTATATCTCACTATATCATTTTAAAGGTTATAGTGCTATAGAAACCTTAAGATACTCAGTATTTATGTTTTTGGCTTTAAATTAAGGCCAAAATGCAATAAGACACCTTGATGTTTAGGTTAGTTGCAAACACATCAGTTTTGTTTTTAGATCCCCGAGGTTTAATGTTGACCAAATTGATCCTCTGTCCCATTTCTGTTAATTTTAACTGACAGAAGACCACTTTATAAGAAAAAAAAATCATTTTTTAATAAAATTTAATAAAAGCTTCACATGAATTGTCATTAAGATGATAAGCACATGACAATTGGTAGCATTGTTTGGATGGACAAGGTGAAATATTGACGATTTGCAATCTTAGGAGAAGGGGAATAATTGTTTTGAATCAATATTGCATGTGTATGATTTGTGGGGAATTGGTAGATCATTTTCTTCTACATTGTGAACTGGCTGCTGATTTGTGGCCCTTAGGGTTAAATTAGGGGTTAAGCCAACATTTTTAATTTTATTAGCTGTAAATTCTGAGTATCGTGTAATGGAAGACAATCCTTGGAACTTCTAGCCAGAACTTGTACAAATTCCACCTCAATAGGCATCTTTTCCAATTTCCAAGAAATTTGTCCATTATGTTTGATGTGGATCATATGGAGGGAATGGAATAGACATATGTTTGAGGGTATGGAGAGCGTGGGGGAGCAGCTTATGATCGCCTTTTTAGGCATTTTGTTTGATTGGTCTTGTGCTTGGGGTTTCATGACTAGATTCTATTCCGTTGTTCTTAGTCTCTGTCCTTTGTATTCTTTGGCTACTTCCTGCTACTTTATGCCTGCCCTCTCTGCATGAAGTAGTCTTCTTTTAATAAAATTATTCTTTTTTTCTTTTTAAAAAAGGCTCCACACTTTCTACAAGAAACTCAATTGCATCCTCAAGGTGTAAGAAGCCTCTACTCATTAATAACATGGCTGCAAGATTGGTGTGTCCTCCTCCTTAACTACTCCTTCAATCTCCACTGGCTCCATGGCTGTATTCGTAATATAATTTTTGTTGTTTTAGTCATTGACTCTGCCCTTTATGCCACTCTCTGTTCCCAAAACAATGCAATATGGAATGTCACTTTGTTCTTTCCCTTCATATAGTCCACAACAGATGTAAAGGAACAAGATTCCAGACACCTGAAGAAGTAGACCCTCCAATTCACCACCCATATAATAAATTAATTTATAAATTATAATTTTTTATACTCCTTGGCAAGGAGCAAAAGGATTCCCAGTGTAGTCAAAGGGGAGCCAAGCGCTCGCCTAGGTGCCTGGGCGAGGTGCCTTTAGAGACTAGGCAAGCGAGGCGACCGCCTTAAGCCATGAAAAAGGTGCTAAGGCGAGAGCCTTAAGTTATATTATTTATTTTTTTAAATAATTTTTTTTAACAGAAGTTTGTTGTGAAACCTATTTTAGATTATTAATTTCATGAGGCATGTTATAAAACCTACTGTTAGTTAAATTAATTTACAAATTTGTTTTGTAAAACTTATTTTTTATATAGAAGCTTGTAGTAAAACGTATTGTTAGAATTAACTAATAGAGCCTAAACCATGCTAATCCTATTCTGAAATAATTTTATAGACCTAATTTCTTCATGCTTCACATTGAAAAACACTTCATTATAAACCGGCGCTCTTCGGACGTATGGAATATGGTTCTTGGTTGTTTGATGTGGGTTGTTTGGTTGGAAAGAAACCGGTGCTCTTTTGAGAATCTGGAGAGAACGTTTGATCAGTTACAAGAGCTCAGCCGAAATACTCTTTTTGAATGGGCTAAGTGCTGGGGTTATTCAAACTGTTCTTCTGCTTTGGAGTTCTTTTCTACCCTTAGTAGTGCCACTTAAGTTGCTTCTCTTATTCTGTTTTCAGTTGTTTTTGTTTGCTGTTTTTTGTGTTCACCATCATGAACACCTGTAATGGCTGTTTGCGTTTTTCTTGTTGAATAAAAGTCTTATTACTTATCAAAAAAAAAAAAAAAATGTATATATATATATATATATTAAGAATTTGGTGCCTTGCTTTACTCGGGCTAGCGCCTTTTTGTTGCCTCACGTCTCGGGCGATACAAGGCCTTGGCGCCTTAAGGTCGCCTCTTGCCTTTGACTACCTTGAGGATTCCTAAATATTTATGTGAGTGTTTGAGAATATAAATACTGGGTGCTAGAATTCACAGTTCTTAATCAGGATTACTAGAAATTGTGTCAATGTCAGAAGAATGAAGAACCAACGAGAAACTGCGACTGACTTGGTTTTCACTTTCCACAAATTAAAAGAATACCATAAAAGAATAATAAAAGAACAATTTATTTCAACCTGAGAATACCATACTTAATGTAAAAAAAAAAAAATTAAAGAACATAAAGGGAAAAAAAAAAAAATTAACAATACCTATAATTTAATATTTTCTATGTACTTTACATCCAAACAATGAAATTTGTGAATGATTGGAATGTGAATCCCATAAATTGTAAATTTATGTGTAATTAACAATTTCTTCACCCAAACACATGTAGAGAGTTTCCCTCTTTGCCGTGTTGGAGTTCACCCTTTCGCAGAAGTTCCATATCTCATTGCTGTTTTGGTACTTTTGATTCTGTTGTCTGAAGATATTGTCATTCCACTGTAGTTTGGTACATGGAACCGTATGTGGTTTCAATACATTGTGCGTTTTTAATTTCTATTTTTGGTACTTGGTATAATATATAGTCCATTATTTCAACTTGTTTTATGTTTTCACTTTCTATTATGAAGGTATACATAGCTAATGTGTATGCTGTCATATTTTTTTTACCCGAAACTTTCATTTAATGTCTTGCATTTGATTTTGCTTATGTTTTTCATTTTCAAAGGGCCTGTAAGGACAACTTGGATAAAGCCTTTGCTGCTTGCTCAATACCCCAAGAGAAGTCAAATGCAGAGATTAATGTGGAGTTGGATATATCTGATGCCTCTGGTGAAGAAGATGCTTGTGGTGCCCGTTTAAATTTTAAGGGATTGGATTGTAGGCGTTCAACAGGTATGTGATCTTTGCTACAGATAGCAGACCTGTAAGGTCGTTTGCAAGCTTGAAGCTAGCCTGAGCTGGGGGCCTCAAGTCATCCTTTTCTTGTAAGGTCATTTGAATTCTTACACTTTTTGTTTGTTTGTTTGTTTTGAATGCGCTGCAGGTCACCAAGATTCAACTTTTAAATGTATTTCTACTAATGAGTTTCTGCATCGTAAGCGTAGAAGTCAGACTATTGATGAGGTATGTAATTGATAGATAATTTCAAATATTGTGCTATTCTTTGTTTGGCTACCTTGTGTATTCTTTTCACCAGACTTTGAAGCTTTTTTAACTTGTCTTTTCTGTGCCTGTACATAGCCTGTGTATTGGGATTGCACATTTTATTAATGAATTTATTTACTTATCTTTTTTTTATTTTTTATTTTTTATTTTTATTTTTTATAATAAAATTATCTGCTCTTGTACTAATAATGAAAAGGATTGAGCTGCATGTTGAGTAACATAATCTATATTATCAACAAAGCAAACCCTCCTATTTTTCAATCTGGTTTTGCGCTGAAGACTCCCATGTTGCACCCATTTTAACTAGAGAAATGAAAAAACACAAAAAAAAAAAAAATCATATTTGTAATTTAGCTATTGGATAAATTAGAATGAAATTAGCGTAACTTATTTTTTAATTGATTCTACCCAGTTTGCTTGTCCTCCTCATTCTCTCTCAAAATTTCCCCCCTTCACTTTGTTTAAACACACTTTGAAACCATATGTTCTCTTTGATCTCTCTTAGGGCGCCTTTGATACATGCATGGCGGGGCACATGCATGGAAAGGCATTGTGTATTATGTTGAGAAGCAAAAATACACGTGAAGGTGAATGGTGGCCATGTTGGATCTGTATCTGATAGGTGCTGGATTGGGCCTGAACATTTTATTCTCTGCTTGGCCATGTTTAAAGTTCAAATTATAAAGAAGCATCATAGTTTTTGTATACATGCTAGTGAGAGTTGTAGCTCATTTACATGTGTACAATAACTATGATGCTGACTAGCATGCCAAAACAAATTTTGCTTGTTTTTAATATAGAATAGCCAACAAACTCTAGTTCAACTGGCAACTCTTCCACTTACAAGTGTTAGATGGAGGGTGAGGTTGTGGGCTCAAGATGCATTGGGTGTGAGTACCCATTCAATGGAAAGTGGTACCATACAGATCTTGAATTTTTTTTTGGGTAAGTGACGCATCTAGAGTGGGTTTTGAACTCATAACCTCACCCTTGGCACAATATTGTAGTAGGAAGAAATTCCATTTGAGCCATAGCTCAGTGGCAGACAGATCTTAATTACTGTACTGTACTTTACAATTACTATTTTCACATGATCAATTAAATTTGTATGCAATATAAATGATATATCTTTTTGTCAGGTAACACATATTGTATCCAATGTGATTATTATCACTCTCTCTCTCTCTCTCTGGGGCGCGTGCGCTCTGTGAAGTAATTAATTTCCAATATTGGTTGGGTTTCATCTTCAATTGCTGATGTGGCATTCAGTATCTGTTTTTTCTTCTTTTGTGTTGATATTTAGCTTATTTTATGTTTCTTGAACATTGATGGGGTACTCTATCTTCCAGCAGAGTCTAGCACTTCTGCTTCTGGCTGTAGTGGTGTCTTACCCTATGTTTTCTCGAGTACCATGGTATCTCATCCATTTTACAGTTTTGATGCATTCTTTTGTTTCCGGTATCTACTATTGATGTTTCAATGTGTCATTTGCGTAAAATAAATGACATTACTAGTTCTAATATTGGAGGTCAAGTCTTCTAGTCTCTAACTTTGACAGTACTGTAGTTATTCCCGAATGAAGGATTGGTAATTACAGTGTGTGATTCCATAGGTGTGTATTATTTTCAGTGTTTATTAGTTGAGTTTTTTGGCTATCCTGACTATATCATTAACCTTTTTTTTTCCTGTTCTTTTTTTTTTTTTTTACTTTTTCTCTTTTTGTTTAGCACTTGGATGTTTGCTCTTGATATGATTAATAAACTAGCATTCGATTTTCCATTAACTTTTGCCTTTTTATCAATTGTATTTGTTATGTGCAAAAGGCTGTTGCAAGCTGAGGCTTTGTAGATCAGTTCATCCTTTCTAACATTGTGTATTTTACAAATTTCTCATCAGATAATGGTTTGCAGTTGCAAGCCACCTTCAAAAGGCCAGTTGGGTTGTGGAGAAGGATGCCTGAACCGGATGCTTAGCATTGAATGTGTCCAAGGCGCCTGCCCATGTGGGGACTTATGTTCTAATCAACAGGTATTTCAGCTTTTCATTGCTGCTATATGTTTACCTGTTTCTTTTAGTGAATTTAATTATTTGTTTTAAGGGCATTGTTTTAGTCCAAATCTTTGCTTTCAGTTTCAGAAACAGAAGTATGCCAACCTGGAGTGGTTTCGATGTGGGAAGAAAGGTTACGGGCTAAAGTTGCTTGAGGATATACCCGAAGGGAAGTTTCTTATTGAATATGTTGGAGAGGTAACATAAGAACTCTTCTCTCTTTCTCTTTCTTCTTTTTCTTCTTCTTGTCTTTTATTGTTATGATGAGTCCATAGGTTTCTCTGCCTAGTGGTAAGTTCAGATGCTGTTGGTTAAATGAGGAAATACAAAGCCTTGTTTCTTTCTGCTAATTTTTAAATTTAAAATCATGGCTGTGCTATATTTTTTCCAAAATTAACAAAAACCATTTCATATGTTGGCAGTGCAGCAAGGTTAGATTGCTTTCCATGTGAATTCCCTCTCTCTCTCTCTCTCACACACACACACACACACACACACACACACCCACCCACCCGCGACACACACTCGCACACACAAAGGATTTCATGGCAAGCCTCTTTACTTTTAACTGCATGGTTTCCCTGCACATACCAACCTGATAACCGACATGCAAAGAAGAATTCATGTAACCTAGCCTGATATAATTGGACAAGGCTTAGCTGAATTGGCTGGCAACATAAGTTTCATTGTCTTTTCCATCAATGAAGGGTGACACATAGCTGAACTTTCTTATTTTGCTAATTTAGTAAATCTCTCAGTGGTATATAAGAATAAAATCTTAACAGGAACTTTCCCTTGACCCAGTTATATCTACTTAAGTGCTTTGATGTGTGTTTGTGTGTGTGGAGATGTAGTGTATCTGTAATGCGACTTTCTCTGACAATAATTTTAATATATGGATCCTCCAGGTGCTTAATATGCAAGCTTATGAGGCAAGACAAAAAGAGTACGCTTTGAACGGCCATAGACATTTCTATTTCATGACATTGAATGGCAGTGAGGTAAGGTTTGGATATTTCCTTTTAATTCGCTTTTCCCTCAAACTTCAGTGACTTCTTATTTAATAAAAAATTTATAGCAGCATCTTGTGGTTTTAAATGCTTTATTGTTTGGAAAAGCTTCTCTGGTTTTAGTCCTCAATGAGGGTAGTTTCATGACCTTAAGTTCTATAGACTTATATATTTTGGAAACTTCTGGATTTATGTGTATCTGTTGTTCTATGGTGTCCAATTGTTTTTCTGCTCCCCATTCCTGCCCCCCAAAATTAGACATTCAATTTCTCAGGGTAGCAATCTTGTTTGTCTTTTTCCAGTTTACTTTTCATCAACGAAAAGTTATAGCGACTTACAAAAACAAGAGATTATTTTCTTATGAGCAAAGCTTGTACTTGTGACGTAGGAAAAGAATTGGGGATGGTATAAATGAATAGGCATGTTAACATTAACAAGTATTGAGAATTGCATTCTGTGTTATGATTTTTAGGCCATTGATTGTTGGACAATAGTTTCGGATTTCTCAACTTGATCTTATAAGTTGTCTTGGTATTTTCTTCTTAGGATCTCAGGTTGTTACAATGTTTATTACGGTGGTTGTTCATGTGGGAAACTGATGCAGGACTGTTAAGAAATTCAGCACTACTAGGTTTCTTGATGAATTCTTGAATAAGGATTGATGTTTAAGAGTTTAGTTTAGAAAAGAATGAATGTTGACGGCTGTTTGGGGCTGAAACAGGGGATAAACAGGAAATAACATAAATAAAATGCTAGGCAATCACACCTAGGTGTTCCTAAGCATCACACCTAGGGTTCTTTGGCATCACATGAACTTTGCATCACACAAACAAAGCTTAAATAAGTTGCTGAATTTTATTAATCAATCACAATATTCTACCATAACATGACTAAATAAGAGTCTTTATATAGAGGCTATAGTTATCCTTTTCCTAGTAGGACTTGGGACTCTAAATAACCTATTCTTAGAATGAATAGGAATACTAATAATAATTAAATAAATGACTTAATAATATATAAACATAAAAAAAGACTCATGAACCTTTGGTACGGCCAAAGACAGCCCATTCCAGATTTCTTGAAATTACCAAATTGCCCTTATTCTAATAGAACTTAAATAAAACTGGTTAGGGTCAAATGTATCCCTTGTTGACCCAAAATGGTGTGGGCTGTTTTACTTGCTTCTCGGGCCCAAGAAGTTTTGAAATGGGTGAATCCTCTGTGATGACAAGCCCAACACCCCTGGCCCACTCGGTGAAGCCTAAGTCATCTCTTTCAGACCAGACCGAACCTTTAAGTTATAAAATCAAAGGGGCTGAGCGACAGGGAGAGCCTACGTTGCTCGGTAGTCGCACCTGTTCTGTGGGCATCAGCTCCGATAGCCTCACAGTGGCTGGGTTAGAGGCTGGGATCAATTCCGTAGGTGCCGAGGTGGAACCGATGGAGGATAATCAGAGCTGTCTTGATGGGTTTTGCTCTGACAGCACTGCAGTGGATAGGTTGGAGGTTGGGACCAGCTCCGATGGTCTTGTGGCAGTTCCGATGGTGACCGATTGTCTTTTTTCTGCTGGGTTTAACTCGAATGGCCGCGAGTCAGTTGGGTTCAACTCTGATGCCTTCACGTTGGCTCTGGGCAAGTCCGATAAGGCAAGTTCGCAACTTTCGAAGGGTATTTTCTTGGCAAATATCCTTAAAAGACTCGGTTGCAGGTTTGGTGGATTTTGGTGTCAATAGTGAGGATAAACTTGGAAGTGAGTGTAGAGTGCTCGTGATTCAAGGGGTGCATAGCAAAGGTGACAGGTCAAGTGATATGTATGAGATTGGCCAGCCCAATTTAGCTTTGATGGAACCGAAGTCAGTTAGTGGCCCATCTGTTTTGGGAGTCTCGACGGTGGAGGAAGTGGCTTTCCCAGAAGTGGTCTTGGGTGAGGAGGAGAGCTTGGCTGATTGTAATCCGTTGGTTACTATTATCCCTCAGGGGCGGGCCTTGTCGATGGAAGCGCATAACGATTCTGAGGTATTAGATTTGGGTGGTATATTGGATGTCTCTAATTGGGTGAAAAACAGAATCCCAGCTTTTAGTAAAATGATAGGGCTTTCTGTGAAACATCATGAACAATTGTGTATTGCCTATCTTCAAAGACTAGAAAAGGAGATGGAGGTTATTAACCAGCAGCGGAAGAAAGCAGCTGCTAACCAGAAAGTGGCATCATTCACTGGTAAAGGGAAGAGAGTTGAGGAATTTAATCTCAACGGTTAACTACGATGGGAGATAGTGTGTTGGAAGTGTGGTAGAGATAGTTGTGGGGCCTTAAAAGTCTTTATGAAGCTGAAAATGGTTACATGGAATGTTAGAGGTTTGAATGACTCCCAGAAACGTCTGGTAGTGAAAAACTTGTTGTGTGAATGGAAGTGTGATGTTGTATGCCTTAAAGAAACTAAGCTTGCTGGCATAGATAGGCAGCTGGTTTGCAGTATTTGGGGCTGTTTGTATGTGGATTGGGTGGCTTTAGATTCTGATCAGACGGCTGGTGGGGTCTTGATTATGTGGGATAGGAGGGTTTTAGAAAAATTGGATGTTCTGGTGGGCTTGTTTTCGGTGTCAGTTCAGTGGAAAGGTGTGGAGGATGGTTTTATTTGGGCATGCTCAGGGGTGTATGGCCCAAATGATAACAACTTGAGGGGTGATTTATGGGATGAGTTGGGGGGTATTCAGTAGTATTGGAATGTTCCTTGGTGTTGTTTTGGGGATTTTAATATTGTTCGTTTTCCTAGTGAACGGAGGGGTGGGTCTAGGCTTACTCTAGCTATGGAAAATTTTTCTGAATTTATTGAAGATTTAAACTTGATAGATTTGTCGTTGGAGGGAGGGAGTTATACATGGTCTAGTGGAACTGACCAGCCATCCATGTCTAGGATTGATAGGGCTCTAGTGTCACATGACTGGGAGCATCATTTTCCGGATGTGACCCAACGGATTCTACCACAACCGGTCTTAGATCATTTCCCAATTCTCTTGGAGGCAGGGGGTATGGTGAAGGGAAAAAGTCCCTTTCGGTTTGAGAACATGTGGTTGAAGTCGGACGGGTTTGTTGATAGAGTAGACTCATGGTGGAATCGCCATTCTTTTTCGGGTACACCTAGTTATGTGTTTGCTAAAAAATTGAAAGCTTTGAAAGATGACATTATTCAGTGGAATCGCCAAGAGTTTGGCAATGTCGGGCGCCGGAAGAAAGAATTATTGGGGGCCTTAGAGTTATTAGATGCTAAGGAAGGGGTTCTCGGACTCACTGAGATGGAGAGAAACGAGAAAAATGAAGTGAGATCACAGGTAGAGCATCTTATTTCTCTTGAGGAGATCTCCTGGAGACAAAAATTGAGGATGTTATGCATTAAGGAAGGAGATAATAATACTAAGTTCTTCCACAAGATGGCCAATTCTCATAGAAGGTTTAACCAGAATTTCTTAGAAGTGGATGGGGTGATTTATGAGGAAGAAGCAGCAGTGGCTGCTCAGGCAGCTCAATTCTATAAAACTCTGTATCAGGAGCCTGAGGAGTGGAGACCTTTTGTGGAAGGATTGGAGTTTGATCAAATAGGGGAGTTGGAGAGGGGCTGGTTGGAGAGGAGATTTGAGAAGGACGAGATTCTATCAGTGGTCAGAGATATGGAAGGGGATAAAGCTCCAGGTTCAGATGGCTTTTCTATGGCCTTTTTCCATCATTGCTGGAGAATAGTAGAAAGAGATGTTTTAGCAGTCTTTGATGAGTTCTATCAATACTGTAAGTTTGAAAAATCTCTTAATGCTACCTTTATAGCCTTGATTCCTAAGAAGAATGATGCCTCTAACATTCGCGATTTTAGACCTATCAGTTTGGTGGGGAGTTTATATAAAATCTTGGCCAAGGTTTTGGCAAATAGACTGAAAGTAGTGTTAGATCAGCTGATATCTGAATCTCAGAATAGTTTTGTGGGAGGTAGGCAGATCCTTGATTCAGTTCTTATTGCCAATGAGTGTGTTGATAGCAGAATGAAGAGTAAGATTCCAGGAGTGATTTGTAAGTTAGATATTGAGAAAGCTTATGACAATGTGAATTGGGAGGCTCTTCTAAAGTTGTTGAAGAAAATGGGTTTTGGGGAGAAATGGTGTAGCTGGATTCGAACTTGTATCTCTACAATGCAGTTTTCTGTGTTGGTTAATGGGACCCCAGCTGACTTCTTTGGTAGCTCTAGAGGTTTGAGATAAGGGGATCCGTTGTCTCCCTTATTATTTTTAGTTATGATGGAGGTGTTTAGTAGGATGGTGAAGAGAATGGAGGGGGCAAGTTTACTTAGTGCTTTTAGGGCTGATGGTAGGAGGGGCAGAGGGGAAAGTGTTTCACATTTGCTGTTTGTGGATGATACTATTTTATTTTGTGATGCAGAGATGGAGCAAGTTCTACATGTTCGATTGCTGTTACTTTGTTTTCAGGCTGTGATTGGCTTAAAGGTTAACGTAGCTAAAAGCGAAATGGTTCCTATAGTGGAGGTAAATAATGTGCATGCTTTGGTAGAGATTTTGGGTTGTAGGGTTGGGGCCTTGCCAATGACTTATCTTGGTATGCCGTTGGGGGCGTCCTATAAGTCCCCCTCTATTTGGAACCCTATTTTGGAAAAAATCGAACGGAAGCTAGCTGGGTGGAAGAAGTTGTATTTGTCGAAAGGAGGAAGGATGACATTGCTTAAAAGCACTCTATCCAGCCTTCCCACTTATTTTTTTATCTCTATTCACCATCCTTACACATGTGGCAAACAAAATTGAGAAGTTCCAAAGGGACTTCCTGTGGGGAGACCCTAAGACTCATTTATTGGGTTGGGATAAGGTGTGTATGCCTATTGATAATGGTGGCTTGGGTATTAGGAAATTGACTACTTTCAATAAAGCCTTGCTAGGAAAGTGGCTTTGGCGTTTTGGGACTGAGGAGAATAGGCTTTGGAGGAGGGTGATAGCTTTGAAATTTGGGGAAGAATGGGGGGGGGGGGGGGGGTGGACCTCTAAGTTGGGTAGGGGTGGTTATGGTTGTGGTTTGTGGAGAAGTATCTGGAAGGGCTGGGAAGTTTTCAAAAAAAATGTCCAGTTTAAGATTGGGGTGGGGGATAGAGTGAAATTTTGGACAGATAGGTGGTGTGGAGATTTTTCTCTCCAATTGGCTTTTCCTGTCTTGTACAATTTTGCTGCAAACAGAGAGGCTTCCATAGAATCATCTTTGATATGTCAAGGAGCAGGAGATGGGAGAACTTGGGATGTTCGTTTTAATCGAGGTCCTAATGATTGGAAGGCAGCTGTAGTGGTTGATTTCTTTCGATCCTTGGCAGCCAATTTACCTTTAGGGATTGATGGTGAGCAGTTGAGATGGAAGTTGACTAAAAAAGCGGATTTTACTATCCGCCCATACTATCATAAGTTACATGGCTCTTCTTCTATTGTTTTTCCATGGAAAGGTATTTGGAAGGTTAAGGCACCCCGGCGTGTTTCTTTATTTGTTTGGACAGCCGCTTGGGATAGGATCCTCACGGGTGATAACTAGCAGCTTAGAGGCTTTGATTTTGTTGACTGGTGTATTATGTGTCGTTGCTGTGGTGAGACTGTGAATCATTTGTTGTTACATTGTGGAAAGGCTTATCGACTATAGAGTTTTGTCTTTAGGACTTTTGGGATTTTATTGGTTCCCTCATGTATGGTGTTAGATTTTCTATTTAGTTGGTGGAATTGGTTGGGGAAGCGTTCATCTTTCATTTGGAACTTAGTTCCGTTGTGTTTGATGTGGTGTATTTGGAAGGAACACAATCGGTTGACATTTGAGGATTTGGATAGATCTGAGGACCAAATGCTTGCGATCTTTTCTGGTTCTCTGTTTGATTGGGCTAGGGCTTGGGGACTCACATCTAGTGACTCTCTTCCTCTATTCCTTAGCTCTCTTTCTTTGTAATCTAAGTTTTTTTTTTTTTTTTTTGGTACTTTTGTTATGCTGGTGCTAATTTGCATCTAGCAGTTTTTGAATATATTTGTTCTTACCTATCAAAATAAAAAAAAACTGATTCAGCAGCTTCTCAACCTGAAAGACTTAATACTAATAACTAAAATGACCTATCGAAGGTGAAAAGAAGGTCCGACATTAGAACTAGACCACTATTGTTAAATCTTTGAGCTCTTCCTTATCTTCATTAGAAACTCTGTTGGTGTCTAAGATGGTAGAGATGGTGGTGGATAATTGGATTTGTTAGGTGCTTCTTGGCCATTTTTTATTAGTGACAGGTTGGGTGTTGGGATTGATGAGGTCAGTTGGAATAGGGATGTTCATTGGTCTGTGCTGTTGGTTTTTGTGGAGGTTTTCTTTCAGCACTAACCTGATGTCCATTTGGTACAACTTATTTTTTAGCTTTTTGAAAAGGAAATAGTTTACATCCAATCTGGTTTGGGGGAAAATTCCTCCAACCCACTATCTGGTGATTGATAAAATCATCTATGTATACTTTTGGTCACATGAATTATTTAATAAGTCGTGATTTTTTTAAATAATATACGTGGATGATTTTATGAGTTGCCACATAATGCGTTGGAGGAGATTCCTCCAAACCGGTTTGGATGAAAACATCGTCCGTTTGAAAAAGCACTTTGAAAAAAGTGAAGTTTAAAAAAATTGCAATTTGTAAAGTGCGGTTTTTCACCAAATTACCAAATTGGTAAGTCTCTGTAACTTTTACCCACCTAGTCAGTTTCCCAACATTGGGAACTGATCTGCCCCAATTGTTGGGGGGGGGGGGGTGGGGGATGCCATGTTGCACTGAGCTTGGTTTTTCAGATTGGTGTGGTTGGCTTTGTCGGTGTGCGGGGGGGGGGGGGGTGGGTGGTGAGATAAAATCAACCGCAAGGAGGTGTCAAAAAGAAAAACACTTCTTAATCGAAAAATAACCACTGCAAAGTGCTCTCTGCTTAATCACAGCAGATTGACCGAAGAAAGACCAATAAAGGATATTCAAGTGGGGTGGTGATAATGTTTTTTAGAAAATGAGTCATCTTTCAAAAAGAATTTTCTACTATCTCATTTTCTTATGTTTGGTAGCAACCTTAAATGAGTTAAAAATCAATCTCCTAACTTCCCTTATTTAGTTTGTTGTTAGATAGAGTTATTTTCCAAAATTTTTTAATGGAAAGCAATCTTTAAAAATAAAGCCATACTTTTTTTTGTTTACCGAATATAGTTCTCCTTTTACTCATTTTTCCTGATGCTACCAAACACTGCAAAACACGGAAAACTATCTTTACTTAAAGTTTTCTATCGAAACAAATAGAGAGTAAAATTGCACAAAAACAAACCAAATAAATGAAAAATTAAGCCAATTTAGGGCATTAAGCTAAATGGGAACTTGTTTAAAAGCATTCTCCTTTGATCTTTGTATGATTGGCTTCATGTTATAGGCTGTATTGTCAAATTTAATTGTTCTTCCTTTGGTCCTCATTCCCCTTCAAATATAATTTTTAGTTCTATTGTCTCACTCTATCTTGATTATCGGTCATTCACATCTTCCATTGTTTCAGGTAATAGATGCATGTGCAAAAGGAAATTTGGGCCGTTTCATTAACCATAGTTGTGATCCTAATTGCCGTACTGAAAAGGTGAATTTATTGTATTCCGAAGTAGTCTTAAAGGAAACTTCTGCTATTAATTCCTGTCAGATGTTACTGCATTAAATTTTCATATACATTAAATTAAGAGACCTGAATTTAGTAATTGATGAGATTTGCATACATGAAGTGTAATATTCTTTTTGTTTACTCCATTACCATGTTTGTATATGTAAGAGTAGAGACTTTCCAATTGATTTAGTGCTTATTTTGTTTCCTTTTATATGTTTTTTTTTTTAATCAGTGTTTCCTTTTATATGTAAGAATATTGATCTGTAGCTGTATGCTGCTTATCTGTATAAGTGATCATTTGTAACACTGTTTTGCTTTGAATATATTTCTTATTCTTCCAAAAAAAAAAAAAAAAGGCTTTTCCATTGTTTTGGAATTTACCTCTTAACCTCATTTTATATGTACAGTTGCTTGAGCTATAATCCCCAGAGAACTCACTATTCATGATTATTATCTTTTCTTGCTTCTCTTATGAATTACTTATATCTTATATTTTTTGAGCAGTGGATTGTCAATGGGGAAATTTGTATTGGACTATTTGCATTAAGGAATATTAAGAAGGTACACTTGCTCCTTGCATTAATTATCTTCAGGCTTGTTTTTTGGTTGGAGTCCACCTCAACATAATTTATTTATATGGTGCAGATTCTTTATTTCCATAACTCAATTCACAAACATTTTACTCTTGATCCTCAGGAATTCCTTTTTTAAATTATTACTTTGATAGTATATGCGTGGGTGTGTGAGTTTTTTTTGGGGGGGGGGGGTAGGTTGGTGGGTATATAGTATGCACTCCCACGTGTGGTGTGATTTTGTTTGTGTGCTTGCGTGCACACACGTCATAGGAGGCATGTGAGTGCGCATAAGTATCTTAGTGGGAAAAGACTAACGCATTGCACTTCTATTATTGGTTAAAACAAGGGGCAAAGAATAATCAATAGGCATGATGAATGATTTCAGGATTATATATGAAGAAATTCATTATTTATTAAAAAAAAAAAAAAGAAGAAGAAGAAATTTCATAGCACAGCATGTTATTTTCCCTAATGCAGTATATCAAGGTCTCTTTATCATCATTTTTCAGAGGCTATCAATTGTCAAGATTTTCCCTAAAGCCATAGTCCACACAGAGAATGAAACCTTTTGAGGGCCATGACTATCCAAATGCTCTTCCGAGGGAAGTGAATACCTTTAGAACCTATTATAGAATGATCAAATCTTAAGCATGCCTTCTGAATATGGCATCCATATAACTCGGTCTTTACACTTGGATATAGGCAATTTAGCATAGAGTAGCTAAACAAAAGGAGCTATGGATTCCAGTTCCCAATCATGGAAGGACCTGGTGAGGCAACGATTTTGGTGTTGGACCTCATCCTCATGGGTCTTGGCTAAATACAAGACCTTTGAGGCGTCCTTGTCCTTTGCCTAGGCCTTTAGGTGAACAGGTTGGGGAACAAATTTTGGAGAGAATGGTCACCATATCAACTGTTTGTCCAAAATCTTACTTGAGAGCCATCTTGTACCTTGAACTGTAAGAACTTGGAAAAAGGCTCCCAACCCTCACTGATTCTCTTTTATAAACTAACCCCAGGACCCCAAGGTTGCTCTCTGATCCACCCTCCCCAGCGTTCCCCATATTTAGTATAGATAGTAGCTAAAGTAGAAGGATGCTAGACCCCCACATCAAAACTAAACCACAATTACCACAAACATAATAAACTACCAAGTACACTTATTCTTGGACTGAAATAGCTTCTTGCATGGTCTAGATGTGATTTTCTTAGGCTTAGGCTCTCATCTATGATGGGGCATCATGAGTAGGTCTTAGAAAAACGAGCGGCAGTTATCTTGAAGCAGTAGCAATGAATTATCCAACAAAGAAAGGAATTCCTCATCCTATCAAGTGAGATAATCAAATTCAGTGTTTAACGGAATCGGTGTTGGTAAAACTTAAAAAGTGCACTTAAGCGCCAAGGCTCTTCCGCTTTGGTCAATAAACAGAAGAAAGCAACGTAATAGGATTTCTTTCAAGAGAATAATTGACAATACCATGTAGAACAAAGAGATAGAGTTGAGAGCGTTTATGGGTTTGTAATCTGGAGATCTTAATGCTTAAGTGCATAATTTCACCTCTGGAGACATTGTTGCTTCCTTATCATTTTTTCTCTTTGTTATTTGCATTCATTACTATTATCCTATATTAACCTTCAATTTTTTTTTCTTCTTTTTGGTCAGGGTGAAGAGTTGACATTTGATTACAACTATGTCAGGGTGTTTGGGGCTGCTGCCAAGAAATGTTATTGTGGTGCATCTCAATGTCGGGGTTATATAGGTGGCGATTTGCTTAATACTGAAGTAATTGTTCAAGGTGATTCAGATGAAGAATTTCCTGAACCTGTTATGGTTCCTGAAGGTGGTAAAGGTAGAAATGGTTTGGACTACATGATGCCTAGGGCAATTCCCTCTGATAGTGCTGAAATTAAAGCTGTGAAGGGTATGTTAAAAGATAGAAATGGATTAGATGAAGCCACAGCTGCTGTTGAGCAATTGAAGAGTACCATAGAGAAAGAGGAGCCTATGAACCAATCTGCTAATTCCCAACTACTCAGCTCACTGGAATTGGAGGACTCCAAGGGAAATTCACCATCTTTTGTTCAACCAGTAGAGCCGTCCCATCAAACAGAAGATGTAACATGCAAACATATGCCTGCTGTTCTGCCAGAGACTTCCATAGAAGAGGAGACTGTGAACAAAACCTCATTCAATGGTGATAGATTAGAGATGATTTCTCCAACTATGCTTAGCAAATCGTTAGGTCATGGCGTTGATGCTAATAGGAAGTCCAAATTTGAGACTGTTGAAGACAAGAGGGTTTCTGTAAAATCACATTCTCTGATGAAACGTTCTCGTTCATCTAGTTCTGTGAAAAAGGAAAAAGTGAGAAGCAGTCCCCTGAATACTAACCAAGTTCAGGTGACGGCAAACAAATCTCAGGTGCTGTCTATTAAATCAAAAAAATTACTGGAAGGTTCTTCAAATGGCCGTTCTGAAGCAGGTTCGGAGTGTTCATTTTTGCTTGTCTTGACAACTAGAGTAGTTCGTAAGGGATGCTGTATTAATGATTTATGCACTTCTATTCTTGCAGTTGAAGAGAAACTTAATGAGTTACTGGATACTGATGGGGGGATTAGCAAGCGAAAGGTAATGTTACCAACTAAATTAGCAGAAGAATTCTATGTGGTTTCTGGTATTTGCTTATCTAAACTGTTTCATTTTTTAGATTACTTTTCTTTTTGATAAGTAAATAATTCATTAGATCGCAGAGGCGCAACCCAGGTACTTTTTTTTTTGATAAGTAGAGGCACAACCCAGGTACACAGGAAGTATACAAGTGATGCACTAACAACTACTAATGAAAATTACAAAGATCAAGCATCTTATCTGAGTTATAAATGGAAGCAGTGCTGAAGCTAATATTCACTTATATAAGGATCTAAGGAATGTGAACTTAAGTTCTAAAGCTGATCTTTCAGTCCTTCAGAACTCTGACCACATAAGGTAATGAGGAATCACATTCCAAATGCCTATCCTACAATATCAACCAAAGCCTTGCCAGGTAGCTGGGAAGTCAGTCACACCACGAGGCATAATCCATTGAATTCCAAATAGGCTGAAAACCAAGTACCACACTTCTATAGCAAAATCACAATGAATGGCAATTGACCAGTAGTTTCTCTGCTCTTATTACAGAAACAACACCAATCAATCACACTAACTTGTCACATCTTGAGATTATCTATGGTGAGAATTCTTTCCATAGCTGCTATCTGAAGAAAAAAAATACCACTCTAGATGGAACTTTGGGTTTCCAAATACTCTTCCAAGGGAAAGATGAGCCTCTTTGGAGTTTTGAAACTTTATAAAGATTTGACTTCAACCACTCTACATTTTGATCAATTCCAACACAATTTATCCTTTCCATTTTCTCATATATTAGAGGAATATACTATATATGTGAAGGAAGCTACATTCTCCAATTCCCAATCTTGTGCCACTCTGGCAAAGCGAACGTCAAAATGAATATTACCATCCCCCGCGTTGTAGCTAATAAACCAAGAGAAAGTACCCCATTCTCTCCCATTGATTTCCATACGTAAACACTATACCCTATCCTCTCTTCAAAGAACAAGCTTGGGCTTTGTCTTTGACGAAGGAATTTGGTTCTTGAGGGTTTAGTTGCTGTAATTTGACGTTTCAGGGCTTAGGAATTTGGCTAGGGCTTGGGATGATGGTGGGTTAAGGGTTTGATATAAGTTCTTGTTGAGAGAGTAGCTAAGATTTCTAGGGAATGAGATTATGGTTTGGTTTGCATGGAAATGATGGATGGATTGAATAGGTTGCGACTTCTTCGAGAGAGTCACCTTCTCCATGATGAGATTGCTTATAGGGAGTTTCTACCTCCTTGAGAAAGAAAAGAATAGAGAGAAACTTGCACTAGGCAACAACTTTAATATATTTCAACAGGGTACAAAGAAGTATTATATGTATCTATTTATACAATTCATGCTTTTATCCTATTGGCCACACATGGCTCAAAATCATTGGCTAAAGAATTCAGTTTGTGATTGTAAGGATTTACACATGTTTAATGTGATACATGTGCTAAAGCCCTAATTAACTCAAGCTATTCTATCTAGAATAACTAATTTATAACTAACTCTAGCTAAGCAAGTGCACTTTTGAATAACATCCATCTGAGCTTTGGATTGTCATCTTAGGGTTGAACTCCGCATGGGAGTGAAATGAAGTAGCCATGTGAAAATGGATATTATTGGAGCAAGGATTGCCATTCTAGGGCCTTAGTGTCGTCCAGCACTCTGGGCTCTGACCTAAGCGGCACTTAGGTCTAGAAATGGTCCTCACATTCTCCTTACGAATTTCTTCAAAAACACCATACAGCCTGTTGGCAGGACTTGAAGCCCATCCTCTCATGCTACCATGCTTTTTATCCACCACCCTTTGCCAAAGATCTTTTTACTCAATGGCAAAACGCTAAAGTCATTCCCTTAAATTTCTTGATCAAATACAATCAAATTTCTAATGCCCAAGCCTTCACATTGGAATGAGTCATAGATTGCAAATGGGTCCCAGATTTTATTCCATTTGATCAAACTATAAATTTTTTTAATTTTTTTTTTAAATTAAAAAAAAAAAATGGAATGGAATGAATAGAGAGCATAAAAGAACGGAATGGGAAATGGATTGTGGTGTATTTTATCTAGTGTTTTGGGAGTGTATATGAGAAGCAATGGAAAGAAAAGGAATATATAGTTTTACCATTATTTCCTTTACCTTTTGTTTGTTTTTCCTAGTAGGGATTAAATCGGTACTTCACCTCCATTTTAAAGAAATGAGCGTGGGAGGAATGCTTAGGAGGGAATGTAATGAAATGGAATGCACATTCTCTCTAGCTCTTCAATTCCTTCCAATTAAACTCCTAAACAAGGGTTTTTTTTTGGGTATTGATGGAATATTCTTTAAGAAGATGTGAAATCACAAACGATTAATGTGTCATCATCAAAAAGAAGATGTGAAATAGTCGATGAGTTCATCTAAATTGTAGGAAAAACCCACCCCTTCAATTGTCTTTTCTATCACTATAACAATATACGTAGGGATAAAGGGTCTCTTTGTTGCAACCCTTGCAAGCTATTAAAAACGCATTACGCTGCCATAAAGAACAATGGAAAACGGAACTGTGGTTATACAGAAATAGGCCCACCTTCTCCATTTCTAAATAAAACCACACCTACTTAACACATAAATAGGGAAATCCCATTAACACTGCTTTCTCCACATCTAACTTACCTAGCACCCTCAGAAAAATTAACTAGAATTAGCCTTACTTTAACAAAGGCATTTTGAGACTAATAAATGTTTTGAAGCACTATCCTCAACCTATTGGCTAATACTTGCATCAGAATCTTATAGATCTCGCTGACTAGGCTGTAGGTTTGAAATCCTTTACCTCCAACGCCCTAGGTCTTTTTGGGATGAGTGTGTTGAAAGTAGTATTCAAACTTTTTGGGATGAGTGCATTAAAAGTAGTAATCAAGCTTTTTACAAATTTATGTTGCTCATTTTTATTTTTTATTTTTTATAGGTAAGAAAAATTTGTATTAAAAAGAAGCTACTCCATCAAAGAGATGAAGTAAATGAAGGAAATATTTACAAGCAACAAAGGAAAACAAAACAACTTATGTACAAGAAAAAAGTGAATCTAAAAACAGCAGGATGGATTTTGAAGAAGTAAAACCCCATATGCACGAGACCAATCAAACAAAGTGGTTGCAAACAACTCTAAGAGCTTATCCCTAGAAAGCACTGAATCTTCAAATATGTGATTATTTCTTTCCCTCTAAATAATCCACACCACACAATGTGGTACCAAATTCTAGACATATGAAGAATGCTTCCCCAACCAATTCCTCCAACTGGCTAGCAAGTCAATAACCCTTTTAGGTAGAACTCAAGAAACGCCAAAAGATCTAAGGGCAAAGCTCCATAACCGAAAAACCTCACCACAATGTAGAAGCAAATGATCCTCACTCTCCCCATTACATTTACGTAGCAACACCAATCCATAATAGTGTAGCCCCTTTTCCTCAAATGATTTGTTGTGAGAACCCTCCCCCATGCAGCTGACCAAACAAAAAATGACACACGAGATGGAGCCTTCACACCCCAATTACTCTTAATGGAGCTTGATCCCCTCAATGCACCATAAAAGGATTTTACATCAAAAACCCCTTTCAACCCCAAACACCACCTCATCTTATCGCCACCTTCAATAGGAGGACCTAGCGACTCCAATGTATGAGTAAAGGCCCCCACCAACTCCATCTCCCATTCATTAAGACCATGTCGGATTCCATCCTTCCTCCAAAGTGTGACTCACCATCATATCTGCCACAAATTCCTCCCTAAAAGTTGCAAGTTCAAATAGCTTTGGGAAAGTCCCCTTCAACAATTGATCTCCACACCAATGATCATGTCAAAATCAAATTCTACTCCCCAAACCAGTCTCAAAGGAAAGAAACTTACTAAAAATCTCCCAACCTTTTTGAATACCCCGCCATAGACCACACCCGTGTGAACCCCTACGTGACTTTGAGACCCCCCCTCCCCCAAAAAAAAATTCCTCTCCAAATTTCAATGCGATCACATGCCTCCATAATCTTGTCTCCTCAACCCCATAACGCCACAACCACTTACCCAAAAGAGCTTTATTAAAGGTAGTAATTTTCCTAATCCCCAACGCAGGATCAACAAAAGGACGACACACCTTATCCCACGCTACCAAATGAAGTTTATGCTCATTTGCCAAACCACCCCCGAGAAAATCCCTCTGTACCTTCTCAATCCTATTAGCCACCCTAGTAGGAATAGTGAATAGAGATAAGAAATAAGTGGGAATATTTGAAAGTGTACTCTTTTAAGCAAAGTCAAGTGACCCCCCTTAGAAAGATATTTTTTTTCCGCCTAGCCAAGTGTTTTTCCAACTTCTCCAAAATTAGATTCTATATAGAGGACGACTTGTAGGAGGCTCCCAAGGGCATACCGAGATATGTCATAGGCAGAACCCCAATCTTGCAGCCCAAAACTTATGCTAACTCATGTAAATTATTCACTTCACCAACCGGAACCATCTCACTTTTACTAACATTAATCTTTAGCCCTGTAACTGTTGTGAAACAAGTAAGTAACATCCTAATATGAAGAAAAACTATTCAACACTAGGGTCACAGAACGAAATGGTATCATTTGCAAATAACAAGTGAGATATGCATAACTCATCACCTCCCACACCACGCACCTTAAAACCCCTAATAATACCAGCCTCCTCCATATGTCTAAGCATCCTAGAAAATACTTCCATCACCAGAAGGAATAGCATAGGACTTAAAGGATCCCCTTGCCTTAAACCTCTCAAATTAACAAAGAAACTAGCTGGAGAGCCATTAACTAAAACTGAAAACTGGACAGTAGAGATACATGTATGGATCCATTGTTGCCATATAACTCCAAAACCCATCCTTTCCAACAAGTAAAGCAAGGCCTCCCAATTTACATGATCTTAGGTTTTTTCTATATCCAATTTACAGATTACCCCAGGTATCTTACTACGAATACGACTATCAACACACTCATTTGCAACCAAAACTGAATCCAAAATCTGACGACCCCCCACAAATGTATTCTAAGATTCAGAAATGAGGCCATCTAGCATCCCTCTCAATCGGTATGCCAAGACCTTAGCCAAGATTTTATAGACACTACTTGGTAGACTTATTGGTCTAAAATCTCTAATGTTGGAGGTTTTATGTTTCTTAGGAACAAGAGCAACAAACAAAGCATTCAAGGACTTCTCAAATTTACCATAATCATAAAATTTATCAAAGAATGCTAAAATATCACTCTCCACAACCCTCCAACAATGATGGAAAAAGGCCATTGTAAATCCATTAGGTCTTGGGGCTTTGTCCCCCCTCCATATCATGCATAACCTGTAAAATTTCTTCCTTCTTGAATCTCCGTTCAAGCAGACCATTCTCCATTTCCCCAATAGTATCAAAATTCAAATCATCCACCACCGGTCACCATGTTTCTGTCTCCTTATGTAACTTTTGATAAAAGCCCACTATTTGAGCAACCACCTCAGCCTTATCTCCATATGCCACACCATCCACCTCTAAATCATCCAAATAATTATTTCTCCTATGGGAATTAGCCATCCGATGAAAAAACTGAGTTATTATCTCCCTCCTTGAGCCATAAAACTCTAGACTTCTGTCTTAACAATATTTCCTCCAATGAAGCCAACTGCTTCACCTCTAAAATCACTCTATGCCTCTCATGAAAGTCATGAAACACTTGTTTGATGTCATCTTTGATTATGCTCTAATAAGACTAAAAACATGACCTTGCATAGTCATCTGGGCCTGGAACTTTATCTCCATACATGTTTCTCACCTTGTTGAACACCTCGTCTTGTTCTTTAAAAGGTCTTTCCATCCAATTGGCTTCATCTTTGTTTATGGCTGAAAACTGAAATCCATCCAGTATGGTTTGTTGAACGCCATCTTTAGCATAAAGCTGTTTGTAAACTGTACAATTGTCTTTTATGACTTCTTGATCAGCTGTCACTTCCCCATCTATAGACATGTTGCCTACGGTATTGTTTCTTCAATGTGTTTTGGCTAGACGATGAAAGAACTAAGTGTTCGTTTGGGAATAGCTTATCTAGCTTTTTACTGAAATTTTTTTTTTTTTTTTGTTGAAAGTGTGCTAAAGTATAATTGTACCTTGAAAAAATTTGAAAAAGTGAGAAAAGGCTGGAAAAATTGAGGATTTAAAAAGTTGTACATAAAAGCTAAAAGCTAAAGCTTAAAGCTGATGCCAAACTCACCCTAAGTATCCAAAAGGCTCTTGATTTTTGTCTCCAACTAATTTCCTTCAAAAGAGTGAGCCTCTTATTTTTTCAACTGACAAAAGTCTACTTTCCTCCATTGCATCCAGCTTGTGAATTTCTTTTAATAACTGATTTTTCATCTAGCCTACCTTACCCCGCTTCTTGTTCCATTTCTTCAAGTCCATTTTCAAAGCTTTTAGCTCTTTAGGTTCTTAGCCAATACATGCTTAGGGAGCCTTGGAAATATTATGATTCACACTTCTTAACCTTCTCCATGAAATTTTAGCTCTTAACCGCAAGTTTTTGAATCTTAATGGGCTTCTTCCACTTTAAAGGTCTCCAAGAACCAACAAAATGGGGAAATGATCTGAATGCAAAATAGGAAGCCTCTGCTGGACCATATTTGGAAATAATCCCTTAAAACTGGCAATGATAAGAATGTCAATAGAATTGTTTTCTATTCACTTCAATATAAATTTTCAAACTTGTATATTAAGAGAATTTCAATTCTAGAGAATGATTGGTTCGCCTAATTATTGCTTCCAAGTAAAACTATCCCCTCCACATGAATATTTAGTAATTAATGACATGGAAGTCCCGACCTACGCACCAAGGCACCTCCCACCAGCACCTGACAATTAATCCCACAACCTCTTCCTATCACTATCACAATTTGGCACAGTGTGTGTTTGGATACCGCTTATTTTGTTGAAAATTGAAAACTTATTGTTGAAGACAATAAAAAATAATTTTCACGTTACTGTTCACTGCCAAATTACTGTACATTTACCTTAATGCACTGTTCATGTCCCATGAACAGTGGACATGAACAGTGCAAGAGGCTCTGGTCCCCAAAAAAAAAAAAAAAAAAAAAAAGGCAAAAACACCAGACGTGAGGAGCAAAACGCTATCCAAACGGGGCTATAAACTCCAAAAATGGTCCATTCAAACTGGTTGGGTTGATATTTTTGAATTTGTATGACATGCAGGGTTCCATTTCTTCAATTTTCCATAATCTGCTTTCCTCTAGACGCCCCTGCTGTGCCTAGCCAATATACATGTTTATAGCACCACATGCTCCTTAACAAAGCTCTTGTAATGAGTTCCTATATAATTTCCTTCAAACAAATGATGTCTGCCTTCCATAGCTGGAATAAGTCTTGAGTCTCAACTTATTTCCCTTATCGTCTAAGCCCCTTATGTTTCAAGATAAAATTTTCTGATTCATGTAATCAAGTACAATGCCTTATCACCCCTATTGCTACTCCTTTTTGAACCTACTGTCCATTGACTGAGCGTTACAGATTTCTTCAACTCTCTATGACCCTTAAGACACTGGCTTGGGACTCCTTTTGAAGGAAATTACCCTCAATAGCCAGTAATTAGCAAGTAACATCATCTTCAAAACCCTCATAGGATGCACACAGGAATTTTCCTAAACCCTTGAGCTTCTTCATGACTCAATTTTGATGGTCTGTGCTGAGAATATTTAAAATTCTGGTCTCCCATCTCTAATGGCATCACCCACTCTTAATCTGAAGGACTTGTTGTTACCACCAGTTCCACGAACATAGGACTAGAAGCTTCTTACTCTGAAGATAGCAACTTGTCTACATCTCCCATTGAATTAGTTTTCTTTTGTTATCCTCACAAAAGTATCATTATCTCCTCACTAAGTATTGTACCAGTTGAAATAATCTGGACGGTGGCTATAAATTTGATCATGAAGATGCTTTAAATTCTTGCTCCCCCAATTGCATTAGCTGACTATTGATCTTGTGGGTGTGAAGATATTGAAATTTGATAGCCCTCCATGATTGTTCAAAATGAACGCCAGCCATTGAAGTCACTAACTTCCTTACATCTCTTAATCCAATAGCAACTTGTGTTGGATTGCCCTAAGCTTTAATTAAGTCGCCTGAAGGTAGTAACTGTTGCTGATTAGAGACATGGAGTGGTTCTCAGACTTTCCTTGAATGACAAGACTTAAATCCTCAATCCGTCCCTTTGAAGCCCTCTAATCCAAAATGCTTCTTTCCCCGTCTTTGGAGTTTAACATTCTGCCTCAGTCCATTTACTACTTATATTTGGAGAATTGGTTTCAGATGGATAATATTCTAATAGTGCCAGTGGGTAGGGACAACTCACTAGGACACCTCGTCATTGAAATATTCTAGACTTTTCTAGAAGGTACCACCCATACAGCACAATAGTACAACCCAGTACAATATTACCCAGCACAATATTATTTCTCTGACTCTAATGCCCCTTTGATGTCTTTTGTAGACTTTATTGATTTCCTAGTGACACGTATTCTTTGATCTGTTTGCATCTATTTATGTGGCATTCTCTTTTCCTTTTTCAATGAAATTTTATACTAAAATATATTTTGCAACTTGTACCCCTTTTCTCCATGTCTAGCTTTTGTTACTCCATTTTTTTAAGCCACATACTTTTCTCACAGGATGCCCCAAAAGGCTACTTGAAGCTTCTGCTTCTCACTGCAGCATCAGGTGATAGTGGCAATGGTGAAGCAATTCAGAGGTATCTCATAGATAGTTCTTTTCATTTAGTTGTCTTATGTTGTAATTAAGGTCATTTACTAATGGTTTATTGGGTTTTTGTCTTGTATATGTAGTGTTTATTTGACAATTTTATATTCAAGCGGTTTTCTGTCATATTTTTTCACAGTAATCGAGATCTTTCAATGATCCTTGATGCACTTCTGAAAACAAAATCACGAGCTGTATTGATTGATATAATTAACAAAAATGGTAGGTATTCTTAGCTTTGTTGCATGCTTTACAATTTGTTTCCCAAATTTGTGGAAATTAAAATTATGTAGTTATACCTGTATTTCTTCAAACCATTTCTGTTGCTTTAACTTTCAGGTTTGCGGATGCTGCACAACATAATGAAGCAGTACAGAAGGGACTTCAAAAAGATTCCTATCCTCCGGAAGCTTCTTAAGGTACTATTCTTGAAATAAACAACTTGCACACACTTCCTTTCACAAAAAAGAAAAAAGAAAAAAGAGCACTATACTTGGATTCATTGGATTTGTTTATAAAATATCAATATTAAACCCAAAACTCCCAGTAGATGACCAGCAACCCAAGGAGTGGAAAGCATCAGTTACATCTTTCATATAATCTCCTCTATATATGGATAGACTAGTTATCTATTTATTTTATTAATAACTTTTTTGTTAATTTTAGAAAAAGCTGTTTTGGAACCCTGCATAGCTCAATTGATTTAGGTCCTCTTATGGATTGCAGAATGAGAGTAACACATGATCTTTTGCATGACAAATTGGTTTTCAAATACTTCTGTTTAGATAAGCTGATAGTGAAAAGTAAAGGTTAGGCCAGGCTATACTGCCAAAAAAAGTTCAAATCAGTCCTATTCTGAAAATTTGATATATATCCAATATTTACAAACAAGTGTCCCCTTTGAAAGATACACAAGTTTTAAGGAAATGCACTTATTGTGGGGTATTTACCCTTCTATTATCAGTTCTCAAGTGGTAGGAAAGAAGAGAGAAAGACCCCATGATATTGGAAAAAATGACGATACAGTTGTTTTTTATTGATCAAACTCAATGTAGGATGCTGCGTTTAGATATGTCATATCATATCTAATCTGCTGCTGTACTACCAAAAGAAAATTATAAATATGTCATATCATTTGTCATTAGATGCTGACAACCATCTTTTCTAATTATTGGGGAATCTATTCAAGACAGTCATTGCATTAAATTAACAACATTCCTTTTATAGTACAGATTGTGTATAATAGTGAGTATAATGCTGGCTAGTGACCCCAAAACATAGAAAACATGAAACTTGACAAATAAATTTATCTTAATATGGTTGGCCTATCTCTCTTTCTTATCCCCTATACTGTTTGCAATCAGGTTGGACGTTGATCTGCAGGTTTCAAGTCTATTTTTATTTTTCTTTAAATTGTGAGGATAATCAAGTTGAAACAATTTTTCAAATAGTTGAGCTTGAAAATTAATTCTTTGGCCAGTCGAAAGGTGACAATATTTTGCCTATAGCGAATTGGTGGCTGGGACCTTTCTGTGTGTGTATGCATGCATGATTTATTTATTATTCTCTTTTTTTGTAAGACCATGGTTAGGTTTCAATAGAAATTAATAAATGGGAAAATGTTGTCCGGCATATGAAAGGGGAACAGAATTTTTGCACTCTTTTTTCTCCGTGTGAGGGGGTGTGTATCTGAGCACATTATTATGGAAGACCATGGCTGGGCTTAAATAAAAATTAATAAATAGAAAATTGTCTTCAGTAATATCAAAGGGGAACAGCGTACTCACTTTCTTTTTCTGCAGGTCTTAGAGTATTTGGCAATGAGGGAGATACTAACACCAGAACATATTAATGGAGGTCCTCCTTGTCCTGGAATGGAGAGGTTAGAAGATATTATCTAATTTGGCCTTACTGTTCCTAGATTATTATGCCTGTTGGATTAATACCTTGTCATATGTTTGTTGTTGGGTTAAACTAGTTCGTGAGCTCTTTTAATTTAATTATATAATTTTTTCTTCCAATATATACACAATAGAATGCTAAGCAATTATCACAGTGTAAAAATATATATATTTAAAAAAAAAAAGGATTTTATGAAATTTGACCAAATTATGATGTCACTCACCACATTATCTTAAGGAACATTAAACAGATGAATGGGTATAATTATTCAATTACAGCATTCTTCATTCCTTGTAAATTTGTAATACTCATTCCTATCAGAATGTAATCACCATTACCGGGAACCAAACACACCCTTAATTTGAAACTACCCTTAAAATATAAGGTATAAAATGTCATTTGCTTTTTTTTTTTTTTTATTATTATTTATAATTCCTTTTGGGAGGAGGGTTTTTATGCAGGATTTTTTAAAAACTGAAATATAAATGGGTAAGTATGGGCAAGAGGATATTACTTTTGTGATCCTCCAAGGGATTAGCCTGAATTTGAAGCAAGTTTTCTTAAAGAAAAAGGCATTTGAGAAATATTTTTAACTTTAGTCATCTATATAGGCTTTTCACAATGGTAATGATCTAAAAAATACTGGGAGTCCACTGGACATATTTATACATGAAAGGACAAGAGACTTTTGGAAAGGCTATAAGTTCAAAAACAAATTTCTTCAAAGAAAGTTACAACTCTGAAACAGTTTAGACCAGACTATTGAGGTTGGCCCTTTGCTGTCCCCAATTGTATGTTGATGGATTCTGTGCTAGATTATTCTTGGTTGTAAAGAAATACGTTTGAAAAGTACAGAACTTTTGACATAATAGTATACTTCACAAGTTTATGCTAAGTGTACCCCAAATCCTGCCCCCACCAACCACAAGAATAAAGCCTTGGTCCCAAAAGGTATGTTTTAGTGATTGCAAGATATAAATATTTTCCTCTAAGGTATGGGGTAGTGTCAAAGTCCTCTTTAGAAACGATATTATTATTTCCTGTTTAGCTTCATATGGAACCATTGTTTGAATCACTATGATGCTGATATGAATCAGTGTAATTAGAATGGGGTTTGCTTTTACTTGAAATTGTCTTTTTCTAAGTTTGCCCCTCAAATCTTGAGGTTAAGGGAAAGATTAAAACATTTCATGTTTACCATGAAGAGGCCATTTGGTTCGCCATTTTTAAAATGTTTTTTCAAAATGGGTAAAAACTTGAGAAGGACATTGTTATTACCTCTGTTACCTTTTATCTCTTGGTCCCGAGGCAGCAAATTCTTGTGGTTGGCTATAAATTTGCGATGCAAACTCAAACCAATGAATTTTTATTTTTAAACTAGTCAAAGTCAATGAAATTGTTATCTTAGGCATGTAGCTCTTTTGTCCCTGAGACATGTTTCTGTGCAGCTTTAGGGCATCAATACTGTCATTTACGGAGCACGATGACAAACAGGTATTTGGCAAACTCGTACATAGCCTTTTGAATTCCATTTAATATTGAGCGGTTAGGTTGCTTAGAAATTCTTTTGTATGTGATGTGCACATATAGGTTCATCAAATTGCACGGAACTTCCGAGATAAGTGGATTCCTAGACCTGTCAGAAAACTTAGCTACTTGGACAGGGATGATGGTAGGATGGAGAGTCGCAGGGGTTCAAACTGCAATAGGTCTTCAGCACAACCTGGGTATTGGCATGATCAGCATGTAAGACCTACAGAAGCAATTGACTGTGTGAAGCAAGCAATGGTTGCAACAACCTCAGGTGATACTGGTCTCCAGGAGGGCTGTTTTTCTCCTTGTGTTGGTAGTTGCCCAGATAAGGAGACAAAACCTCGTAAACGTAAAAGCAGATGGGATCAGCCAGCAGAGACAAACCCAGATTCAAGATCTTCTGAGCGGAAGGAACAGAAGATTGAGTCTACATTGCTACAGCAATGTGAATCCAGGCCATCACAAGGGGGTGTTGAAGTGGCAGTGGATCATATAGACAGCATAAGCAGAAAGAACAGGAATTGCCCTGGTTGTGTTCAAAATCAGTGTCAGCATGATGAAGCTACTAGAGCTGACAATGAAAGGCAAAACATCCCTGAGGATGTTCCACCTGGGTTTTCATCTCCCCGAGCTCTGGGTACATTGAATGCTTCTTCAACTGTTATTGATCTCCATCAACAAAATGTTTGCCATACCAAGTGTCCTGATGATGCAATTATTGGGCAGCCACAGGAGAAATTCATTTCTCGCTTGCCTGTCTCTTATGGAATTCCGTTGTCAATTGTACAGCGCCATGGCACACCCCAGGAAGAAAGTGCAGAGTGTTGGGTTATTGCTCCTGGCATGCCTTTCCGTCCTTTTCCTCCATTGCCTCAATTTCCCCGGGATCACAAAGACCATGCACCTTTGCATTCTCTTAATCCTTTGACAATTAATCAACCTGCGGAAGAAGGACATAGGGACAGCAACTGCCCTGCCTCTTATGCAGATGAAACCACTCCATGTGCAAATAGCCAACAGACATTTAAGCGAGCGAG
Source organism: Quercus variabilis (assembly GCA_030445155.1). Classification (NCBI taxonomy): domain Eukaryota; kingdom Viridiplantae; phylum Streptophyta; class Magnoliopsida; order Fagales; family Fagaceae; genus Quercus; species Quercus variabilis. The sequence continues at coordinate 31,679,629 of CP129453.1, read as the reverse complement.
GGATTCCTCATATGACTTGGGAAGGAGGTACTTCAGGCAGCAGAAATGGAATAATACAAAATTAGGGCCCCCATGGATTCGGAAGAGGAATGGTTGGGAACACATGGGAGACAACTCAAGAGGTGAGACATGCAGCATAGGAATAGAGAATGTAGAAAATGAGCCGAAAAATTCATATTTATCAGAGGATGTAGGCTGTAGAGTGGAAAAAGCTGGAAATTTTTTTTATCAGCATTCCCAGCATCAAGACCATCACTGATTTATAGGACAAACTCTGAAGAGCTACTGGATTTCTTCTACATTCTTTGTTTCCCAGATTATAACTAATGAAAATTTCATTCAATTTCAGATTTCCAGTTCTCTTAATCAAGTTCTTATACCATACTCAGGGGAAAGAGTTACTCCTAATTTGGCAATGTGCTCTCAAGAAATATTGAGCCATCAGTCGCCTCAAAGAGGTAGTCATTCTTGTCTATGTATCATTCTCATAGAAATTAAAAGGCTTATGAATGTGTTAAAAGATCTGTGGAATAAGAGACATATAATCGATTCTTTGGTGCCATCAATCAAGTTATGCTTTTTCTTCATTTTTTCCCCATTGTGATGTACATGATTGAAGGTGGAATTGTTTTAATTATTCTTCCATTCTATTATCTTGGAAGACATTGTTCCCCAACATTCCCACCACTCAATATCTTGTTTCTAACAAATTTATTTATGCTATTTCTTTTTGATAATGTGGAACCTCACCAATATAAAGCCATTTGGACTCAACCTTGAGGCGTAAACCATGGATACACAAATACATGCCCCATCCGTTAGAACTGTGTATCAGGTAATTATAATATCAATTCTCTTACTTTTGGAAGGAGAGTGATGCAGATCTCCTTTTCCAAGAGTTTGTTGTCTAATGAGACAACTAGCAAGTTAATTTATGGCACAAGCACCTCATGCAAAACAATACTTCAGGAGTTATCAACTAGGATTTTCTTACCTCTACAAAATCATAGAAAATTACAAATGGGATATTGTTATGTAAAGCGGAAACTAAAAATGCGCGATGATGATCATATGGGAATGAGATTAAAGTAAAGATGGTTCTTAATTTCACATTATGCTAGAATACTCTTTGGTACACTTCAGTACTTGTCTATCTAAATGAGATTAAAGTCACCATATGGTTGCTACCATTTCAGATGTTTTTTAGTATTGGGTAAATTCTAAGCATATTTTATGTGATCGTGAACGTTTAAACGCATGCGTGTATGGACATCCAAAGTCATTAGATTCCATTGTCGAAGGCCAAAATGTAGCTGACAGCCAAAGTAGCATCATGAAGTTTGTGTTGGTATTTGGATTGAGTCTGTGTGTGAGGGCTTATTATTTTGTGTAATATGTTGCAAGCTATGTCCTCTCACATAAGGTGAATCCCTAAGTCTAGGACCAATTTCCATGAGAGATATCGCATACAATAGTTACACATAATACCACCTCTTTTGTGATGGCTTAAAACTTTTAACATGTTGATATTTTTATAATTTGCTTTAACTATTAATGTAACATGTTATGAGTAACATAAAAAATTGATTTAAGTGATAATTTTCTTTAACTATTGATATAATATGTTACGATTGATACATAAAAAATTGATTCAAGTGATAAGAGTATGACCAATTACTCAATATTGTTACCCATTTGAGACTCAATTACTTAAACATGAATATCCCAATTATTTATTTTAAAAATATAGTGATACTGTGACAGCCATTAGAGTTCACTTAGAATTTGAGCAGTGAACGAAGGGAGGTTAAAGTGCCCTCAATCAATTACATCTTTTGTAATTGTCTAACCTGAGAATATTTTACATCAAATCAAAACAAATGGAGCGTTAGATACATAATCTACAAACTGTTTATAATGATTTTTTTCAACATATAATTTCATTAGTACATACGATTTGTGTTATATTGATTTCAATTTAATTCATATTAGGGACTGGAGAGATTTATATATATATTTTTTGAAGATCCACCTTTCAGTATGGGTTAGCAACACTGTTTATTTCCGCAGTCATGCTTCGTATAATTTACAGAGTCCTAAATGCTCATAAACTCTGCGTCGCTCATATTTGCTACATGTTGACCGATTTGATTGAATGACTTTAGTGAGAATTGAGTCAAATGACCATGCTAATCAATATAAGGTGAAAATCATATTCCCAATCAATATATATATATATATATATAAAAGCAAAGAGTGCAAGAGTATAAGGTTCTGTCAAGTGGTGCATTGTATAACATTTTTTTTTTTCATTTGGGCTTCCTCCTCGTCTAAATTTAGCATTTATATCAAACTATTAAGTAATGACATATGCATTTATTTCGTTGCATTAATAAAATTAAAAGAATTTGTATAAATTTATAATTTGAAATGCTTTGGATAAATACAGATGGATCTAAAAAGTTATGAGAAAGATAGGAGTTAAGAAAACTTTCGAATTTTACGCATAAGACTGACTTTAATGTAGAATTGCAAGAGTCAGATTCAATGAATATTGAGTAATATGATTATTTGTCTAATATAAATTTCCATTTCTTTTAGACTTAAAAATCAAACTTCCATAATTTCTCTCACAATATCTTTAGTTCGCTTTTTGAGAGGTATGTTAACTTCCAAAATATTATGTTCATCTTTAATATTTTGTTTAGATTTTATGTATTCGTTTTTTATTGATGTAGCATTGTAATGTGGTTGGGATGGTTTTTTCATATTATGTGCTAACTTAGATTTTGGATTTTCCGTATGATGCATATACTTGGTAAGGATTTGCAGTATATTTGTTGTTTTGGCTGCTTTTAGCTCAATTAAAATTTGGAGGTTAAATTTTGATATTATTGCGTCATTATGGCATTATTGTTTCATTGTTTCTATTGTTGTATAATGAATTTCTAGCAATTTTTATAGCTAACTAATTAAGATATTATTCTTTCAATTTTCACTCTATCATAATTAAGGTCTTAGAAAATCAAACTTTTCTTCAATTAAAATATTAATGGGCCTTAATTTTATACCATATCAATTTTGAAACTAAAGAAAAGCTACTTTCAATGACATAAAAATTATAAGTGTTGATATAATGGAGACAGAGACATTAGTGACATAAGAAATGTAGAAATTAACACTATAAAATCTATATATAAAGCATAAATCATACAATAAAGACACCTAAGAACCACCAAGTTTGTGAACGTAATATGGTGACATTTGTTGATTGCATGAATTAGAAGAATTTCCTCCCAATTCATGTAGTTTGAAATTTTATTACTAGAAAACTTCATATATTAATTATGACAAACAATAATAGTATTCATGAAATTAATGGATCATAAATAATTTTTTACTAAATTTATCAAAATGCACCGTGTATCCGGCGAGATATCCACCAGTATTAATAATAGTATTCTTTTTATTCTTTAACAGTCCAAGGTTAGCTATCAAAACTGCGCTAGCAAGACCCAAAACTCAAAAATGCATCTCTTATTGCTTTTCTAACCAAATAATCCAAATAAAAGTTTATCCTTCAGCCAACCAGTTCCTCCCACCTCCTTTTTTTTCTTCTTTTCGGTGATCCCCAAAATAAGAAGAAACCAAAAACAAGAATTGCTTATTTTCCCCCATTAAATGAACAACCTCGTATACAGCATAAAAATCAGATTTTTCTCTCAATATTCTGTCAACCCTGAGCTATATATATTTCATCAATATCTTCTTAGCATACTTCTAATACGAACGAAGCACCAAGTTTTTACTAGTGTTTTGTACCTTCTCCAGCCATCAAAGTGCCTCCCAATCACCTTCTTGTAACTAGGCCTCTGCTGCACCAAAACCCAGTACTCAGCAATGTTTGGCCTGCTATTTATGTACTCATCTTTCAAATCCAAGAGCACTAAGCGAGCCAGCACTGGGATGAGCATTACATCTGCCATGCTAAAATCTTCCCCTGCTAAATATTGTGAATCATTCAGCTGAGTTTCAACTTCATCAAGAAGTCTAATTAAATGCTCCCTGTTCCCTTGCAAAACATTCTTGTTCTTCAACTTGTCCTCTGTCTCATGTGCTTCTCTTAGCTTATTATGGTAAGCTCCTGCTAGATCAGGACATTCAGCCATCCGAGCAATCAGCACCCGCCTTATGAATTTGGAAACATAGAAGCGGTACTTATCTGGGATGTGGGAAAGTGTGAAGAACTTAGGGTTCCACTCTTGTATCTTCTGCATCCATGCAACCACTTCTCTACTACTAAAGGAGATATTGTCACCACCTGACGAGACAGCTGCAATTCTTTCTAAATACCTGAAAATTTTTATTTCACATTATTATCTTTCCTATAGTCTTCAGTAAAGATATAATTTAAGACAATTTCAAATATGGATGCCTTCCACACTCCCAAAATAAGACGAGTGGGAGACAAGGGAGAGAAGGAGAAAGGAAGAAATTTGAAAGTAATAGCAAGCACGTTGATTACCTAAATGCAAAGAAAAATCCTAACAAAAAAAAGTTGGTCAACATTTTCCCAACAAAGCATTTCACTCAAGATGATCAAATATGTCATTGTTTTGGGTGAAAAAAAGATTTCCCCACTAGAATTGATGTCAACATAGCTGGTAATGTGGCTGATCTGGGAACCCCACCATGATGGACAATTGACTATTGGATTATTTCGTTGTCAAGAGTTGAAGAAGAAGACATGTAACAAGGATATGGAGTTTTGGCAACTGCCATCCCCATGGGTTTTGAGAGTGAATGAAGCCGAGACAAAACCTCAGATAGAATAAAACAAGACACAATCTGCAGGTTCAGCTGGAGAGACAAAGAGGGCAGGAGAGTTTTGAGAGTATGAGTGAATTCTATGGCCTGACAGTATCTGGGTGAGGCTTTATGGTATATATATTTTAGAGAGAGAAATGGATAAGGAAAAAGACAATCTTGGATTGCCGAAAAGAGAGAGAGAGAGAGAGAGAGAGAGAGAGAGAGCAGGAAGAGATGATAAACAGCATTTGCATGCAAACCCAGTTGTTAAGTTCTAGAAAACTCCGTTCTAATGATTTTTAAGTTCGAGGCTCTGTTGGCGCATTTTTATTCACAGCTTTGCTTAATTTAATTTTGTGGTGTGATAAAACGAATATTACTTCATCATGCTACGGACTAACATGAGAGGATACAAACCCGTGACCATTCATCTAAATGTTTTTATTCTTTTGAACAACATTATAGATTCTTCTGTATAAGGAAATTTAAATGTTATGATGAGATTCAAATTTTGAAATGCTTCCAAACACATCCTGTATTTTCCAATGTATAAAGTGACCGCAAAATGGTGAGTGAAGAATAAAGACATACTGGATAATCTCTATTGTGTTGAAAATGATGTGAGCACCATTCTTGAAAACGGGGAGTTTTCCACTTGGATTCATCCTGAAGAATGAGGAGTCCATGTTCTTGCCTGTTACAGGATTGATATGGTATGATGTGTAATCAATGCCTTTCTCTTCCAAAGCAAGTCTCACCTTTTGGCTATCGAGAGAGTATGGGTGATGATATAGCTGCATTATTTGATAAGCATGAGCATGTAGGATGTTATAGGCAGAGTGAAAAGTTGAGCTCTTTCGTGTCAACTTCGGATATCAAACACAGGAATTCAAGAACCAAGGGTATGCAAAGGTCTGCAAATGAATGGTAACAGGGAGGTCAGTTAGCGTCTTATTTTCTCCAAGAAAGTGGATAAAAGATTGGTTAATACACATACATGACCACACACACACACACACACACACTCATGTGCATAGGTATGTGTTTAATCAATATTGTAATACAAAATGTAGTGATGAGTAAATTTCCATAGTAGCAACAGAGATGATGACCAAAAATGACACCCCTATTGGTTTTTAATTCTACATTTAATGCTTTAGTGAAGGCATCTTATCAGTGTCAAACCCTAAGAATTTCAACAACATATTGCTACAATATTCCCAAGCAATATAAAGTTTACATTTAAGCAGACTACTGCCAAAGTTTCCATTAATTTATACAAAGAATGTTTTTGTAAGAAAGATTTGCACATTGTATCTTTCTTTTAAAGCAAAACCTAAGAAATTCTAGTGCTTAGAAATTCAACAACTTAGCAGAATTACATTCTCAAGTAACATAAATCTTACAAATAAGAAGCCTACTGCGTTAATTTTCATTGTTTTAGATAAGTTAAGAGTGACTTTTAAATATAGTTCTGCTCACTGCATCTTTCATTTAAAGCAGACCTTTCAATAATATATTCTTAAAAAAAAATACATTGCTAAAAAAAGAGGAAAGTGGGGGGAGAAGAGAGGAATCAGAAGTAGTGAACAGTGTTAATAAATTCTGCTCTACCCACAAGATTAGATTTGAAGTGGAGAATATTGTGTGCGCGCATTGGCGCATATGAGAGAGAGAGAGTGAAGAGCAGGGGAATGAGAGAGGGATAAATAGAACAGGTAAGGCACATCATCTTCATCTAAATTGACAACTTTTTAATAATGTCCTTGGATATACTTCTATTATAGGACCAGACAGTGTGGAAGCATCAATGCTTAGCATATACTAATACTTCTTTAAACAAAATTTGGAGCTGAGAATCAGTTATGATGATAAAACAAGTGGACAATAACATTTATTGGCATCTTCCTAGACTCCTAGTTGCCCTTGATCAAAGAAAGCATGTACAATGACAGAAGATTCTGTGAGCTGCCTTTCCGTGCTTTAAGAGACTAGCAAAGCAGCCCTTCCCCGAAAGAGAAAAATTGACATTCTTGCCTCAAAGAAACAATTAATTTCATGACTAATATCAACTATAGAAAAATTACCAATAAACAATGAAAAGGGCTTTGCTAATTATGCATTCAGTGCCATGATCAATCTCAATGACCCCTACATTCCCTACCTTAGACCTTTTTCTTCTATCTTTTTTGTGATATCAAAGAGGGACAGATTGGCTAATAAGGGAAAATAATAATAATAATAATAATGAAAAGATTATTGAGTATGAAGGTTTTCATTTATCATGGTTTGCTTATAATTGCAAAGCTGCTTTGGAATCTTAAAACATACATAGTTAAGACCCTGTAAATTAATAATGAACAAGGATTGGAGGACAGATAACGAGTCTGCATTGATCAGGAGCGATTAACCAGTAATTGCCCAATTGCAATAAGATTAAGAATCGTTCAAGTTCTTCTTTCTAAATTTCAATTCAATTTCAAGAAGCAAATTTCCACCAAAACAAAAACTAAAAATAATTAGAGTTCAAACTTCTCCAACTTCGCAGTTAAGCTACACAAAAAAGAAGGAAGCTTGATCAATAAAGAAAACTCTAACAATCACAACCCAATCCAGAAATTACAATTTAAAAACTCACAGGGTAGAGTTTACAGTTTAAGGTCCTTAATAAAGCAACCAAGAAAACAGACCCAGAAATAAAAGGTTCACAACAAAACTAAAGTCAAAGCACAAAAAGGAAAGAAACCCAACAACTAAAACAAGCAAATTTACATAAACTAGCATGAAAGTCTATTACTTGAATTAGAAACATGAGTAAAAGAGAGTGAAAAGACTTACAAGTAGACAAGAAGGAGACTTTAGAAACTTGTAGAAAGGGGGTGAGATCACTCTTAGCGGTTTTGGAGAGTTGCGTCGACTGGGCACATATAGAAAGAAAGAAAGAAACCTTTTTTGAGAGGACTCTATAAAAGCTATAAACTAAAAAGGGTTATCGAAGAGAGAGAGAGAGAGAGAGTTGAATACGTGCGACTATGCTTCTTCCAAGTGACCTGAGAATCTTAACATATATGTTATATATGAAGGGAAAATTAGGAGGCGAGAATAAACGTGATTGGACTACTCGATTGGGTACGATGATGTAACAAGTACGCGCTCTGTCTTAGTGGACACGTGAACGTCTTTTTCAGTCTCTGCATCTGCATGCCCCATCCCTATTTTTACTGTTACTTTGCTTGAAATTCAATAACGAAACCGAAAGTTTCTAGACTGAGAATTATTATTGTAATTATTATTCATATTCCATATTAGGTGCGTGAAGCTCTTTTAGAAGAGTTAAATCTTAACACTTGTTTTCTCACACCCCACAAAATACTTATAGTTGTGGAATAATCATCGCACTAAATATGTGTGGTAATTATAACAAGAATATTAATGGCATATAGAAAAGAGCAATGTTTATTACTTAAAATTTTAAGTCATGTTTGGATGCAATTTTAGATGTATAAATGTGTTCGCAACAAATTGTGCGTAATAAGTATTTTCTTCCTAGAAAAAGAAGAAGTCTTGTTAACAAATGCCTTTAGAAGAATTGTTAATAAACTATTTCAGAAAAATGTTGATACCACTTTTATGAAAAATATTAAAAGCCATAAAAAATTAATTATTCTTGTATTTTTCAATAAAAGTTTCTAAAAGTGTATCCTAGACCAATGTTTTTGTGGGTTTCAGTTAATTTAACTGGTAAAGTCTCTAATGGTTGAATAAAAAGATTTGAGGTTCAATTTCCGTATACAAACTGATTGGTGTCTTGATCTGATGATAAAAAGCTATCATTAAAAGTGGATGCCATAGATTGAAACTTTCACTCTCTCTTTCTCTAAAAAAAAACCCAATATTTTTAGGGCATTCCTTATATTTTTCAATAAAAAAATAATGCTGATAATGATTTGAAGTAAAAATAAAATTACACCCATTACAACAGAGTCACAGGCATAGGTCACTTAGATACCATGACTTAGATCTCCTACCGGAGAAGGCATCCAAAAGGGATGCAATATTTGGTATATATATATATATATATTAATCTAAAAAGTATTTGAGCTGTAACTTTTTTTTTTTAACTCTTAAGAAGATTATATATAAATCCTACTATATATAGGTTTTACCAATTAATGTATTACCAATAACAAAAGGTACTTTAAATACTAATTTATTATTTTGTTGAAGTGTCACTAATTACATTAATGTTAATTTGTAAGTTTTTTTTTTTTTAAAGGAAAATTTATAGCAATTTTAGCATTTTCTCAAAAAAAAAAAATGACAGATTAATAGAAATTCAACCTAATCACCATTAGTGTGCGTTTGGATATGGATTAAAATTATAAATTATTTCACTATTTAGCTTATTTTTTTCTATTATTGATGGGCCTCACTGCACTTTTTGACACTATTGATAGGCCCCACTGTACAATTTCAACTAACTTTTACTTTTATCTACAGTACTTTTAGCAATAAATTTTCAGTTTTAGCAAAATAAACGGTATCTAAACAGATCTTTAGTAATTAAAAGTAAGAGTTATGAATTTTAATTATAAAAAAAATTAGAGTATAGAATATAAACTAAATATTATTTAAGTGATATTTGAAAATAAGAAGATCTTTTTTTTTTTTTTTTTTTTTTTGAGAAGAATAAGAAAATTTATTTAAAGTTATTGTCTTAGGTTTCAAATTATATTAAACCTGTCCTAAATTGAAATTTATTACATATTACTTCAACAAATTTTTAAAAAGCTGAAGTTACGAAATATTTTGTGTTTTTAACATTATTTGAATTGTAAGGTAAAACGTACTATTTTAACTAAATGGTAAAATGTAAAACTTGTTTGATCGTAGCCAATGAGGAGAAGGCTTCTTCATTAACTTCAGTGACTCTCCTCCATATGGATGAATTCAGTCAGATTTGATTCACTGGCTCTTCTTATGAGATGGGTTTTTTTTTTTTTTTTTTTTTTTTCTTTAATTAAAAAAAAAATCACCTTTGTCATCTTAATTCTTAGATAATATGATGATGAAAATGTCAATAACAATTTATTTAACAAGGTGTTGATGGTAGGTTGTGAGTTGTGAGTGTTGACTGTTAGAGTAATAAAAATGATGTTCCTATTTGAAAATGGTAAGTTAACACTCACATTACAACTTGTTAACGACAAAGTTGAGGAGTTCAGTACAAATGACAGCTGAGATAATTGAGGCTACCATCAAATAATGGTTGGCCACTTGTGGAAAAGTTGTGGAGCAAAGTGCGATGAGCTTATATTATGCTGAGAACGTGTACCTATCTTACCTAAAGGGCTTATTATAATATATGCATATATGCTAGAAGGGGTGGACGTGGAATCCAATATGGTGATGCTCTTATATTTTATAATTATTGAAGGAGGTAATGATTAGAGATGAACCGTCCCACACATTTTCTTCGTTGGAAAAAGTTAACGGTGTCTAACGGCATCAGTTTAAGAATTATTAAATTTTTTTTTTTATAAAATTACAATTTTTTTTTTTTATATTTTCAATAAAAGTAGTATTAATTTTTTTAAAATAATTTATTAACAAATACTTTAAAAGCATTTATTAAAAGGATCATTTTTTGTAACGTGACAACTAACATGTATAAATCTGTTTGGGTACCTAATAATACAAAGTTTAGAGTGTTTGCTTTATGATTTGTTTGGATACCGCTTATTGTTGAAAATTGAAAATTAAAAACTAAAAACACTGTAACAAAATAATTTTTAAAAGTGTGAATAGTGATGTGAGATCCAGTTTTAAAGTTATTTTTGTTGAAAAAAGTACTTGTGAGTCCTATAAACAGTGCACAGGATGTACAGAAAAATAATGCAAACACGCAATGTAAACTCAAAAATGCTATCCAAACTCCACCTTAATATAAGTGACCTTTTAAAGGTGCCTTCTCATTAATATTTCTTTATTGCTTATAAATTGACATCCGTTAGTAGGTTTAAGTTAGCTTAACTAGTAAAATCTCTGATAGTTGAATAAGAGATCTGTGGTTCAATCATCGCCTACACTAAAAATTGATTGATGTCTTAGTCTGATGATAAAGAGTTATTATCAAGAACAGATGTTATAGGTTAAAACTCTCTAAAAAAAATTGACATCCATTATTTACAAATTTTTATAAATTTTGCCGACCACAGAGACAAAGTTGTATAGGATTCTCCAAGACTGGTACTTGTCTTGGAAAATCTTGATTTAATTGTATCTTAGAGATGATTTGATTAGCAATCTTAATCGTGTTAATGTTGGGCAAATATTATCTTAAAGAAAAATATCATTTTGTGCCTCTAAGCCTACTTCAATTCTTAATTTTCAGCTTTTCCCCAAATTTCCCAATAGAACTGGTTTTTATAGGATTGAATTCTCAAGATTTGTTCAATTGAACTCTCTCTCTGTTTTTTTTTTTTTTTTTTTTTTTTTTTTTTTAATTGACAACACAATTTTTCTTAACAAAAATAAATCTGAAAAATTAACAAGAAGAAAAAGAAATAAAATATTCCAAAAATTACATAGCATTAATTACAAATAATGCATTTGCATGATTCTATAACTTGGTGAGATTGTATCCCAAATTGCTTATTTGGGAAGAATCTCACCAAACCATAGAATCATGCATATGCATTGTCTTTAAAATTTGTTTGTGTCACCCTTAGTGATTACTTAGTGCATAGCGGTTACCGATCAATTTCCCAAGACTATACAATATCATATACCTTCGTGTTTACACTTCCAAGTACAAAAGTTCAAGCAACCTTTCATTGCCAATAGAAAGAAGAGAGGAACCAGATTTATTCTTGTTTCAAAGAGCAAGAACGATCAGAGAGAGAGAGAGAGAGAGAGTTGTGTATTTAGAAAAGAAACGAAGTTACCCTCTTACTTGGACAAACATATAAAGCCCAAACAAGCTCATAGCCCAAGAATGAAAAGGTCTATAGCATTAGAAAAATAAATATGATAAAAAAAAAAAGTGAATCAGGGGAAGGCACGGAGGTATTACATAGATAAGACCCAATCATTACACGAGGTCCTAAATAAATATAATATAGAAAACCCACAAAATTGTACAAATCCAAAAAAGAGAACCCTTCTTAGACAAAATCTAGCATCATAATTTTTTTTTTCCACAAATTTTGTTATAAGTATAATGTGATAGATTATGAGTAGTGAAAAAAGAGAGTAAATTTATATGAAAGTGACAGATTGTGAATTGTGACAAATAAAATTGTGGTCCTAAAACCACTCAACTTCTAATTAATGTGGGACTCAAGAGAAAGCATTTGAAACACACACAAAGTTCAGCCCTACAGAAATTTTAAACCAACGATGATGAGTCTTTCTTTGTGCCAAGCATTTGACTTTGGGGTTTCACGCCATTTAGCTCAAGTTTTTCTAGGAATGTCAACAGGTTGGCTTTGGGACAATTTTTTTTTTCCTAACCCAAACCATCAAATATTTTACATACATACCCTTACTGTGAACTCAGTGAACTACTGAATATTTTCATCCTTACCTGATATGGCTAAGGCCTTTCCTTTATATAGAGTTGTACAGATTTCAAGAATTTGAAATATAACAGGGTTTCAAATACAAACAGCTCTATCCTATTTTTAGTTTGAAAATACAAATAACTCTATCCTATCATAATCTGCAATTTTGTATTTCGTATCACATTATCATAACTAGGATACAACTGGATTGGATATTGATTTGCTCTTATCCTTAACACGCCCCGGCAAGCTCAACTGTACTGGAAGAATGTTGAGGTTGGACCGAAGAAGTGCAAATCTAGATGAAGATAAGGGCTTTGTAAATGTTGTGCAGATAGCACCCTAGGACTCAAATCAATAATAGTAAATAAGCGGAAATTAAATAACAAGCATACACAAAGAACACAAGAATTGATGTGGTTCGGCAAACTGCCTACCTCCACAGCGACGACGGAGAAATTTCACTATAAAAAAATAGGGAGATACAATAGAGCATAAGAACACTCTCAAGAAACTCAAATCCTAATTACACCCTAACACTCTCTCACATAAACAATAAGAATAGAAGCTAGTTGCCTCTCTTTTCTCTATTTTTCTCTCATGTGGCTGTTGCTGTTGCTCACTAGGTTAATTGGAATAATCTCTATGGCTGTACAACACAAACCTAATATATGTCAAAGTCGGCAGAAGAGGTTTCCTATTGCAACTTGTATTTGGTTTAGATGACCGAACTGGGCTTTGGCAATTCAAGCCACATGGGCCCAATATCAACAAATCTCTACTACATGAGCAAACTCCTCCATCGCTTCCACCTTAGCCCTTAAGGGCTTACAAGCTACAAACACCAATCAAGTCCAAGTAGTTCTTGAACTTATCTGTTGGAACTGACTTTGTTAACATACTAGAGGATTCCCAAATCTTATTCTTCTAAAATGACCCCATCTTTTCTACATCCTTGTAAGACAATGGATCTCCATTGCTAGTTATGAGAGCAAAGCTAGCCATGTCTTCAAAGCCATATTTCTATAATTTATGGAGTGACTAGGTTTAAAAAAAAATGTAATTTGTTGCATTGGAAGTCTAGATTCAATAAGCAAAGAATGCACCTGTTTGCTTCTTCTGTTTGTTGCTGTAGCAGCCTTTGGGCAAGTGCAGGAAAGAATCAAAATGAATTGACCCTAATAACACAATTACTAGCCTTAGCTAGTACAACATAAAAACACGACCTTTATCTATTTAAGCCAATTATTTTCTTTTCTTTCTAAAATTCTCTCCACTACCAACCATTAGTAAAGTAAACTTACACCAAAAATGACAACCTATTCTAAACTATGATGGAATTATGCATGTATGTAGCGGAAAAATATATTAAACAGATCTACTTCATTCTGAATTATTAACATATGCCATATAAGTTTTAGAATTAAAGAACAAGAGAGTGTACTTTGGTATGGTGAAATTCAAAACTGAAAATCAAAAGCACTTGGGAATACTTTTAATCTTCACTCCAATTCCACTATCACCCAAGATGTGTGGTCTCTCAATCTGTTATATGAGTTTGTTTTAGAGAGATTAAGAGTGTTCTCTACTCACATACATACCAATTCGTACTCAATTCACAAATTCTGTATGTTTCTCTCTTAATAACAGATTACCTAATTGGGCTAGCCTTTTGGGCCTTCCCAGTTGGGTTTTAGTATGTGGCTTGGAGTAGGACCAAAAGAGAACAAATAAGACACTAGCTCTAATGGGTCTTGGGCTTTTTTGTCAACTCTTGATAAGTTTAAAATTACCATTAATTTTATTTAATACCACTATATAAATATAATTGAACTCTAGACCTTATTAAATAAATTATATCCCAAGACTTTATTATACATGCAACTCCTTCATTAAATATTCATAGAAACACAAAGTCATGAATGAAGACTGCCACTTTGTGAATGACTACATCTTAATCCTTGAGTACCTGGTTTAATCCTTTAAATTATTCATCATATATTTATGAAATCCAATTTTATAAATATATGCTTTAATAACTATTTACTAAAGTAGTTAGACCTAACATTCTGAATAACAAACCCTTTAAACTTATCTCAAGGGAATATTTTATATCTCTGTTAAGAGACTATGAATTTCATCTTGAGAATATATGTTTCATCAACACTAAAAGTGGCTGCCCAATATACTGAGGTTTTGACCGTGACTTTAGATCTCACTCTTGATATATCAAAACAACCTATATTTTATGATTAGGTCTATTATCCTCTCAGAATTAAGAGTTCATGTAAATATAAGTCGTGAGATTCATTATTCAATTGACAGTCGTTAAGAGAATAATAAATCTCATAGCGGTCCAGTTCAATATATCTTAACTCTTAAAACATATCAACATATCAATTAGAAGTCACCACTTCCATGATCAAGACAAATCATCATAGTTGACATGTTATAATCTTCGTAGATGAAATGCCCAACTTCATCACTGACTACGAACTAAATTCTGAGTTTAAAAGAACTTGTGATTTATATCTTCTGTGACTTTTTAGATAAATCACATACTATACATTTCATGGATTATATGATAATGTCCAAATATTCATGTTACCATTATTTCAGATAATAATAAAACAACTTTATTAATTATAATATTAGGTCATACATCATGTCATACATAATATCATACATAACATCATACAATAGGATTTTAGGGCACTAATCCCAACAATCTCCCACTTGCCCTAAAGACTATTGTGCACTAATCTAACTTCCATTCCCTCCAAATGCGACTCGAAAGTCCTTTGAGACAAGGCTTTGGTAAAATGATCTGCTAGATTATTTGCACTTTCAATCTTTGCCCTAATCACATCTCCACGAGTAATAATATCTCTAATAATGTGATACTTTCTCTCAATGTGCTTTCCTTTCTTGTGATTCCTTGTGCAATTGCACCCACTATTGTCACAAAACAATGTAATGGGAACTTGTTCCATTCTTATTACACCAAGGTTAGAAAGGAATTTCTTGAGCCATATAGCTTCTTTTGCTGCTTCACAAGCAGCAACGTATTCTGCTTCCATGGTGGAGTCTGCAATGTAAGATTGATTTACACTCCTCCAAGTTATGGCTCCACCTCCTAAGGTGAATACACATCCTGATGTGGACTTTCTGAAATCTAGATCTGATTGAAAGTCTGAATCTGTATAGCCAATGAGAATCAAATCCTCACAATGGTAAACAAGCATATAATATCTTGTTCTCTGAAGATACTTGAGAATATGCTTTATAGCTTGCCAATGTTTTGGTTCTGGATTTGATTGATATCGGCTGACCTTGCCAACTGAATAACAAATATCTGGCCTAGTACATAGCATGGCATACATAAGACTTCCTACTGCAGAAGCATAAGTAACTTATCTCATCATATCTACTTCTTCTTGAGTCTTAAGCTTTTGGTCATTAGACAGAAGAACTCCATTTCTGAAAGGAAGTAATCCTTTCTTGAAGTTTTGCATGCTAAACCGTTCTAGAACCTTATTTATATATCCAGCTTGTGGTAATCCTAACATCTTATTCTTGCGATCTCGCCAAAACTTGATCCCTAGAATAAAGTTAGCCTCAACCAAGTCCTTCATATCAAATTGACTTGACAACCACATCTTTACTGATGACATTACACCTACATCATTTCTAATGAGTAGAATATCATCAACATAAAGCACTAGGAACATTACTACTTTATTTTGATGTCTTTTGTACACACATGGTTCATCTAGATTTTGTTTAAAATCAAATGACTTGATTGCTTGATCAAATCTGATGTTCCATGACCTAGATGCTTGCTTAAGTCCATAAATGGACCTTTTTCAACTTGCATACCATATGCTCTTGGTCATTTGCTATGAAACATTCCGGTTGCATCATATAGATTTCTTCTTCAAGATTGCCATTAAGAAAGGTAATCTTGACATCCATTTGCCAAATCTCATAATCATAATGAGCGGTAATAGAAAAGAGAATTTTGATAGATTTAAGCATTGCTACTGGTGAAAAGGTTTCTTCATAATCAATACATTCTTTTCGAGTATACCTTTTCGCCACTAGCCTTGCTTTAAAGGTTTTAACCTTTCCATCTATTCCTCTCTTCCTCTTGTAGACCCATTTGCAACCAACAAGTTTAATGCTGTTAGGCGCCTTTACAAGATCCCAAACTTGATTGGAATACATGGAATTTAATTCAGATTTCATAGCTTTAACCCAATGATGTGCATCTATATAATTCATTGCTTCTTCGTAAGTGTAAGGATCAGTTTCGGCCTCTTCTGAGATAGCTTCATAAGTTTCTCCCAGACCTATAAACCTTATAAGTGACCTAACAATCCTCCCATTACGACGAGGCACTTGTGTACTAGACATCTCATGAGTAGTATCTTGTGGTGTATCCAATACAACCACATCATCCCTAGTTTTATCTATTGGTTGTACATCTACAGGTTTATTCATTTCAGCCAACACAACTCTACTTCTAGGAGTATAATCATTCATATAGTCATTTTTCAAGAATTTGGCATTCGTGCTAACAAACACTTTATTCTTTTTATGACTATAGAATAGACCTCCAATAGTTCCTTTTGGATACCCTACAAAGAATACCACTTCTATTTTAGACTGTAACTTTTCAGACTTTCCTTTCAACATATGTGCTGGATAACCCCATATATGTAGATGTCTCATACTAGGCTTATGCCCATTCCACAACTCTACAGGTGTTTAAGGAATAGACTTTGAAGGTACTAAATTCAAAAGATACATTGCAGTATTTAAGGCATATCCCCAAAAGGAAATTGGTAGAGTTGAATAACTCATCATGGATTTAACCATATCTAAAAGAGTCCTATTCCTTCTTTCCGCTACACCATTTTGTTGTGGAGTTCCAGGTGCAGTCAATTGGGATACAATCTCATTTTTAGCTAAGTAATCCTTGAAATCCCCAAGAAGGTATTTGCCACCACGATCAGATCGAATGACCTTTATGCGTTTACCTAATTGATTCTCAACTTCAGCCTTAAAGTCTTTGAACTTTTCAAAGGCTTTTGACTTCCATTTCATTAGGTACACATAACCAAATCTAGAGTAATCATCAGTGAAAGTAATGAAATACTTATAGTCACCTCTTGCCTGGATTGACATAGGACCACATATATCTGAATGTACTAGTTCTAGCAAATCTTGGGCTCTTCTACCTTTTGCATTAAAAGGTCGTTTGGTCATTTTACCTTCCAAACAAGATTCATAAATTGAAAAATCATCAAAGTCCAATGGCTCTAAGAGACCAACTTTGATTAGTCTTTGAATTCTGTTTGAATTAATATGACCCAATCGCAAATGCCAAAGATATGCATCACTAGTAGAAGGAAACTTTCTCTTTAAAGATTTTACATGAGAGTCATTATCTAATTCAGAATTATATAATTCATGCTTATCAAGAGTTAAAATATAAAGACTATCAATAATATTGCCAGAACAGATAAAAACTTTACCCTTCTTTAATACAACATTGTCCTTAAGGATAACACAATATCCATGTTTACCTAAATAAGTTGCAGAAATTAAATTTCTACGAACATTAGGTACATATAGACAGTCTTCCAATATTAAAACTCTAGACTTAAAGCATAAATTAAACATTCCAATAGCTACAACCGGAATCCTGCTCCCATCAGTCAAAGTAAGAAACAATTCCTCTTTTTTAAGCTTTCTGGTCTCTTGGAACCCTTGCAAAGAATTTTAGATATGATTAGTACAACCTGAGTCCATACACCAAGAATCTGTGGGATTTTGCACTAAACATATTTCAAGGAAGGATGAGCTTTTCATACCTTTATTCTTGGCAGCTTTAAAAATTGGACAATTCCTCTTCCAATGTCTTTTCTCACTATAGTGGAAACATTTTCCTTTGAGCTTCTTTCCTTCGTCAGCAACCCCTAAGGCCATTTGTTTACCTTCTTGCTTGGTGAAGTCCTTCTTCTTCTTCTTCTTACCCTTGCCTTTCGACTTAGGTTGAGAAGTAGAAGTTTCAGCCATATTAGCATCTACACTACAAGTACTAAGGATGCCTTCTGCCGCTACCAACTCATTTATTGATTTAGACAAAGAATAAATATTTTTGTTCATATTATAATTGAGTCTAAATTCCTTGAATGATTCCGGCAGTGACTGGAGTATCATATCCACTTGGGATTCTCTATTAATATCGACACCTAAAACTTCCAATGTATTTAGATTAGAAATCATTGTAAGACAATGCTCCCTCATTGAACTAACTTCAGCCATTTTGGTATTATAAATTTGTCTCATGATTTTTTGCCTTGCAGAATGGCCTTGCTCACCAAACATCTCCTTTAGACTGAATATTATATCCGAAGCTAGTTCTACATCTTGCATTTGATGCTGTAGAATGTTTGAGATAGATGCTAGGATGTAGCACTTGGCCATCTCATTAGATTTCTGCCAACGATCATATTGCTGCTTTTCCTCAAGAGGAGCATCTAATGAAGGAAAGCTGGGACATGGTTTAGTAAGCACATATTTGTGCTCTTCAGCAGTGAGAACTATGTCCAAATTTCTTTTCTAGTCAACATAATTAGATCTAGTTAGTTTGTTTTGATTAAAAATAGTAACAAGTGGGCTAAAAGATGCCATGTTCAAATATGAAATTAATAAACATGAATATAATAAGTAAACTGGACATTATCAATTTAGCATATAAACATATAGTATGGAACCTTAATAAAACCACAATATAATATATGCGACGACTACCCAATCCCATATTCAATGTCCCTCAGCATAGAGTGAACATAAAATACTATGATTGATTGAGAATTATTCTCATTATTAATGCTGTAATGATAACTCTTATCAAACACTAATAATATGCCGTTATACATTTGGCCTCTAAATAATTATAGTAAGAACTCAGTATAGAGGATACTACAATATTTAGTCTAGTGTATACTATTGTCTAGAATCATGTGTGCTACATTTCATCTCCTTAACAGGCTTATTTTGTAGTACCATGATACAACACCCTCCGCATGGAATGCAAAGCTCAAGGCTAAGACAAGGTGTTAGATCAAACCACTATAAACCAAGAAATTCAATCCTGTAGTACCATGAAATAAATATGCTTCACATGGAATGCTAAGCTCGAAGCAAAGACAAAGTATATATTTCACACTACTATGAACTGACAATGGAGGCCGTGAGATGCAACCCTTGTCTCTCTCTCCCATTAGATGTTTTAAATTAAAGGTTTTTATTTTTGTAAACATGTGTAAACTAATCACACACAGCCTTGCACTTTATACATTTGAAAACTGTTAGGTTCTAAAGGTCTTAGGATTTTATGTATTTAGAACTCTAATTTGTAATGTTGGCAAACCATGATCAAAACAATATATTTAGTTTTGTTTAGGCTTGCTCAAAGTTGGTTTATTATTGTAAAGTTGGAATCGAGTGACTGTAGAAGTACTTGGGACTTTCGGCCTGGCTCGATCGATTGAAGAATAGACTCGATCGATCGAAAATCGCACAGGTTGTTTTTTCTGCAGAATTTCCAACTCAACCCTACTTCATTAAACGTTTAGGGTTTTATATTTTTACCATAGGCATATAAACAAAACCCTAGCCACGTTTTTGGAGGTTGCTCCAATTGTATTGTTGCTCATACATTGCTGTTTTGTGTAAATCTCTTGTGAGATCTTTGAGGAGCTTTCCTTTACACAAAACTTAGGGTTTTCAAGTTGAAGATAATATTTACATCTTGATGATCAACTTGGTTGCTACCATTGAAGCTTAAAGAATATCAAGCGGGGGTGCTTGTAGCTGATTGAAGAATCCAAGAAAGAAGGAGTCCGTGGATTCGGAGCTTGTATGTGGTCATGTCAGTAAGTTTTACTGGTGGGTAGCATTAGGAAGTCAAGCGGGGAGCTTGCAGTCCTTCTGTATGAATTTCGATTCTTTCGCATAGTGGATTCAGGTTTACCTTGAGGATAGCTAGGTCAAATCCTCCCCAAGTTTTTACCATGTGGTTTCCTAGGTCATCATATCTTGTGTTCATTTATTTTCCGCTGCTTTATTTCTTGATATGATTGTCTGATTGCTTTAACCTAGAATTGCATAATTTGACTAAGTAACAACTTGGCTAATTAATCTAGGCTACATAATCTAGTTGTTTAAGGGGTTTAAAACCGTTCAAGTGGTATCAGAGCAGGTAGCTCTTCTGTTTTAGATCTTTTGATCTAAGAGCTGATCCTTGACCCTTGTTGTCATGGAGAATTTGAATTGTCTTTCGAATCATGCTTCTGCTCATGCTTCTGCTGATTTTATTGATGCCTATGATGATTTGAATAAAAAGGACAATATTGTTTTTGTTGATTTTTTTGATGCTTTTGAAACTCTTCATAAGGAATTATCTAAATCTTTGAAAATTGCTAAGAAATTTAAAGAAGAGTTAAAATTGGCTAATCTTAAAAAAGAGGAATTGATTGTTAGATTAGATGAGTCTAATAAAAAGAATGAATTTTTGAGAAATCAAATTTCCTCTCAAGATGAGAAGATGAAAAGCTTGGAACAAGAGTTAGTTGAGTCTCAAACTAAACTTGAAAATTTGACTAGTACCAAGCCTGTTGTTGATAACAGAAGTGTTTTTGTTTCTCTTAAGCCTAAGACTGAGAAAGTTTATATCCCTCCTTTTAAGAGGAATAATAAAGAAAAGACTTATTTTGCTAAGTTAGACAAAGGTAAAAGTTCTGATGTAGACGCTGAAGTTTCTACACCTAAGTCTAAACCTACTGTTAGAGAGCATAATAAATCTGTTTTTGTGCCTACCTGTCACCTTTGTGGTGTTGTTGGTCATATTAGACCAAACTATTTTTTGTTGAGGCAAAAACCAAAATCTGAGACTAGATTTGCTGTTAGGAATACTGATGTTCCTAAATTTGTTCCTGTTTGTCACTTTTGTGGTGTCTCTGGTCACATTCGTCCTAATTGTCATAAATTAAAATTTAAGCATTCTGTATTTCAATCTAGGATATGTGATGAGATTTCTCCTGCCATAAGTCCATATAAATTGTTTCATATTCTTTTGAAAAATTTGAGCTTGTTGGCTTGTGAAAGGAATTTGCAGGATTTCAGTCTTTCTCAGAAGATTGGTGTAATTCCTCAAATACACTCTGCTTCACATGGATTTTCACCTACAAAACCGAAGACTCATGCTAGATGGGTGAGAAAAGATTCTCCAAGGTGAGTGTTGCTAACTTGTCCCTGATTTAATTCTTTCAATTATTTGTGGACATGTTTTGTTTTTGTTATTGGTTGTGTTGTTTTTTAGGTTGTTTTTATTTAAAAAAAAAAATCCAAAAACATTGAAAAATTTCAAAAAGACAAAAATATTTTATTTTATGTCTTGTTTTATTGTTCTTGAGATTTACATGGGTTATGATATCTCTCTCTTGATTTAGAACATGCTTGACATTGTGGAGAAACTTGAATAATTTGTGCTAAGCTATTTTTGATTTTGTGTGAGTATGTACTAGTTTGTACATGTACTCATGGGTTAATTAAGAAATTGATATTTCTTGTTTGTATACCCTCTATAGCTTAGTTAAACATTGTCATGCATTGCATTTGCATTGTTCATTTAGCATAATGTGTGCTTTCTGTTTTTGGTCATAAAATTTTTTAAACTAAAAAGATTTTTATGTTTTGTATTTCATATCATGAATTTGAAATCAAAGTTGGCTACCTTATCTTTACATAACAAGTTTATGTACCTTGTTTAGTTTAGATGAGCTTAATTATTGCACTTTACTAGTTGAAACTTTGTAGTGCATGTTGTGTGGGAAAGATGTTTATGGTGTTTTATTACTTTGTCTTAATCTTGAAGTCACATGTTATTTGACTGTCAGACTTGATCCTTTTGAGAAAGGCATAAATAACCATCTCACCACTGTTCACTAGCTAATCATGAACACCTTAGTGCATATCATAAGATTCTGTGCTCGAGAAAGTGTAGCACATGCACAAAAAGAACATAAGGTATAGTCTCAAATTAAATTAAAACTGGTGTGTACTATTAGGTTTGATGCCAATTCACTTAATTCAAACCGGTGTGTACTATTAGGTTGAATGCCATCTCATACAAATAAGAGGCAAAAATGCAAGAAACTTACATGATTGCAAGGTTTTGTTCTAGGAGATGTGGGAGTTATAGGATGTAATTCTTTAGGTGATAGTCTCTTTTAAATTTTATGTGATGAATTGTGTAGACTTTGTGTTTAACTGCTATTCACATATCACCTCATATGTATCTCAAGTTTTTACTAGTATCACACACTACACAAGTTACTCTTTGTTAAACACTGTACATGCTAGTGTGTGTGTGTTTTTGGTCTGACTAACCAAGTTTGAAAATATCTTGAGATTTGTGCACAACATTTTTGTTGCTTGAGAAAATTCAATAGGAGAATGATTGAAACTTGTTTTTGACAAAATTTGGGTTTAAAAATTTGGGTTTTTGAAAAAACATTCCATCTCATACTCATGCATTTTGCTTTTCTTGGTTAATACTTTGAGGAGTTGTTTTTCAAAATTAGGTTTGTGTCTTTCAAAACTGGATTTAAAAAAAAAAAAAAAAATTAGTGAGCCTCTGCCCATTTCGATCGATCCAGTCTGTTTTTCGATCGATCGAAAAAGTGCTCTAGATTGTTCTAAAATGACTGTTTCATTCGATCGATCGAATGTAATTTTTGATCGATCGAATATCGTGAAAAAGCTTTTTAAAAAAGTTCAGTTCTGACTTTTTCAAAGTCACTATTCAAACTTTTCAAACTTTTTCCTTTCTCTCTCCGAGTTGGCAAGGCTCCACATAGAAGATTTTTGTCGTTTTCCTCCGTTTTTTTTGCAAAATCTCTCTCTCCTCAAGTCGGTAAGTCATTTTTGCCCTTCCTTTTGATTTTATTTTCATCATTTCATGCATATTTTCATGCATTTAGGGGCGATTTTTGCACTTTGCATTTTTGGGTCTTTCATTTGATTCAAGTCTTATTTTATGCAATTGATCAATGGGTTTTTGTGGGGACAGGCTATAGACATGATCTTAATAGGTTAATTTGATCAATTTTGAGTTTGTGAAATTGAAAATTCTAGGGTTCCTAATTGATCCGATTTGGGGATTTTGTTAAATTGGGTAGAATTTGGTGCAATTGGCTTGTTGTATTGATGAAATTAAGCATTATAATCTATGTGTTTTGTTTTGTAATGCTCAATTCATCAATTTGTTTTAAAAAATTTTTCAAGTGGTTTTCAATTTTTGGGGTTTTTGTTAAGAAATTCCCTGCTCAAGCCAATTTTGTCAATTTAAACTCAATCGAACTTAATTGCTCACTGCATTAGTACATGCATCATGGCATTGTATCTGTTCATGCATCATATAGATTTTCATTCTAGTATTTTTGTTGCTAACTTGCAGTCTGCCATTGGTCTTGTTTTTCTTGTGTTTTCTTTTGGTTTTCTCTCTTGTGTCTCTGTCCTTTCCTTAGCATTATGCCTAGGAAGACTAGAGCCCGTAGGTCCATTCCCTCTTCCTCTCCATCCCCTCCATCCTTTGATCGTGAGAGGTTTCCGAGTAAGAAAAACCAAGAGCTGTTTGAGAAACTTAACCTTAAGAGGAAGATTTGGGCTGAGCGGTCTGTTCTATTAGATGAGCTAGATCCCGCCATTAGGGCAAACTTTGAGCGTCAGGGCTGGTTACCTTTGTTAGACATTTCTGATCCTCCTCCACCATCTACCTTGATTAGAGAGTTCTTTTCGAACATCTCTATCTGCATCTATGATTCCAACACTTTAGTAAAGAGTTGGATACGAGGCGTAGAGTACACCATTACTCCTCAGGTAGTGGCTGATGCTCTAGGGGTACCGTTGGTTAGGGATCCTGTCTATCCATATGACGAGTCTCCCAAGCTGAGCGATGTTTTATCTTACATCACTGGGACTTCTGTCTAGTGGGGTTCTGATCCTAGGATCACTTCTGCTGAGCTCTCCGGGTTGCACTATCTGTTCTTTAGGATAGCTTGTCATTCCATCTGGCCCATTTCTCATGTGCACACCATTTCTCTTAAGAGGTGTGTATTCTTGTACGCTCTGGTTACTGATGCTCCTATTAGTTTTCCCCATCTCTTTCTTCGTTCTTTGAACGATGTTTATAGGTGTTCATCTTCTTCTCATGCCCTTGTTCATCCTATTTTCATTCATAGGATTTTGCTCCATCTTGATCTTTGTGATTTTCCTTCCTCTGAGCCTGTTCATGTGATAGCTTCCATAGGTGCATCTTTTCTTAGACAGAGAGCCGCTCATCTTCGAGCTGGTTCTAAACACCCTAGGTCCGAGCCGTCTAGTAGCGCACCTCCTCCTTCTTCTTCTACAGGTATTGTTGGTGAGGATGTTCCTGATCCAGTTGGTGATGATCCTGCTGCTGCTGATGTTCCTCCACCTCCTTCGACCGACTTTGATGTTCGTCGTACTCTGGAGACTGTCTTGATCGTTCAGGCGGCTCATGGTCAGATTTTGGTGGACTTACTAGATGAGATTCGTGCTCTCCGAGCCGATTTAGCGCGTCTTCATTCATCCTTACCACCTCCTTTTGATGGCGACTCTTGATTGCTCTTTGGTATTCTGTCACAAAAAGGGGGAGTGAAGTTTTGCCTTGTAGAGAGTTTTTGTTGTTAGGGGGAGATTTTTTTTGTTTGAGAGGAGCTTGTGGAGTTTTTAGATTGTATCTAGGTGCTTCACTTCGTATATCATTTTTGGAGATATTTATGTTAGGGGGAGTAACATTGATTGATATACATGTTTTTTTATTGATTCTTGTTGATTTGTGATTCACTGCTTATTGATTTATATTTATGAGTTGATCATTTATATATGTCTTTATTTTGTGTTGTGTGAATCTTGCAAGAATGGTACACCTGTTGTTTTACTATTTTCTGTCACACATGCGTTTATGTGTTTGTTGAGTATTTCAGGAATATACAGGTTGATTCAACTAAGCTGCTGTCTACACTTGCAACCAATGGATAGTAGTTAGGCTGAATTTGAAATTTATGAGCATTTCTTTGTAAAGAGCTTTTTACTTGTAAAACTTTGAGCTTTTAATTAGGGTTTTGTCACGGATTGCCAAAGGGGGAGTTTGTTAGGTTTTAAAGGTCTTAGGATTTTATGTATTTAGAACTCTAATTTGTAATGTTGGCAAACCATGATCAAAACAATATATTTAGTCTTGTTTAGGCTTGCTCAAAGTTGGTTTATTATTGTAAAGTTGGAATCGAGTGGCTGTAGAAGTACTTGGGACTTTCGGCCTGGCTTGATCGATCGAAGAATAGACTCGATCGATCGAAAATCGCACAGGTTGTTTTTTCTGCAGAATTTCCAACTCAGCCATACTTCATTAAACGTTTAGGGTTTTATGTTTTTACCCTAGGTATATAAACAAAACCCTAGCCACGTTTTTGGAGGTTGCTCCAATTGTATTGTTGCTCATACATTGCTGTTTTGTGTAAATCTCTTGTGAGATCTTTGAGGAACTTTCCTTTACACAAAGCTTACGGTTTTCAAGTTGAATATAATATCTACATCTTGATGATTAACTTGGTTGCTACCATTGAAGCTTAAAGAATATCAAGCGGGGGTGCTTGTAGCTGATTGAAGAATCCAAGAAAGAAGGAGTCCGTGGATTCGGAGCTTGCACGTGGTCGTGTCAGTAAGTTCTACTGGTGGGTAGCATTAGGAAGTCAAGCGGGGAGCTCGTAGTCCTTCTGTATGAACTTCGATTCTTTCGCATTGTGGATTCAGGTTTACCTTGAGGATAGCTAGGTCAAATCCTCCCCAGGTTTTTACCGTGTGGTTTCCTAGGTCATCATATCTTGTGTTCATTTATTTTCCGCTGCTTTATTTCTTGATATGATTGTTTGATTGCTTTAACCTAGAATTGCATAATTTGACTAAGTAACAACTTGGTTAATTAATCTAGGCTACGTAATCTGGTTGTTTAAAGGGTCTAAAATCGTTCAAAAACACTTAGAAAAAATTCAAAATTCCCTTCAATAGCATTTTCGCGAGTATCTCGCGACTAAGCTCTTCTCGTGAAAATGAAATAGTGAAAACACAAAATTCAGACAAAAACTTTCGCTACTTTCTCGCGACTAAGCTCTTCCCACGAAATTGAGTTTAGGCAAAATAGTGAAAACTCAAAAAATTAGACAAAAACTTTTGCTGCTGTCTCGCGACTATTTCACGAGTAAAGCTTACCTGCGAAAAGTTTTGTGCTTCAAAAAAATTTCTCGCAAGTAACTTCGTGGGAAGCTAACCCGCGAAAAACCTGTATTTTCAGTTTTTGAAGAAAAAATTTGTACAGTTTTCTACGGTTTTCTATGAACAAACAATCACAATATGAACATGATAAACAGAATTTGATGTCAGAACTGAATTTCATTGATGCTATAGCCTTAAAGTTCAATTTAACTTACTTAAATTCAAATTTAAACAACATCATAACATCAATTTCAGTTTTCATCAAATCATAGTTTCAACAACCATGCATAAAATTAAATACACATATAATCTTCTAACATCATGAAACTATTATCTCTAATTCCAAAACTCACAAAACATGTTAAACAGATTGGAAATTGAAGACCGGTCTGATACCATTTGATGGAATTATGCATGTATGCAGCGGAAAAATATATTAAATGGATCTACTTCATTCTTAATTGTTAACATATGCCATATAAGTTTTAGAATTAGAGAACAATAAAGTGTACCTTGGTATGGTGAAATTCAAAATCAAAAATTAGAAGCACTTGGGAATTTAATCTTCACTCCAATTCCACTATTGCCTAAGATGTGTGGTCTCTCAATCTGTTATATGAGTTTGTTCTAGAGAGGTTAAGAGTGTTCTCTACTCACATACATACTAATTCATACTCAACTTACAAATTTTGTATGTTTCTCTCTTAATAATAGATTACCCAATTGGGCTAGCCTTTTGGGCCTTCCCAGTTGGGTTTTAGTATGTGGCTTGGAGTGGGACCAAAAGAGAACAAATAAGACACTAGCTCCAATGGGCCTTGGGCTTTTCTGTCAACTCTTGACAAGTCCAAAATTACCATTAATTATATTTAATACCATTATATAAATATAATTGAATTCTATACCTTATTAAATAAATTATATCCTAAGACTTTATTATACATGTAACTCCTTCATTAAATATTCATAGTAACACAAAGTCATGAATGAAGATTGCCACTTTTTGAATTACTACATCTTAATCCTTGAGTACTCGGTTTAATCCTTTAAGTTATTCACCATATATTTATGAAATCCAATTTCATAAATATATACTTTAGTAACTATTTACTAAAGTAGTTAGGCCTGACATTCTGAATAACAAACCCATTAAACTTATCTCAAGGGAATATTTTATATCTCCGTTAAGAGACTATGAATTCTATCTTGAGAATATATGTTCCATCAACACTAAAAGTGGCTGCCGTTTTGACCATGACTTTAGATTTCATTCTTGATATATCAAAGCAACCTACATTTCATGATTAGGTCCATTATCCTCTCAGGATTAAGAGTTCATGTAAATATAAGTCATGAGATTTATTATTCAATTGACAGTCGTTAAGAGAATAATAAGTCTCATAGCGGTCCAGTTCAATATATCTTAACTTTTAAAACATATTAACATATCAACTAGAAGTCACCACTTCCATAATCAAGACAAATCATCTTAGTTGACATGTTACAGTCTTTGCAGATGAAACGCCTAATTTCATCACTGACTACAAACTAAATTCTAAGTTTACAAAGAACTTGTGATTTATATCTTCTGTGACTTTTCACATAAATCACATATTACGCATCTCATGGACTATATGATAATGTCCAAATATTCATGTTACCATTATTTCAGATAATAATAAAACAACTTTATTAATTACAATATTAAGTCATACATCATGTCATACATAATGTCATATATAATGTTATACATAGCATCATATAATATGATTCTAGGGCACTAATCCCAACAAACTAACCATCCCTAATTTTCAATACCCATCAGAAAATAAACAAT
Organism: Quercus variabilis; assembly: GCA_030445155.1. Taxonomy (NCBI): domain Eukaryota; kingdom Viridiplantae; phylum Streptophyta; class Magnoliopsida; order Fagales; family Fagaceae; genus Quercus; species Quercus variabilis. The sequence goes on along the minus strand of CP129453.1, from coordinate 31,651,048 downwards.
TTAAAACTTACCCAAATCTAGAAAACATTAAACCCCACAACAACAACAACAAAAACAACAATGAACAATGATAACTTTTAGATATTGATGCTCCTATAACAATGAACAATGATAACTTTCAGTAAAATAACTTCTATTTAAACAGACCTCTAATAACGTTTGGTGTGTTGCTATTTCTGTTAGGTTCGAATTCAATTCTCAGCCCTTCAATTAATCCAACCAACTGTGCTGTCCCCGACGGCACTGCCCACTAAGTTTTCTGTCTCTCTCTTTCTTTCTCTGTCATTTTTTTAATTGATTTATTTTAATGAGCTCTTTTTTATTGAAGGAATGTAAGCTCCGTTTTGTGGGATTTGAGGATTGTGCTGATCTGGTCTCTTTCAGAAGCTATGGCATTTATAGGTTTTTCAGCGAGATGTCTTGAATCTATTGGCTTGGACTACACCGGATTAGTTAAGAATTACGTTCAAAAATCATAATTAACGTGCAGACAAAATAACCCGAATGAAAAGAATAAAACTATTACTACTACTAAAGTGATGAAGGGGACGTTATAGTTAATGAGGTCACATGTAAAATTCTTGAATTCGAAAAATGTCATTGTCTCTGCTCAATGCTTCCTCAGTTCCTCTCCATCAATGAATGGTACACGAAGCAGCTTGCATGACTAGACTACAATCTAATTGGACAGAAAAGTGACACGCTTTTTTATGTTTATTTTTGGATGGGGAAGCTTTAGGCTTATAAAGCATCGAGTTAGTCCATACTTGGGTAAGGCCTATCTAGTGAGTGAGCCCAATCCACAAAATCAGTCCAGATAAAATACCACCATGATGGGCTTTTTTGTTTTATTCATAAATGGTAATGCAAAAAACTCACAGTGGGAATAAAAATGGGACAAGTACAACTTGGAATGAATATCTCTACTACTAAATTTTCACTCTCTCACTTGGCTCCCTCAACAACCTAACCTAGAACTAGAATATTCTAGGAGATAAATATCATCTCATTTGTTAAAATGCCATGAAAAATAAACGATTGGTTTTATAAGATTTTTATCTTGATTAGAAAAGGTAAAAAAACCACTAGTGTAAAATTTGGTATTAAATCATAAGAACATGTCTATTATGTTGATAACTCTGATAAGAAAAACAAATATTAGAAATTTTAATACTTTATTTGAGTATGGTAGTCATACATACTAGAAAAACATAGCATAACTTAATATTCTTTTGGAGGAGCAAGTGATTCTCTTTCTCAAAAAACAAAAAATGGAGCAAATGAATTTGATTCCACAGCCAAAACACATTTATCCCAGATTCTCTCACTCAAGGGTAATTGGACAGGAAAGTTTTTCAAATAATTGGGTATTTTTTCATTTCCTGTAAGGTTTGAAACCACAAATTCATCAAAGCAACGTCGTCCCCTATCCACTATTCTTTTACAACACTCATAGGTGAAAAGTCTCCTCTGATCCCTAAATAAATTGAAAAGTACAGTATCATCACATGTCCACACCTGGGCACTTTGCATATGTGGTGTTTGATGAGAAGTCCATGATAAAAGATTTCAGAAAGGAAGAAGAGTCTCAAGAAAAGGGAAGCAGTAGTGACAGCAATAGATCAGTGATGCAAGGGTGAGCTAGGGAGATAGCAAATAACTTCTTCTGTGTGTATGCACCAGAGCTAGGAAGTTAGGGTCTTGCAATTTGCCTAAATACAAAAGGATGTTCTCTATTTGTTTGTGAGAGAACCAAGGGTGTATTTGGGGTTTGGGTTTGTGTGAGAGTGCTTACAAGTCATTGTTGTAATCTCCAAAGTTATAGTGAAAATTTATTCTGTCGCCTCCTGTGGACGTAGGCATATTGCCGAACCATGTAAATTCCTTGTGTCAAATTATCTTCTCTCTCTCTTCTTTAACCTTGTGTAAACAGATTTATTTCACCCAATACGCACAACAACTAGTATCAGAGCTCTAGGTTGATTTATTCAATGGAGATCAACGCTTCTATTGCCAAGGTAGACGTAGTTAAGTTCGATGGAACTGGTAACTTCGGGCTATGGCAAAGAAGGGTGAAAGATTTGTTGGTACAACAAGGTTTGGTGAAGGCTTTGTACGGGAAAGCAAAGAAACCAGAGACGATGACGGATGACGAATGGGAAGAACTCGATATGAAGGCGGTCAGTACAATTCGACTATGTCTGGCGGACGAGCTTATGTACGATGTCTTGGATGACGTGTCTACTGTAGCCATATGGTTGAAGTTGGAGAGCCAGTATATGTCCAAATCCCTCACAAATAAACTTAATCTTAAGCGAAAACTATATGAGCTTAAAATGGTAGAGGGTGCGGATTTGGCTCAACACGTCCACACGTTCAATAAAATCATCAGTGACTTGTTGCGGATCGATATAAAATTTGATGATGAAAACAAGGCGACGATGCTTCTGTCCTCCCTCCCGGCATCCTATGAACACTTGGTTACAACCCTGCTTTGGGGGAAAGAGACTTTGGAATTTGAAGAGATCTCAGGAGCCCTGTTGGATTACTACCAACGAAAGCAGAATTTTGGTGAAAGTTCTGGTGAAGGGCTTATGGTAAAGGGTAATCAAGATCGTGGAAGGAAGAAAGACAGAGATCACAGTTCTGCTAGGGGACATAGCAGATCCAAATCCAAAGGCAAGACGGTAAAGTGCTTTAAATGCCAAAAGAAAGGGCATTTTAAGCGAGATTGTCCAGAGTGGAAAAAAGGTAAGGACAAAGACAAGGAAGGGTCATCAAGATCTGCAAACATTGTGGCAGCAAATTCAGATTCAGATGGAGATATGCTTTCTGTTTCATCCAGTGCCAACAGACTAATCGATTCTTGGGTTCTGGATTCAGCATTTTCTTTCCACGTGACTCCTCACAGAGATTGGTTTGACACTTACAAGTTGGTTAATTGTGGTTCTGTTCTAATGGGCAATGATGCTACTTGCAAAGTTATTGGAATAGGGACAATTAAGATAAAGATGTTCGATAATGTGGTGAGGACATTAGGAGAGGTACGACATGTTCCAGAGTTGGAAAAGAATCTAATTTCATTGGGAACCCTAGACTCTAATGGCTATTGCTATAAGTCTGAGAATGGGTTAATGAAGGTGTCAAAGGGCGCTATGGTTGTGATGAAGGGGCAGAAAGTAGAAGGTAATATCTACAAGCTACTCGGCAATACCATTGTAGGTGGAGCTGCTGCAGTGACTGAATCTGAGGAGGATGATACACTCTTGTGGCATATGCGGCTAGGGCATATGAGTGAGTATGGTATGAGGGAATTGCAGAAGAGAATCTGTTGGCTGGAGTTAAGTCATGTAAGTTAGATTTCTGCAAATACTGTGTCATGGGAAAGCAGTGTAGGATGCGATTCAAAACAGCCACACATAAGACAGAGGGTATATTTGATTATGTACACTTTGATATTTGGGGGCCGGTGCAAGTGGTCTCCAAAGGTGGAGCTCGGTATTTTATGAGTTTCATTGATGATTATTCCAGAAAGGTTTGAGTTTACTTCTTGAAGAACAAGTCTGAGGCATTTGCAAAGTTCAAGAAGTGGAAAGCCGAAGTGGAGAACCAAACTGGAAGGAAGATCAAATGCCTAAGATCTGATAATGGCACTGAGTACAAGGATGGGGAGTTCTTGAAGTTCTGTGAAGAGCATGGCATCAAAAGGCACTTTACAGTATGAAGGACACCTCAACAGAATGGGATGGCTGAGAGACTTAATCGGACGATCGGTGAGATAGCTAGATGCATAAGACTGAATGCTGGGCTTCCTAAAGTCTTCTGTGCTGAAGCAGTGAACATGGCTTGTTACATCCTTAACCGATCACCTAGAGCTGCGCTTGATAGGAAAGTTGCTGAAGAGGTATGGACAGGGAAAGAAGTTGATTACTCGTTGATGAGGATATTCGGGTGTCTAGCCTATGTTCATATTCCTATCGAAGAAAGGTCAAAGCTTGATTCAAAATCCAAGAAGTGTATTTTTCTCGAGTTTGAGAAAGGAGTAAAAGGGTACAAGCTTTGGGATCCAGTGGCTCAAAAGGTGGTGATTAGCAGGGATGTGGTGTTTGATGAGAAGTCCATGATAAAAGATTTCAAAAAGGAAGAAGAGTCTCAAGAAAAGGGAAGCAGTAGTGACAGCAATAGATTAGTGATGCAAGGGTGAGCTAGGGAGATAGCAAATAACTTCTTCTGTGTGTGTGCACCAGAGCTAGGAAGTTAGGGTCTTGCAATTTGCCTAAATACAAAAGGGTGTTCTCTATTTGTTTGTGAGAGAACCAAAGGTGTATTTAGGGTTTGGGTTTGTGTGAGAGTGCTTACAAGTCATTGTTGTAATCTCCAAAGTTATAGTGAAAATTTATTCTGTCGCCTCCCGTGGACGTAGGCATATTGTCGAACCACGTAAATTTCTTGTGTCAAATTATCTTCTCTCTCTCTTCTTTAACCTTGTGTAAACAGATTTATTTCACCCAATACGCACAACAGCATACTTTTTCTCATTAGCAATGTCTTCGGTTGTTAGTCCATGTACCACCATAGTTGCTTCACTACCCAAGAATAAGACCAATAAGACAATGAAGCTATAAGATCTTGATGACATGGTGAGTGAAAATGATAATCCCTCTTGTTTTGTTGGAGAGATTTTTGGAATGAAATTAATTTGTAGAAACATAATTTCTTTTGGTTTTTAACTGCATTATGTTACATCTTAGTTTAGTGCAAGTCATCAACGAAGTAAGTTTCTTTAATGTGGATATTAATTACCTCGATTTACACACAAGTTATCAGTAATTCCTCTCCTTTGTAGAAGTCATTTCCTTATTATGTGAGGGTGTGTTTGTATAATGCATGTGCAATAAATATCATCTCATGTCATCAATCAACATGTTTTGATACATTTTACTATATATTAAATGGCTGTAATTTACACTTTTATGCTCTTCCTTCAACAGTTTAATGGTGAACTAGCTAGACTTTTCATGCCATCGATTCACTGTATACACCATTTTAGCATCATGAAAATGTTTGCATTAATCTTCATTTAGACATTAGGAGCTTTTTTTTTTTTTGGTTAGAAGGGGGTATATGTTTGTGAGGCATGGAAACTATTTTCCAAGCAGTAGAGTACTAGTTTTACTTTCTCCCAAATAATGAAATAAAATATATAATGATACATATGTCCAATCATCATTCCACATTTAACCTATTTAGTAGACATATATCAATGTACATTTTAGGCCATTTTTTGGACCCTAGAAAATAACCCCCACATCAAAATTATATACCCCTTCTCTATTTAATTTTTTTGAAGCAGCCCCTCCACTTAAATCAAGTTTCAGCATATATATCAGATCTTTCCCCCAAAGCATAGTAGGGAATACTCACCATCTTGAAACAATGATAGGAATTGTTTTTTTTTTTTTGGGTTTTTTTTTTGTTTTGTTTTGTTTTGTTTTTTTGTTTTCGTTTTCTCTTTATTAAAGTAGGAGGATGGATTTATAATTAGAGTATGAAATGTCCATCAGGTGGTTTATAATCATATCAATTACATGCTTTCATAATAAAAACATGAGTGTGTATGCATGACAAATCATAAAAATCCTATTTTTTTTTTTGCTAATGATGTGCTATATATGTAATTCTTTCTCATTAATAGTAAAAATTATTTTAATCCACTCTGAGTAATTTTCTTTTGTTTTAGTTTTCTTAATTGTAGTTTTAATAAATCTGTCAAGGTTGTTATAATCATTTTTTTTTAATAGAGTTGTTTATAATCATGCCATTCACATGCTTTGTGGCGACTCTGGTGTGTACATATTGAGTACACGACCAAATCATAAAAATCCTATTGGTGTTTCTTTTCTTTTACTTTCTAGGCAGACTATGCTTTAAATGGTTTTGTGTGGTGTAAAAATATTTTATAATGGTTGAATTTAGTTAAATGATATTCTAGGTATTTTTATTTCAGGTTAAATTAACTTGACCTACTTAATTTAGCTCCCTTGTACCTTATCACATAAACAAAATCTGTCACTTATTTATTGAAGAAAGCAAAGCTATATTTCCATGCTACAGCTTCTTCAATAGTTTGCAGAGCCTTTAAAGAATAGATTTCTTTTTAATGAAGATTTTATGTATTAAGAATATAGATTTATATACAATAGTTACCTTTTTTTTTTTTTTTTGTCAAATAAGATCTTAAACTCTTTGGAAATGCAAGACTGTGAGGGAGGTCTTGATCCCTTTAAAGTGGTTAAAATGCAATATTAATTAGAATATAATTTGAGAATAGAATTGACTATATAATCAATTTTGTTATTATCCACCTTTAGGTCAATTGGCATCTCTTAATCTGCCCTATTAGGAGGTTTAGGATTTGAATCTCCTCCAATTTAATGTGGCAAAAAATAATATGAAATTATCTATTTAGAAAAATAGTAAATTCTTCAACCCAATAAGGCCTCAATAGATTAGTGAAAATGATAATAGGTTTTATACAAATTTCATTCTAATAATAAAAGTTTGGTATCTAATGATCATGTATACATACAAAATATAATCAATTTCGAAATATGGTGAAAAATATAATTACATTTGTTTGATAATAAACATACTACTCATTTTGCTTACTCCATGACCTTGTTGTAAAGGTATACTAGAAGATATTGGCTGGATTAAAGGGAAGGAAAAGGCAAAGGTAGAACAAAAATTATTTTCATATATGTTTTTCTTTTTTTGGGGGGGGGGGGGGGGTGGGGGGTTGGGAGGGGAATAAGACAAAATTAAACATTTAATCATCTTCCTTCTCTTCCCTACTTGTGGAAGAAATTAGACATTTGATTAGCTTAGCATCGTTATTGTTCTACTTGTGCAATTGATGTGTCAAGGAAAGAGAGTAAATTAGACCTAGAACTTAAGCACTGGGTTGATCTAATCATAATAATTTTTTAGGGATAATTACAATTACTATATATATATATATAGACACATGATAGGCCATAAACGTATTGACCCCTTGTGATTAAATTAATTAATTAGCCAAATTATTAATTAATCAATTTAACATGCAAACGCGTGGTAGCACAAACAAATCACCAATAAACTAATTATGCAGTGGAAAATAAATAACATGGTGATTTGTTTACGAATGGGGAAAACTTGACGGCAAAAACTCCACCGAGTGATTTTCAGGTCACCACTCCCGAAACTCCATTATTATCACAACAAGTGGTTGCAAGTAAAGGAATTCCAAGTACCTTACCAACCTACAGTTGAACCTTTACCCCAATACCCAATTAGACTTGTTCTGTAGTGACAGTTCTCCTTTTGATGCAAGGTTTCCAAGTACGTGACTAACCAATTGCGTGGATCCCAGTACGCGACTTCAATCACCAACTAGAAAGAGTTGTTGGTTGCAAAGTTCTTCAGTTCATCTACGATGAAGATCAAGAAGATGCTTGGTCACAAAACTCAAAGGTGCACATACATAGCAACTTGTTTATAAGAGATGAATTAGGGCAAAACTTTGTCTTTGGTCACAATTTGCTTGAACAGAGTTTTCTCAATGTTTGTGCAACTTGTGTACACTTTGATGGCCCTTAAAACAATCTTTTTATATGTCTAGGGTTAGAAGAAAATAAGACTCAAAGACACATCCACGGATCCTAAGAAATCATATCAGAAATTCTGATTTTATAAACCTCGACAAATAGAAGGTGTCGAGCAGGTGTCGAGATTTAATGATTTTGCACTTCTTCAGCTTGTTTCTTGGACAGACATGATGACTTCAACACTTGATCTTGAAACCTTATTTCTTGAAGTATTAAAAACACCTAGAACTACCCAATTACAAGTTGAGTGCGTTTTGTCAAAGGATTAGCCAAATACATAAAAGAATGGCATATGTTCTTAACAAGTGAAACACATATGTCCTAACAATCTCCCCTTTTCGCAATCCGTGACAAAATCACAACAAACAAATGAACATATGAAAGAAGTCATAAATCACTCAACTCATATTCACTTGTTGAATACAATAAAATCTATCCTAACACAAACTCTTGAAAAACTTTGCAAGAAGAGTATTTATGGTAAGTAGACTTTGACAACCTGTATTTCTGAAACACTTTAAACAAAACTCATCAAGGCATTTTAGTGTGAAACAGAAATAATAGATTGCATGCAACTAATAAGAAACATGTGTATAAAAATAGAAAAGAAACAACACATGTAAAGGTAGATGAAAGAAACATACATCCACATAGGGAGGAGTGGAATCTGACTGTCGCGACCTAAACTGCGTTGCACTACGTTTTAAGGTAACGGTGTCTATAGGTGGCTTTGCTCCTGAGGCTTCTCCTCCTCCACCTCCTCCAGTAGGTCGGGTTTGTGCCCAACCCAGACTCGACCCGATTGCATCGGGTGGAAAATTTTTTAACCCGTAACTGACCTGGCCAGAGTTTTGGGTCCATATCGATCGGTTTCAGGTTCATTGAAGTGGAGAGAAATTTGGTCGGATTTTGGCGAAATATTCCTAGATCTCGTTAGATCTGGTCGGATCTAACAAGATTTAGCCGATATTTTCCTATATCTATAAAGATCGAGCCGAGATCTTGATGGATTTGGCCGAAATATACCTATATCGTCGGACTTAAGAGTTTGGAGGCTTTGGACTTACCAGTTTTTGGCTGAAACTCATGATTTCTGACGAAGGAAGAACAGCTCATCGGGCGGGTCGGGTTCGTCAGTTTCTCAGACAGCTAACCTGCAACTCGAACCGATGGACTCGAGTCCTTGCACCAACAACCTGCATCCGACTGAAACCAAGCTTTGATCGGGCGGTTTCGGGTGAAGATGATCAGGCCTTGAGCGGTTTGTCGGTTCCAGGCGGGTAGTGGACAGCCCTAGTAATGGCATTAAAAAAAAAAAAAAAATTTTACTCCATATTTGATTTGAATTCCACCTCCCCCTCCCATACAATTTACCTATCTTAAAAAAAAAAAAAAACCTTCTTTAGACAAAATAAAACTATATTTTGTTCAAAATTCCTAGCTATGATTACAGCTTTGTCTTATTTATTTATATTTTAATTATCCAAGTTGTCAAGATTGTGTTTACACTTAAATGTAAGGTAAAAACACATAAGTAAAAAAAAAAAAATGAAAAAGTTGATTGGAAAAGTTTATTCCATTGTAGTCTAGTGATTGAAAAATATGTAATAATAATAATAATAATAATAATAATAATAATAATAATAATAATAATAATAATAATAATTGTGGAGGCCTAAGGGCCGAGGATGAAGTCGAAGAGTTGCAACATTGGTGTGGTGATACCACGGGCCCGAGGAGGAAGGTCACTCGAGGAGGAAGGGATGGGCTAAAGTACTCTGAGGCATTCCGAGAGGGAATAGGAATCTAGAGAGAGAGTATTAGTGGTCATAGGGGATTCTCTAGTTTGGAGTAGCTTGTCGCCTCCGCATTAAATGGTGGGTAACAGCTGTATCACACTATAACAAAATGTATTTTTAGTGACAAAAAAATTCGTCACTAAAAGACCAGTTTTTCGTCACTAAGAACCTTTAGTGGCGAAATTGGACTTTTAGTGACGAAATTCGTTTCATCGCTGTAGTCTCATCGCTAAAAGTTCTAACGACGAAAAATTTCGCCACTAAAAGTCCGATTTGTTTAAAAAAGAAAAAAACTTTCAGCGACGAAAACGTTTCATCGCTAAATGTTTTCCTCGCTAAAAACAGTATTTAGTGACGAAAATATTTCATCACTAAAACCATTTCAGTTTATTAAATCATATTTAGTGACGAATAATTTCATTACTAAAACTATTTTTAGGTACATATAGTGACGAAAAAATTTGTCACTAAAACTATTTTTAAAAAAATCCAGGCACATATAGCGATGAAAATTTTCGTCACTAAAACCATTTCTTACAAAATTTAGTGATGAAATATTTCGTCACTAAAAAAAATTTTTGTTGCTATATTTGTGACGAAAAAATTCGTCACTAAAACTTATTTTTTGTTTTTATTATTTTCATGGTGTTGATATTAACCTGTAACCTGTCATTATATTATTAAAACCTCACATTTGATTAATACATTTATTTCAACAACACATTTATAAAAAATCGATCCATACATTCCACAAGTTAAAATTAAAACAAGTATCCAATTCAAACTCTTTCCATACAATAATTGTTTATAACACATACAATAACTTAAAATGTTTTATAACAATACAAAAAATGTTCCAAAATATAATTAGAACGAACGGAAGATGTCCTCATATGTCTTCAAATAATGGCAAAAGTAAATCCGCTAAAACCACCAATAAGAAATCTGCACAAATATAAAAGCACTACATTAAAATCGTCAAGTGTAATATAATACAATTAGTTTTAGAGCCTTCATTATCTCAAAACAATCTACCCAAACAAAATATAAACATCATGCCATAGGATCATGTGCATAATAATACATAGCATAATAATTCATAGAGAGAGCTAGTAGCAATCACACCATAGAAATGTATTTGAGCACTAATATGATGACTACAGCATCAAAAAAACCCATGTTTTGATAAATGCTATGCACCTATAAAAAAAATGTTTTGATGAATGTTTTGCAATTGGCCATATTATCTCTAACTTGGCCCACTCAACTAACTAAATCAATGTAGCATATTGCTAAACCATAGCATTTGGGCATGTACATATAAATATATATGGGAAGTATATAGAGTAAGATATCAAAGGAATTAGTTTCAAATGATACATAAAAAATAAAGTGTTTTAACTTAAAGATAAAGTACTAACTAATAAGTGATTTAACTTAAAGATGAACCACCCCCATAGGTAAAAGCATCATCATAACCCTTGCTTTTCAAAAAATTAAGAATATTCTTTTGGATCTCATCTTGCTTAGCTTGCGCCTCTTGCTCCTTAGCTTGCTCCTCTTCGTCCCTAGCTCTTGCCTTTTTCAGCTCAATTATCTCACTTTCTAATCGATGAATATACTCCACTAAAGAAGTACATGAGGCAGTGGTTACTAGAGAAGAGGAAGGTCTCATGCCAAGTACTTTTACAATACCGGATTTCTTCTTATAAACCAAATTTGAGATCTCCTCTTATGTAAGGGGAATTGCATTAGGATCTTGACAATGATCCTCTTGCACTTTGAGAATAGTTTCCTACTATTTGAAAGAGAAAAAAACAAGCAATCACAACATTAATACTACATATGTTATAGTTTTACAAACATGGTAAGGATGGAATAATAGGGATGGAATAATATGCATACATATGTCACTTCATCCTCATGGTGTATCCACTTATTCGTATTTGGATTGAAATGAACATCTTTGTAGACTTTTGCCAATTTAGGAACTTAACCGCCATTATTATTTGTCTAATTAATTAACATTCGAGTGTTAGTTAGTTATAGTTAATTAATCACAACATGTAACATACTAAGGTTCAAGAAAATAAAAAAAACACGCACCTCCTCATCAACCCTAATAGCAAGTGCCTTAGTCCCGCATCTATGTTTGCCTGAAGTTTTGCTCCTAATTTCAGAGTTTGTTCTTGATTTTTCCTAATAAAGAACATTCAAGATATTTATTAGATCATGAATAAAACAGTATAAATTTACTTCATCTAAGCATTAATCTAATCATTTGACAACGTAATATAGTAAATATTGGATAATAATAATATACGCATAAATAATTTACTAGCCAGTCCTTATTGGTCCATTTCCCTTCAACAAGCCCAGTCCATTGCTCAAGTGTCGCATTCTTTGGCTGGTGGCTTCTTGCATAGTCAACACCATGAGATTGTACAAGCTTTTTATAAATCTGATACAACTTGTTAGAGTTGCAACTCAATAATCTTCCACATTTTGTATTTATTGTTTTCTTTACTAAGTTGTAATCTCCTTCTAGCTCAAACTAATCCTGTAAAATGAAGTATATATGTATTATAAAAATATTATTATATGAATTTAATATGCTTAGTGACAACAAAGACGAGGTAGACGCTATCAATGTAAATTTACCATGATATTTTGAAGCACCACATCTCTAGTAGTAGCATCAACACCTTTCCAATTTTTTACGTTGTAACTGGACAAATTACTTTGCACTTGTACACTAATTTGATTGACAAGCTTGCACGCATTCTTCCCAACTGGAGTATCATACTCTACATCTATATGTATTGGCAGTTTACCACTTTTTTCAACAAGTGCCCGTATTGCTATATCACGTGTTGCTCCATGGGTATTTCTGCTAGTAGATCCTATTTAAAAATTATTAATGTTAAAAACATTATACATTTTAAGTATATTAAGTATAATCTCAATAGTAAAGACATGGTGCAGTTGTAATTAAGTATGTTCTATGTAATTACCAGTCCTGGTAGTTAATGCATCAGTAGCCTTTGCACTAGAAGAACTTTGGGTGAGAGGATTTGCTATAGGAGGTGTTTTCGTAGATTGAATCGTAGATTGGACCACCGGGATAGATGCCTCACCTCATGAGCGTGTAAGTCGTCTTGGTGCCATCTGTTACTAACAAGCATACATATAATAGAACAACAGAGTTATTACAAATAATAGAACAACAAAGTTATTATCTATTGTACCTTATGGATTAAAGAGTTAGATGACTCAACATCATTCTCATCTTCACCAATAGGTGGTACATAATCATCATTTACCACAATACTAGCTCTATTTCTTTTCCCTTTTGCACAATTGGACTGAGCAGAATCTTTTAGAGAAGTTGAGATGTGCTTCAATCCCAAAGCATCAATTCTCTCTTGGTTTTGCCTCATTCTATCCAATCTTGCCATATCATAACTCGGTATATTATGAGTGTATTTGGCCTTTTTGGGCATTTTTTGAAACTATGATTGAAACTATGTATTGACATGAAAGATAAGTACAATTGCTACTAACTTAACATCATAGTTCACACCATTATCCATATCAAACAATTCAAAAAATGCAAAATTTAAACACAATTGCTGCTAACTCAACACAACAAATGACCACATCAAATATCCATATCAAATTCAAGATAAGTACAAAACATCTCAATAACAATTACTATTAATTTTACATATCATAGTCCACACCATTATCCATATCAAGCAATTCACAATTGCAAAATTTGAACACAATTGCTACTAACTCAACACAATAAATAACCACATCAATATCCATATTAAGTTCAAAATAAGCACAAAACATCTCAATAACAATTACTAATTAAACAAGCATAAAACTTTACGACAAGCACACAACATTTAAGACAAGCACATTTAAGACAATTGTTATGAACTCTACATATCATAATCTATATCAAGATTTACATCAGGTATGTCATGCTCTTCATTTTGATTAGCGTCTCCTGAAGTTCCACCTTCAGGAACCACCTCAGTTTCAACATCACCCATACAATACTCAATAATATTGTCTTCAACATTGATAGTGACAACATCAACAATTGCTTCTTGTTGGAATGCGTCACTATCTTTTGTATTATCATTGGATTCTCCGCTCCTGACTTTCGGGACATCAAACACTTCCCTATATTGGATGCATTGCACAATTTTCCAAGGGTCACGTAATTTGGTATCTTGAAGGTAGAAAACTTGTTTTGCTTGACTAGGAAGTATAAAAGGGTCGTTTTGATACCACAAACTTGTAACTTCAATGCTCGTACAGTGTGCATTGGTTCTTATTGTTCTCCGTTGACCATTGGTACTTGTATTGTACCATTCGCATTGGAACAAAACAACTTTATGGCAAAACATATACTCTAATTCTCAAATTTTGCACACATGACCATAGAAGTCGTGCATTTCTCCCTCATGGTCCCCTTCGGTACATACACCATTGTTTTGGGTTATACGACGATTGTCTAAGTCCCTTGTATGGAACTTTACACCATTGACCATACAAACCATGTACTCCTTCACATGCGGCTTAGGACCATTTGCTAATGACTATAACTATTTAGTAGCTTCTAATGACTTGTTAACTTTCAATCTATTCATCTATAATGACACACAAGTGATATCAATTAGTAATTAGCAATGACAAATAAATTTAAATGTTTAAATTTATTAATATGTGATTAAATTTCAAATGTCTTGCACATTCTCTGAACCACTTGAGAAACTCTTGTCATTGGATTTGAATTATGGCTTCTCCAATAGGATTATGCAATGTGCTTTTGTGTTCGCTATTAAAAATAAGGTGATTTATTTTTAACTAAGCATTGCAGATAATATTCAAAACTTGATCAAACAATATATGCATATGAAATCACATCCTTTAAATAAGTCTCTATCTCAGGACTATTGTACAACAAGTATCAATGAGCAGTGTCAAGTAATGCACGAGACAAGTCACCATCATTCTGCCTACCACCTGTAAGTCGGGTAGTCTGTGAAAAAACTATCAATCCTTCGCTAGATTCACCAAAATCATCATTTCTTTCTCTTCAGTTATACACAGTTTCGATCCTATCAATATACATAGACCAGTTATTAATACATTCTTTCAGAATGTAAGCCTCTACCATCGAACCTTTTGGTCAAGCTCGGTTGGAAACATATCTTTTCAATTTTCCAAGATACCTACGAGGAAAAAATACCACAATATGTGATTTTATACCACGTGAGAAAGATGTAATTAATGAATGCATCAAATGATCTAATTACCTTTCAATTGGATACATCTACCGATATTGTACCAGGCCTTATAGAATTGCTTCTCGAGGCAAGTGAACAGCAAGGTGGACCATAACATCAAAGAATGCTAGAGGAAAGAACCTCTCAAGTTTGCATGGTATAAAAACTATACGTTCTTCTAGTTTCTCCAATTCACTCCTTTTTAGGGTCCTTGAGCATAAGTCTTGGAAGAAGTTGTCCAACTCAAACAATATAATACTAATGTCCTTATCTACAAACCCTCGCAACCCAATTGAAAGAATTCGTTGTAGTAGCAAATGACAGTCGTGGCTTTTCAAACTAGATAATCTATCATTTTTTGCATTTACTGACCTTGATATGTTAGCTACATAGCCATCCAGATACTTGATTGATTTCAAAAAGTCATAAAAACCATCCCTTTTATTGGGGCTTAATGAAAAGAAAGCTTGAGACTTGTCATATGATCCATCAAGACATTGTTTCAAATGCAACGTGTGCCTGAAGTTCATATTTTTTAAGTCTATTCGTGCCTTGTCAGTGTCCTTATTTTTCCCTTCAATGTCCAACAAAGTATCATAAGTACTCTCACTAATGTTCTTCTCCACGTGCATGATATCAATGTTGTGCTTAAACTTCTTATTTTTCCAGTATGGCAGCTTTTTTCAAATACTTACCTTTGAACAATTTGGCTCCCCAATGAGTTGTCTCTTCTTGTTACTTGGATGCTTTCCTAAAATTATATTTGGCATTCTATCTAGCTGCTCTTGTATCTTTCCCACTTGTAACTCTAAAGTTCTCTTCCGTTTCTCTGATAAACCATTCTGCAACCGACTATGTCTCCAATGATGTTCCATTGGCAAATAAGCTCGATGGTTAATGAATCCAATTTTACTTTCCAAAGCTTCTGAATATGGGTCATCATTGTAAGTGTACCAAGAATGATAACCCTTTGTCCTCCACCCAGACACGTTACCAAATCCAGGATAGTTATATATTGTTCACAATAAAGTTGCAAGCATTTGTAAATGCCCTTTACTATAAGCATCATAAGTTTCTACACCTTCTTTCCACAACTCCTTCAACTCATCAACCAATGGTTTCAAGTAAATATCAATCTCATTTCCCAATTAATGGAGACCAGGAATAAGCAAAGACAACATAAAATATAGCTCTTTCATAACCAGCCAAGGCAGTAGGTTATACGGGATAAGTATGATAGGCCACATACTATAGTTGTTGTTCATATTCCGAAAAAGGTTAAATCCATCTGTAGCCAACCTTAACCTTACATTGCGAGGTTCGAGGGCAAAATCAGGATATTGCAAATCAAACTCCTTCCACTCTTCACTATCATCTGGATACCTTATTATCCCATCATCTACACATTTGTCTATATACCACCTCATGTCCTTGGCGCTTTGGCCTGACATGTACAATCTCCTCAGTCTCGATGTCAACAAGAAGTAACACAATACCTTATGAGGAATCTTCTTACTTTAGGCAGGTGTATCCTTGTACCTAGGCGCCTCACACAACGAGCATTTATCAGTATTTTCATTTTCCTTCCAAAATAGTGCACAATCATTTTTGCATGCATCTATATGCTCGTATGACATGCCCAAGTCACGTAATATCTTCTTTGCTTCAAAAGTTGACCTTGGAACAAAGTTACCTTTCGATAAAACCTTTGTCAGCAATTCTAGCATCATAGCAAGTCTCTTATTACTCAAGTTGGTCATTACCTTTACATTCAACATCTCAATAAAAAATTTCAAGATACTATAATCAGTGCAACCCGGATACAACTCACGCTTTGCATCTTCCTTAAGAGCATCCACAGCCGGATCCTATATCCTATCTTATTTTACCATCTCAAAAAGTCACTTTATCAATTATACAATACAATTTTTCAATTCTCCAACATCCCAACTTTTATTTCCCAATCCTACTCATTAAAATAATATTTTTACACAATAAAATAATATAACTCACAACTACCATTATATAATACACACATTATTTATACATTATTTATTTTTTCTCTCTCTTTCCTTCTGTTAAGGAACCACAATAACCACCACTGCTACACACCTCCACCACCATCGACAACCCATAAACTACCATCAACAAAAAAAAAAAAAAAAAAGAAAAAAAAAAGAAAAAAAAAAAAAAAAGACCACAACCACCACCACCCTATAAAAAATCTCTCTTCTCTCTTCACCATGAAAAACCTCCTCTGCCCAGCAACAATTACTTACCCAGTCCTCTGCCCAACAATAGTCACTACACGAACCCAAATCGCTGCTACACCACCAGCCACCCCAGCAAATCACAACAACAATCCCAAAACAAAAATTTGAAGAAAAACCCACCATCAACAATCTATGTCAATCTTTAAAGTGATCAGATTTGCCACTGCTGCCGAACCCCAACAAACCACCAGTCACCACCACCACGCCACACGCCCACCGGAAAAATCCATTAAACTATAAACCAACAAACCCATTAAATCAGAAAACCAACAAACCCCATCGGAACAAAACGGATCTCCATAGCACCCACGCGATCAAAACCCCATCGGAACGGAACCCATGCAATCTCCTTCCACCAATTAAAACCCCATCTGAACCCACCCAAAATCAAAACCCACCTCGCCAAACCGATCTCCACGCACGACTTGGTCACCATGTTAACACCACCAAACGCCGATCTCCACCGCGCTAACCTCCGGCCATCATGCTGATCCCAGCCGCGCCACCACGCCAATCTAGAAATTCGATCTAGCGTGAGCTCCGATCTGGCTTGGTGATTCGGTAAGAGAGAGAGGGGATGAGAAAGAGAGAAGGAAGAGAGAGAAAAGAAAGAGAAAAAATGAGAGAGGAGAGAAAAATTTGCTGGGTAAAAAGCATTAAATTTTTTTTTTTTATAACATTCAGCTACAGTACCATCTTACATTTGAGATGGTACTGTAGCTAAATCTCAAAATTTTTTTGGCATATGCAATATGCCCTTCCCATTGTGGAGCAATTTTGGGGCTTAAATGCCAAATGTTACTAACATTTGGCATATACAAGCTGGGCTGCGGATGCTCTAAGTTTGTCAAAATGACACACCTCCTCATCTTTGGTTGCATTTCCTAGTTCCCTTCTAATTCGGTCACTTATCAAGGCATCGATACCATCCATATGATCACCATCTGACATTTCATTATCATGAATGTTTTCGTTCAATACATGAGATTTTCCATGATTATACCAATTAATGTAAGATTGCATAATCCCACAATGAAGTAAATGGATATGCATAGTATGAAGAGATTGTCAATAGCAATTCACACAATTAATACACGGGCAATGAATATTACCACTCAAGTCCACAACTGCCTTTGCAAAATTAATAAATGCATTGACCCCTTCAATATATGAACGACTTAATTTGCCGTCAGGTGTTTTACCCATTGTCATCCAACTTTTATCCATGTTTGACAAAAATAGCAAGGTGAATGCTATTTTAGCAAAATAAGGACAACTTATGCATAATGTATTCTAAAATCTAAGTCTATAAGCTACTTAGGTAAAATAAGGATAACTCATGCACCATATCCCATTCATGAATGCACAAGTCTATATTAATACTTAAACAATTGTACATTGCACACTCAGACACTCCCAATATTAGTTTAAACCACCTTATAACACCATGCAAGCCACCCACTTGCTCCAACACAACAACCCCCCACAAAACCAATTTCTAACATCACAAATATAGAGTTTTACAAGTATTTAAATCAAATAAAATACTATAAATCACATCTAATCAACAATACTCATTCAAATTTGCAAGAAATAAAAAACACTCCCTATATGAATTTAAACCAGCTTATAACATCATGCAAGCCACCCGCTTGCTCCAACATAACAACCCACCACAAAACTAATTTCCAACATCACAAATATAGAGTTTTACAAGTATTTAAATCAAATAAAATACTATTCATCACATCTAATCAACAATACTCATTCAAATTTGCTAGAAATAAAAAACATTCTCAATATGAATTTAAACCACCTTATAGCATCATGCAAGCCACCTGTTTGCTCCAACACAACAACCCACCACAAAACCAATTTCCAACATCACAAGTATAGAGTTTTACAAGTATTTAAATCAAATAAAATACTATTCATTACATCTAATCAACAATACTCATTCAAACCAACAATCCACAAGAAAACCAATCACAACATCACAACTATAATGCTTACAAGTATTGAAATCTATTATTCATCACTTCTAATCAATAATACCCAATCATAATTCAAAAGAATGTAAAACACTCCCAATATGTATTTAAGCCATCTTATAACACCATGTAAGCCACCCGTTTGCTCCAACACAACATACCACCACAAATCCAATTTCCAACATCACAAGTATAAAATTTTATAAGTTTTTAACTAGGATTTACTTACTTTGCTCAAGCTAAGCTTACAACTTTCAGGAAAAAAAAATCCAAAGATATTGCAAATAATGTGTATTTAGCCTGTAAAAGAAAACTTAAATTTATAAGTTCTTCAGTCTTGAAAAATGATACAACTACTAGAAACAATAAAAAAGAATAAATTATACTTGTGAAAATTAATGAAGAAGAGTTAGGAGCTTAGTTGATGACTATAAGGAATACATGGGTATCAACATGGAATTAAACTATTAATTATTACAAGGAATGCCCAACATTTCTACTTATATAGGCCCATGCTATAAGTGCTGAATTAAAAAATAAAAAATAAAAGGTCCTACTTCAACATCAATTGCAATACCATGTTACAAAGGATGTTAATGGTACCAGTTGTGCCACCAGCCAAGAGGAATGTTTGCACAAAATAAAGTATGAAGAGTGAACACAACATCACCATAATTATAATACAAATCACAAGCATCCACATAATAAAAAAGAACCTAACCAAAGAGGCACACACAAGCAAATCTACTGCCGAGCCCTCTATTTGGTTGATATGAAAGCCTTTTTACAAGATAATATACCAAACAATTGTCCATTGTCCAATTTTGCAAGACTCTCAGAAGACCCACCAAATCAAGCAACTCACAAAACCAATCAAGTCCCTTACTTCACTCACAATCAACTATATTATACAAAAACATAATACTAAAAAAAAACCATGTTTATTTTTAACTAAAATCACTAAAAAAGCAATAACCACCAGCTAAAAACACCAAAAATTTCGAAATTTACGTTTTCCAAGTACTAATAGTAATAAAAAGAAAATAGTGCCAGAATCTTCACACAATTAAAGGGGGAGGGTAAGTTTTACCTATCAACAAGCCTTGACTTTTCTCTATACAAAATGAAATTTACATCTTGAACCAAAAAGGAATCCCATATTTGCTGCAAAACATGGAATTTTGATTAGCTCAGAAACCAAAAAAGAAAAGCAATAAATGAATATAATTTTAGAGTGTCTTACTTGAAGTAGTTAGAAAAAAAAAAAAAAAAAAAAAGGTTGAATCGGTGAAGGGAAGGCGAAGGGTCATCGGTTGGAAGTGGGAGGTTGAACCGGCGAAGGGAAGGTGAACGGTCGGTGTAGGTGGGAGCCGAAGGGCCGTGGAAGCTGAATCGGTGAAGGGAAGCCGAAGCGTCAATGTGGGAGCCGAAGCATTGCTAGGTGGGAGTCGAAGCGTCGCTGAATCGGCAACGACGATCAAGCTTCAGCGATGACGGTGATCTGAATTGGTGGTGATGGCGAGCAGAAACGGTGATACGCGGATGGGCTGTGAGGGAGAGAGTGAGGGAAAGAGAGGAAAAAAAAACTAGAAAAAGAGAAAAGTGAAAGAAAAAAAAAAGGGGCTGAAGCTCATGTAAGTATAAAATTTTTAGTGATGAACTCGAATTCATCGCTATTGGATACCTTTAGTGATGAACTCGGATTCGTCGTTGATCATGTTCTGTTTTTTATTATAATACATTTAGCGTTGACTTATTTTCGTCACTATATTTTATATTCAGCGACGAAATACTTTTCGTCACTAATAGTGTTCTCACTAACACCTTTAGCGACAAAAATTTTTGTCGCAAAAAATTAAACTTTTAGCGATGAAAAGGTTCGTCGCTGTAGCTAAATTTTGTTTTGCGCCAACATTTTTCGCTTGGCACTTGAGTTCATATTAGTATAAAACTTTTAGTGACGAATTAGGATTTGTTGTTATTGGATACTTTTAGCAACGAACTCGAATTTGTCGCTGATAATGTACTGAGATTTATGATTTTATTTTTAGCGACGACTTATTTTTGTCACTATATGTTATATTCAGTGATGAAATACTTTTCGTCACTAATAGTGTTCTCACTAACACCTTTAGCGACAAAAGTTTTCGTCGCAAAAAATTATAATTTTAGCGACGAAAGAATTCGTCACTATAGCTAAATTTTGTTTTGCGCCAACATTTTTCGCTGGGCACTTGAGTTCATATTAGTATAAAACTTTTAGAGACGAATTAGGATTAATCGCTATTGGCTACCTGTAGCGATGAACTTAGATTCGTCACTAATAATGTACTGGTATTTATGATTATATTTTTAGCGACGACTTATTTTCATCACTATATGTTATATTTAGCGATGAAATAATTTTCGTCACTAATAGTGTTCTCACTAACACCTTTAGTGACGAAAGTTTTCGTTGCAAAAAACTCAAACTTTTAGCGACGACAAATTTTGTCGCTGTAGCTGAATTTTTTTTGGTGCCAACATTTTTTGCTTGGCGCCTGAGTTCATCACAATATATAACGACAAAATCAAATTTTCGTCGCTAAATATTACTATATATATATATATATATATTTTTTTTTTTTTTAAATAGCGACGAAATATAAATTTTGTCGCTATATAGTACTTTTTGTGGGAAAAAAGTTTTCCTCACTAAAATTTGTCATTGAAACTACATTTTGTTGTAGTGTCAACTGCATTGATGAGGAAGTGACCTGAATAGTGCAAGTCACAGCTAAGTAAAATCCTTCCACCACCTTCTTCTGTGGTAAAAAGAGACAAGTGTCACGAGAGAAAGCTGGTTAGGTAGGGATAGATGGTGGAGATATGGAGGGAGGAGGAGTATATAAGAAATGAGGGGTTTACAGAAAAGGGTTTGAGAGAAAAGTGTCAAAAAGGAACAAGAGGTGCATTAATATGAAAAATTGAATAGTACTAACTTTTGTATAATCTTAGCCTTCTCGAGTAAGCTTGTAGAAGGATTTATGCTCATTTATTATATAAAGACTATCTCTTCTTCCCAATTTTCATCCTTGGGCAGAGCCATATGTTGTTGTTCATTTCCCTCTCTTACAAATTTTATTAATTTGGGCCATGGTTAAACTGTCCAACTCATTGCTTTAAGTGGGCTTGGGCACCAAGTTCATTTGGTCCTTACAATTGGCGCCGTTTGTGGGAACAACAAGGTGTGGTGGATTTGTCCTAGGTATTCATGGCTAATGTAGGCTAGGATAGGGAGGAATCAGTGGGTTCGCAAAGGGAGAACCAGTTTGTTAACCTAGAGCGAAGAAGAGACAGACAACATACTCCAAGTGTTATGGTAGAGTCTTACAATACTAAGTGTATTGATCAGAGTCATTCAAGGCTTAGGAGTCAGGTCTCACATGATTAGGAGACCAAGAAATTGCAGCTAGAGATTGATCACCTGCGTAGGAGGCTGAAGCGCAAGGAACGGGATAGAAGGAGCCCATCCTCCCCACCAAGTGATGGTTCTAAAGGAAACAGGGACTGTTTATATCGACATAGGTCTAGAACTCCATTTAGTGAGTCCTATTCAGCTTCTTCGCGCCAGGACAGGCTAGATAAGAGTAGTAATAAGTGTGAGCAAAGGTCTTCCCACTAAGGTATGGGAAACGATGCAATGAGTAAGGCCTTGCAGCAGATTTCTAAGTCACCCTTTGCCAAGAGAATTAACAAAGCAAAGCTTCCTCATCGTTTTTCTTAGCCAACATTTATTATTTACAATGGGAGGACTGATCCGTGGAGCATGTGAGTCACTTAAACTAGAAAATGGCTGTCCATGCTAGTAACAAAGCTCTTATGTGCAAGGTGTTCCCCTCCAGTCTAGGGCCTGTGTCTATGTGTTGGTTTGATGCCTTGGAAGAGGGATCGGTGGGTTCTTTCAAGGAACTAACGAGGGCATTTGGGGTGAGGTTCATCACATGCAGTAAGGTCCCTAAGCCAGTTGACTCCTTGTTGTCTGTGGTGATGAGGGAAGGAGAGACCCTCAATACTTACTCGAATAGATATTGGGAAACGTATAATGATGTTAATGGAAATTTTGAGGATGTGGCCGCGGTGACTTTTAAGGTCATACTCCCTACTGAGCATGAGTTGAGGAAGTTATTGACGATGAAATTCGCCTTGAACATACGTCAACTTATGGATCGCATAGATAAGTATAAACAGGTGGAGGAGGACTAGATATAGGTAAAAGGTAAAGCTAAAGTGTTCACCGAGAAGAGGGATTCTTGAGGAGGTGGGTACCAGGGTAATCATCCCCAAAGGGAGTTTTCTAATCAAATGTCACATTCAGGAATTCAGTTGGTCAACTTATTGTTTAAAGAGATAGTGTATCAGATACTGAAAAAAAAATAATCAAGAATAAGCCTTATTTTAAGTGGCCCAATAAGATGGGCAGAGACTCATCCAGGAGAAACCAAAACCTCTACTGCTACTACCATCAGGACAGAGGACATACTACGAAGGATTGTAGAACTTTGCGTGATCACCTAAGCCAATTGGTGAAGGCAGGGAAACTCAACCAGTTTCTACATTAGCCCACTAGACAGTTTGGTCACTCAGGAATTGAGTTTCGGAGGGATAGCGTTCCTCGACCAGCTTTGGGTACTATCAATGTAATCCTTGCCAAGCCAAGAAACGGTGGGGACTCAAGTGCTAGGGTTATGTTCGTGAGTGGAGGAGGTGACTTGGAGATGGGTGATTTGGCTCCTAGAAGAGCTAGGATGATGGTCACCCCTACCTAAAGTTTCTTGAAATATGATAAGTAGGGAACTCTTTAGCCACATGATGACGCTCTGGTAGTTACCATTAGGATTGGGGGCTATGATGTAAAGAGGGTGCTAGTTGACTAAGGAAGTAGAGCAGAGATTATGTACCTTGATTTGTACAAAGGATTAAACTTGAGGCCTGAGGATTTGGAAAGGTACAAGTCACTGTTGATGGACTTTGATGGTAGGATAGTAGTTCCCTAATGAATGATAAGGTTACCCATATAAGCCAGGGATAAGGAAATATAGGTTGACTTCATTGTGGTATATGCGCTTTCCCCCTACATGGCTGTCTTGGCCCGACCTTGGCTTCACACTATAGGTGCTGTGTCCTCGACCCTACATTTGAAGGTTAAATATCCTACGCAGGAGAGAGTGGGAGAGTTGGTGGGTAGCCATGCTACAACTAGGTAATGTTTGGTGTCAGCAATCACGTGCCAACCTTCAAATCCTATTGCGGTGATGAAAGATTCAGTCCCATAGCAACTAAAAGGCCCCACGGGGGTGGTGGGGCAACAGACCGGGGCATTGGAGGAGCTATCTGAGGGGCTGGAGAAAGTGATTATAGGGCAGGATCAGGAGCAGTATTTTCAAGTGGGATCCCAACTACCACTATTGGAAAATCATAATTTGTGAAGTTTTTGGAGGTCAATATTGATGTCTTCGCATAGAGTACTTATGATGTTCCAGAGATTGATCCTGGGTTTATATGTCATCAACTCAATGTTGATCCTGGGGCTTCATCGTGTAAAGAGCCTTCTCGGTAATCATCCAAAGATCACACCGAAGCAATAAGGATAGAGGTAAACAACTTGAAGTAAGCTGGAGCCATTAAGGAGATCTTCTATTTTGAGTGGTTGGCCAACACTGTGGTGATAAAGAAGAAGAATGGGAAGTGGCGGGTCTGTGTGGACTTTACAGATTTGAATAAAGTTTGCCCAAAAGACCCCTTCCTTATCCCTAGAATTGATCAGTTGGTGGATGTCACGGTGGGACACTCTCGAATGAGTTTCTTGGACCTCTTTCAGGGTTACCATCAGATACCCCTGTCATTACCTGATTAGGAAAAGACGGCCTTTCATGCTCCTAATGGGAACTACTATTATCGAGTCATGCCCTTTGGCCTAAAAAATGCAAGATCCACGTATTAGCGAATGGTAACACGAATGTCTGAGTCACAGATTGGGTGGAATATAGAGGCCTATATCGATGACATGGTTATAAAGAGCAGGCAGGTAGAGCAACATTTGGCCAACTTGGAGGAGACTTTCTTAGTTCTGAGAAAGCACAAGCTACGCCTTAACACTGCTAAGTGTTCTTTTGGTGTGAGCTTGAGCAAATTTCTAGCCTATATGATTACTCACCTTGGGATTGAGGTCAACCCTGAGTAGATTAAGGCTATTAACAGTTTGCATCCTCCTCGGAATCCCAAAGAGGTGCAGAGGTTGACTGGGATGGTAGTTGCCTTAAATAGGTTCATCTCTCGGTCTGCGGACAGATGTCGTCCTTTTTTCCAGTTGCTTCACAAGTGGAAGGATTTTTGATGGATTGAGGAGTGTGTAATAGCTTTCGAGGACCTCAAACAGTACTTGTCCAATCCCTTTATACTTTCTAGGCTTGAGAAGGAGGAAGTATTGTATGCATACTTGGCAGTCACAGACTATGCTGTTAGCCTCATCCTGGACAGAAGTGAGGATAGAATTCAGAGGCTCGTCTATTACGTAAGTAAATCTTTATAGGAGGTTGAGATGTGCTATCTACCCTTGGAGAAGGCAGTGTTGGCTATAGTACACGCCACCAGGAAGCTTCCTCATTACTTTCAAGCCCACAACATTGTGGTGCTCACCTAGCTCCCTTTTCAAGCTTTTCTAAGGAAATTGGATTATATTGGCAGGATTGCTAAATGGGGAACTCGGCTGGGAGCCTATGATGTCAAGTTCATGCCTCCAACCGCCGTAAAAGGATAGGTCCTGGTAGACTTTGAGGCGGAGTTCACCGAGGGTACCTCCGAGAAGGAGGAAGCAGTCATGGGGATATTGTCATGTTGGCCATTGCTGTCCCCTTGTGGGAGGTTTATACGAATATAGCATCTAACTGAAAGGGAGCAGGAATAGGGATTGTGTTGGTCATTCCTAAGAAGTTGATAATAGAGAAATCGTTACAACTACGATTCTTAGCCACCAATAATGAGGTCGAGTACGAGGCCCTGTTAGCAAGAGTAGCCATGGTTAAATAGTTAGGTGGAGAGGGGGTGGAATTGTACTTCGATTCTAGATTGGTCGTGGGCCAAGTCAATGGAGACTTTAAAGCTCGAGATGGGAGGATGCAAGGGTATCTTGCGAAGGTACAGAGTGCCCGACCTCACTTTAAGGGTTTTTGTATTGAAGCAAATCCCTAGGGGCAAAACTCTCATGTAGATTCTCTAGCAATGCTGGCCACCTCTTTGGGATCAAGTCTTCCTCGGGTTGTTATTGTTGAGGATATGGATAGCTCTAGTCTTACAAGGGTATCCTTGATAAGGGTGTACAGCCTCCTTGTGGGGCCGAGCTGGATGGATCCCATAGTAACCTTCTTGAAGCAGGAGTTACTGCCTGAGGACAAATGTGAGGTAGAGAAGATACGTAGAAGTACCACTCACTACTGGCTATCTAAGGAGTAGAAGTTATACAAGCACTCTTACTTAGGACCATATTTATTGTGCGTGCATCCAGAAGCAGTGGAGCCCTTGTTGGAAGAGTTACATGAAGGCATATGTGGGAGTCATACATGGGGCAGGTCTTTAGTGCATAAGGCCCTTACCTAGGGATACTAGTGGCCTAGCATGCGAAAAACCTCTCAGGATTATGCGAAGAAGTGTAACCAATGTCAGAGGCATGCCCTAAATATTCATCAGTTAGAGGGAATACTGAATCTATTGTCTAGCCCTTAGCCATTCGCTTAGTGGGGCTTGAATATAGTGGGACCATTTCCCCAAGCTATAGGGAACCAAAGATGGCTCCTTGTTGGCATGGACTGCTTTACCAAATGGGTGGAGGCCGAGCCCCTTGCTAATATTAGGGACGTGGATGCTAAGAGGTTTATCTGGAGGAACATTGTCACAAGGTTTGGAGTTCCTCACACTCTGATCTTAGATTATGGTCTTCAATTTGACAGTAAAACCTTCTGAAGGTATTGTGAGGAGTTAGGGATTAGGAACAGGTATTCCACGCCTGCCTATCCTCAGGGAAATGGATAGGCCGAGGCCATCAATAAGGTTATAGTGTTTAGGCTGAAGAAAAGGTTGGATGACGTTAAAGGAAGATGGGTGGATGAACTGCCCCACGTGTTGTGGACCTATCGTACCATACCTCAAAGATCAACAAGGGAGACTTCTTTTTCAATGACTTATGGGTAGAGGCAGTGATTCCTTTTGAATCGGGATTCCCAACTTTGAGAACTGACAGTTTCAATGTAGAAAAGAATAACTGTTTACTCCTAGACAGCCAGGACGTGGCTGAGGAAAGAAAAGAGATGGCAACAGTAAATATGACACATTACCAAGAGAAACTTAAGTAAGGGTATGATAAGGGGGTGAAGTCTAGGCCATTGGCTCTAGGAATCCTGGTCTTAAGAAGAGTAGTGGGGACAGCCAAAAACCCTGCTAGGGGTAAGCTAGGCTCTAATTGGAAAGGGCCATATAGGATCACGTCCATTGCAGGCATGGGAGCCTACTACTTGGAAGATTTGGATGAAAATGTGATTTCTTGCCCTTAGAATGTAAATAATCTATGACGTTATTATTAATAATAATTTCTCTTACCATTCATGTTTTGCTTGGTTGTGCCTAATTGTGGATGTATTTGCTGAAATGATCAGTTTGAAAAATATTCTAAATGTGAAATAAAACCTGGGTCTTGTTTAACTCCTCGGGTCACAAGCCTAGGGTAAATTAACACTGCAGAAAAATATTCTAAGTATTAAACAGAACTTGGGCCTTGGTCGACTCCTTGGGTCACAAGCCTAGGGTAGATTAACACTGTAGAAAAATATTCGAAGTGTTAAACAGAACTTGGGTCTTGTTCGATTCCTTGGGTCACAAGCCTATGATAAATTAACATTGCAAGAAATATTCAAAGTGTTAAACAGAACTTTGGGCTTATTTGACTCCTCGGGTCACAACCCTAGGGTAAATTAACATTGCAGGAAATATTCTAAGTGTTAAACATAACCTGGGCCTTGTTTGGCTCTTTGGGTCACAAGACTAGGGTAAATTAACCTTGCATAAAAACCCCAAGTGTTGGTTGGGACGTAGGCTTGACGTGCCACCTCGGATCACTGACGGAAAATAGAATGATCCTTACAATGGATTGCTTAAGTATATAGTGGAGTAAATCACCTTAATTATCTACTTGAGTTTTTGGGGTCATTGTTGATGATTTTGCTGCGAGATTCCAAGTCCAAACTAAGTAGGTGTTGATTGAAATTCTTCCGAAAATTCTATGAATCAGTCTATTAATTGTAGTTCAAGTCATTCCAGATTATATAGAGGGGTACAGAGATTCCTTGAATAAATCATAGGTTAGTATGTTGATATTGTTATTAAAAAAAAAAAAAAAAAAAAGAAAAAAGAAAAAAGAAAAAAGATAGTCACGTAAGATATAAATTGACAAATATGAATTGACTAATTAAAGAAACACTAAATAAATTCTAAGTCCTTTTCATTAATTTGCAAAGAATTAAGTACAAAATGGGAGGCATCAGATGCACTTGAGCCTATTACAAAATTGACTATGAATTTCATAGTCTAAGGCTATGCTATGTTGATGGCTCCTTTTCCTTCACTCCCTTTTTCTTCTGTTCCCTCTCCCTTTTCTTCCTCTTTAGTTGTGACACTTCGGCCACTTCTTCCTTGGTCTCCACGTCCAGTGCCTCGGTTGGAAGTGCCAGTTTTTTTTTTTTTTTTTTTTTTGTTCTTTGCCCTTAGCTAGAATGGAAGAGGGAACAGAGGCAGGATGGTCCGAGGAGACATGGGGAGCAGAGTTGGGATCTGTTGGAGGCTGTTAGGAAATGGGTGCCAAACGCAGGGTCAGGGGGTAGTAAACCTTGTCAGGAGCCTTGAGCTTAGATTTGGTACTGACCCTAGCGACATTCAGAGCTTGGCCCTACACCTCCAGGAAAAAGGCTCAAGCGACATCCCTGAGTTGGGCAGTAAGTCTTTCAGCTATCTTAGTCATGCCCACATCATAGGTTACCTATTCGGCTTTGGTCATTTCAGCTGATTTTTCATCTAGCTTCTTCTTCATCTTTTTGAGCTCCACCACTGTTAGAGCCATTTTATTCTCGGCCTTCTTTTGGGCCTCTAAGGTATCAACCGCCTGTTTCTCATAGCCCATGAGGGCAGACTCAACATTCCTATGAGCCTTCTCAATTTTGGTTAAATGGGCAAGAGTCTTCTTGAGCTTCTTGTCCGCGTTCGTGTGGGCCTTCTTAGCATCCTTTAACTTATTTTTGGCATCTTTTGACATGTCTAGGGAATGGTCCACCCATTCCTCAGCCATGGAGGCAGCTTGGATAGATTGCACCCAAAAAAAAAAAAAAAGTGTTATACAGTGCATATATGATCCTACGATGAAATCAAATGGGAGCAATCATGTACCTTGGCCAGGTCTTGTTTCAGGGCGAGGAAGACTTCATGCTTCCTGAAAGATTTTAGCTCCGCCATATCTTCTGGCAGACATAATGCTTTTTCCAGGAACTCTAACAGCAGGCCTGAGCTACCCTTTTTAGGATCCCTTAGGTTGGTATCATTCAGTACTGAATTGCCCGAGCTCAGGGTAAAAATAGGCCTCTAGATGGAGGCCTTCTTCAATTAGTCCCCCTCAACCTCTTTAGAAGTCCTAGTGGATGCAGACTTCTTTGGCTGCCCGTTTCCAGTCCGGGCTTCTTTGGTTAAAGGCTGGTAGGAGGATTATGTAATCTCCCCTTCCTTGGTACCCTCGACGCCCTTGCCTCCCTGGGCCCTCTTTCTTTTCTTGTCCCTGGCGTCAATGGAAGACTTGTGCGTAGCGGCCTGGGTGGGTGGTCAGGGCATCATTGCCATAGCTGGGGAAGAGCCCCCAGCGTGGGCTGTGAGCAGGGCAAGTAAAACTGGGGTTTTCTCTTCAAAACCCATATCTTCTGAGGTACGAGCTTGTGATGCACTAGGAGCGTCTTTGTTGTAAAAAACCTCGAAGTGTCTCTCTGTCACTTCTTGAACAGACTCAGGTATGGACTCCTTGTCTTCGTCATCTGATGGGAGAGTCGATTCTTGGGAGTAGAGGAGCCTGGTAGCTAGAGGGGTTGAAATTTGGGCATCCTAAGTCCCTTCCGGAGGAGGCTTGGACAGTAAGAATCTTGGAATGGCTACGTCAATTAAACCCAAGTGAGGGTTCCTGGCTTTAATGACCTTCTTCAGACTTAGAAAGCGTTTGATGGAGTGCTTGTATCCAAGGATGACGTGTATTAGAAAGCGTTTGATGGAGTAGAGGAGCGCTTGTGTGGGAAGATCTCTGCCTTGCGAATCCGGTTTAAGTCCTTAAAATTCACCAAGTGTTTGGCTAGGGCAATGTGGTATTCGTTTGCCAGATAAAACAAGATGGGTTGTTAGTAAAAAGAAAGGGGAAGAAAGAAAGAAAACTTTAACACTAATAAGGCGTGTAAAAACCTATGTGTGACCTCGGTCCTCGGGAACACTGCCTAGTTCCCCTTCCTAGGTAGGACAGTGCATTCCATCGTGCTAGTCTCCCGAAACAATGAGAAAGTCCTTGTCCATACCTTTGCTTGAGTCAGGTAGGCAGGAGATTAATTTAATGGCAGGAATCCTACACTTCATGTAGTATTTCGTTCTTTCCCCTTTTTGGCAATTGTATTCCCAGTTTACATCGTGCCAAGTGAGGTTAGTCCCCATTCTCTGGTTTAACGCATCTACACACCTGAGGATCCTAAAGATATTTGGGGAGCATTGGGTTGGGGTTAACCTATAATTTGTTAGATAGTCCCTAGTAACCTTCCACACGGGAAGTTCCATCCTGCCTTCGATGAAGGCGATCATAGGAATGACCATGGATTTGGGAGGTCTGTTTAAGACCAACCACTCACCCTCTTCACAGTGTCAGATTTCAACACTGTTGGGAATCCTATATTGTGCCTTAAAGGTAGCCTTAGTCTTGGGAGTATCCACTAACTTAGCGTATCTACCCATGGAGTTTTATGGCACAAAAGAATAAACTTGTGCAAAGGAAAGAAAAAGAAAATGTGTGAAGATGAACACACCTATGAGCAAAGGGGAAAGATCTCCTCGGAAGGTTGCTTGAACTCAAATTGCCAGAATGTGTAAATGAACTTCGGCTAGCATCAAGTTCTCCTTATATAGAGGTAAAAAGGTGAGCGGTAATTTTCCCGCTAATAAGTAAGGTGAAATAGGGATCGTAGGATCTTGATTAAGGCGTAGAATGTGGAGAAACAAGCAGCCGCCTAATGCCATAAATGTGGGATCGTGGATTTTGAAACATTAGGAGTGTGCAGGAGGCAAGAGAAAAGACATTACCACGTGGGAATGCGCCTGGCACGTATGTAGTCTTCTTGTATAACTAAAACTTTGCTTTTATCTAAGGGTTAATAGCAAACGTTTTAGGCGGCTACTGTGGGGTCCCGAGGGCTGAGGATGAAGCCGAAGAGTTGCAACATTGGTGTGGTGATACCATGGGCCCGAGGAGGAAGGCCACCTGAGGAGGAAGGGATGGGCCAAAGTACTCTAAGGCATTCCAAGAGGGAATAAGGATCTAGAGAGAGTGTGTCAGTGGTCATAGGGGGAGTCTCTAGTTTGGAGTAGCTTGTCGCCTCCGCATTAAATGGTGGGTAACAACTTTATCAACTGCAATGATGACGAAGTGACCTGAATAGTGCAAGTCACAGCTAAGCAAACTCCTTCCACCATCTTCTTCTGTGGTAAAAAGAGACAAGTGTCACATGGGAAAGCTAGTTAGGTAGGGATGGATGGTTGAGATATGGAGGGAGGAGGAGTATATAAGAAAGGAGGGGTTTACAGAAAAAGGGATCGAGAGAGAAGTGTCAAAAAGGAACAAGAGGTGCATTGAGATGAAAAATTGAATGGTACTAACTTTTGTATAGTCTTAGCCTCCTTGGGCAAGCTTGTAGGAGGATTTATGCTCATTTATTACATAAAGACTATCTCTTCTTCCCTATTTTCATCCTTGGGCAGAGCCATATGTTATTGTTCGTTTCCCTCTCTTACAAATTTTATTGATTTGGGCTATGGTTAAACTGTCCAACTCACTGCTCTAAGTGGGCTTGTGCCCAAGTTCATTTGGTCCATGCAATAATAATAATTTTCAAGAATGTAATTACACAAGAAATGTAAACTAAAAACCTATACATAAGCAGATAAACTAAACTTCACCATATTAACTAGATGGATTCGATTTGGCTGCTGAGTTAGTGTAAGATAATGAATGAGATGCAAATTTGGTGGATGTGAATTAGCAATGTGATTGAAGTAGATTCAACTTCTTGATATTATTTGAGTTGCCTTTCAATTTTTCAGAAATTGAAGTGCTACTGAACGTACGGCTATAAATTTCTTTTCTTTTTTTTTTTCTTTGTTTTCCTAGGTTGCATCAGTACCTAGAGACTAAACTCCCCGTATGTTTAGAATAACTACAGTTTGTTTATCCCAAAAAAAAAAAAAAAAAAAAAACCACTGTTCGAGAAACACATGCAGTAAACTTGCTTTTTGTGTCTATGTGCATCTTAGGACAATGTTACAAAATGAAGCCCATTACCATCCACATTGCATTGAATGTTTTAATTTGATTCATTTTTTTTTTCTATTTTTGAGTTTGAGCAAGCTTGTACTTGTATACAAGCTACTTAATCAATCTATTCTACCCGTCACAAATTTATGCTAACTAAATTGTATTTGATATGATATTATTTGAGTCACTTAAATAAAATTATTTGTATTTAAGAATTTATAATTAGATTCAGGGGCGGAGCTAGAGGGTGCTGGGGGGGGGGGTTGGGGGGAGGGTCACCTGCCCCCCTGACTCCTCCTATAATTGTCATGTATATGTAATCATAATTCTTAAGTAGTTACTCTTTGACATAGAAAAAAAATAATTAAACAACCCTAAAAAAGGACTTCCACTTGGTTGAAACTTGAAAGCGATTCTGACACAACGAAAAAGAAAGTAAAAAAAGAGTTTTCTCAAACATCAAACCATATGATCTTTTCACCTATTTTACTATTCATGTATGTTGCTTTTGTCTTGTCCAAGTTTGACACTTGTTTCATAATTCTTTTCTTTTTTTCTTTTCTATTTTTTTTTTCACATTATTTTATTGTTGAGTGATGCAAGAAATACTAAAAATTTTATTACTTATATCTTGTAAGGTTGAAATTTATCAACCATCTTGTTGGTTTTATTTCGTGCTAATTTGCTTGTAATTTAGCACTTAGTAACTCTGTATTTAGGAGAGATTCATGTAAGTGTAGTGTGTGAAGAGAGTGTGAAGAATTGCTCATCCTTGTGCAAAGAAGCAAAGACTCGCGGTTAGGACTCGTGACTGACTCGCGGCTTGCAAGTAGCTAAATGCTGTACACGTGAGAAGCATGCAGGAAGGTGAAGGGTCACACTAGCTGTCGTACTATAAGACAAAAGTCCTAGGCTGGCCAGGCCGTTACCTCGCAACTTGAACTCACGACTTGGACAAGCTGCGAGGTCAAGCCGCCAACTTACCCTGTTCGGCGAAAACTGACTCTTCGTATTCCAAACACACACCACTATATATAGACCCTTATACCCACAAAATCTAGAGAGCTTTCAGAGACAATTTTTGTGAGAGAAACCCTAGAGAAAAACAAGATTGCCTCATCCCCAATCTTCACTAAGAGACTCTACAAATTTCTCTACTTTCTTCCTCTCCATTGATACATCCTTGAGAGGTCATTGACCAAATACTTTTCTCACCACACCCATGTCTGTGAGAAGGTACATTTGGTGCTAAGGGAAGCAGTTTGGAAGGGACTAATGAATATTGGTTGATGCTATGGTGTATAGCGGAATTCGGTAAGCTAAAGAAGAAATAAGTTCGGCACAACCTCATTGGAGCAAGAAGCTTGGAGGGCTTAGGCACACTGGGTAGATTAGGCTTGGAGGGTCTTTTGTTGTTCATGTATCCCAACTACATTCTTTAGTGGATAATTTACCGCTTGAAAGGTGGTGGAGAGGTTTTACGCCGAAGGCTTCAGCTTCCTCTTCGATAACACATCGCGTGTTGTCCTTGTGTTTGCATCTCTCTTCCTTTATCTTTGCCTTTTATTTTCTGTTGTGAATGTGATTATAATTGGCTTAGATTATTTATCAATTTTGTGTTTGGCTTATGTTCATATTTCGCACATTAATTATTTGATAATAAGCTTGAATTGATATTTTGTAATTTGGGGTCTAAACATTCAAAGGTGTTTTACACGCATTTTGAACTTTCATATCTTACAAATTAGTATGTCACCAATCACAAAAAGTAATTTCAAACATTTATTCATTATATATTATTTAAGTAGCACAAATCACATTTTTATCACATTAATTTGTAAACTTTTTTGTAGTAAATTTTATAGTATGAATTGGTTATTTTTTTTTAAATTTATTTTAATGATATGAAATATGTTTATTTTCTTACAACTATTTATTTATTTTGTTATTATTAACAATTAATTTTTTTAGATCAATTTCACTTTAAATAAGATCTTTTAATTTTGCCCCCTCTAAACCAAAATTCTAGCTCCGCCATTGATTAGATTATCAATGTTGCATTGCTAAAAGTTATATATTTTAGCATGAAATAGAGTATTTATATTATCAATAAATTATGAATAGTAATTTGATATCTTATGAACTTATTTACAAATATATATAATAATATAATATCAACTTTATATAAGTATGTTCCCGTACTTATAAATATACATATATAATATTATATAAACTCAAATTGAGACTCAAATTCACAAGTTTCTTCACGAACACTTTATTTTTGTTTTAGATAAGCTCGTTCAATAATCAAGCCTAAATTTGGACTTGAGCTTGACTTATTTGTTGAATAAATGAGCATAAATATTTTCATTAGTCAAACCTTAGATGTAAAACAGCTCATAAATGACTATGTTTATTTATAACTCTATAGATGTTTATAGTAAGGGAGTCAATTTCATATCAAAGACCATTTCTATTTGACTAAGGGAACAAAATATTTTGGTAACGTTTGATATTAATGTACCATTTTGAGATTATCGCTATAAATATATATAAGTATGAATTTTTGAATTTTTATGTTTATTAACATAATTTTTTTTTCAAAAAAAAAAAACATAAAATTTAAAATCTACATATTTAAAGCCTAAATATTAGCCTTAGTAAGTACATAGGACATGTTTGGTATACTGAATGAGAATTACAACAGGAATGATAATCTTTATTACTAGGAATAAAATGTGTTATAATAGAATAATTAAACATATTCATAAGTTTGGTTATGAATTGAAACATTAGAAGCAAACTTGAAGATATATTCTAGGAACTATCTCACTCATACAATTATATTTCCTAAAAATAATTTTTTTTTAAAAAAAAAATTTGAGAGAGATATTAGTTGTTTTTTGTTTTATTCATAATTGTTATGTACATATGAAAAGTTTTTTATTTGGAAATATATTAATTTTAGAAATTATTACACCTACTAAAAAATAACTTTTACAACCCTTTTAGAAATGAATAACTATTTATTCATTTTATTTTAAAGAATAGTTATTCATAAAGAATGACTATTCCTTGTAATAAAAATAAAATCAAACTACCAAATAGATAAACCATTTGAATAATTATTACATTAGCCTGTTACAGTGTACCAAATATATCCTGACTAATATATTAGCTTAAATAACATGTTTTTTTAATTAAAAAAAAATTGAAAATTTCAATACATACATACATACATACATACATATATATATATATATATATATATATATATATTATTGTATTGGTTGAAACAACCAAAACATGTCTGACATATATTGTCAGTATAACCTGATATTTTTCTATCTATACAATTTAGAGGAGTATCGGTACCAGTTTAAAGGCCAGTACGGTGCATTTCCCTAATACGACCGATACCAATATGATATTGACTTCCATAGTTCATATACTATATAGTATCTCTTCTCGCTTAGTTGTTGGCTACTTTCACGTTATCTTGGCCGTGCAAGGTTGCTCTACCCAAATATTGGTTGGTATTTTCATATTGACAAGCACGTGAAAAATAGATTTCTTTTATTTTCTTTAGTCTTTTCTAGAAAAAGTAGTTTATTGTATAAATTTTTATAATTTTAAAGAAGAATGGAAAATAAATTTATGACATCAATATTTAAGCCTTTAATTGATAAAACGATGTGTTTTGAAAGTAAAATAATGAATAAAGCAAAGTGGATTGTATTTAATCTAAGTATATTTTTTTGAGAAGAAAACTAAATTGACTTTTTTTAATACGTAAAGTTAGCCAGCTTTGGCTAAAAGTGTAGGTAAAATGTGGGAGGAAACCTCCTCCATCCAAACTACTAAACCGCTCACATGTCTAGCATGTCGAGCAAGGTTATGAGCTACAGAATTCCATTTTCTTTTAATATGAGAAAATCTAACATTAAGAAAAGAGTCTGCAAGTATTTTAATCTCCTCAATGAGATTACCATAGGAAGCTAGGGACTACTCCTTCGCTTGAATTGCTCTGGTGATGATCTCTGAATCTCCCTCAAGTATTATGGAGTTAAGATTAAGATCTCTTGCAAGCAATATGGCTCTTCTTGCAACTGTTGCCTCCACGTCTGCCACTATCTGAGGGAGAGGAATTTTCTTTGTTAGTGATGCAAGCACCCCGCCCCCACTGTCACGAATCACAGCCCCTAGACCTGCACAGTTGGACTCTCGAAACATAGCCCCATCATACTTTATCTTCATGAAAGGGGTTCATGGAGGGGACCAGGTCGCAACTGTGTGTACAGTAACTGTTTAGAGCGCTGGCTTCACTGGTTGCACCCGGTTATAGTCAAGCAATTGTTGTCACAAACAAGCCACGATGTTGCCGAGCGAAGTAGCTGTAAGACCCAATCTAACCTGGTTTCTCTGATGCCACAGCAGCTAAACAATCATGGCAAAAAAATCCATGTCACGCATATATCTTTATTAAGGATTTTGAGTTCTTTGTTCTCTCCATTTTGGAAAAACTTGTGGCCAATGTTATTAAACCCGGCCCTAGCCAACCAGTAACCTAGTGACTCGGCATATAGACAAGGCTAAATGATCAATTGGATTGGAAGAGTACATTACTCGGTCAAAACCAATAAAACCTAGCAAGTTTTAAGCAACCCATGTGACCCGGATAGATTTGTGAATTGCATAAAATTACATTAATAGGTCCACTCTATTAACTATTTTAATGTTTAATTTGTGATAATATAGTAATTTAAACAAGAGAAAACCATCGTTGAGACCCTCTAGAGAAGAGAGAAAATTTTTCTCTCTCCTTCAGTTGGAGTTTTTCTCTCTTGCTTTGTGCAAGTCCTTCTCCCTCTTCCATTTTCGGGTCTCTCTAAGTCTTAGTAGCCTACAAAGGTTTGGTTAAATCCTCTCAGCAACATGGATTAAGCAGATACTGGTGGTTTTTTGCATTTTCAACTCACTTCAGTGGAGGAAGTTAAAATCTCCATTTCAACCAGGAGATCAGACCTTTCAGAGGAGTGCATGCAAACCTTCAAGTCATCTCTAAGAACTGCCTAGAAGATGGGTCCAGTTTTAAGGTTTGTAGATTTGAGAATAAGGGTCTTCCATTTTAAATTCTGTTCTTGTTTTCAAATGGAGTGACTTCCTTTTTTTTGATTTATTTGTGGTGCTTTGGGTCGTGGTGTGAATCATTGTGCTGGGATCAAAGGTAAGTCCGTTTGTCACTGGCATTTTGGGGACTGGATCGGTGAAAACAGTGGTCTTTTGGGGGTTTTTGAGAAACATGGAGTTGATTGCAGAGGTGGGTCGGTGGAGAAAAGAAAGGAAGAAGTCGTTGGTGTCCAACACACTCCAATGCGCGCTTGTCTGGCGAGTCTGGGTACGGAGCACTCAATTGCTTCATCAAATCACCGGGGGCTAGGTGGCTGATCAGAGGTGCTGTCAATGGCTCACCCCTTGAGCCTAGTGCCCGCCTCTATTGTGCACTCTTGTGTTTCCCAAAGATTCTCAATGATGGGTATGGGCTTTCAAATGCTATTTCTTGTGGCCCAAAAATTATCAAGACTGAAACCCACAAGTAAGCCCTCCCCTAAATATGAGCCCATCATTATCCCTTTATGCCCAATGAGAGGGATTTTAAAAAGGGTCGCTAGAGCCCAGGAAAAGAAATTCCAAAATTTTAATAGGCAAGCACAAGAATACTTCTGGGCTTTTGGGTTCATTAGGGGGGCGGGGGTGTAGTTGTTTGTGGTGTATTTTCCCAATTATTTGTTTGCTTTCCTTACTATATGTCTTTTCAGTTGAATGAACAGTTCATGTTTTCCATAATAAATAAATAAATAAATAAAAGAGAGAGAAAACCATCGTTATTTGCCAATTCACACCATCACTTTTCACAATTCTTCAAACTTACAAGGCCGCTACGTACTGTGCATCAGTTTCTGTGCTCAAGTCTAAACAAATCACTTTTCACTTCAGTAGTTAGCCACCAATTGGCAAGGATGACCATATGACTATATGAGTACGTTAAACAGTTAAAACTTCATTTGTCTTCTTTTGTTTGGATTTTTAGGGGTGTTTAGCGAGTGTTTTTAAATAACAATTTTTAATTTTTAAACAATATTTTATGTATTTTTACACATTTTTTCACCCACACGTATTTTTATAAAAGTTTTTAAACAACAATTTTTAGTTTTTAAACACATATACCAAACAGGAAATTATTTTTTATTTTATTTTTTATACTTTATTTATTTATTACCTTTAAGTTTAAGCATCTTTTCTTTTGTTTAATTTTTTTTTTTTTTTTTTGGGTCATGTACTATGCGAGTGTGTACACTGTTACTGTTGTTTCTTCTTTGAGTTTTTACTATTTTGTTGCTTTAAATTTGTTTATTGCTTTAGGCTTTAGTTGACCTTAACTTTACTAACAAATATAAATTAAACACTATTAAGAATTCTTTTATTATATTAACCTTTTTATGTATAAAATTAAAAAAATTAATGATTGTAAGTTGTAATAGTTAATTTGCATATGCATGCTGTGATTTTTCAAATTTACTTTTATATATTTTTTATTTTTTTTATTTGACTTTGTAGTTCGAACGGTGACCCATTGGTTGAACCAATGACCCACCTCATAGACCGGGTTAACATCGAATGTGGGTTTAATATCTATGCTTGTGGCCATATTTTTTGCAAAATGGTGGATGAAAGTTCTGCACATAATTGATAAACTAATGCTTTAGTTTATCAAGCAGATTTTCTATTTTAAAGAAAGTTGTTTCAACAATAACATTTTTTAGAAAATGAGTCATTTTTCCAAAAGTATATTCTATGAAACAATATCATTTTCTTATGTTTGGTAGCAATATTAAATGAGTTGAAAAAAAAAAATTCTTCAAACTTCCATTTTTTAGTTTGCTGTGAGATAAAGTTGTTTTTTTTTTAAAAAAATAATGAAAAACAATCTCTAAAAATAAGTCATATTTTTTCTGTTAACCATAAATTTTTTTCTATTGACTCTTTTTTTTATACTACCAAACACTGAAAAACACTTAAGGCTATCTTCACATGAGGTTTTCCATCAAACAAACAAAGCATAAATGGAAAATGCTAATTTATCCACCACAGACGGCTCCACATTGGAGCTAGGCTGGTCACTGGACCAACCTGATCTAACAAAAATAATTATTATGTATAAAATTTTAAAACCTATGGTTGTTTTTACCTTTAGAAAATTATATTAAACTTTGGACAAAATTTGGCAACAAATTTGGTCGTAAACTAAAGCTACAACTCCACTAAATATTTTTTTTATTAGATGTAAATTTTGATAATTCCATTGTTGGATTATATTTTTTTCTTTTATCTTTCATGATTGCGAAATTTCAAGAAGATCAAAGATCAAAAAAAATTTCATCAATCAAATGTTTAAATTTCAAGGTTTTATAATCTAAAATTATGTATAAAAAATAAGTTTATAAATCAAATAATAAATAACATCCAATTGGTATGAAATTTGACATATGTTTTAAGAGTATAAAAAATATGCAATTTAATAGTTAATTTTTCAAAATATATAATCATGTTAATTTTTTGAGTGAGTGTTATAATTTTAGGTTACAACTAAGTTTTCTAATGAAAAACTATTAAAAAAAGCTAAGCCAAGATCTCAAAAGTTCTTCCCTATCGCTCTTGGTACTAGGCCAATGGCAGAACCGGCGGAATTTCGGTTTCGGTGAAAAAGTGGATCATTTGGATGGAGGTGGAAGGTTTTATTTATAAGTTTTAGTGTAGGCTAAGGTTTCTATCACAACTGGCATACACTGGGAATTAGATGCTTACGTTTCCAAGTAATGCTTTTTTAGTAAGCCTTTTGCAAAATGGGCTGAAAATTTGGATTTTTGTACCAAGCGTTATCTTTTTGGATCATTGGACCTTCTTGGGTTATCTACTGGGCTTCAACACATGGTGCCGATAAATTTGATAAAGAATTTGGGCTTTGTCATTGGGACCGGGGACTTCGGTATAGCCTGGTACGAAATGAGTTATTACAATTTGTATGAATGCATATTAACCGATTAAAATTTATCTGATTATAACTTTGATTTGGTGGTCCAATTTAAGCACATGATATATCATTATGAACATTAGAACTTTAGGATTTATTTTCAGTGATGTCTTGGAAGATCAAATGATAAAAATTACAAATTTTTAATTATGATCTGAAATGACTATTTTCCCTTTTAGGATGTCTAACCCAATATTTTTGGCCAAACTAGTCCATTTCTTGCTCCACAAGGAATGAGAAATTGAATGAAGAAGTATTCTATGTATGACCCGCAATTCAAGCAATGGAAAGAAATAACAAAACATAGGAATCGATGCATTGGATTGCTTTTTTTTTTTTCATCTCAAGGAAAGTGATCTTGAACTAGGACATAGATTCTAGAAGTTAAAAAAGATATTTCTATTGCCTCACGAAATGAGATTCCTTCTTGTGTGCGACAGTTCGACATCCTTTATGATATTACATGTTTGGTTTGATTCCCACCTCCCCCCTAACAATATATCTATCTCAAAAAACAATCTTCTTGAAATAAGATAAAACTACATCATGTTCAAATTCCGAGCTATGGCTACGGCTTTCAACAATCAAAGTCGTCAAGATTGTGTTTACACCATAAATGTAAGCTAAAAACTTATACTTAAGTAAATAAAATAAAATTTGAAACTGAAAAATTTATCCCATCGTAGTCTAGTCACTAGTGATTGAAACAACTGTAATAATAATAATAATAATAATGACATTCCTGAAACGCCACTTAAAGTCTTAAAAACGCCACTATAAATCCTTTTGGGCTATATTAAAGACCTATATATAGCCAAATAAACTAAAAGCCTATACGAAAAGGTTGAAGGTACAAAATTTTCTCATTGTTGTCCAGTAATTGAAACAAATATTCCTTGAGCACTTGCTTTCCAAACACGGGGATATTAGTGCCAGGTCCATGTTAAGGCCAAGATTAAAAATGTATTTATATTACATGTTATATGAAAGTATATATAGAATGATGAACACTAAGGTTGTGGATATCACAAAAGATTTGCTTCTCAATTGGTGGACAAGCTTAAGGATATTACATTTTGCAGAATTTAATATTCGATTTGCCTTTGATCATTTGAAGAGAGTTGTACAGTTTACCTTGGTCTTCGTCTAAGAAAGGAAGTAGACGATGCTCTCGATGAAATTGATAGAGATATCCTGGAACTTAAAGAAAAACGCAAGCGCGTAATTGCTGCAAAAACAAAAGAATCCAGCTTAAAGGAGGAATGCTTGAAAGAGGCTTCAACATTGAAGGATTGGACAGCAGGTACCTTATTCTTTTACAAGTGAGGTTTTGACTCAAAAGGGAGGGAGAAAGGGAGATTCAAACTAGCAGATTGGACTACCAAATGCTTCATTATATGAGTTAAATGATTAGTACGCATGTATGTTTTTCTTCTTGTATTAGGCTACCTAATTTATGTATCATGAAATTTACACCATTGTTGTTAGTCTATGGACTTTTTATAGTTACAGTAATGTTTTTCGTTTTGTATTAAAATAATAATGTTAAAAATTTTGTGTTATTCTTCTTGTATTATAAGTTATATATATTGAAAGGGGAAGATACACGCTGGAAAGCCTTGTATGGTTGGACGGGCCGTACCAGACGGGCCTCACATGGACGGACCCCATTTGGACGGACTGGATACATGGATTGAAGGAACGGGCTGGTTGGCTATGGGCCTGCTGGACCCCTCGTGGGGGGTATTTTGGCCCACTCTCATAAGGGCCCAAATAGAGTCCTTGCGCTAGTAGGACTCTGGAAATCTTATGTATTTGGTAAAGATCTTCCCTAGAAGGGGGGGATTTGTCCATCACGTTTAGGATTCTACAAGAAGAGTCCTATAAGGAAAAGACTTCCGAACCAAGAAAGAGATGTCAACCTTCTACTACTATAAAAGCCCCAATACTCTCATTAACCAAGGTACGCATAATTAAACCCTCTCTAGCACTCTAGAGTTGAAAGAAGTTCTAACTTGACCTTCGGAGGGTATTCGGCCGGCACCACACTGGTGTCCTTCGATAGGCTTTCTCTTTTGTTTCGTGCAGGTTGCTACCCGAGTGAAGAGAGTATTGTGCGACTTATTGGTGGATTTCCTTGATTCATCAGTTGGCGCCGTCTGTGGGGAATCAAGTAATTAAGCCATACTATCGCTTCTTGGACTAAAAGGTTGCATGGTACTCACTCGCTCAATGGCAACTACTAATGACGTGCAAGGAGAAGAACTGCTCATGACTGCCCTCGAGAGACAAGTTCGAACCCTCAGTACCGCCGTGGAGCGTCTCACCAAACAGAACCTCGACTTGGAGGAACAGCTGCGCCAGAAGACTGCAGCACTAAATAACCGGCCAGAAGACCAGGAAGGGACTAGCAATCCGAATAGGAATCAAGAGAGACCTGAGGGCAGCCACGCCCCAAGTAGGCCAGAGAGGCAGTACGTGAGCATGTCATCCCTCACGGATGCGACTCCACCACATATTGCCGCTGAGA
The DNA here is from genome assembly GCA_030445155.1 of Quercus variabilis. Taxonomy (NCBI): domain Eukaryota; kingdom Viridiplantae; phylum Streptophyta; class Magnoliopsida; order Fagales; family Fagaceae; genus Quercus; species Quercus variabilis. Next base: position 31,607,784 of record CP129453.1, on the reverse strand, counting down.
TGTAGGCAATGAGGGAACAGATGGAGGTCATGATGAATGCCCTCAAGGGGCGAGTCTCCAGTGATCTTGACGATCTGGTCAACCGTACCGACTCACCTTTCACTGTGGCCGTGAACTCCTTCCCCCTACCCTACAAGTTTCGCATGCCGAATATAGATAGCTATGACGGGGTGAAGGATCCTCTAGATCACCTGGAAACCTTCAAAACCTTGATGCATCTGCAGGGGGTACCGGACGAAATTATGTGCAGGGCCTTCCTAACTACACTGAAGGGTTCTGCGAGAGTTTGGTTCAGTCGGTTGACACCGAATTCCATCAGCACTTTCAAAGAACTAAGCGCTCAGTTCACCTCACACTTCATAGGGGGACACAGATACAAGAAGTCCACAGTGTGTTTGATGAGCATCAGACAAAGGGAAGACGAGACGCTAAGATCCTACATAACCTGCTTCAATAAGGAAGCACTCTTAATTGATGAAGCCGACGACAAGATACTGGTGGCAGCTTTCACGAACGGATTGCGGAAGGGCAAGTTTTTGTTCTCATTATACAAAAACGACCCCAAAACCATGTCAGAAGTACTCTACAGGGCCACCAAGTACATGAACGTAGAAGACGCGCTGCTTGCACGGGAAGAAAGGCCCAAGAAGAGGGAACGCCAGGTGGACACGCGCCAGGACCAAGGGCAGAAGAGACCAAGGACAGGAGACAGGAGGGACGAAAGACGCCCTAAGCCCCCGAGCGGGAGGTTCACAAGTTTCACCCCCCTGAATGCCCCAATTGATCAAGTCTTGATGCAAATCAAAGACGAGGAGGCGCTAACATTCCCTGGAAAACTAAAGAGCGACCCCAGCAAACGGTCGCGAGACAAATATTGTCGTTTCCACCGAGATCATGGACACGACACGGCCGAATGCTACGATCTAAAGCAGCAGATTGAAGCCCTCATTAGACAAGGGAAGTTGCAGAAGTTCGTCAACAAAGAGAAAACGGATAACAATCGTCAAGAGCCGGCCCCTCGACGGGATAACGAGCGTCCGAGACACCCCATCGGAGACATAAGGATGATAGTAGGGGGAACCGCACCTACCAATTCTTCCAAAAAGGCTCGAAAGACATACCTCAGATCGGTCCTGAACGTCCACATGACGGGCCCAAGGCCCAATGCCACACGGATGGAAAGCCCTATCATAGGATTCACCGAAGAAGATGCAAGGAGACTTCATCATCCGCATGACGACGCGCTGGTCGTCTGTATACGTGTGGGGGATTACAACGTCCACCGGGTGCTGATCGACAACGGCAGCTCAGCAGACGTTCTATACTATCCAGTGTTCCAGCAAATGGGGATAGACAGAGCCCGATTGATGCCAGTGAGCGCTCCCCTTGTCGGCTTCGGAGGAACTAGGGTATTCCCAATAGGTTCCATCATACTCCCGGTGACGGTGGGTGATTACCCACAAGAACTCACTAAGAACGTAATGTTCCTCATAGTAGATTGCTCCTCCGCTTACAATGGTATTCTCGGACGACCCACACTTAACTCGTGGAAAGCAGTAACATCCACATACCACCTAATGATCAAATTCCCGACAGACTATGGGATCGGGGAATTACGGGGGAATCAGGCAACCGCCCGAGAGTGCTACATTGCCATGCTAGAAATGGAAGATCACCATCAGGCAATGTGCATAGAAAAACAGCGGACGGTGGTAGAACCAGCTGAAGAACTAGAGGTGGTAATACTCAACAAGTCCAAACCAGAGCGAACAACCAGAATTGGAACATTGGCCTGCCAACTTGTGCGCCAGACCCTCATAACATTTCTCAGGAGGAACCAAGACATCTTCGCATGGAACCATGAAGACATGCCCGGGATCGATCCCTCTGTCATAGTCCACAAGCTGAACGTGAACCCTTCAACCCCCCCAGTCCGGCAGAAAAAGCGAGTGTTCGCTCCTGAACGAGACAGAGCAATAGCGCAAGAGGTCAGGAAGCTACTCGAGGCAGGTTTTATAAGGGAAGTATATTACCCGGAGTGGTTGGCGAACGTGGTCATGGTCAAGAAAGCTAGTGGAAAGTGGCGGATGTGCGTCGACTTCACGGACCTTAACAAAGCATGCCCGAAGGATAGTTACCCCCTCCCACGGATAGATGCACTGGTCGACTCGACGGCCAGACACCAGCTCTTAAGTTTTATGGATGCCTTCTCGGGCTACAACCAGATCAAAATGGAGGAACCCGATCAGGAGAAAACGTCCTTCATCACCAGCCAAGGCCTTTTTTGCTACAAGGTGATGCCGTTCGGACTCAAGAACGCCGGGGCAACATACCAAAGATTAATGGACAAGATGTTCGCACACCAGATTGGGAGAAATGTACAGGTCTACGTTGACGACATGCTGGTCAAGAGCCAGTTCGAAAGAGACCATCTGAGCGACCTCCAGGAGACATTCGATACCTTGCGGTTATACAAAATGAAGCTGAATCCGGACAAGTGTGTATTCGGGGTGACGGCAGGAAAATTCTTGGGTTTTATGGTATCCCAAAGAGGAATAGAGGTCAATCCAGAGAAAATACGGGCTATCATAGAACTTGAACCACCAAGGACAACAAAGGAGGTACAGAGCTTGAATGGTAGAGTTGCCGCCTTGAGCAGGTTCGTCTCGAAAGCAACGGACAGGTGCTTACCGTTCTTCCGGGTCCTGAAGAAATCTTTCGAGTGGACGGAGGAGTGCCAGAAGGCATTTGAGGATCTAAAGAAATACCTTTCCTCGCCACCTTTGCTCAGCCCGTCCAAACCAGGAGAAGATCTCTACTTATACCTAGCCGCTTCACATGTGGCAGTAAGTGCGGCCCTAGTGAGGGAAGAAGAAGGGACGCAGCGACCCGTCTATTTCGTAAGCAGGGGGTTCCGGGGGGCTGAAGAAAGATACCCCCACATGGAAAAGCTAGCCTTCGCACTAATAACCGCAGCTCGAAAACTGAAACCATACTTCCAAGCCCACAGCATTATCGTCCTAACAAATCAGCCCCTGAAAAGGGCAATGAGCAGCCCCAAAGCAGCCAGACGAATGGCCCTATGGGCGATAGAGCTGAGCGAGTTTGACATACACTACCGTCCGTGAACCGCAATAAAGGGCCAAGCCATAGATGACTTCATCGCAGAATACACGCAAACGGGGTGGTAGGAGCCACAAGCCCTCAGACTGTGGAACATCCACACGGACGGATCATCAAATAAGCTAGCTGGAGGCGCCGGGGTGGTAATTCAAACCCCTGACGGAGATACTATCGAGTGCATGATCCGATTAGACTTCCCGACGACCAATAATGAGGCAGAGTATGAGGCATTGTTGGCAGGATTAGACCTGGCAAAAGTAGCAGGCGCCGAGGCTATGGTTATACATTGCGACTCGCAGGTAATAGTCAGTCAGATTAGTGGCGTCTATGAATGCAAAGGGGAAAAAATGAAGAAATACTTGGAAGAAGTCAGGAGACGGATCGACTCCCTCCAGGTCACATTCGTCTAGATCCCAAGAGAAGAGAATGAATGTGCAGACCGGCTTGCCAAAGCCGCCTCCACTGTGGCCATGACGACCCCCGACCGAGTGTAATCGTTTATCCAGAACTCCTCAACCATTAGCGGTGAGACGGAAGTGCAGGAGGTAAATCCGGGGTACGATTGGACCACGCCCCTAATGGCCTACCTAAAGGAAGGCACGCTCCCGGACAGCAAGTACGCAGCTAGAAAGTTGAAAGTCCGGGCTTCACGGTTCACAATAATCAACAACGTCTTATACAAGAGGGGATTCTCACGACCATATCTGAGGTGTTTGGGTCACGAGGAAGCTGATTATGTAATGAGGGAGGTCTATGAAGGCATCTGCGGAAACCATTCGGGGGCGCGGTCTCTGGTACACAAACTGATCCGGGCAGGATACTATTGGCCTACCATGCAGAAGGACGCGCAAGACTACGTCAAGATCTGCGACAAATGCCAAAGGTTTGGTAACCTAATTAGGCAACCAACCGAAGAACTGACACCCATGACTGCCCCTTGGCCGTTCGCTCAATGGGGACTAGACATCATGGGCCCTCTCCCAACGGCCGCACGACAGCTGAAATTCTTGGTCGTAGGGATCGACTACTTCACTAAGTGGGTCGAAGCGGAAGCCCTAGCAACTATCACGGAGAAAAACATCAGAGGTTTCGTATGGAGGAATATCATATGCAGATTTGGGATACCAAGGGTCCTCGTCTCCGACAATGGGAAACAGTTTGACAACAAGGCATTCCGAGATTTTTGCTCAGAGCTAGGCATTAGGAACCATTACTCATCGCCCGCATATCCACAGGAAAATGGCCAAGTTGAAGTCACGAACCGGTCCCTGCTCAAAATCATCAAGACCCGGCTCGAGGGGGCAAAAGGTATATGGCCCGATGAGTTACCAAGTATCTTATGGGCATATTGCACGACGGTAAGAACGCCCACAGGGGAAATGCCATTCGGACTGACATACGGGAGCGAGGCCGTCATTCCAGCGGAAATAGGTCTAACAACCTATCGAGTGGAGAGCTACGACGAAGGCAAGAATGAAGAGGCTTTGCGGCTACAGCTAGACCTTGTCGACGAAGTCCGGGCTATAGCTGAACAAAGGATAGCTCGATACCAAAACCTCATGGCGAAGTACTACAACTCCAAAGTCAGACACAGAGACTTCCAGATCGGAGACCTTGTGCTTCGGAAGGTAATGAAGCAGCTAAAGACCCCTCGCAAGGAAAACTTGGCCCAAACTGGGAAGGGCCTTACAAGATCTCATCTTGGCAGAGAAGGGGAACCTACCACCTCGAAACCATGGACGAACGGAAACTGCAACACCCGTGGAACACTGAGCACCTGCGGAAGTACTACCAATAGATGCAACGTGAAGAGACATCCACCCCTTGCAAGCATTCCAGCTCATTTCTAAAGTTTTCAGTAGTTTTTATTTCGAACAATTATTTTTACCTTTCTATGCTTTTACTTTGAACAAACCTCTCTACTAGTGCCTTTTTAAGCCCAAGGGGGCAGGCACCATTTTCCTATGAAGACTTCTTTTAGGCAACAAAATTTTTCCTGCTTAAGTCTATTTAATTCAACGGATCCTCCCAAAGGAATGAAAACATCAAAGTCCACATGATGGACGGATCCTCCCAAAGGAATGAAAACATCAAAGTCCACATGATGGACGGACCAATAAGGTTGTCCACAAAGTGGACGGATCCTCCCAAAGGGATGAAAACATTAAAGACCACATGATGGACGGACCAATAAGGTTGTCCACAAAGTGGACGGATCATCCCAAAGGGATGAAAACATCAAAGTCCACATGATGGACGGACCAATAAGGTTGTCCACAAAGTGGACGGATCATCCCAAAGGGATGAAAACATCAAGTCCACATGATGGACGGACCAATAAGGTTGTCCACAAAATGGACGGATCATCCCAAAGGGATGAAAACATCAAGTCCACATGATGGACGGACCAAAAAGGTTATCCACAAAGTGGACGAATCATTCCAAAGTGATAAAAACATTTAGTCCATATGATGGACGGACCAAAAAGGTTGTCCACAAAGTGGACGGATCATCCCAAAGTGATAAAAACATTTAGTCCATATGATGGACGAACCAAAAAGGTTGTCCACAAAGTGGACGGATCATCCCAAAGTGATAAAAACATTAAGTCCATATGATGGACGGACCAAAAAGGTTGTCCACAGGGTGGTCGGATCAGTACAAAGGAATAAAACCTTAGTCCAGATAACGAACACTACTAAATTTGCATAATGAACGGACCCGTGGAAACGTCCGCTAGTCGAACTATCCACTCAGGGAGGAATCAACTACCCAACGGACGGGTTCAATAAGCTATGCTACCAGATGGACTATTTCAATAAACTGAGTTACCCTACGGACAACCAAATGAGCAGAACGGAGTTCATTTAAAACATACATCCCACAGAGATAAAACAAAAAGTCAACAAATCTTGTATAAAATAAGCCATTTGAATGGTCAATATATATACAAACCCCGCAAACATGACGGGGTCCAAAAATTGTTCAACACTTGCAAAAAAAAAAAAAATATCTAAGTTATTACAAGATAGATTATGGCAACTCTGCTCCGTCTCCCTCTCCAGCTGGATGGTCCCCAACGTCCTTGGCCTGGCTGTCCACAGCTGTATGATCCATCGGAGCTTCATGAACTAAGGCGTTCTCGTCGAAGAGAGCATCAGTATCCTCCGACTGAACAGGCTGAATGGTGGACGGCTCGGGGGCAAAGACGCTGACGGTGGATAGGTCAAGCTCCGGGTACAACTTCCTCACTTGACGGAGGGCGTCGTCGAACCCGTCGTTGTAAACAAGACTTAGTTCCGCAATCAGGTCGCTGGAGTCACGGTACTCGCGTACGGCGTCCTCCTTGGCCTGACGGACTTCGTTGTCCTTTTCCACCAGGTCTCTCTTTAGGCTCTCCACCAGCTGAACGGCCTCATCCCGGGCTGTCTCGGCCATCTTAAGTTTTTTGTCTTGAGTTGCTTTCCAAGCCTTGAGGTCGAGCAGTTCCTCCTCCGTCACCTTAGCCTTCTCACGAATCCGGCCAATGGTAGTCTCGTGTTTGAGACACCGTCCCATAAGACCTTTCATCATGATCATAGCCTGAGGGACGACGAAAGTAAGTGAATAGCAATAAAAAAAAAAGACGAACGGAGGGACTAAGGATGACGGAGTAATTACCTGGGCAATGTTGAAGAGGCCCGTCTCCCCCATCGCCTCCGTCGAGTGATTCCCAAGGTCCTCGTAGTCTTCGGGGGTAATGATCGAAGACAGCTTCTCCAAGGCATACTTGGAATCCTCGCGGAGCAAGACGGGTGGCTTCTTCTACTCTCTTAGTGCACCCGTCATCAGCCTCTTGCCTGCACCATGCTTGGGAGTGATTGACTTGCTCCCCTCAGCCATCAAGCCAATGACCGGGTCCAGGGGGACCTTGGTCTGCTTAAGTGGACGGTCACTTTTTATCGGCAGCTTCCTCTTTAATGGTTGCTTGCTTGGGCTCGTCCCCATGGGATCCGTCCCAGTCTGTTTATTCTTAGCAGCTTGAAGTCTTATGGCTGCCCGCCTCTTTGCATCCTCCATCTCTGGAATAAGATGACGGACTAAGAAACAAGTAGTAATAACGCTAAAAAAGGGGGTCACGAGGATAGACGGACTTACGCAGACGGGTCTGTTTCTCGTACTTCAAGGCCGCTGGGGTGGGCGAGGGACCGTCACAATATTAGTGGATTGTATTGAGGTTGACGAGCTTGGCCCATGTCCGTTCCTCTGGTTTTGTCTTTGAGAAAATTCTCTCAAGGAAACTAAATTCCTCAAGTGTAACTTGAGGTCGACGTCGAACTGCAATGTAGAAGACGGAGGTTAGAACATTACAAAATTAGCAAGATGAACAGAGTCATTATTGACGGACCATACCAGATGGGTTTAAAATGCCCCAAACTGTGTCGACGGGCATGAAGTCCGTCTCCCCTGGATGACACATCCAATCCTGACCTTCCATGAAAAAGTAACGACTCTTCCAGTCCCTATTTGAGTCCGGGGTTTCATAAATGACTTTCAGAACGGGGCTCCTAGGGACGAAGCTATACATGCCCCTCGACTTGTCTATCTCGTCTGGACGGTAGCAATGGAGGAACTCCTTTATGGAAAGCCTCCTCTCACCGTCCAACATGGCTCCATACAGAACCTCCATCGTGATAAAGACCCTCCAGGCGTTTGGGGACACCTGGCTGACGGATATGCCTAAATAGTTTAACAGTTCACGATGGATCGCACTCAGTGGAAACCTTAGGCCAGCTTTAAGCACTTGCTCATACACACCCACTCCGTCAACTCCTTCGTAATAACACTTCTCCGACGTATAAGGTAGACGGAGTGGGATGTGGTCTGGGATTTGGTAACGATCCTTAAGTGTATTAAAGTGTCCCTCCTTGATGGTTGATATGAAGGCATGAACCGTCCACTCTGGGGGCAAGATGAACTCCCTAAGTCCATCAACCCCTACGACGGACCTAACCAGTGGCTCTTCGTCATCTGATCCCTCGTGGAATTCAACCATCTCCAGGCCCTCATGTGTTGAGGACGAGGAAGATGACGACGAACTACTCTCGCTCGTGATATCATGGTCTTTGTGACCTGACGGGTATACCCCTTCATAATCCGCCCCGTCACGAACGACGGACTGGTTACTCGACACATTAGCCATAGCCTACAGGCAATGACAGAACCTATGACTCTGACGGGTTTGAAAAGAACGACGGGCACATGAAGTGCATACAAATAAAAACTAAAGAATAAAAGGACGGGTGTATAATAACTCACCTGAAGATTAATGCAAGGTCTGGAAAACGACGGTTGAGAGAACGAACGGACTGCGCTCTGACAGGTATGACGGATTCGCTTTGACAATCTCTTCCAGCAACAAGTGGAGAAATGAGGGGCGGGGGTTTGATATTTATAAGAGAGGTGCACGGAAGTCGAAGCGACACCTCGTTCCAAAACAACGACCACTGACAGAATGACACTTGGCGCGGCGCATTAATGAAGTGGCTTTTGATCCGGCATCGTACGGATGAAGGTTCACGGACGTAGGTATGCTATAGACACATCCTTGGTTTTTATCCGTCACCCCATGGGTCCATTCATTTATCATTAACGGACTCATAGGGTGAGGGGGCAACTGAAAGGGGAAGATACACGCTGGAAAGCCTTGTATGGTTGGACGGGCCGTACCAGACGGGCCTCACATGGACGGACCCCATTTGGACGGACTAGACACATGGATTGAAAGAATGGGCTGGTTGGCTATGGGCCTGCTGGACCCCTCGTGGGGGGTATTTTGGCCCACTCTCATAAGGGCCCAAATAGAGTCCTTGCGCTAGTAGGACTCTGGAAATCTTATGTATTTGGTAAAGATCTTCCCTAGAAGGGGGGGATTTGTCCATCACGTTTAGGATTCTACAAGAAGAGTCCTATAAGGAAAAGACTTCCGAACCAAGAAAGAGATGTCAACCTTCTACTACTATAAAAGCCCCAATGCTCTCATTAACCAAGGTACGCATAATTAAACCCTCTCTAGCACTCTAGAGTTGAAAGAAGTTCTAACTTGACCTTCGGAGGGTATTCGGCCGGCACCACACCGGTGTCCTTCGATAGGCTTTCTCTTTTGTTTCGTGCAGGTTGCTACCCGAGTGAAGAGAGTATCGTGCGACTTATTGGTGGATTTCCTTGATTCATCATATATAATGTTTTTTCTTGTACATGTTATTCCATGGACTTCTTTTCTTTTTGTAAAGGAAAATAGGACAAAAAGAAAAGAGGAAATATTGTTGTTATAATGTATCAAACAATTGTAGCCTTTTTAAACCCTATATGCTATGTAGGAGTCAAATAGCTGTAGTGTTAAGGACATATTTTTATGTAGGTTTAAGATGATTATTACAAGTGGTTACATTGAAGACATGAAAATTACTCAAGAACTACTCAAGAAAAGTGTAATCTGCAGGTCTTAATACCTCCTTGACAGAAGTTCAATTTGTTGAGATTCATTAAATCTCAACACATGTCTCGATCTATCAAGATTACGAGATTCAGACTATAGCCAGCAACATTTTTATTCTAAAAGGCTATTTGTGTATAGGTTGTATAATAATTATAGGACTAGGAAAACTCAAGGTTTGAGTAATTCTTATTGGACTTGGAAAGCCTAAGGTTTGTGTAAACCTATTTGGAATAGGAGAGCCCATTAAGCTCCTATTTAAAGGAGATAGAAAAAGAAAAACCTAACCTTGGAGAGCTTCATAAGGTTTTCTTTTTGAAACCCTAGCCTCCTCCTACAGAAGAAAGAGTTCTTGCTGCGTTTCTTGTATGTTTTTGGGTTTTGTAACCAAGCAAAGTCTCTTGCACCAACATTGAAGATCTTATTGGAGATTCTATATGAAGTTGCTGCAAACCAACTATAACAATTAAAGGGTTGTTGTGAAGTTAGTCACGTATTGGGATCCATGCATCATTGGTTAGTCACGTATTAGGAGTCGTGTATTGAACAAAGAGATTGCCACTGCATTACAAGTCTAATTGGATATTGGGGTAAATGTTCAACTATAAGTTGGTATTAGGTACTAGAATTCCTTTTACTTACAACCACTTGTTTTGATAATAGTGGATTCTTAGAAGTGATGACCTTAAATTCACCCAATGGGGTTTTGCCTCAATGGTTTTCCCAATTCGTAAACAAATCACCTGTGTCAAATTTATTTTCCGTTGCATTTAACTTAGTTGGTGATTTGTTTGTACTATTACGCTTATTGCATGTAATTAATTCTAATTAATTTCACTTGATTAAATTATTTGATTAAGTTACCAAAAGAGTTAATATATTCTTGGCCTATCAAATGGTATCAGAGCGGGCACACTCTGATTAGGGTTAATCTTTGTTGTGTGATCCATTGACCCCTGTTTGTCATAGATAGAGAAAAGTCTCTAATTATACCTCCTTTATTTGATGACACTAATTATGCATATTGAAAAGTACGCATGAAAGCTTTCTTGCAGTTCTTAGATGAGAAGGTGTGGCAAGCTGTGGAGATTGGCTAGACTAAGCCAAAGGAGGTGACGCCTAATAGGGATGATGCCAAGATCAAAGTAACAAACTTCAACAACAGAGAATTGAATGCTTTATTTACTGCAGTCACCACTGAGGAGTTCAAAAAAATATCCTCTCCTGAAACTACTAAGGAAGCATGGACTATTCTCTAGACAACCTATGAAGGGACTAAGGCTGTCAAGGATTCAAAACTTCAAAAGCTTATCACGAGCTTTGAAGAGATTAAGATGGAGGAGGATAAGTCGTTTGATGAGTTCTATGACAAGCTAAAAGACATAGTTAACTCTACCTTTAATCTTGGGGAAACTATTCTCGAACCCAAGGTTGTAAGAAAGGTGCTCAAATCTCTACCAAAGAGATTTTATGCCAAGATCACCACCATTGAAGAATCAAAGGACATTGACAAAATTTCTTTGACAGAGTTAGCTGGCAACTTGCAAACCTATGAATTGGGTTTGACTAGAATCGAGAAGTTGAGCAAAAGTAAAAGTATGGCACTAAAGGCCAAAAAAATGAGACTGATGAGTCTTTTGATGATGAAGATTCCAAGATGAAATCCTACATCACTAGGTAATTCAAGAAGCTTATAAAAAATTCCAATGTGAAAGGATTTGACAAGGACCGGAAGCAATTCAGTTCTTCACAATTCAAAAGCTAAGATAAATGAAAGAAAGATGCTAAGGAAGGTGGTTAGTACACTGTTCCCTCTGGACCAAAATGCTTTGGATGTCAAGGTTTTGGACATATGAAACAAGAATGTCCAACTTATTTGAAGTCTATTTGGAAAAGCAAGGCTCTTGCTGCTATCTTGAGTGAAACCGGGCTTGAGGATGATTCAGATGACAATGATGACGAGCGAATCTTGAATACCTTCACTATCATAGTGATTCCTACTGAGGGGATTGTTGAAGAGGTAGATGAAGAAGAGGATTTGGTGGAGTTTAAGTTTGAGAAAATGGATGAACAAGATGACATCCATATAACCTATGCTAAGTTGTACAAAGTTTCCGAGAAGTATGAGAAATTTTATAAGCTGGCCACCAAGAAGCTGAGTGATGTGGAGTTATTGAGAGGAGCTCTTTACAAAGGTTGATGAAGCAAATCAAACCATTGGAGCTTTGGGGTTCGAGAACAACTTCCTTGCTAAAAAGACAAATAAGCTTGAAGCAGAACTGTTACAGGTTAGAGCTCAAAGTGGAGAGGACTTCTAGTGCAAAGCTCAATGAAATGCTTAGCTTTCAAAAATTTGCTTCTAATAGAACCGGTTTGGGGTATAATTTCTCTTCTCCTAATATTACCTCTTCTAGTACTACTGTGTTTGTCTCACCTGCTAATAATGTTAATTTTGAGAACAATGAATGTAAAATTGATATAACTAGTGAAAACGTAGACAAAGACAAATCTATTTTAGGTGCACCCCCTAATCCTGAAAAGAAAGAGACTAGAAACCCTAGAACTACGAAGGTTAATAACAAACTGTCTAAACCGAAGAGGCCACATCTCTGTCATCACTATGGAGCTTCAAGGCATACCCATCCAAATTGATATAAGTGGTTAGCCACTCAACAAAGCAACAGTATGATCTCGTCCGAAAACCAAAATCAGTTTCCATCCTCTTTTACTCCTCTTGGAGATATTCTTAAGGCCCTCATGTTCCTTTCGAACTTGAACAGTTTCAACTCTTTTTCCTCACCACCATATCAAAGGTTCGCTCAACAGAAAGATTCTTTCAAGGTGTAGAAGAAAGAAAGCTCCAAGTGATTTAGTGACTCTCTCTCTCTCTCTCTCTCTCTCTCTCTCTCTATGGTTTTTGCATTACTTGTGTGTTTTGTTTTCTTGTTTTTGAGTCAGTCTAGTTTTATGTTTTGTTTTCTTTATTTAACATGTTTTTATTTGTTTGTTTTCAGTTTTGCTTTATTTTGTTTTTCACAGAAATAAAAAATTGAAAAAAAAAAAAAAAAAAAAAAAAAACAGTGTGTGTGTTGTGTACTTTGGTATTTGTGTATCTTGGATGGCCATTGAAACAAAATTTTCTAAACTTTGTATTTTTTTGTAACTTAGATGAGCATCTTAATACACAACTAAGCAAGTGATCTTTGTGGCTCGTGTTTGTGATGAGTACGATTAAGTAATTTCTTATACTTAACATTCATATCACTCTTTTTGACAAAAATGAGTAAAAAAATCCTAAGAGAAATGCATAAATAACCATCTCACCACTAAAGCTCGTCAATCATGAATAACATTTGTATGCTTCGACATAGCAAAATTGTGATGTTTTTGGCTTAACATAATTGAGTATTTATTTTCTCTCTCTTATGAGCCCAAGCATGATATGTTCAAAAAGAAAAAAAAAATATGCAAAGAAAAATAAAAGCAAAAAGAATCAAAATACTTTTAAATATGGTTGCAAACGTGTTTTAGAAGATATGAGAGTTATAGGATGTACCTCAAAAGTGATAGTCTCTATCAAGTAATTATGATTATGTGTGAGTAAAATTGATATTCTTATATCTCAAATCATCATAATATGAGACACTTATGCAGCCTTACTATGTTTTCACTCACGACACACAAAAATTCTTTGCTACTTTTGATACATGTGTAAGTACAATGTGATTTGGCCATCACAAGGAATACATGTGTTAATGTACACTCACTAAACTGTCTTAACTTGTTTTTAAAATATAAAATTGGTTAGACTTGTTGTGTGTGTGTGTGTATGTGTTTTGGATCATGAATGCTTTGCATTTTTTTTGTTTAGAGATGTTTTTGAGAGCTTAACATGTTGATTGGATCTATGTTTGAGTAGCTTGCTTGTTTGCATTCATCTTTATGTGTTTTTCCCTTCTTTGAAAACACATTTTCTTCAAAGCTCGACAGCTTCTTGACAAATCTTTGACAGATTCGCATATATCAAGCCCACTTTCTTCTCTTTTCGACAAAAGTTAATAGATTCTTGGAGATTCACATCTTAGAGATTTTTGGTGTTCTTCTCGATAGAAGCTTGACAATTTCTTCAATCTGTCGAGAAACTTTCTTTCTAGCTGATAGATTCTCGACAAATTCTTGACAGATTCTCGATCCATTGATGTTGGCTTTTTCTCAATAGATTCTCAACACCTCCTTGATCGATCAAGATACCCTTGCATGTATTTTTTTTCCTTTGTTTTGCATTTTTTTTTTTTTTTTTTGTCCATAGCATCTTGTTTTTCTTTCCTTGTTCTCCTCGTTCCCTCTATATCTATTTTCAGTCTGTCTCCAGTCAAGTTTTTTTTGGCCTTTTATGCCCTTTGACAATCATGTCAAAAAGGGGAGAATTTTGTGAATTGAATGTCATTCCTTAGGTGGAGTAATAGACTTAGGGTGAGAACTTCATGTTAATAGGAAGAAAGTTTATGATGTAACTAAATTAGGGGGAAAGTTAGTTTGATACACTTTGATATTAATATATTTTTTGTGTTTATTTTTTGGTTTCGTAACCATTTACATACATCATGTGTTGTTTCTATATTTGATGATGATGTATGTGTTTCGCTCTTTATCTCACATGTGTTGTTTCTTTTCTCTATTTATACACATTGAATGCTAAAAAATGTATTGAAAACACAAGAGCTGTTTAGACCCCCAAATTAAGGTTATGGCTCGATAGATTTTTCTCTAACTTAATACTAAGTGTGAAATAAAGTAAATGTAAGTGGATAAACAAACAAACTACTCTAACTCATAATCATTATAACACAGTAGTAAAATGAAACGTAAAAGAGTAAGGAAGAAGAATGCAAATACAAAATAACACGCCGATGTGTTATCGAAGAGGAAATCGAAAAACTCAACGAAAAACCTTTTCACCGCCCTCCAAATGATAATAGATCCACTAGACAATCAGTTGGGATACATGAGTTAGCAAGAGATACTCTAAGCCTAATCTACCCAATATACCTAAACCCTCTAAGCTTGTACTCTAACAAGACTTCTCAGTACCGTGTCTTGTCTAGCTCTCAGGATCCTGCAATATCCTCGATTGCATCTGCCAAAACTTGGCTTCTTCTAATACCTCCTAGAAGCACCAAAACCTCACTTGACACTCTGAAATGGTGTGGTAAGTGTTTAGGCTATCAACCTCTCAACGGTATGGAAATAGAGAGGTAAGAGTTAATAAAAATCCACAAGAAATTATGTAGAGAAATGTGAGTATAACAATCTCTAACTCTTAAGGTTTGCGGCTAGGATTTTCTCTCTGAAGCACTCATCAACATCTGTGGGTAATAATGGTATATATAGTGTGGGTACAGAAAGTGTGTATCAGATAGGACAATCTGACAAAATAAAGTGTTTCACGAGTGTTTCGCAGCAAGGCCTTACCCGCTAACTACTCGTGAAACACAGCTATCTCCATACTGTCCTAACTCTTTGCATTCCAACATGTGTAGGTCACATGCATCACTTCGCAGGATGCTTAGTCGCGAGCTACCCATGAAAACTCTTTTGTCTTCAATTTGCTTGAGTCTTCACATTCTCTCTCTCTTACACACAACCCTTACAATGAAATCCCACAGCAAATATAGGGTACAAAAGATTGAACATAATTACAATCAAATTTGGCACAGAATAAAAGTCAACAAAACATATAGTTGTAAATTACAACTTTACACACATGTTTTTTTGTTTATTTAACTTGTCATTATTTTTCACATGGTACCTTAATGTGTTTTGTCTAGTGTCTTTGAGGAAAGACATGTTAAAGCCAAGTCAAGATTTCGAAACTTTTTCTTGTAACAACTTCCAAGGTCTAGATATTTTAGACTTAGCTTATTTATTCTGTAATCTTGAGTAGAATGTATTCTAGGACATTCAATGTACTCTTATGGTTTTGTCATGGATTGCCAAAGGGGGAGATTGTTAAGGATATATTTTTATATAATTGGCATATTCTTTGACAAAACACACTTTATTTATATTTGGGTAAATCTAAGTATGTTCAAGATGATCATTATAAGTGATTACATTGAAGACATGAAGATTACTCAAGAACTGCTTGAGAAAAGTGTAATATGCAAGTCTCGATACCTCATCGACAAAAGCTCGATCTGTTGAGATTCATTAAATCTCGACACATGTCTCGATCTATCGAGATTACGGGATTCAGAATATATAGTCAGCAACTTTTTTATTCTAAAAGGCTATTTGTGTATGGGTTTGTATAATCCTTATAGGACTAAGAAAACTCAAGATGTGTGGGTTTGTATAATTCTTATTGGACTAGGAAAACCCAAAGTTTGTGTAAACCTATTTGAAATATGAGATCCCATTAAGCTCCTATTTAAAAGAGGTGGAAAAAAAAAACTTAACCCTAGAGAATTTTATAAGGTTTTCTTTTTGAAACCCTAGCCTCCTCCTACAGAAGAAAGAGTTTTT
Organism: Quercus variabilis; assembly: GCA_030445155.1. NCBI lineage: Eukaryota > Viridiplantae > Streptophyta > Magnoliopsida > Fagales > Fagaceae > Quercus > Quercus variabilis. The sequence goes on along the minus strand of CP129453.1, from coordinate 31,591,661 downwards.
GTTGCGTTTCTTGTACGCCTTGGGTTCTATAACCAAGCAAAGTCTCTTGCACCAACATTGAAGATCTTATTGGAGATTTTATGTGAAACTGCTACAAATCAACTACAACAATCAAAGAGTTGCTATGGAGTTAGTCACGTACTAGGATCCGTGCATCATTGGTTAGTCACGTACTAAGAGACGTGCATTAAACGAAGAGATTGCCACTGCATTACGAGTCCAATTGGGTTTTGGGGTAAGAGTTCAACTGTAGATTGGTATTAGGTACTAGGATTCTTTTTACTTGTAACCGCTGGTTTTGATAAAAGTGAATTCTTAAGAGTAGTTACCTTAAATTCACTCGATGGGGTTTTGCCACAGTAGTTTTTCCCATTTGCAAACAAATCACCTATGTCAAATTTATTTTCTACTGCATTTAACTGAGTTAGTGATTTTTTTGTGCTATCACACTTATTGCATGTAATTGAATCTAATTAATTTCATTTGGCTAAATTAATTGATTAAGTTACCAAGTGGGTCAATACATTCTTGGTCTATCATATAGGTTAGATGATTTTCTTTGTCAATAAACTCATGCCATGCATACATCTTTAATGAGGCATTTTGGGTACTTTCATTCTCTACAGTATGAAAAACTTGCGGGTATGTTTCGCAAAAAAGAAATGCTACATTCATAATATCTTTACAACAAATTATAAGTGATAAGTTGTTATTGGTTCTAATTTGAATTCATAATTTAAATTACTCTTTTGTCTGTCCATAACATCCAATAATAACTTACCACTTAAAATTTATTATGAAAATATTATAGATATAGCATTTCTCTTCACAAAATGATGTATGTATGTTCTGCACAAGCTTTACTTAAATAACTGACACTTTAGTTTATCAAGAAAACTTTTTATCTTAAAGAAAGTATGTAGTACTAATAGTTTCAAAAAAAAAAAAAAGTATGTAGTACTAATTTATCCACACACAAAATTAATATCACACATAACATTACTTTCACTTTTCATGTTTGTGATACGGATTAATTTCAAATAAGAACAAGCTTTTTTGTTGTAGAATGGTGTTGTAAACAAAAACGTTGTTTGTTTCCATTGCGCTAATAAACAAAACCGCAAAAAAGAAAAAAGACAAAAAGAAGCCACTAATCTATAACGTTTTAAACATGCATCCAATTAATAATTGATTGTCCTTCTTATAGTAAATTCATAAAATTTATGTTGATAATACAAATATATATTTATGTATATAAATAACTGTAAACTCGAAATGGTATACTGGTATTAACTGGTACAAAAATATTTTGTTCTCCTAGCCAAACCGAAATAGTCTCTAGTACGAAATTGAATCCCTTAGTTACAACTATTTATATACTAACATACATACAACATGTGTGTGTGTTTATGTTTATATATATTCAGAATTTATGTATTAGCTTAAATAACATGTTTTTTTTTTTTTTTTTTTACTTTTTTAATTATTTTTTGTACTAGCTGAAATATCAATACTAGCTGAAACACTTGAAAAATTCTCAGCCGAAATATTAATTATTTTTTACTAAACAAATGAATCTAAGTAATGCCCAGCCAAACAATATTCTGAAAGAGACAAAAAAGCCTAATATTATATAATATAAATAAAGAAGATGGAAAGTCATTGAATAATCAATGCCACCAACAGAATTAAAAATTTAATTGTCAAACATGAAATCAACATTATCAAAAAGAAAAAATCTCAAATTAATTTTATAATATAAACAAGAAGATATTTGCAATAAGGGAAATGATATGTCTACAACATTTCTACAATATTTTTACAACAAATCATAAGTGGCAGGTTGTTACTGGTTGTTATTATTAGGACAAAAAAGTAATTTTAGTGTTAATTTCAAATTTGAACCAATAACAACTAACCACCTGTGATTTGTTGTAAAAATATTGTAGAAATATTGTAGACGTAGCACCTCTCTTGCAATAAACACAAACCCAAAATAATTAAACACGAAAGCCCAAAGCAATATCGTGAATACAAAACTGTCAACCAATCTCGCACAATCAATACTAATTTGCGAATACTGCCCAGGACTCAAAAATTAAATATATTACAATAATTCACACCAATTCACACAGTAATCATAAAAATAAAATAAGAAAAAAAATCTGCTTTAATATTGTTGGATATATTTCAAAATTTTAATTTTGAGATTAACTAAAAGGAACAATATATAGATCTAAATAGAAGCAATAACAAAAATAGATCTAACATCTATTAACATCCGAATGGATGTTATTCTTATAATAGGTGAATATGTGTCAAAAATAATCCACACATTCCTTTTGTTTGTAACCCTTTACAACAATTCTTGTCTTATACTTGTCAATAGATCCATCAGCTTTCAGTTTCCTCTTGAATATCCATTTATATTCTAGAGGTTTACAACCTAGTGGAAGATCCACTAGTTCCCATATGTGATTTTGTAAGATGGATTCAATTTCACTATTGACAACTTCTCTCTAGAAAGGCGCCTCAAGTGTAGAAATAGCTTCCTTAAAGCTTTAAGGTTCATCTTCTAACATATAAATTAGAAATTCTAGACCAAATAGTTATGACGTTTTAGCCCTTTTACTACATCTAGGCTCAACCTTATTCCTCTCTTCCAACGACTCTTGATCATGAGAGAACTTGACTCTTGTGTGGATTTGTAAGGAAATATTTCTTCAAATAATAGTATATTCCTTGATTCAATAATGGTATTCACATTCCTGTTAGGAATGTCAGATTTATGAATTAGAAACCGATATGCATTGCTATTATGAGCATAACTAATGAAACACAATCCACTGATTTTGACCTTATTTTTATCCTTTGAGGAATAAGGACAACCACCTTTACCAGACACTTCCAAACCTTTATGAATTGATAGGAAGATGTTTTACCTTTCCATAATTCATATATTGTCTTTTTAGTTTTTTTTCTAGGCAATTTATTAAGAATATAACTGGCAAAAAGAATGGCTTCCTCCCACAAGTTCTGCGGTAAACCGGAACTTATCAACATCGCATTCATCATATCTTTCAAGGTTCTATTTTTTCTTTCAGCAACTCCATTTTGCTGAGGTGAATAAGCTGCAGTGGTTTAATGAACAATACCATACTGTAAACAAAACTCACCAAAAGGTGATTCATATTCTCCACCTCTATCACTCCTTAGAACCTTAATCTTTTTGTTGAGTTGATTCTCAACCTCATTCTTATATTGAATGAATACCTCAATTGCCTCATACTTGCTCCTCAACAAGTATAGTATCTAGTGCAATCATCTATGAAAGTAATGAAATATTTCTTACCACCTCTAGTTTGTATAGATTTCAAGTCACATACATCACAACATATTAAATCTAGAGGTTCAATTCTTCTTTCAACTGATAAAAAAGATGCTTTGGCCATCTCAGCTTCCACACAAGTTTCACACTTATGATCAAAATTATTTCAAATTTAGGCAATAAATTTAAATTAATCAATCTATGTAAAGTATAATAATTAACATGACCTAATCTACCATGCCAAACATTAGATGACTCATGCATATAAACAAAAGATGTACTCTTATTACTATCAATAATAGAAAATACAGTCATTAAATTCATCTTAAACAAGCTATTGCTCAAATATCTTTTGCCCACATACATTCCACGCTTAAAGAGTGAAAATTTATCAAACTCAAAAACCAACTTAAAACCATTATTGCTTAATAATAAGCCAAATACAAGGTTTTTTTGAATGTCTAGCACATGTAGTACATCTTTCAAAGTAAGATATTTGCCCGTAGTCATCTTTAACACAACCTTTCCATTTATTTCAACTTTAGAGGTTGGAGAATTACCCATGAGAATTTTTTCTCTATCACCCACAAGATTTTATGTAGAAAACATTTTCTTTTCTAAACATACATGGCGAGTAGCCCCAGTGTCCACTCACCATTCTTGGGTATTTCCTCCTACCAAGTTTACTTTAGAAACCACCTTAGAAAGCTTCGTGTTGGTTTGAGCTACAACAGGATTCACAACAATTTTCTTTGACATTTGTGTTAAACAAAATCAAATTGAATGCTCAAAACCAGCCAAGTTTAAGAAAAATATATAACTATTAACTTTCAAATATGTTACTGTGCAAAAAAAAGAAAGTCAAACCAACTATCTGTAAAACCAAATGGCAGAGCAGGCAATTCATACACACTAAACAAATGAATCTAAATAATGCCCAGCCAAACAATAATCCAAAAGAGACAAAAAAAAAAAAGCCTAATAGGCTAAATAGTATATAATATAAATGAAGAAGATGGAAAGTTCTTAAATAATAAATACCACCAATAGTATCAAAAATTCAACTGTCAAACACGAAATCAACATTATCAAAAAGCAAAAATCACAAATTAATTTTATAATATAAACAAGAAGATATTTGCGATAAACACAAACCCAAAATAATTAAACGCAAAAGCTAAAAGCAATTTTGTGAATACAAAACTATCAACCAATCTCGCACAGTCAATACTAATTCGTGAATACTGCCCAGGACTCAAAGATTAAATATCGTACAGTAATTCACACCGACTCACATCGATTCACACAGCAATCACAAAAATAAATTAAGAAAAAAAAATCTACTTTAAGATTGTTGGATATATTTCAACAATTTACTTTTGTGATTAACCAAAAGAAAAACATATAGATCTAAATACAAGCAATAACACAAATAGACGCAATAGGCAAAAGCAATAAATAAATACTGTATATATATAAGAAAAAATTTGCAAATAATTAAAAATTCACAGACCAAATGCGTGAAAGATGAATGATTCAAATCAAATCTTGTGTTTGACACAATTTTCTTAGAGTAAATTTCGCTCCTTACACAATATATAGTACTTTGAGACTCACGGACGTTTGCCTCCTAGGATAAAATGATCTATGGCAAAGAGGAGAAGCATACAAGATCCGTGCTATGTGAACTACTCTATGTCTCTTTCTCTCTCTTTGACTCAAATGAATGTACAAAATATTTTCTCTTTAAAAGAGTTTCTCCAAAATAGATTTTCATGAATGGGGGACTATAAAAATATATGTTACTAAACAAACACACTATTTTAGAAATAACTGTTATATATAGACTTATTGACTCAAAAAATAAAATAACAAAATATTATTATTAATTGGACAAGAGGGCCCAGTCCGCACATCCCTAAAGCCTAACCCAATGTCCAACCCAAAACTCATATTCTCTATCATTTCCTATGTGGGACTCAAGAATTCTCACCACTTAAATATCATGTTCAAGTAGACACATTAGGAGTCAATTTCTTATTCACTCCATAATATTTATCTAACAAATACATAGTTATCAGTACATACGATACGCAATTTTGGCCAAATACATTTTAGTTCTAAGTTATGATACACATTTACAATACAAAATTTTTTGTACACAATACAATACATATCAAGTATCGTACGATACTAACAACTATGGTTCTAACTTCTAAACTAATCCCTTTGTGAAACCCAAAATTCAAATGCATCAGTTCCTATTCTCTTAGCTTTCTCTCTCTAAGAATGAAAATTCAAACTTCTAGTTTTCTAAACCATCTTAACTTTCTCTCTCACCCAATTTTCTAAAACCCAAAATTTTATTTACCCGCTCAGTTTCTCCTCTCTCCCTTCCTTTCCTGCAATACTCACCATCCTTTTCACTTTATTAATAACATTAGACTTGTAGGTGGCAACACAAAGCATTGACAAGCTTCTTCCTATATGTTTAATTAAAGGAGAAATTTTATTATCAAAAACCAAGAAAGTATTTACAGTGACTTCCAAACAACCAAAAAAAATCAGCCCCTCAAATCATTTGCAAATACATAAACTTCCACAAATTAAAATCCCTATAAACCACACAAGTACATCACATCAAAATCAGTGCTTCAAAGCTAACAGCAAACCCACAACCGAATTTAACATTTACAATATTCAATTCAACACTTTTGACACCAACTTTTCTATTAGATGGTAGCTGGTTCCAAAATTTTTGCACACGCACATCGGTTAGTAACCATTTCTTCAATACTCTTAATTTAAAAATAAATTCAAACTTATCAAAAAATAAAATAAAATAAATTCAAGACAAATTTAGCCATTAAATAATTCTTTAAAATATATATATATATATATTAATGAAAGAGAAAAAAAATTATCTACATCCTCTTTGATGAATCTTCATCATTGTCTTCATTTTCATCAAGTGTTGCTCCTCTAAGTCTCTTCGGGTGTTGCTCCTTTGAGTCTCTGACATCATCTCGTGTAGCATCTAAGACAGAATGGTAGTTGTAGAGGGGAAGAAGAAAGCTAATCTAGAGTTTTGAGAGAGAAGGATCTCTCTGGATTTCCAATCTTAGAGAGAGAAAGCTAAGAGAATAGGAACCAATGGATTTGAGTTTTGGGTTTCAGAAAGGGATTAGAACTAAAATGTATTTGGGTTAGATAGTTTGGTTCATTAGGTTTGGTTTGCTTACTAAATAGGCTGCGTCTTTTTTTTTTTTTTTTTTTTAAACAAATGGCTTGTATTTATTGAGTGTTATCCAATGGAGGACCACCTAATTTGTCCACCCAGGAAGACCTAATAATTTCTCCCTCTAGTGGCCTCGAGGCGAGTTTGTTGTCATCTGGCAGCTCCAACTCCAACTCCGCCTAACAATCCCACTAGTAACTCTCTCTCTCTCTCTCTCTCTCTCTCTCTCCCCCCCCCCCCAAAGAGCTTGTTTGGTTGGAGATTTTTAGTATCGTTGTTCAATATTATGAAAATATGTGTTTAAGTGTTATAAAAATACATGTCAAAAGTGTTATTATTGTCTAAATACTGAAAACTGTTATTTAAACACGAATACCGAACAGCCCCTAAGTAAAGATCAAGATTTGTATTGTTTTTATTTTAAAAGGGTGATGTATAGCTGTAAAAGTTTTGGCTGAGTTTCAATTTGTGGCTGACATGGCTGTCTGCAATTTTCATTAGACAAATAAAAAAGTTGTAGCTGTAAGTTTCCTTACAATTTAAAATTTATTGTGTTGTATTTTTTTTTTTTTTTTTTTTTGGGCAAACAAATTGAATGAAACTTGAAAGTGAATGTCATATATAGCACAACTTTGTTAAGTTAAAGTTTATTTATAAAAGCATTTGTTTAATCATAATTTTTTTTTATGCTTAAAATTTCATAGCTTGGCTTGCAAATGCCATATGTAAGCATATTTTAGCATTAAGGCATTAAAAGTAAGCAACATCCGGTCTTGTAAAATTGCAAAATTGTAAAAAAATTTGGCATTGTGTTATAGTGCTATCGTAAATGTATGATGGCACTATAGGACTATTGTATAATTTTTTTAACCAATTTTATTATCTCTCTCCTCTCTTTTCTATCCCTCCTTTTCATTCTCAACTCTCTCTTTCCTCATCTCTGTTTTGCTCTCCCCTCTTTCCCCTCCACACCGATCACCATTTGCTCTTTCTTTCTCTCCCATGCCTTTGCCGATGACCCATTTTCTCATCACTCCCTCTCTCACGGCGGTGGTAGCTCTGGTAAGTTGGTGGGTTTGCTTGGTGGGTTTAAGGCTAAGGATCGTGGTGGTGGGCTATGGGTGGTGTTGGATTTGCTTCTTTTCTCTTTTTCTTTTTTTCCTAGTGGTGGTGGGTTTGATGAGTGTGGGTGTTGTTCGGTTTGTGATTGACGTGGTGGTGGTGGGGGCTTGCCGTGGTGGTGGATTTGATGAGTGTGGGTGTGGTTGGATTGGTTCATGAGTTGTGGCTCTCTCGGTGATGGATTTTGGTCATGGATATGGGTTTTGGCCGTGGGTATGGGTATGGCCGTGGTTCTTTTTTTCCTAGTAGTGGTGGGTTTGTGACTGATGTGGTGGTGGTGGTGGTGGTGGATGTTGTGGTGGTGGTGATTTTTGGTGGCCGTGGGTGATGTTCATGGGTGTGGTTAAGTTGTATTTTGGCCGTGTTTTTCCCTGGTGGTGGTGGGTTTGTGACTGACGTGGTGGTGGTGGTGATGATTTTTGGTGACCATGGGTGATATTCATGGGTGTGGTTGAGTTGTGTTTTGGTCGTGGGTGATGTTCATGGGTTGCTTGCTAATGATATTCGTGGGTAGTGTTTTGGGTGATGTTCATGGGTTGCTTGTTAATGAGTTGTGTTTTGGCCATGGGTGATGTTTTGGCCGTGATTCGTGGGTCCGACGTGTGGGTGGTGGTTAGGTTGCTAGCCAGTGGGTATGGCTGAATTGGGTATGGGTTTGATATGGATGGTGGTTGAATTTTATCTCTACTCTTTCTTTCTTTGTGAGTATGGTTGAATTGGCATTGGAGAGAAAAAAATCAAAGGTTTTCTCAAGTTTTAGCAAGGCTTGTATTGTTGGGTGGTTGTTCTGGGTTTGGCTGGTGGTGGGTGGATGAGAAAGAGAGAAAAACAAGGAGACAGAGAAGAAAGATGAAGAGAGAAGAGAGAGAGATTTTTTTATATTATTTTATTCTGTAATTTATATTATTTTAATATATTGTAAGTAAAAATAAAAGTTGAGATGTTGGGTATATTATAAAATGATATTGTATAATTGATAAAGTAGTTTTTTGAGATGGTAAAATAAGATAGGATGACATTTCCGAATGGAAATGCTCTTATTTGGGCCTCAAGGAACTTGTTAAATTTGTGAGATGTGGTTAGAACGTATCAAATGCACCAACCTATTACCCTTAGCTTAGGTTAATTACTTCAAATTTTGTGACAAATACAACAGCCTAGATCAGTGTTTATTTTTGTGTATGTGACCAGCACAAGAGCTTGTTCATGGCATGGGCCTTCAACTTTTACAAATGTTCCGACCTCACTCTGCAAAGCCGAAATGCAGATTCATGAATAAGTCCAAATAGGGTCATTCTTTACACTCAAAAAAAAATCTCCCCCCTTTTCCTCCAAAAAAAAAAAAAAAAATCCCACCTTCAAATGCCCAATTGAATGCATTGGCTTGGGCCATGCAAAAATGCCTATGAGTTGAAAATAACAGGCACACCAAGAACTTGGGTTTCGCTTCACGTGGGCTTGTTGGGCCTTTAGCAGAAGTGGGCATCAACAACTTCTCACTTAAATTGTGACATACACTTTTTAAAGCAAGGTATTGTTAAGGTGTACGAACACATCTTTTCTTGACTCTCGAGTTACCAACTCTGAAATCCATACCATCTTCAGTCTTTTCTTCTTCTTTTTTCTCGATGGGTAGATTAGATAGCATTCCGTAACAAAAATAGCAGAGATAAGTCATTGACGTTGTACTCTGAAGAAAGAAAGATGATATACTGACAGTAGTGGTTGACAGGTTGTGTAACTAGGTAGATTAGATCCCAGAAAGATATTGCTGTGCATGACTTGGTTAAATATCGGTTGGAAGAAAAGTGCTTTCGTTTTCAGAACATTAGACATGGGAGGTCCTAGTGGCTAGTAGTGAATGTCACCCTGATTTAATTAGTTATGGGTCCCAATATTATGTCATCAATTTATTGTGTACACCATCACAAGTAGGTACATCTCTTTCTCAGTACATGTGAAATGTACAAATTTCTAGTGAATCGTTGCCTTACAGAGTACAGACTGTATACACATTCGTAGATCCCATATTTTGTAAGATATATCTTTCCTTTTTTTTTTTGGTGAAATATTTTGTAAGATATTTTTACATGTAATCTATGTATCAGGTGACAGGTACCCTTTTCGACAATAAAGATATGAGGAACTTTTTTTTTTTAATAATCATAAAGATATCTGGAACTATGCTTGCGTTTAGGGTGTGATTTTATTTTCTTTATCTCTCTCTCATAATCTTTTGAAAGAGGAGAAAGAGAACAATAAAATTTAAATAAGTGTGTTCTCAATAAAATATATATTATGGGTGCAGTTAATAGGAGCTTTTAAGGCATTTGTTAATGACATATTTAAGGAAATTTGTAGTACCATTTTTATGAAAATTTTAAACCAATGCTCTATAGTCATTACAAATTTCCTTAAATATGTCATTAACAAATGCCTTAAAAGCTCCTATTAACTGCACCCATAATATATATTTTATTGAGAACACACTTATTTAAATTTTATTGTTCTCTTTCTCCTCTTTCAAAAGATTATGAGAGAGATAAAGAAAATAAAATCACACCCTAAACGCATGCATGGTTCCAGATATCTTTATGATTATTTAAAAAAAAAAAAAAAAAAAAAAAAGGGTACCTGATACATAGATTACATGTAAAAATATCTTCCAAAATATTTCACCAAAAAAAAGATATATCTTACAAAATATGGGATCTACGAATGTATACAGTCTGTACTCTGTAAGGCAACGATTATATCCAATCCATGTACAAGTAGATTTCCCTGTCTTTGAGGAATAAATTAACCTCAAACATCACTAGAAATTTGTACAATTCACATGCATTGAGAAAGAGATGTACCTACTTGTGGTGGTGTACACAATAAATTGATGACTTAATATTGTGACCCATAACTAACTAAATCAGGGTGACATTCACTCCTAGCCACTAGGACCTCCCATATCTAATGTTCTGAAAATGAAAGCACTTTCTCCCAACCGATATTTAACCAAGTCATGCACAGCAATATCTTTCTGGGGTCTAATCTACCCAGTTACACAACCAGTCAACCACTAATTTGAGAGGTCTGATATCTTCTTCTTCTTCTTTTTTTATTTTTTATTTTTATTTCTTTTAACATAAGCATCTAGAACTTGTCAAATACCTAATTATATTCCAACTATGTAGTAGGGTTAGAGTTGTAAATAAACCAAGCTATTCATAAGCAACTCAAGTTCAAATCGAGGGAAAGAACGTTTATGTTCGTTTTCCTTAGAAAAAATGATAAGATCAAACCCAACTTTAGACTTAATTATTTAACGAGTCAAGCTCAAACATAATAATGTGTTTATACAAATCAAAATAATAATAATAATAATGTGTTTATAAACAAACCCATGAACATGAGGGCTCGAATTAACTATATATAATACTATATATATATATATATATATATGCCTAAAAATATATTTATATAGACTTGAAATTATATTATATAAGTTTTTGAATTAGTTTATATGATATAAAATTATTATTTATTGTTTATTCATAACACAAATAATCAATTTGCAGTAAAAATTCATAGATTTTGTGATAGGATAAAACATTTTTGTCATGTTTTTACGATATATAGGAAAGTAATAAGTTAATCAAGCAACTTGTGAAAAACCTTGAGTTTGCTCGACAAGTATATGAACCAAACTTGAACATGTAATTTTGTTTGATAATAAGTTCGAGCTTGGCTTGTGTTCGAAATAAAACTATATAAACAAGCCTGAACTTTTATTACTTGGTTCGACTCGACTCATTTACATCCCTATGTAGAGTTTCCCATCCCAAACATATCATATAATCAATTGCAAGGAGTAATTCCTTATGAATGATCTCAAGATGCAAGTTAGAAGTTTTAAATTAAAAAACTAGTTCTCATGAGGTCATAGAAATCACGAAACCAAAATCTTGAGATTGAGAGGTCTAATATCATGTTCCACAACTACAAACTCGAATACATATCTTGCCTTCCATTTGGCATTGAGAACCTAAGAGTATTGATTTAAAAAATATTTTTATAAATTTTTTATAGGAAAAGAGAAAAGTAATTAATTTTTTTGACAATTTTTTATATTCATCACAAAAGTAGTATTAAAACTTTCCTAAAATGTTCTATTAACAAATATCCTAAGAACACTTATTAACAGAAGCTTTAAAGGAGTATAAAAAAATTTCATAATTTCACCAAAATTTTCAAATCATCTGTCACATAGCAATTGCCACTCACCTCAATTAAGCCCACCACAACATAAAGACGGGAAGGGTTTGGAAAATTGGTGAAATTTTCGGTGTCAATAAACTTATTGTTTAAGATTATAGTGTCCTAGAACTCGAAGACTATATTCCTTTATTCACAGAAAAAAATTCCACATCTTCTTAAATCAACAAGAATTCATTTTACTAAGAAAATTATTCCTTTAAAATCTCATTTAAATTACTCATTTTACTCAGGAAACACGACAAATATTGTCATTCATTTATTATTTTCTGTTTAATCTACTAGAGATCTATTGGATTTATGAACTGAGTTGGAAATCTTCCTCTCTCTTCTCTTCCAATATCAATTCAAAAAAAGAAACATGATAATTCAATAATGAGGGTATTCACCAACTTGCTGTTCTTATTGATATAGGCTGAATTGGGTTTAGTTAACTCTATAACTAACGTTTTGGCCCCAAAAAGGATAAATAAATAATTAATTAAAAAAAATCTATTGTAGGGTAGCTATGATAGTTCTGCTAGAGATTGGTCTTACTATCAAAAAAAAATAATAATAATAATTTTTAACCTTTTTAAAAAAAAAAAAAAAAAATATATATATATATATATATATATATAGTAGTAGATTTGGTTCCTTGTAATGGAAAGGAAGGCCACCAACTGACAAGTTACGTTTCATTTTCAATCAGTTAAAAAATGTTAGGTAGCTCAATGAAGTAAATGTGGGAAAAGAAAAATTAGAGAGTCTGCTCGTTTTGTTTGGCACTGCCGCTATTGCATTGTTTTCTTTTAGTTCATGTGTCGTTTTGTTCTTCCAAATCCCATTTTACCCGCTATTAATAGTTGGGGGTCACAGAACTAAGCAAGAATTATTGCACGTAACCGCCAATACAAATCGTAATTCTAAGCCTTCCTTAATTGCTTTTCCCTAGTATTATAGCTTAGGCATAGATTTGAGTATGAAAAAAGTGTCATTTTGGTTTATTAATCATGAAAAATATATTAGTACTTTAATTTCTGTTGGGAGGGGTCAGGGGACCATTATTGATGACATACTTAGGGCCTTGTTTAAAGCCAAAATCCAAGCTATCAAGAATTGTGTCCAATTAATATTTTGAGTTCCCAAGATTGAGTCACCCTTCTAGCTATGGGCTAGAAATAGAATAGATTAGTTGTGCGATGCTTCAATAACAAGGGATAATGGACTTTAGGAACAAGTATAAGAAATTTCTTACAAGGAAGGAACTAAAATCGAACAATTTGATTTATTTTGTTGAGGTGGGTTCAAGTTACACCTGGTATAACTCTAAAGAGTTACACATTTTTTAAACCATTGGATTTAAGTAGATCTAACGGTAAAAAAAAAAGGACCCTTATTAATACTAATACTCTAATTGATCTCATTTATTATCCCTTATTTAATATATTCCATACCTATCTCTAAACCCAAAAAAAAAATCTATGTCTCTCTCTCCTCCATAATCATGTTTTTCTCTGCTCTCTCTTTCTCCTTCATTGCTTTTCTCCAACTCAATTCCATTGTATTTCTCTTAATTCCAATCTCACCACCGTGCTCCTTGCCTCATCAACATGAACACTCTAGATCTTGTCTCATGTCTCATGATCATGAAGGTTGTTTTTCAACAAGAACCCACTACAAACAAGCATTACTCGCTTCACTCAACTCATTAAACAGAAAATTATTCCTTAGACAACTAATTAAGAGCCATAATAACACTGCATTGATCAAACCCAAAACTATACTCGACACAGCATAATATGTATTCCAAGTTTCTTGTAGACATAAACAATCATGAATAATAAGACCAATGACAACAAGAACACGAATTTAATCAGAACCTTGTCTTTAAAAATAAATAAATAAAACATTGCATAAAACCTAAAAAGTAGTACACAAATTCATTATTAACAAAAAATAATTTCAAATTGAACTACCTTTGTCAATATCGTATACCCACAAAAGTTTGAAGAAAAATTAAAATTTATATATTTTAAAGTATCTGGCATATAAACAATAAAGACCTAAATTTTTTTATTTAATCATAAACCTAAATAATAGCGCAAAAAAATTCTTTTGAAGAATAAAAAACATAGAATACAACAAGCTCTCTCAAAATCAAATACCCCCAGAAGGGAAAAAAAAAACTTTTATTAACATAAATTTAAAAAGAATCAAAATAGAATTGTATTATAAAAAAAAAAAAAAAAAAAAAGACGAAAAATAATTTCAGGGCCTGTGTGTTTATTAGAAGGCTCAATTAATTGATTAATAAACAGAAAGTATAAAAATTTTATTAAAAGAAAGAAAAGCAAGAGAAAAAACCTCTTGAAGATGAATCGAAAAAGAAAGAGGTTTTTCTTTTTCTGATCAGAACTGAATGAAGGTCATGGGTTTTTTTTCAGGTTAAGCAAATTGAAATAGATACGGCTTTTGCTTAGTGCTTCAACTATTTATATTCTACTACTAATATTATCCTATACTTGATAGCCAATTCATTTATACTTAATTAATTAAAAATTTAAAAAATAAGTGAGAAAGTTTCAATGTGGTTGCTCACAGGTCTTTACAGACGTGGGGAACAATATTTTTTATAAATTTTTTAATTAATAGTAATTCTCTTTAAAGCAACTAATACTTGTTTGTAGTGGGTTCTTGTTGAAAAACAACCTTCATGATCATGAGACAAGACTTGGAGTGTTCATGTTGATGAGGCAAGGAGCATGGTGGTGAGATTGGAATTAAGAGAAAGGCAATGTAATTGAGTTGGAGAAAAGCAATGGAGGAGAAAGAGAGAGCAGAGAAAAACGTGATTATGGAGGAGAGAGAGAGGTAGACCTTTTTTGGGGTTTAGAGATAGGTATGGAATGTATTAAATAAGGGATAATAAATGAAATCAATTAGAATATTAGCATTAATGTGGGTTTTTTTTTTTTTTTACCGTTAGATCTACTTAAATCTAATGGTTTAAAAAATGTGTAACTCTAAAGAGTTACATCAGGTGTAACTTGAACTCATCTCTATTTTGTTAGGGCAAATAAATAATATCTAAAGTGTTATGGGCAGGTGAAGGGATCAGTAAGATCTCATTCAATATTGAAGAAAAGTTCTTCTCAAAAAAAAAAAAAAATATTGAAGAAAAGTTGGTACACAGTCACGAACTCACGATACTAAAATGAAAACTTTGATTGTCATTATCCTTATCTATCCCACCCTTCCAATTGCCTTGTAAATCTGTTCCCCAATGAAGCAAATTCACTATGATAAGAGAAGTTTTATAATCTTAAGAAAAAAAATTTCTAAACTCTACTGACTCATAGACAACTTACAAAGATAACCTTTCGCTAGACCAGAACATTTGAATGCTTCAATCTTACAAATTTCCTCCATGAATGATTCACACGTGATCACAACTGGAACCTCCAATTGACTCCAAGAACTTCTTGAAAGTTTTCTTTAAAGCATCAAGTTTATGTGCTATGCCTTCAATTTCTTCACTAACTAATCTTTAAATCTACTTAGATGTCTCCAGTATAGTAAAATTGAGAGAATCTTGGTTACGAAACCTTAGGCTTACAAACGTTGCTTTCTCTCCTCTGGAAAACCCTCTAGGTTAACTTATATTTCAACAAGTAGAGCACAAATTGTTTATTTGGCTTTTTACGTATCTAGTATGCATAGTCTCGATAAATAGAGATTGGTGTCGAGGTCACATAAACTATACTTTCTTGAACTGATCTTGAGTTTTCATTTTGATCTTGAATTACACCTTTAAAACACAACAATACTCATAATTTAACGTGATTTGCCAACCCCAACACATACAGACCTAACAGTTGGTTTAGTGCTAGAGTGGTATGGTGATTTTTTTAATTAGTTGTGTTGCGCTCAGCATCTTTCATGATTCATCCCTTATTATATGTCACATTTTCTATCAATTTAGGCGTATAATTAGATTTTGAAATTTGCAAATTTGAAGAGATCAACGTGAGAAAGATGTTCTTCCAGACCTCCACTATTTATGATTAGGATAATTTGATTGGCATAGGAGAAAGTTGTTGGATATATTTCAACAATTTACTTTTGTGATAAAGTAAAAGGAACAAGACACAGATCTAAATATAAGTAATAACACAAATAGATATGACAGACAAGAGTAATAAACAAATACGTAATATATTTAAGAAAAAATCTACAAATAATTAAAAACTCACAAACCAAATGCGTGAATGATAAATGATTCAAATCAAATCTTGTATTTAACACAATCTCCTTAAAGCAGATTTCACCCCTCACACAATCACTGTGGTGCTTTGAGACTCACAGATATCTACCTCCCAAGACAAAATAATCTACAGCTCGAAAACAAAGCACACAAGGTTGTGCTTTGCAAATTACTCAATGTCTCTTTCTCTCTCTTTGACACAAAATGAATGCACAAAATATTCTCACTGGAAGAGTTTTCTGAAAAAGTTCTTTTTATGAATGAGGAACTATGAATTATTATACGTTACTGAACAGGCACTCTGTTTCAATAATAACTGCCATGCACAGACTAACTAACTCAAAAATTAAAATAATAAAATATTATTATTTGGACAGGTAGGCCTAGTCCACATATGCCAAAAGCCCAATCCAATGTCCAACTCATAAGCATATAAACTCATTATTATCTATTTTCTTTCCTATGTGGGACTCAGGATTTTTACCACTTTTAATAACATCTAAGTGAACATAGAAACCATCAATTTCTTATTTACTCCATGCTATTTTTCCAACAATCCCCCACATGAATAGAAATTGATAAACACAATGCAAATGATGATACAGACACAGAGAGAGTAGAGGAAAAGTTACTGTATTGGGAGAAGTAGCTTGTGGCTTTAAACTTTCCTTTGTGAAAGACTATCGGATATACTAGCTAACCAGTGAACATAATGTCTTGAACTGTTTAGCTGTTCATGTATACCAAGACAATAGAATTCACACAACTCCTTTTCGAACATATTTCATTCTTATAGTTGTGTTCATTTCGACCCTGAACATATCTTGGTAAATTCATGAAGTGCTTTAGAGAATTCAGCCTTAGAAACTCTTATGGAAGTGGCCCACTTCACACTCATATAGGTGACTTTTATTAAAAATATCCTGCTATACCGCACTTGGAATTCCAAGATATAAGAATCATTAAAAGCAAAGCTTACCCTACATATCGCTTACAGGCATCATTATTTCATCATAGGAATGGGTGGAAGATGTAATCTCCATAGTGATAAAAACTAGTCTCCACAATTTTGTTGTCCATTTGAAAACCTAGATCTTAGGATCTCCAGTCAACTAGGTCGGGTTACTATCATGGAAACTTTAGGTCATAGGCTTTAACCCCATTCCCCTCGATGAGCAGTTTACTTGCTCTCTACTCAAAAAATCGATTACGGATCCGTTTTATAATATAGAATCACTTCCATTTGAGAGCAACTGTCTCATGGTATTATGTCTTGTCAAGACCTATCATAACTCTGTGCCTTACCAATATATACAAATAGGAGGCATAAGTATCCAACAGTGCATGTTTGTTTAGGTTTATAAAGACTTCCCAAAAACACATATGCTCTTCACACAAGGTGTTCTCATTAGACTACCGTTACATCTCTCATGTGATTGAGACAAGACAAGTCCATCAGATGTATTAGAAAATTTTATTTCTAGTATCACATCTACAACATCTACATCTTTTGAGTTGAACTTAATGGTCAACATCATCTCAGTAGCTTTTATTATTGCTATATACACAAGCATATCTCACAACGACATAGCCTCTTATGATATATTTCCCATAACACACCAGTCACATTAAACCTAAACTCATTTGACATCATGATGGGAATTAACAAGCATTCAAGGATTCATTGCATGTTCTAGTTGGGCCTATTACTAAAGCAAGATCCAAGAAGATCAAAGAAGCACTTAATAGGCTGATTCAAGAGATTTGGGCTAATTCTAACGGAGGACATTCCAAACTTGACACAAAGGAAAATGAAGGCATAATAAATTTAATCCAAGTTATTGAAAGCTAATCTGACTTAATTAGGCGTGATTTATGGCGTGAATTAATGGCCGATTGATTTTCTAGCTCCATATCAGTTAATAGATATTTTTCCTAGTCTGGAACATCTAATTTTGGACCAGATCTACCTTAATTTTAGGCTTTTATTATTTAAAACGTTTTTAGCTATTTTTCCTATTTTGAATCTGCTAATTTTAGACCAAATCAACTTTTATTTAGGGTTGTATTATTTAGTATGTTTTTTATATTTTCTATTTCCAGTCATGTCTTATAAATAGCATGCACTCATTGTAATAGGAAGATAATGGAATAAAAATCAGAAAATGTGAGGCTTTGCTCTTCTTTTGGTTCTTCAAGAATTGTGAACTCATCAGGGATTCTTCCTTGTGGCGTTCAAACTTTATACCTTTGGTTCATAATTCAATTATAATCATTGGGTCAAGGTGTTACACTTATACCTTTGGTTTGCGTTTCGATTATAAACGTTGGGTCAGGGTTTTTATCAAAAATCTGAATTTCAGTATTCTTGGGCAAGTATTCCAATATTTTGTTGGGTTTCAAAGTATGTCGATTGAGGTTCGCATCATTTGGTATCAGAGCACAGGATCTAAAATCAGTTTTCTTTCCCTTTATCTTTTGTTTCTTGTTATCATCCTGTCTTGTTTCTTTTGTGTTCTTTATTCCTCGTTCTTATTTTGTGACGTACACTAGGTTAAATTTGTGTACCAAGCTCCCAAGAAAAGAAGAAGAAGAAGAAGAAGAAGAAGAGAGACTTCAAAAAAGAAATAGAAAAAAAAAAAATATATATATATATATATATATATATTGATTGTAGTTTCAATTCTCTCAGACCAAAATATTATTTTCTTTTGGTCTCTTCCTTTGATTTAGTGTTTTTGTCATATTTTCTTGCCATTGGTATTAGTTTAAATAATACAAGTTGAATTTCTTGATCAAATTTGTCAGTTTAAGCAGAACTGAAAAGGGGAAGCTACAAGTGGAAAAGGGCAAGAGAGTGTGAGACTTATATCAGGAAAAAGTCAATTTAAGAGTGAAACACGCGTGTGAGTGACATAATTTGAGTGTAAACACGTAAGGGAGTGTTGTGAGGAATTATTT